>CM045772.1:12365597-12965597 GCA_025200525.1 Camellia lanceoleosa
TTACCAATTTCTCAGACTTCGATTAGATCATGTTGTTGTATTTTTTCTTCCGATCAAATTTCTATCTATGTGGGGGGATTGTTGGAAACAGTTTATATAGATATATTTTTAGTCAAATTTAGGTGGACCCAAACAGTCATCTTTTTGGGAGGGTCCAGAAGGAGGTGAAGTGTTCTTTGTCGTGGCAAGTCACATTTTCAAGAGCGAACGTTAAAACCATTTATGAGTGAATGGGAAGATGACGCCGTTGGTTCTAATATTAATTTTTAGATAAAATTCTTTTTGAATTTTTTTCAATAAAATTAGTGTGAAATTTAATTTAATTCTAAAATTTAAATTTTAGATTCCTTAGTGGTTTCATAAAGTTTGTAATTTTAGAATTTAATTTAATTCTAAATTTAAATTTTAGGTTCCATATAATTCCTAAAGTTTGAACCTCTTCATTTATTTATTAAACTATTTCATTAGTTTAATATATATATATATTCAAATTTTTAAATATATATTCCAAATGGTTTATTTGAGAAAGGTCCAACAGTGTAGAACTTTGACCAACGGTTTGTTTTTTATTAAACTATTTAATAGTTTAATAAGTGTTTTCCAAACCGCTTTGAATTTTTTTGTTCTCAGAATCTGGCCGATTCAATTTTTTCAAATGGTACTGCTCGGTTTGTTTCGCACTGGCCTTCTGACCGTATTTTTTGTCTATAAATACAAATCCTTTTCCAACAAATTCAAGTTGATCCAAATATTGAGTCTCAATTTTGTCCTTTTGTCGCCCATTTCCTTTAATGCATTATTCTTCATTTTAGTTTAGAATAAATATTCAGAGAGTTAGAACACGTGTTTGTTCAATTCGAACAAATTGTTTGGAGTGCTACTACAATTTGTGAAGACTATTGTATCTGGGAGATAGACGCCGCTCAACCGTAGAAGACTGT
Source organism: Camellia lanceoleosa (assembly GCA_025200525.1). Taxonomy (NCBI): domain Eukaryota; kingdom Viridiplantae; phylum Streptophyta; class Magnoliopsida; order Ericales; family Theaceae; genus Camellia; species Camellia lanceoleosa. Next base: position 12,366,539 of record CM045772.1, read on the forward strand.
GAAGTGGCTAATCTTTTAAGCGACAGAGTGTCACACACTTGACTTGGTCTTAAAATATTTATTCGTTCAACTAAATAAATTGTAAGTTATTTTATTTACACAAAAGATTGTTCCAACAGATTTTGCATCCATGACATTATAACTATATATAACTATTATTAATGGTTATGAAAAGTTTCACCAACATATTTTACTTCAAATTTTAAAAAATAAGGACAAGATAAAATTAATGAGAATATGTAAATTTTTATTTTCTGATTTTTAAAAATTAATTATAAAATATATATATATATATATATATATGACTTACCAATAGAAGCGTCCAAGCCCCTATGCTGAAGCTCCCTATATTCTTTGACAAAGAGCACAATGCTCACAGAAGAAGTGAGTTATCCAGTCCGGAGCCGGCGACTCCACCAGCCCATATCGGCTTCTCAGCTTACTCCGGTAGCCGCATGATATCAGACATGGCATTCCGATGACGCAAGCAATCAATCCATACAACATCCCACTTGTCGCACATGCTTTATATACACAAACATACAATTGACAAACAACAACAATAATACTCCATTAAAAAATGCTTAGTAGTTTGAATTTATATGATTCGAATGCCTCAAATGTATTAAAACGATGTCTTTTTACCTTTAGAATGATGTCGCTTTGAAACATTCAACAATTCAAGCCATAAAAATTCGGACTATCAAACATTGTTGTACCCCATTATTAGACAAAGAAAAAGATTGAAATTTTGGAAATATTTTTTATTTCACACATATATTTTTTTATTTACGTAATATAATTGTATGACAAATTTAAAAAATATATATAATATACTATTCTTCATTTTTCTCATATCAATTATCTTTTTTTTTAATAATTAACAGCTGACTTTAATCGATTAAAAAAAGGGAGATGCACCAATAAATTCCAAATTAATAACTTATGCAATCGCTTAGTCCTAAAAGTTTTCTTATAGACCTGAAAGGTCCCATTATAATGTTAATAACATCGATGCATCGAAGGTCCCATTATAATGTTAATAATATCGATACAATGTTAATAACATCGAGTCATGTTACAAACATTAGATTTCAAACGCCTAATATTCATCAAATTTCAATAATGTTTAAAAATATAAGATAAAAACATTTAATATTCATCGATTTCAATAAATTTTGAAATTATAGAATGAAACATCGATCATTTACATCATCTACATCATGCTAATGTAAAAATAGGACTAAATGGAGCATAAAAAACTTTTAGGACTAAATGGTTCAACGCTTTCAAAATCTAGGACTTATGGGTAAATTTTCTTTAAAAAATCTCTTTTTATAAGAATTAAAGTATAGGTCATCTTGATTTTTTAATTATATTAATTTCATTCCTACTCACCCTTACCCAATTTGAATTTAAATGATTCATTCTTCAAACTTTATAATGAAAACAAGGGTGTTCTTTTTTTTTTTTTGAATTTGTGTTAGAACTATTTAAACACAAATTGAATAAATTGATAACTAATAAATTAACACAATTAAACTATTAAAAATTAAAATGAAACAAAAAGTGCATATAGCCCCATGATATATTCAACCCTATAAATAATAGGAGGATTGGAGGGCATTGCTCACTTATGGCACCTATTACGGTTTTATTCTCGATGATTTAAATTATTTATTTTGTTAAATAATGTGTATAGATTATTTTTTTAAAAAGAAATTAGATTAACTGATGATTATAATAACATGATTTTATCATATTTGTCTTTGAAAAATATATAACCTATTTTCACAATTATATTATGGAGAGATAAAATTAATCCATGTAAAATGGGGTCACCAGATGCTTACATGGAATAAGAATTTACTAATGATTTATGTAACTTGCCAACTTGCTTTTGATATACATGCATCGGATGAGTTTTGAGTTATACATGTGGCTTATTTTTATTGGATAAATTTGGTGGCATATTAACCTATATAAAAGGATGTAATTTTCAACTCCAAGGAGGGATACCAAAACCATTCTTTTTTACTTGTTTAGTTTCATTTAGATACATGGTATCTAACTTGATCATCGAATATCCTCCGCCAGCAAACCACTAATCGGGAGGCACTAACTGTTTATTCTTTTACAGATTTGAAATGGTGTGACTCATCACTTCGTTGATTTCTCGATTAATATATGTGGGACAATTTTAATTTCCACATATATAAATCATCTATTTTTATGAGACAAAATAATAAAAGTATGTGACTATAACTATTAAATTTTTGAAAAATTTACCCATAAGTCCTAGTTTTTGAAACGTTGAACCATTTAGTCATAAAAGTTTTCTTATGCTCCATTTAGTCCCATTTTTACATCAAGATGATGTAAATGATCCGATGTTTATTCTATAATTTCAAAATTTATTGAAATCTGATGAACATTAGATGTTTTTCATCCTATATTTTCAAACATTATTGAAATTTGATGAACATTAGATATTTAAAATCTAATATTTGTAACATGACTCTGATGTTATTAGCATTGTATCTGATGTTATTAACATTGTAATGGGACCTTTCACTATAAGAAATTTTTAGGACTAAACAATGCAAAAGTTATTAATTTGAGATTTATTGGTGCATCCTCCTAAATTTTTTCATAATTAATATTCACAAAAAAAACAAAAAACAAAATGCAAAATAAAATATTCAAAGTTAAAGCGAGGCCTATAATAAACCTTACGAACCTCAACAACCAGAGAGTGGACTACAAAGAATTTCCCTTTAATATATACATACATACATATATATATATATATAATATGATAATTATTATTATCATATTATATGTTGAACTAGTAATTCATCCGTGCAATATGCATGTTATTTTTTAAAAAAAATATTTGATTGTATAATGTGTGTTATAAAAGAATAATTTAAGTTTAAATTTAAAATTAAAATTAAAGTATGATTTTTATTATTTATTTTGATAATATTTGCACTATCATTCTATAAAATTGTTACTTGAATATATATATATATATATATTAATTTTAGTTAAATTATTTGTGTACTTTAATAATTTTAGTTCCATTGTTTATAAAAGTATAATTATCATATAATAATTTTGTATGATATATATTAAATTATAAAATAGTAAAATAAATATTCATTTTGATATTAAAAATAATAGTTAAATTAGAAAAAGAATTAGAAATATAAAATTAAAAATAATTCTAACTATTTAATTTTCTTTTATATTCATTTGGAAATAAAATTATGTAGAAATTGAAAATATATAAAATTTATTAAATATAAATATGCTGTAGTTGGATTATCATATAATAATTTTATATGATATATATATATATATATAATTATAAGATTGTAAAATAAACACTTTTAATTAAATTAAAATATTAAGTATATAAAAGAAATTTAACAACGACTAACCAAGAAAGAATCACATAACAACATCTAAATCCAAAAAGAAAAAATAATGAAAATATTCAAACGATAAATACATCTCAGCGTATGAAGTGATTAATCATTTGTAATATGATGTTAAAACATAAAAGAACTTACTGTTCAATAACTAAAAAAGTAACTCAATCAGTAAATTCAAATTTAAAGGTTGCTCGAGAGTATTATTATTGTGATTCTATAAAATAATGTAAGAAATGAAATATAATTCCATATATAGAATCATTATATTATGGATTTAAATGACAAATCCATAATATAGAATTGATATTGGGTATAAAATAATACACGGGAAAATAAGAAGAAAAAAAAAGTAATTTAGCATTAAAAAAAATCTTAATACCTTTAAAAGAATTAAGAAGAAAAACATGAAATGTAAAATTAGTATAGAGTTTGTGGATTATCTCAATTTACCATAAAAAAATATAAATTAAAAAAAAGAAATATTTATCAAATAAAATTTATATAAAATAAATAAAATTAGTATAATTTAAATTAGATTTGAATTTATGCAGAACTCTATATGTAATTAAAAAAATACATATTAACGTAATTCTTTTAGAAAAAATTGAGTCCTCATAATGTTCCATTTAAGTATGGAAAAACACTTATATATACATGATAAGCAAATATTTGGACTTACAGGTGTGGCCATTGTCAACGATTTCTGCGATCTGCCCGAACGTTAAGCCTGGGAAGCACACTGTCATAATTGCTGAAAAACATAGGAAAAATTACTATGTTAGTAGAATTTTTAAAAATTAATTACATAGTCATGAAAAAAATTATAATTTTATTTTTTAATATTTACAAATTTTATTATTAATTTAAAAATATTTTTCTAAACATATACTGAAATTTTCTTTAAAACATACATAACAACCAATTAATTTTTAGTTCCACCTTGTTTCATATATTGTTGTTCATCATCCTTGTAGAAAAGCACAAACGTGATAAAAAAAAATAAGGGGAAAATAACTTCTCAGTGGAGTTAGGAAATAAAATTATCAAAAGGTGATAAATATTATAAATATTAATAATTATAATTATAATTTTTGAAGATTAGTACTGATTGGTAATTTCTTCTAAAAAATAAAATAAATTATGCATGGCATTTTGATGATTGTATTCTTCCATCTAGTTGGCGATGGTTTAATTCAATATACTACATTCAGATGTGAATACCTCGTGTTTAGTTAGCGATTTTAAAAAATTGTCGAGATAAAGTATCAAAACCATATCATATGATTATGGATTATTCTGGGAAGTGAGTTAAAAGTCACTTTCATAGTTGAAGACTTTGAATTAGATTTAGTTGCGTTAATTGATACTGGTGTTGATTTAAACAGATTCAAGAAGGATTACTTCCTACCAAATATTATCACAAATGTCAAGAGAAATTAACCTCGCTAATGGTAGTAAAATGCATATTAAATATAAATTACCTAAAGTACATGTTTGCCAAAATAATATTTGTTTCAAAACTACATTTGTTTTAGTTAAAAACATGACCGAGTAGAATTATTTTAGGTACACCCTTCATTACATTACAATATCCATTTACTACTTCCACTGAAGGAATTACTCCTCATGTTTTAGGACATCCTGTCACATTTAAATTCTTGTTTCCACCGAAACCATTAGAATTAAATCAATTACAAGATTGTTCTATTACTCATACTATTCAAAGATTAACTCGACATATTAATTTTCTTAAAGAAGAAATTAATTACAAAAGAATTGATCAACAATTAACTAATCCAGCCTCATTTCTCAAATTAATGATTTTAAATTAAAACTTGAATCCACTGCTTGTCTTCTTTACCTAATGATTTTGGCATAGGAAAAGCATGTAGTTACATTGCCATATATTAAAGGTTTCATGAAAAACACATTCCTACTAAATCCCACCTATTCAGATGAATTTTGACTTATTAGAAATGTGTAAAAAAGAAATTAATGAATTATTAAAAATAGAATAATTAGTCCAAGTAAATCACCATGGTCTTGTCCCGCTTTTATGTTAATAAAATGTCAATTAGAACGAGGTGTTCCTCGCCTAGTTATTAATTATAAACCATTAAATGTCGTTTTGAATGGATTCGATATCCTATTCCTAATAAAAAGATTTAATTAAACGACTTAATCAAGTGTTATTTTCAAGAAATTTGATTTAAAAGTGGTTTTTGGCAAATCCAAATTCACCCTAAAGATAGATATAAACCGCTTAATACACCCTTTGGTCAATATGAATGGAATGTCATGCCCTTTGGATTAAAAAATGCTCCAAGTTAATTTCAACATATCATGAATGAGATATTCAACCCATTTAGTCATTTTTCCATTGTTTACATTGATGACATATTAATTTTTTCTAAATCAATCCATGAACATTGGAAACATTTAACTGCATTTTTTTATACAATTAAAAGCCATGGTCTAGTCATTTCTGCTCCTAAGATTAAATTGTTTCAAACTAAAGTTAAATTTTTAAGATATGATATTCATCATAATACTATTCTCCCTATTAGTCGCTTCTATTGAATTTATGCGCCTAAGTTTTCGATGAAATTCTTAATAAAACTCAACTACAACGGTTCCTAGGTTCCTCAATTACATAGTCGATTTCTATCAAGACCTTAGGAAAATCACAACCTCTGTTTGATAGGTTAAAAGATAATCCTTCTCCTTGGTCTTCTACTCATACTGCTGTTGTTCAACAAGTTAAAAAATATGTTAAATCTCTTCCTTGTCTTGGTATTCCTACTGAGAATTCATTCAAAATCATTCAAACCGATGCTTCTGATATTGGTTATGGTGGTATTCTGCTCCAGCAAGTTACTCCCCAATCACCTGAACAAATTGTTCGTTTTCATTATGGTGTCTGGAATACTGCACAATTAAATTATAGTACTATTAAAAAAGAAATTTTATCTACAGTTTTATGCATTCAAAAATTTCAAGATGATATTTTAAATCAAAAATTTTTACTTCGTGTTGATTGCAAATCTGCTAAATATGTTTTGGAAAAGGATGTTCAAAATCTTGCTAGTAAACAAATATTTGCCCGTTGGCAATCTATTTTAAGTATTTTTGATTTTGACATTACTTACATACCTGGTTGTCAAAATTTCCTTCCTGATTTTCTTACCCGGGAATTTTTACAGGGGGGTAAGGGATGAGTGCTACTCCACATATTTCTTATGTTAAAACCCAAATTACCCATTACCAAACCCCGATCGTAAGTTAACGCAGATACCCATCTTAAATCAACCAGACTTACTACTAAACGAGCCCAATACATCAATCATCAATACATAAGCTCGACGGTTTTACGCCAAAATTACTATAATGATTTGTTCTATTACCGTAATTATTTAGATCTTCTTTCTGCTGCTAATCTTTGTTCCCTATTTCACGTATGTCTCGCCCAAGGCCTCCTTCAAAGGCTTTGGTTCCCTCTCGTTCCAGAAACCTAACTAACTCATAGTTCCTCCTCCTTTGGAGTCGGCCAACCCATCCAGTCCCTTGACCTAATTAACCGACCATACTCTTGGTACTATTCACCGTCTCGATATTCATCCGCATTGGCTAATGATCCTTTTGCCTCTAGCCAATCCATTTCAGCCATCCACTTCCAATCAACCAAGTTCGCCTTCTTAACCGAAAGTACACCAAATCACATGTTACAAACCTATTCTACAAAGAACCCAAATACCCTAGAAGTCAAACCATTAATGAAATTGTTTCCATTTTGGCTCGATGCCATTTCATTTCTTCACCTCAGAGAAAACCTCTTATTACAAAGATATCCCGCTCAACCATCATTCCATCTTGATTAAACCAATTCAGATCGAACTTATGCTTACAAGATCCTATACCATTCACTCTACATTCATAATATTGTCTCTCTTGCAGAATGGGGAAATCCTAATCTGCTTCGAGATTTACCTGGTCACTCTATTCAATATAATTATCATGATTATGTTGATGCTTGGTTCAAATTGTTCTTGTACCAAAATGAGTCATTTAGCCACTCCTGGTTCATTTCCTTTGATCAAAAATTCAAATCCGAATTACCAACCTGGTTTGTGAGATGGTGGACATATTATGGCGCCATTTCTGAAATTCTCCCCAGTTCCCTCAATGAAACAATTGCTTATTTTGCTGTTGTTTACCCATTCACTAATCATCAGAAACAATTTCCTATATTGCTCAATTTTATGTCCAAATACAAAATTCCATGGATATTTAAATGGCATTATGGGATTGATGATAACATAATTATTCGCCAACACTCAGTCAAATGGTGGGCTAAGTTCAATGTGTCCAGAATTATTGAAATTGTTCATGAGGAATTTCCTCCTGATCAATGTGCTCCAACTCCCGCAATAGTCAAAGCCCAGAAGAACTCAACTGCTGTAATCAGCCAAGGAAGTCAACCCACCTTCCTCCACTAACCTTGGAAGCCCTCATCCAAAGGGTTCCAAGCCCAAATCAGTTCAACCGGCCCAATCCAAATCCAAAGGAAAGTCCAAAGTTCCCTTAATTCCGGACCAACCCAAGGATCATTCAAGGCCCAAGTCAAAATCCAAATCAAAGGCAAAGCCCAATTCACCTCCCGCCGCCCAAAGCTAAATCCAAAGCCAAGTCCAAGCCCTCCCGTGATGAAATGTTCCAGATGGTTTCAAGAACTTGTAGATCGAGCTCAGCCCAATCAACTGCTTCAGATGATTCAAGAAGGTTCTGCATAGCTCCGCCAATCTTCAAGGATCAACGACTAATCCATTCCATATGGACGAATTCGAGTTTCAAGATGCTCAGATCCATATGCCTAATCAACATAGGATTCTTTATAAATACAAAAATGACTTCAATCAATACTCTTTGAGAAAAGCTGCCAATTTGTATTTATTCTGATTCCTTTATTCACATGCTTCACCAAAAGTGATGAATAGTAAAAGTTACTATTCACTTTTACTGTTCACATCACTATTTGGACAATCAACTTTTGTTAAAGCTGCTCAACTATTCAATCAATCCGCCGAAAGCAACCGACACCGCCTAGCCTTCCACGTCGCCAATGCCACCGCTTTCAGACAATTCACATGCCGATAGTTGCTCGCTCCAATGCTACCAAATGCTTTCGTATACCACATGTCGCATAGTTAATTTTATTTTATATATTGTAATTCATTGTAATCACTGGGACTTCAACTTTCAATTTTCTTCAACCCTTCGATTGTAAGAGAAAAGAAGAGTGCTCGAGTGGGGTTTACCTTTTCCGCTCGGGAAACCTATTTAAAAGATCCTTGAAGATTACAACAATTGTAAGTGCAAGTTATTATTTTCATTTATTTTCAGATTTAATTAAATTAAATGTTTTAAAATAAATATATTTTGGTTTGTGTATTTCCATTATCGCTCGCTTAATTGAGTTCATCTTTGATTTCGTAATCCATCTCCTTCATTCATTGTTGTCGCTGCTGCTCATGGTATCGAGCCACGGTATGTTGTATCCTCGCTTTCTAACTTTAGTTTCTTCGATTAATCGCTTATTGTTTATTTTCTTAATCTAGTTTTCAATTCCATCTTAATCACCCACGAGATCAGTCTGTTATCCACCTGGTTTACATCATCCACTTCCATTTCCTGTCGGGAGTAAGTCCTTAGAGTTAGGCAGTGTGGACATTTAGGATAGGGTCTGTATCAAACCACTTTGGTCTGTGATAACTTGACAAGAATAGGGTCTGTATTAACTTGACAAGAATAGGGTCTGATAAGATAATTGTAAAACTGACACTAAATGTAACAATGAGTCGATTATTTTGAAGTAACTCATCACATTCTAGGTCAACTACTTTGCCTTCTATACCTAATCACGGCTTAGTAATTAATGAAGAAGATGTTGAAATACAAAATGATCCAATTAATGTAGACCAGAATATACCAAAATTACCAATCAAAGAAATTTATAAAACTTCTTTTGTACAATACCTTTAAATTCACTTTGCATGTTAAAACTATGGAACAAGTTTATGCTTTGGAAAAACCCAGGGAAACCTGTCAATTATTTGATGCTCAACTTATTAAAAGATATTTAAAAAATGATTACAATTTTATTCATATAGGATTAATTCAAGTTGGTATTAAACCATTAACTCCACAAGGTAAAAATACTTCTGTTTTATTATGTTTACGAGATGCTCGATTCCTTAACTACAATGATAGTTTAATGGGTATGATGGAAACTGGTCTTCATAAAGGTCCAGTACATTTCAATTGTTTTCCTGATTTTACACTTAGTTTAAAAGATCCAAATATTTTACATGCTTTAACACTAAATATTCAATTACATGGTTCATTTACTAACATGATGACTAAAACTCATAATATTGCTTTAATTTATCGTGTTCACTATAAATGTATGAAAACTAATTTAAATGTTCATGCTTTGCATAAATCACCTAAAGATAAAACTTTATTAATACAAAGTAGTAGTACTGATTCACATATGAATGTTCCCCAAATGATTGAATGGAAAAATGTTGAGTTACCTGATGAATGGATTACATCATAATGAACATTACAAACATAATCAACAACAATCATCTATCATCGATATCCAAGATATTCAACAATTTAATGATGGTTCAACATATTAAATTCAATCGTAGTCAATCCTCTCGACATAGTACATCTAGTGTCCCTATCAAATTGAAACAAGATGAAATATTCAAGACTTTATTCCGAAAAATAGTCAAATACATTTTGGTCCTCCAACTCAAAATAAATTAAAAGGAATTGATAATTCTACAACTTCCTGCATTAGTAAACCTGCTTATTCAACACGACTCATTTCCTCGACGAAGAAGTTAATTCAACTAACTCTCCAACTCAAACAGATATGGAAGAATTCACAATCACCGTTAATCCTCAATTATTAACCATCAAAAAGAATTTATTCCTAATCTCGCAAACTTACTTATTGATTTCAAATCAAAAGCTAATCGCACTCAAATACATGCTTATTATGCTAAATATACTTCTACCAAATGTCCCACATCTCTCAAGCATGGTATGATTTTATGGTTCAATATGGTTTTGAATTACCTTGTTAGAATATGTTAATAAATATTACAAACAATTAAATACAATTACAAAACGAATGGAAAACTTCCGCTACCACTATCGTTAACTCTAGTCATCCTCCTTAGAAAACATTATCCTTAATCAACAAGGAACCGACATTCCTCGCTTCACCTTTTAAATTACTCCGAAATGATAATGAAATTAAAAAGTCATTGAACAAAATAATTATACAAATCAATGTTTAAACACTATTGGTAAACAATTAGATAAAATAGAAACCAATTTAGAATCTATTCCCGCTCATCTAATAAACAACCTTTAGATGCACCCTTATTAAATCTCCTACAAATCGCTCTAAGCGCACTAGTTTAGTTACAAATGACCAATCATCTATCGTCCAAGTTATTGAAAAATTATTTAATAAATTATCTACCATCGATACTCCTTCACCTTCTAAGGATAAATGTATTATCAGATAAATCAACAATTTGATATTGATACTAATTCTACTCCATCCGACACCGATAATGAGATAAACCAATTAGCTCAACAATTCCAAATTACAAAAATCCATTATCCAAAAGTTAATCCCCAAACTACTAAGAATTGGTATAATAAACCCACTCCTGTCGATTTACAATTTGAAGAAAATAATATTAATAATCAATTTTCTGTTTCTGCTAAAAAATTATACGAATGGAATATTGATGGTCTTAGTGAAGATCAAATCCTCCAAAAATTAAATCATTTATCCATGGTTTCCAACAGTTATCTATCAAACTATCTCCAATATACTCAATCTGAAATTGTTACTTTAATCACTACTGGTTTTACTGGTATGCTCAAATCTTGGTGGGAAAAATACTTAATTGAAGATCAACGAGAATCCATAATTTATGCTAATCAAACTGATGATCAATGATTACCTATTTTTGATGAAAATTTAGGATGCTGTCATCCTGATGGTATTAATCAATTAATTTATACTATTGTTCGCCATTTCATTGGTACCCCAACTAATATTTATTCTCGTATACATGATCAACTTAGTAATCTTACCTGTCCAACATTAAGTGACTTTAGATGGTATAAAGATGTCTTTACCTCTAGGGTTATGTTAAGAGAATATTGTACTAAGTCATTTTGGAAAGAAAAATTCATTAATGGATTACCTAGTTTATTTGCTCACAAAATCCGAGATGTTCTTAGTCAACTCCATCAAGTATTGAATATGATAATTTAACATATGGTGATATAATAAGCACTATTCAAAAAGAAGGTTTAAAATGTGTATTGATTTAAAACTTAGTCAAAAAGCTTCTAAAGATAAACATAAAGCCAAATATGAATTAGGCAATTTTAGAACAATATGGATTACCTCGCTTGCACCATCTCGTAGGAAATCACATAAGTATTCCAAACATAAATCTAAAAATTATCATAAATACAAGAAACCTTATTCACCTTCTAAATCCAATGATAAATTTTATACTAAACCCAAAAAGAAATATTATAAATCTAAATCACATCCAAATCAAAATCTAATAAGGATATTACCTATTATAATTGTGGTCAAAAGGTCATTATGCTAATAAATGCAAAGAAAAACAAAACTCAAAGAACAAGTTAGCCAACTCCAAATTAATGAAGAATCTAAAATTCAATTATTTGAAATCTTACAATTAAATCAACTGATAATGATTCCTCTGCTCTCTCCATCTACATCTAGTTCTCTTCGATAATGATCAATCTGATTCGATAACCAACATAATCAAATTACTTTAGGATGTACCGATGTTTATTGTAAACCCGTTAAACAAATCTCGTTTACCAACCATACTCAAGAAGAATCGCTTTAATCGATTTAATTAGTAAATTAGATGATCCTCAATTGAAACAACAATACATTGATAAATTAAGAAATTTATTACTTCAAACAGATACTAAACCTAAGTTTAATAAACCTATTATTAGTTTATCTAAAACTTTAGAAAAATTTAAAAATAAAACTAAAGAAGTCACACTTCAAGATTTACATTCTGAAATTAATCACATTAAACAAACTATCCGCGATCTCCAAAGTAAAGATAACAAATTAGAAAATGAAATCATTAATATTAAACTAAAACAAAACTTACATGATTTTCAACCTAATCCAAAATCACCTCAGCAATCTACACACCATTCTGATTCTGAATCTGATCACACGAATCCTGAAAAGCTCATTTTTGATAATCGATCTCACACCACTAACCTTGAAGATAAAAGATTAAATTTACTTAATAAAATTTTTATGCAAAAATGGTATTCACGAATTAAAATCATAGTTGAAGACTTTGAATTAGATTTAGTTGAAGACTTTTAACTCACTTCTCTTTTTTACAAAAAAGTCAAAAAATAAAAAATAAAAACTAAAAATCAATTTTTAACTATTTTTTCAAAACACTCCTATATATCAATTGATATTAGATAAATTAATTTACCCATATCAAAAGTCTAAATTCCGATCTCTTTAGTTGGTGACTCCAATTGAATGATGATGTTGGCCCTCTATGAGCTCATCATGATCTCACATCGATAATTCAAATCATTTATTCATGTTCCAAATAGATAATTCATACACAAAATAATATTTATCGAATAACTGTACATATCATACGATCGAATAACTGGTCTATTTTTAAAATCATATTTGTCATATTTTCATTTCGTTTTTATTTTGTTTTGCCTTAATTATCGCAAAAAAATTGATGTATGATGAGTATCTAAACAAGCAATATTACATCTACTTAAAATCTTACTAACAATCCTATTAATGTTGTATTTTGTTGACAAATTTGGAAAGAGATTTGGAAAGAGAAAGGAAAAAAATGTGTGAAATTAAGTGAAATATAAGTATATTTTATTCATATTTCACCTAACTTTTTCCCCTCTCTTCTCAAATCTTCTTAAATCCCCAATCAAACACATCATAAAAGCATTTATGTCCAAATATCATTGGAGATTCAAATATATATATATATATATATTTTCGACAACCAATCACATTTGATCATTTGTAATTTTAGTAAAGATTGTTAGTATGTGAAAAATTATTTGTATCTAGAACGACTATATTGGTCTTGAACAAGGTTTAAAAAGCTGCTACAATCGTTGTAACGGTTATGTGGTGTGTTGCGGTTGCAGGAAGAAAGGCAAGAGCGTAATCTGCTATGTAATCTGTAACCATGATTTTTTTTTTAATTTTTCGCACAATTTGAAGAAAACTTACCAATATGCATATATATATATATTTTTGATCAAGAAAGAAACTCTTTATTGATGATAACATAACAAAATACATCATGGTATACATCAACAAGGAGGAGGCAAGAGCAAAAACATCAAAGCAAACCTCCCTAATCCTAACTAGGTTAGCACCAAGGAGAATGCACAATCATCTGCTAGCTCAAGCTAGAAGGTTGATGAGAAACCAACCAAAGAGGGAAAAAACAAAAAACAAAACACAAAACATCAAACCAGTGGAACAAAACACCAACTCAGATACCAATACAGCAGTAGAAAACAGCAGATCTTAGCAAAACAAACCAGAAGTCCACCACTGTTTCACTCACAAAGCAGAAATTGCAAAAACATTTCCAAGTAGACTTTTCACTCCAATACAGCAGCAGACTTTTCAGCAAGAGCAGAGCACATATAGCGTATCACCAACCGCACTGCATAATAAACCTCCCTAATCACCACCATTCGCATCAAAGCAACATAGATCACAAAGCCTTCATCAACAATCTTAGGCCTAATCCTACAACCTCCAATCTCACAACAAAAATTTTAAGAGAGGATGGAGAAGCCACTATTCACCAAAGGCAAAACAAGATGACACCTCACTTCAACCCGTAACCAACCAAATACCAATACACCCAAATTCACCGTAAAAATAACCGTAATCAACCAACAAAGACACATCAAACTAGAATCAACCAAACCATTTCAAAACGTAACACAAAACCGCCCAAACAAATGAATAAACATCGCATGAAGAAAAGTGAATTGATCTCGCCAATGCCAAAACAACCCAGATAAACCAGACTAACCAAGAAAATTAGGAGCCAAAGAAAAAAAACCAAAAACAACACTAAGAACCAAGGCATCAATAAATGTCGCTACTACATTAGAATAATGCAGATTAGAAACCGTAACAATGATAGAAAATAGCTTCTACACCAAACCGTCATATTTCCAAGTCAGCACCTTCGACCAGATATCGCCACCAAAATGTCGCTACTAAAAGAGCTAGCTTGGACCTCATACAAATGAGCTAACCACAAAATAACTAACTAGCTTACTTTTTTTTCAATTTCAAAGATATAAGCACCCACTTAACCAAGTTCAACTCCTAGGCATACATACCTTATGCCAACAATGTACCTTACTCCACGCCCCAAGAGTACTTCGCATCAACCGATATATCTTTCACCACTCCCCACTTTTTTCAATCTTGACAAACTAACATACAAAGAACAAACATCAACTCAACTCTGTCCTAGAGGCAGAACCTCACTTGCTACATGTTATACACTATATCGTTTACAGAGAAATTAAAAGAGGGGGAAGAAGATCTGAACCATAACGCAATCCTGATTTTGACAGCATCACATAACTCTTCAAAGTCCGCCTGGGATCCATTAAAGAGTAATATTAGGGATCATGAAAATAATATCATGAAATGTATCATGAAAATTTTTCATCATTTGATTAGCGTTGATTAGTATGTGGTATTTTATTGTGTGTATAATCCAAAGGTGGAGAATCTTGCATGATCATATTTATGATATTATTTTCATGATTCCTAGCATTACTCTCCATTAAATAAACTGTCATTGCGCTGCCTCTAAACGGACCAGAGTACTGCCAACGGAGTGATGTTCCAAAGCACCATTTCTTTTTTTTTTTGAGTTTTGTACCAACCCACCAAAGAAGGAGACTGCCTACAGACCCAGGTATTGCCCATTTAACACCCCACCAATCCAAAATTTTGACCAAACTCTCCGTAAAGGCGTAATAGCAACACATGGTTAATGACTTCAAATCATTATTACGTAAGATACAATTCACATTGGACCCACTATTGAGAACACCAAGCCTTTGAAGAAAACATGATGTCTTAATCCTCCTTTCCAAGATAGCCATCCAAAAAATTAAACCCTTGGTGGAGCTACATTCTTCCAAATGAACCCAGTTACTGTGCTAATGACCTTAGAAGATAAAACATTCCAGTTATAAGCAGAGCCAACAGTGTGGATACCATAATTATTTGCCTTCCATCTGATACTGTCCAACCTACCAAACCTAAGCACTGGAGCATTAAGTAAAATCAAATTCACCTCCTAACTCCTCCACTTCCCATTGAAACAAAGCTCTTCTGAAATTAATCTTCCATTCTTGAATACCAATTCCCCTGTTCCTCACCCCTGCCACAGACTCAGATTTGTCCAGAGACACAGAAAATAGTCTGGGAAATTCATCTTTTAAACAGGTATTCCCAACCCAAATGTCACCCAAAATTTTGTTCTCCTTCCATCACCAATGTCCGTAACTATGTTTTGCTTGAAAAATTCACCACCAGACACAAGCCAACACCCGCAATATCTCTCCGCATCATGGACATTTTGTAATTTTCCATGTAAAGGCCACCAACCTCCGCCCACCTCAGATATTTATCAGATATCACTTGTTTCCATAGTGCATTATCTTCAATACCAAATCTCCACCACCATTTCAACAAAAGACAATTATTCCATAGTCTCACCTTTCTAATTCCTAAACTTCCGGACTCTTACTTTGAGTGATCTCCCCATTTAACCAAGTGAATTTTCCTCCTAAGCTTATCACCACCTCATAAGAATCTATAATCAATTTTCTCAAACTCGCTTGCAACCCCTTCCGCATCTTAAACAAAGATAAGTAATAAACCGTAAAGAAGATGACACAGATTTAATCAATGTCAACCTTCCCGCAAATAATAGGAATCTCCTTTTCCAAAAGCCAATCTTTGCTTACATTTGTCAAGCTAATCGTTGCCAAGTCCTTCTTCTCCTTGGATTAGCTCCCAAAGGTAAACCCAAATATTTGAGTGGCAATTTTGATGCAAACAATTCATTTAGCAAGAAGGTCTTCAAGAGACTCATCATTTATCCAAACCCCAATCGACTACACTCTTATGGTAGTTAATCTTGAGCCTAGAAAAATTTCAAAACATCTTAAGATCCTTTTATGGTGACTACCTCTTCCCAATCAACTTCACAAAACAATACTGTGTCATCAGCAAATTGCAAGTGGGTTATCTTTATACCATTAGAGCCAACAACTGCCCCTTTAATCAAACCCATTTGTAATGCTCTGCCCAACACGATGTTTAAACCCTTAGTTATAATGTTGAAAAGGAATGGTGATAGTGGATCACCGCCTAAGCCCTCTCATAGGTTTGAACTCATCTGGTGATCCATTAACCAAAATAGAGATATGGGCCGAGGATACACATTCTTTCATCCAACTTATCCATTTAGAACCAAACCCAAAATTAGACAACATAGAGAATGTAACCCCTAATTTATTGAGTCATATGCTTTCTCAAAATCAAGTTTCAAGACAAAACCTTTTATCTTATTCTTTTTCCATCCATCAACAACTTCATTGGCAATCAAAACTCCATCCAAAATATTTTTGCCTCCAATAAATGCTGATTGAGACTCGCTAATAATAATAGGCATCACTTGCTTGATCCGATTAGATAGTACCTTTGCAAGAATTTTGTACAGAGAGCCTATGAGACTAATAGGCCTATAATCATTAAGGCAAGAAGGATTATCATTTTTTGGTACCAAGGCAACAAAAGAACTATTAACTCCATGAGCCAGCTTAGAATTTTGATGAAATTCCTTCATGAATTGTAATACATCACCCTTGAGTGATTGCCAACACTTTTGGAAAAACAACAGATTAAATTCATCCGGCCCCAGGGCCTTATTCCCATCGCAGGATTTGATTGCTGCTACAATTTATGCTTTTGAGAACTCAGTTTCTAGAGCATCCCTAATTGCATCACCCCCAATAGACTTGAAAGAACCTGATAAAGTTGGCCTTCTGAACCATGTTTCAGTGAACTGATTCCTAAAGTGCTGCAAAACTTCAAATTTTATTTCTTCAGATCTTCCTTGATAATCCCATTTATATTTAATGATCACAATGCATTTCTACTATTTCTATAGGCAGCCAAAACATGGAAAAACTTAGTGTTTTTATCACCTTTTAATGCCCAATTAACTCTAGATTTCTGCAACCAAACCCATTCCATCATTTTGGTCAACTTCCATACTTCCCTTTTTGCTTCCCTTCTTCTAGCAAGTTCTAATGCAGTTAAAGGTCTATCTTCAGCTATTAAGTC
Organism: Camellia lanceoleosa; assembly: GCA_025200525.1. NCBI lineage: Eukaryota > Viridiplantae > Streptophyta > Magnoliopsida > Ericales > Theaceae > Camellia > Camellia lanceoleosa. The sequence continues at coordinate 12,384,551 of CM045772.1, forward strand.
AAGCAAATGTAGTTCCTGTTCCAGAAGCTTGAGTTTAAATTCCACATTTCCAAAAACTTCAATGTTCCATTGCTTGAGAACTAATTTAAGTGCTTTAAGCTTCCTTAAACACTTGAAACTAGCCCAACCCTGAACAATGGTTTCAGCCCAAGTACTATCCACCAAGGATTTAAATTTTAGATGTAGGGACCAAGCATTTAGGAATCTAAATGGCTTTGGACCCCAATCCCTATCATCTTCCATTAAAAGAATAGGACAGTGATCTGACAACCTCCTAGGTAAGCCCCAAAGCTTGAAATTGAAATTTTGCACTCATTCTGGACTTAACAGAAACCTGTCAATCCTACTCCACCTCTCACCTTCTTGAGAGTTGCACCATGTGAATTTTCTCCCCATCATATGTATGTCACATACTTCCAAATTGTCAATGAAATCATTAAAGTCACACATACCCCTATCTCTCCTACAACATCCTTTCCTTTCAGAAATATTCCTAATTTCATTAAAATCACCCCCTAAACACCAAGGTTTGTTATACAAAGATTTTAATCTAGTCAAAATACCCCACACCTTCCTTCTATTTGTGCTATCATTGGGGCCATAAATATTGACAATTACACAATCTAAATTGTTAAAGAGAGTACCTGGCAAAATGATAAAATTTTGGTTACAAAGAATAATCCACCATTTGAAAAGCATCCGATTCCATATGCACAAAAGGCCACCACCGCACTCAACCGAGTCCACCGCCATGAAGTCCATCCTATCTCCATACCAAGAAGATCTCACAAACTCGTGATCTGCTTGTGACCTCTTTGTTTCTTGTAATAGTGTCATCTCCACCTTTCTTTCAAAGAATAGTTTCTTTATTTTATTCCTTTTAGAAGGTTTACCCAAATTCTCGCACATTCCAAGATAATAACTTCACAAATAATGATTTTTAACCACCAATTTGCCAGAGAAGTACTACTCAATCTGCAGCTCCACCATTTTTAGCATTTTTCCTTGTCTTCCTTCCAACTCCACCAACTTGCTTAACACTTTAACCTCATTTCCATCATAATTTAGCCCAAGAACATTCCCTATTTGGAGTGATGCTTCATTTCATTACAAAGAATTGTTTACTACCATTGAAAGTGAAATTGCAATGACAAATTGACCAAAATGGCTCTTTTTCAGATTCAGAGAAACATCCACCCCGGTTCATGCTTCCTTTTGTTTCCTTTGTAATCTTGCAACTCCTTTATTTTTCACCTCACATTTCCTTGCCCTTCCCGAGCTATCGTATACTTTTATTCACAACCACACGGATTTCCTTTACCAATTCTAGTTTGGGTTTCTTTCCACCGTGAGTTTGATCAAGATAGTCCCTTTGGGATATTGTCTCGGGTCACTAATCACAGAGAGCCTTTGGCCCAACAAATTACCACAATTCAAAGCTTGGGCCTCATTAAGAACAACCTCAAGATTAAGCCTAGGCCTATTAGTCTCAGAATCAAGAATACTCCTCACAGAGCCAGAGTAACAATTTCATCCTCAACTCTACGGGTGTCTACATTTTGAATTTTCATAGAGCTCACCACCGTTCATTTAATGTAGCCTCGATGCGCCTCACTTTTGAAATTCCCATGTTCATATCGTAGTCTTGAACCACGTATACGCTTCCCAACTACCTAGATCATCTTTGTCATTCGACCAAAGAACATTTTCTTATATTCTCCATCCACCACGCCATCCTTATTGGCCCTCATCGCCAAACGCCCTCCACCTCAAAGATCTTCCTCATCCTTCTTGCTCACCATTTCGACATCCGCCCCGACTTCACCATTGAGCCGAGATCTTCTCCTTATTCTCAGATAATGCAATATTTGCATTGATTATGGATGACCTCCGATGTAACCCGTTGTTCTTCACACACTTTCACCGGATATAACACCCTTTACAAAGACAAATTAATGGTTCTATTAATAGATTCCATACACTTAGTGGCTATCCTCGCCTTCCACAACAGAACGATTTCATTCTCAATGTATCATCATCCAGGCCAATAACTTCCCCCCAAACCTTCCCTATGTTACTAAAAGTTTTTGAACTCCATAGATTCAGTGGCACACCATAACATGTAAGCTAGATGAACCTTTCTTGTGGAATAACCATACCTTGTTTCCATTCCCTAATCCACCACGCCACTCATAAATCCATCCCTCCATTATAGCCACTTATCTTTCATACACTCCACGATTTGAAAGTCAAGACTATGTCTCTACCTCCTTCATCTCTAACCTGAATATTATCCAGTCCTCTAGTCTTCAGTTTCTCTTTAAACTCTACCACATAACTTAGGGGCTTAAGTCGAACAATCACATTATTATACAGCCATCCATTTCCTTCCTCGAAAGCATTTATGGTTATACTAGTGTTTGCTCCCTGATTCCACTAACAACCTGAGCATATGACTTTCTCCCTTGTATCATAGCTTGAACACCACTAGTATTCCCTATGTCCCTCATTCTAGTAAGTAATCTTGATGTGCCCTGCTTAACTTCCATACCTTTAATAAAATCTGCTGTTTTTACTCTCAATGCTCTGTTGTCACACCAAAGTCCACGGGCTTTTTGGACTGCCATATTTGCTGCCACTGGACAATCATAACGAACGAAGCCAAATCTTGAACGCTATCTTTCTTTTTCTTTTATTTGGGATGAACACATCCTTAACAACCCCGAACTTGCTGAAAATACCATACAAACCTTTTGGATTCATGGATTCTGGTAAGTTGTCCACAAAAATTGTATGAAGATCAACCCCCAAACCTTTACTCCTATTACCTTTCCCACTATGTTTGCGCACCACCCAGATCCAAATTTCTCTACCATGTTTTTCTCTCCAATATGCATATATATATATATATATATATTTCTAGAATAACATTTATTAGGATTTAAAATAGATTTTGATCAATTTTATTAATTTTTAAATATGATCTAATATATTTCATATTTTCAAATCACTACAAAAAGAGCTTTTTACATTTTATTTCAATAGTTAATGAAAGAATAATTGATTTTAAACGCCTACAAAATATTTTTGACCAACACCTAAACTAATTGGATACAAAATATTCACAATTATTAAATGAAATGATTATAAAAATAAAATTGTGCCATACACAAAAATTATTTTTAAGGCATTTTTGTAGACAACACTTTACAGGTAACTAAATAAAATTATTTACAATTAAGTATTAAATTAAATGATTATTAAAATAAAAATTGTGCTATAAACAAAAAATATTTTTGAGTTTTTTAAAGACATTTTTTAAACAACACATTACAGTAACAAAATAAAAAATATTTATAATTAAATATTAAATAAAATGATTATAAAAATAAATACAACTACTGTTTATATATTTTTTATTTTATAGGCTAATATAATGAAATAAAAATTAAAAAAAATTATGAAGAAAATAAATTCATATAAAATTTTTTCTTTGAGCTTGGAACACTTGAATATTGTTTTTTTTTTTGTAAGTTTTTATTTTATTTAATTTTTTTTTTTTTAGAAAAAGAAAATTATTCAGAATATTATAAAAGGTTGTAACGGTATGCAACGGATTGTTACGACCATTACGATACCGTTTACCGCTACGTAATAATTTAAACGGTCGTTACATTATGTGAATTTCGCTACACTACTATAACTACCGTAATGAGTGGCGGTAACCACCACAACCGTTACGTAACGGTTGCAACCGCTTTTTAAAATCTTTAGTCTTGAAGCATAAGAGAGAGAGAGAGAGAGAGAGAGAGAGAGAGAGAGAGAGAGATTTATCACCATTTAAAGGATCATCCGTGCAATCAAACACCCCAGTCTTCCAATCCTCAGTCACAACCTGTGGAATTGGATATTGATTCACCGGAAACCCAGGCGCGACACCATTCATCGTCGAAGGGGGCATGACATTGAAAGCCATCTGTGTTCTATCTGCTGTCATTGCCGCCGAAATGTCCCTGGCGATGGCTGAAATTGCACTTGCTGTTGAGGGTGGTGGAAGGTGGCCTGATAATAGTGGCAGAGTCAAAATTTTAATTTAGGAAAAGCAAATATTAAGACAAATTATTGAGTCGGGTCAATTTGGGATGCAAAATTTAGTTTGATTTAAATTTTATTTATTTATTTATTTTTTATTTTTCAATTCAACAATTTGGTCTCATTTTAAGTACAGTTTCAATTTAGTTCTTTTATATAACTTATTGTCAATTTTTTTTTTTTTATATTCACGTTAGGAGATAGACACTTGTCATAAAATTGTTAATTTAAATATATTTAATTTGAACGGAAGGACTAAATTGAGATTAAACTTATAGTGCAATAACTAAATTATTTAAATTGAAAAAATAAGACCAAAATAAAAATAAGATCAAATTATAGGTGTTAAAATTGTAATTTATTCAACAACAAAAAAAAAGATTATTAATATTTCAAAACTATTCTAATATCATACATATTAATATAAAAAAAAAAAATCATCTTAATATTAAAATTTATAAACTCTAAAGTAATATAAAATGGAAGAAAATAAATTTGCAATTAAATACACATAAAAGAATATATTCTTGAATCCATTTGTGGATTTGTGGGGATATATTTTCTGAGTACCAACACGTGGCCGAGGTGACACCGGAGTGTCAGCTGAGATGTCACGTGTCCCGTCTAGATATCAGATGATTTCGCTAAGCCGAGGTTATCTCATGAGAATACAGAACCGGATAAGCGGATAAGGGACAGAGTCCTAGAATGAAGGAAGACTACAAGATGGATACAGTAATACTCTTAGGAGTCTATCCTTATCTCTTGAAGAATCCAAGGTAACCGAATTGGAGTCCATAGAAGTCGACTTCTAGTGGACCGGAGGAGTTAAACTATAAAGAAGGGCACCCCCGGCGGGTCTAAGGTACGTAATTTTAAGCCTTAAGCAGTGATTTAAGCACTTGAATTATCTTTGAGAGATACTGACTTATTCGTCGCAGTGCCCCCTGGTGGTAGAACCACCGCCGGAGCCTCTTCTTTCTGTTATAGGTTAACCAGGTGTCATCTACTCACGGCTTCTAGCCGACCATCGATCGCAAAGCAGGATCGGAAAATCACTCACACAATTTGGCGCCGTCAGGGGAACGAAGAAGAGTAGATGGCCAAGAATAACGTATGAAAAGATTGGGGACAACACTCCTGCCGAGTGGAAGACTCGTCGAATTCCGACGCTGAAAGATGAGACCATAACGAAGAAACTCGTGAGCAAAATCACGCAGAGAAAGACGCCGCCAAGATGGCGACACATCAAAGAAAGCGCATCAGTAAGGTGTACTATAACGAAGACAACCTCTGCACTGAAAGACAGATGTTTGAGGAGGGATGAAGAAGTAAAGGAGATGGCAAACAAGTTGGCGACCTTCAATCGGTCACAACTTCATGATGCAAAATAATGTCATGCGTACCGCCATACCGCTACAGACACGCCAATACCGGCAAAGAACGCCTGTAAGAAGGGCGAAGTAATCCCTGATGCCTCTCAGCACACGAGGAGTGGAAGGCACTCTCACCGACCTTCCAGGAAGCCTCGAGAAGAGCCGAGAAGAGAAGAGTCTCGAAGGACATATCACGCGAAGGAGGCAGACCCCAAAGAACATCGGCATGTTCAGGGGCAGGTATTGTGTTTCAATGCATCCAACGGGGAAGGATCAAAAAGGGGCCACCATGAGGCCGAGAGTAGTGCGCCGAAAAGGCTGAAGTCCAAAGATAGCCGGGCTGCAAGGAGAAGTAAAGAAGACTTGAGAGATTACCTCAAGAGGAAGCAAGAGATTGCCGAAGTCGAAGTAACCTCCCCGGTTAAACCGAAGACACCATTCTCGGTGGAATTGGATAAATTCGCCGCGCCGAAAAGATTCAGTATGCCGAGGTTCCAAATATATAATGGTAAGTCAAACCCTAACTTCCATGTTGGATTATTTTTTAATTCAATGGCATTATATAGTGGGAACGAGCCGTTGCTCTGCAAAGTGTTCTCTTTATCCTTCGGGGAGATTGCATCAGATTGGTTCCACAAATTACCAAAGGGGAGTGTGAAGACTTGGGAAGGCTTGGCCGAGATGTTTGTGGCCAGGTTCATAACAAACAAACTGCAGCCATTGAGGGTGGATGCATTAATGGCTCTAAAGATCGGCAAAGATGAAAGCCTTAGGGCCTATGCAAAGAGGTACTATGAGGTGTTCAGTCGAATACCTGAATGCAACCAGGAGGTGGCGGTCGTGTCTTTCAAGAACGGCCTGAAGGATGACTGTCCACTACGGAAGTCTTTGACAAAGACACTGCCAAAGAGCATGGAAGAGCTCATGGCGAGAATCGAGAAGTATGCCAGAGCCGAGGAAGATACATCGGGGAATAAGGAGACAAAGCCAGAAAAAGGCAACTGCTCGCCGAAGCGAGGCCGAGGTAACAATGGACCCAACAAACAAGAGACAGAGGTTAAGGCTAAGCAGGCAGTGACAACGGTGTTCCGAATTCCGGTCCACAAAGTCCTTGATCAAATTTGAAATCAGCCCTACTTCAGAACGCCGGCAAGGGCACCAGGAGAATTTATGGGAAGAAACCTTGGTAGGCGTTGTGCTTACCACAATGAGGAGGGGCACCCAACTCAGGGTTGCAGAGCCCTTAAAGCACACTTAGAAGATTTAGTGAGGCAAGGCCATCTGAGAGACCTTGTAGATGAGGCTAGAACAAGGGAAGAACATGCACGATTGCCTCAAGCACCAGTAGCCCCGCCTCCCAAATAAGAAGAACCACAGCAAAGTGACCTCGGGTGGTTAATGTGATCCACTCAAAAGTGAATGAAAACGACATACGGGGGGAAACACAGAGGGTAAAACACCTGCAGCACGTCAACCAGGTTGGACTGAAAAGACCTCGGCCTGAAGAGTGCCAAGGACCGATGATAACCTTCACAGAAACCGACCTAGATATGGTCCAGCACCGGCACAATGATGCCTTGGTAGTATCCCTCCGTGTCAGAGTGCCAAGTGAAACGCATCCTGATTGATCAAGGCAGTTCCTGCGACATCATGTATGTCAGATGTTACAAGGAGTTAGGCCTTCACCCTGACGACATGGAGCAGTCAAATGGCCCGATGGTCGGCTTCAATGGAACGCTGACATGGCCATTGGGCGTAACAAGCTTGGAGATACAAGCTAGCACGAAGAAGATCAAGACATAATTTATTGTGATTGACACGCCCTCGCCTTACAACATTATCTTGGGGAGGCCGTGGTTGCATGCAATGGGGGCAGTTCCCTCAACATTGCATCAACTGCTACGGTTCCCAACAAAACATGGGATTAAGGAAGTCAGAGGAGATCAGTTGCAGGCAAAAAATTGCTCCATGGCAGCAATGAAATTAACCTGCAGCATTCGGGAACCAGAGAAGGCGGAAGTTGAAAAAGAGGACATGAAGGTCCTAGATGATGTCGGCAAGGAGCTGGCCGAGAAAAGTGAAGAAGCACTGAAGAAAATCCTCGTCCAGGAGAGCGATGAGGAACGCTTTTCTTCTCAAAGACAGATTAGCCGAAGAAGAGGAAAGAGAGCTGGAAGCCTTTTTGAGAAAAAATATTGAGTTGTTCGCCTGGACACCTTATGAAATGTCTGGCATTGACCCCGAGGTCACTTGTCACAGACTAACGCTGATGTCGCCAAACCCGTAATACAACGGGTTGTAAAACCGACGCTGATGCACGCCGGGCAAAGGAAAGAGGAAGTAGATGACTGGAGGCCGTACATCAGAGAAGCCAATTACCCAACATGGCTGTCAAACACCGTGGTAATGAAGAAGAAGAATGGCAAGTAGAGGGTCTGCATAGATTTTACAAACTTGAACAAAGCTTGTCCCAAAGATGCTTTCCTCTACTAAAGATCGACCTTGGTGGACGCCACATCCGGACATGGAAGGATGAACTTTTGGATGCTTATAGGTATCACCAGATAGCCATGTACCCCTGATAAGGAGAAGACAACGCTTATCACCCCAAAAGGATCAGATGTTACAGAGTTATGCCCTTTGGGTTGAAAAACGCAGAGCAACTTACCAAAGGCCGTAACCAAGATGTTCAAACACTTGATTGGCGAACAAGAGAAGTCTACATTGATGACATGGTCGTGAAGACCAAGGAACCAAAGGATCATCTTGTCGACCTAAAAGAGGTCTTTGACATACTCAAAACATATCACCCGACTCAACGATCGGCGCGATTTGGAGCCGGATCCCAGAAGTTCTTGGGATACCTAGTGACTAGAAGGGCATTGAAGCCACCAGATCGATCAAGGCCATCCTCGAATTACAGAGTCCGACATCGCTAAACAGTTCAAATGCATCTTGGAAGGGCCGCAAATCTAAACAGTTCATAAGAAGTTCGACAAATGTAAACCTTTTTTCAACTGTGAAAAAGGCCACGGATTTTCTATGGATCGAGGAATGTGAGGCCGCTTTTTACCTAAAGAAATATCTTACCACGGCTCAGCCTCTCAACACTTGAACTCGGGAGGAACTATTTTATACTTAGCCTTTGAGCACGCCAGTAAGTGCTGTGATAATCCGAAAAGAGAAGGGAGAGCAGAAGGCTGTTTACTATGTAAGTAAAACCTTGGCCGACGCAGAAACAAGGTATCTACCACTGGAGAAATTAATGTCGTTTTGGTAATGGCTTCAAAGAAGCTAAACCATTACTTTCAAGCTCACAAGATTGTGGTACTAACAGAGCACCCACTAAAATCCTTGTTGCAACAAGGAGACTTAACTGGAAGAATAGCAAGATGGGTCGTAGCTTTGGGCCAATATGACCTGGAGTTCAGGCCGAGAACAGCTATTAAGGGTCAAGTCTTGGCCGACTTCCTGGCCGAAGTTCTCACTGTAATACATCGAACATCGGGCTCCGTTGAGCCGAGATGAACGATGTCCAAACAAGGAAGGAGAAGCCCAGCCAAAGGCTAAAGAACCAAGGAAGGAAAAACTCAGACCCTGCAGCATGTACATCGGCGACTCCTTTCAACTTTTTGTTGATGAGAGCTCAAACCGGCAGGGGGCAAGGGCAGGGGCAGGAGTAGTATTAATATCCCCCGACGGAGAGATATTGGAGCAGTCCATTCGACTGGGGTTCAAAGCCTCGAACAATGAGGCGAAGTATGAAGCATTGATTGTCGGATCGCCGGCAAGAGTGCAGGCGTAGATGAGGTAATAGTTTTTGTGATTCACAACTTATAGTGAATCAAACTACGGAGAGTTTGTACCGAGATGAAAGGATGCTCAAGATACGCAAAGAAGTCATCAGTCGCAAATTTTGTTTCAAAATCGGCTTCTTCAAAGTTAGCCGAGATGATAATGTACCACGCCGACGCTGGCCAATTTATCAAGTTCAATGCAAACCGGAAAGACAAGGACAATAATGATCGACACTATCAAAGTTCGAGCATAGAGCCACGGAACACAATGCAAGAGGCATTATGTGTGGACATGGGACCAAGCTGGATGGATGCAATTGTTGCATTCCTGAAAGAGGGAAAGCTGCCAGAAGAACGAAAGGAGGCACACAAGGTCAGATTGAAGTCGGCAAGATTTAGTCTGACAGCAGAAGGACACCTCTACAGAAGATCCTTCGCTGGACCTCTTCTAAGGTGTGTACACCCTCTTCAGGTTGAAGACTTTCTATATGAAATTCACGAAGGAATTTGTGGAAGCCACGCAGGGGGTAGATCATTAGCTCACAGGGCCATTACCCAGGGGTATTGGTGGCCCTATATGCAAAAAAATGCAGAGGCCTATGTGAAGAAGTGTGAACAATGCCAGAGGTTTGCACCTTTGATACATCACCAACCGCCGACCAACCGCTTCAAATTTCTTGGCCATTTGCCCAATGGGGCATGGATCTCGCTGGACAATTGCCCTACAATCAAGGCAATGAAGTACCCATCGGTAGCAACAGACTACTTCACAAAGTGGATAGAAGCAGAGCCTCTTGCCAAAATCCGAGATGTGGATGTGAAGAACTTCATCTGGAGAAACATCATCACCAGATTTGGGATTCCAAGAGCAATAGTTGCTGACAACGGAACACAGTTTGACAGCAAACTCATCAAGAATTTTTGTGCAAAGTTTAAGATCAAGAATTACTTTTCAACACCAAGTTTTCCCCAAAGTAATGGGCAAGGTACATCCAACAAAGTAATTCTAGATGGGATAAAGAAAAGGCTCCAGGCAGCAAAAGGAAAGTGGGTAGACGAATTACCTAATGTGCTCTGGGCATATCGCACTACGCCGAGAAGATCAACAGGGGAATCCCCCTTTGCCATGGCTTATGGCACAGAAACAGTCATTCCATTGGAGATCGGCATCCCAGGATCGTAACCTGTGGAGTTGAGAACGGACTAATGATGTGCTCTTAGCCCGAGATCCGGATCTACTAGAAGAAAGAAGAGAGAAAGTCGCCCAAATTTTGCAAAGATACCAAAGAACAAACTTGCCAAAGCTTACAACAAGAAGGTCAATCCAAGGGATTTTCAAGTCAACGACCTAGTCTTGAGAAAATTCGTAGGCAATAAGAAGGATCCCAGAGAGGGCAAGCTTGGCCCAAACTGGGAAAGTCCCTACAGAATTATTTCGGTGTTAGGAAATGGGGCATATCGGCTCGAGGATAATGAGGGCAAAGCATTGCCTAGACCATGGAACACTTGTAATCTAAAGTTTTTCTATCATTAGATATTGTTTGATTTTTTGCCGATATGATCAATAAAATCTTAGCAGGATTTTCCAGAACTTATAAAACTATGCATAATGTTGTTTTTTGAATAATGAGAACCCAAGAGGAACTTAGGTTCACATTGGGGGCAGAGAGAAGACAGTAATACTTAGCCAAAGTTAAGCCGAGATTATGTTTAACCATGGTTAATCTAAGATAAAGTTTAACCGAAGTTAAACAGAGATTATGCTTAACCGAAGTTAAGTTGAGATAAATTCCTTATCTTTACTTGTTGAAATTTGCAGCAATTTACAAGTTAAAGTTAAGCTGAGATAAATTCCTTATCTTTACTTGTTGAAATTTGTAGCAATTTACAAGTTAAAGTTAAGCTGAGATAAATTCCTTATCTTTACTTGTTGAAATTTATAGCAATTTACAAGTTAAAGTTAAGCCGAAATAATTGTTTATCTTCACTTGTTGAAATTTGTAGCAATTTACAAAATGAAGTTAAATTAAGTTTATTGATTCAGCCCCTTGTTAAAACTTGAGAAAAGTTTGCCAGTTAAAATTGTATATGCTTTATACTTGTTGAAATTTATGGAAAATTTACAGGTGAAGTCCTAGCCGAGATAAACCTTCGGGTAAACATACCCGAGGTATTTCTCCCCGAGAAGATTGTACAAAGGAGGAGAGACTTGCAAAATATTCTAAGTATAGAATCATGCAGAAGCAGTCATAAGAATACAAAAGTACAAACACTCAGTAGAAGAAAGTTGTATTTAGTATTAGAACGGAAAAGGGCACATCGGCCATATACAGAGTTTACATTGTTCTGAAAACGAAAACGTACAAGAAGTACAAAAGACAGAAAAAGAAAAAGCATCACAGTTGTGTTTCTTCAACTTCAGGAACAGTTTGAGTTTGAACCTCGGCCACTTCTTGGAGAACTACCTCGGCAGATCCCTGAGGAACTACTTCACCAGACTTTTCCGCCACGATCTCGGCATCAATCTCTGCAAGTGTCTCATCAAGGCCTTTTTCAGTTGGAGGAACGTCGGATGGTGCCTGTTCAGGAGCAGCCTCCTTGATAACCACTTCATCCTCCTCATCATGAGTCAAGTCTAGGACTTGATCATCCTGAGGAAGGGACTTGGTCTCAATGGCATCCTTGGGCTTCCTGACCAAGGCCTCATCATCATCCTTCTCATCTTCTTCGGATTCAGACTCAGAATCATCTTCAGCTTGACTTGGAGGAGGAGGCTGAGGGAATGGCAGAGGAATCTGATCGGTGTTCCTCAGAGGCGAGTCAGCCGGGGTGTCGAGTTTCTTCAGAGCAGCCATCCAACCAAGGGAGAAGCCCCTGTTGCATGCCTGCTTGACTTGAAGCTTGTAGTCCTCAACGACATCGGCCATGCCTTGAGCATAGGCCTTTTCATCAGCCTTTTCAATTTCGGCCTTTTTCGTGGCCAGGGCTTCTTGAAGCTCCTTCTCGGCCTGGGCCCTCCTATCCTCAGCTTCCTTCAACTGGGCTTGAAGAACTTTGTTTATAGCCTCAGCAGCGCCGATCTTCTCCTCGGCAGAAGTTTAGGCTTTTGTAGCAGCCTCGGCTTGGTCTTCCAATTTCTTCATTTTTGCTTTAAAACCTTTATTGGACTTTTTGAGGCTGGAGACCTCCCTCTTAGCCTCGGCAAGCCTCTCCCGATTTTCAAACGACTGAATAGAGAAGGAGTAGGCATGCTGGATGGCCTGAAGGCAAAAAACAATGTTAGAAAATATTCTAAGTAAGAAACAGAAAGGAAGCAAAAAGTTCTAAGTATGAACATTTACTCCGAATGAATGTTGAAGCATGAGACAGTAGTTCTCATACTCACTGATCTCGGCGTTCCGCTCAAGATCACCCGGGAGCAAGAGGGCAGTGCTGAGTGCAACGCCGATATTAATATCCTCGGCGCTGTCACTCTCAAAGACTGTCTTGTCCTCTAGAGTAATTTTTGGTTCCCAGGGGACCAAGGGCTTTTTTAACTTAGAAGTTGTGCCAGAGGACAACCTTGGCTTCTTTGATTTTGAAGAGGAGGATGGCTGTGCTTCAGCAGATCTTTTTAAGGAAACAGAAGCAGTCTCCTGGCTCCCAGCCAATTGTGAAATTGGCAATGTGTCTTCAGTCTCAATTTGAGCGGCTGTGGCCTTTGGCTGAGCTTTCTTGGTTCTTTTTGGCTTTGGCGGGGGCATGGTGTGCGTCGGCTGAGCATCGACGTCGGTAGGAAGATTGGCCAGGAGATCTTGAGCTACGGGCTTTCGGCGAACCATCTCAGCAGTTTTGACAAGTCGTCACCGACGTTTTCGTTCAGGAATAGGGATCAAGTATGGTGCTGAAGTTGATGGCAGATCAACTGGGTCAGATGTTGACTCCTGATCAGCCCGAGATGTAGAGGCAGCTTGGGTTGTGGCGGTAGATGGAAAGAGGCTCTTTTTTTTCTTCCTTGGGACGTCAGGAAGAATGGATTTGTACGTCGGGATGAAGTTCAGTACCAGTGGAGCTTTTCGTTTATCAATTGGCAGATCTAGTAACTTCTTCAAATCCTTGCCTAGAAAATAGGACTATCGAAAGTTCTTTGGTGGTTTACGAACGTCTGCAAGAAGAACAAGAAATTAAAAACAGACAAAGTTTTGAAGACTTAAAAAGAAACAAGGGATTGACAGTGGGCTCTTACCCTTGCCCTCCTTAACAGTTCGAGGAAGAGGGTATAAATGGGCATCTTCATCTGGGGCAAACTCCCAATTTCCAGAGGCAATAAGGTAGTCGTCTCCAGCCCCCTTGTTGGAGTCTGGGAGGTCGGCTATAATTTTGAATTCGTGGACCTCGGCTGAGGTAATAGACAAAGCCTTTTTCTTTTAAGTCCAAGGCGCACATGGTATAACAAAATTGGATATCGGCAAGGGTAATCCTAATATTCTCCCGCCTAGCTGTATTATGATACCATTAATCACTCAGAGGAGTTGATGGTAAGTTGCATGGGGTTCAATTTGTAATAGTGAAGAACTTCACGAAAGAGGGGATCAAGTGGAAGCCGGAGTCCACATTCAACGAAAGCTACAATAGGGAAAGGCATCGTATGGTCTGTAGGCATGATGGAATCATCATCCTCGGCCAGCCTAAGGTGAACGTCATCGGGAATAGAGAACTCTTGCCTAAAAAATTCAAGTTTAGTTGGGGTATTTACCCTATGCCTCCACATACCCATGATTTCGGTATAAATGTACTTGGCTACGCAAAGAGGGTGCTCTTAAAGGGTTATTGGGACCTCGGCTTGAACCTAAGTATATATTGGTAAGGAGTGTTTCAGTTTTTCCTATGAATTGATTGGTCCTACAGACAAATCCCAAACCTAAATCTACGAAGAACGAGTATGGAGGGCAGAAATCTGGAAAACAGAAGAGTAAAAGCGAAGTTTCAGAATCAAGAACAGAGGTGGGGCTATCAAAAGCATAAAGAATACATGGAGTATACGGTCAAGAACGGTGACAAGAGTGCAAGAAAGTGGTGAACAGTGTATGGGCAGAAATCAAATTCACTCGAATACTTTCAGATATATGACTCACAAGATTTGAAACAAAAATGGGAGCAAATAATATCAACAGAAATGAAAGCGAAGGAACAAGGCTTACCGAGAAATAGGGTCGAATGAGTTTCACCAAGTCGACGGCGAAGCTGAGATGTGACGAAATGATGACAGCTTCACGAGAGAGGAGAAGGAAAGACAGTCACAGAGCTTGGAGCTTGAAGCAATGGCGGTTTCGAAGAAGAAAGTTTAGAGAAAGAGAAAGCAAGGAAATCTAATGCAAAAATGAAGAGCCAAAAGAGAGAGGCAAAAGTTTTGTCAAAATTTGAAACGGCGGCAAAACAGAAGCATTTAATGCGCCTGGGGTAACGCGGACGTCAGACGGCGCAGACAAATGAAAGACGGCTTGCGAGCGCGTCACAAGCACGAGCCAATGGAAACGGAACACGTAAGTGAATTGGTTAAAAAGTGATGCATGACAGCTCATGCGCGTGAAAGAGTTCACTGGAATTCTTGTTCTCCGAAGAGAGCATGTCGGGCTAAAAGTGAATGATCTCAGTTGGGAAGTTCTTGAGCCGATGTTTAACAAGAGTACCAATGTAGGTTCCATCACCTCAAAATGCCGAGGTAATAGAACCTAGGGGGCAGTTGTGGGGATATATTTTCTGAGTACCAACACGTGGCCGAGGTGACACCGGAATGTCAGCCGAGATGTCACGTGTCCTGGTCTAGATACGAGGATGATCTCGGCTAGGCCGAGGTTATCTGCGAGAATACAGGAATCCGGGATAAGCGGATAAGGGACATGAGTCCTAGAATGAAGGAAGACTACAAGATGGATACAGGTAATACTCTTAGGGAGTCTATCCTTATCTCTTGAAGAATCCAAGGTAAATCTGGAATTGGAGTCCATAGAAGTCAGACTTCTAGTGGGACTGGAAGGGAGTTAAACTATAAAAGAAGGGCACCCCCGACGGGTCTAAGGTACGCAATTTTAAGCCTTAAGCAGTGATTTAAGCACTTGAATTATCTTTGAGAGATACTGACTTGTTCGTCGGAGTGCCCCCGGGTGGTAGAACCACCGCCAGAGCCTTTTTTTTTCTGTTATAGGTTAACCAGGTGTCATCTACTCTGCCGGTGCTCTCTAGCTGACTACTAGACGGGCAGTGTGATCGGAAAATCACTCATACAGGATTAAATAAGAGTCTATCTTTGTAAATATTTTAATTTTCATGGGTTAAGTTTGTTGGGAGAAAAATACAAAAAAAAATTTAAGGATTCTCCCCACTACAGCCCTGTTTGGAAAATTTGAATTATTTATTTTATTAAACATTTTATATATTTTATTTATAAATTAAATTAAATTGATTCGATAATTATAATTTATTTAATATATCATATTTTTTATTAAAAAAAAAAAGACAATGGTTATATTTGTAAAAAATGAATCATATATTGTTTTACGATAAAAACAATAAATTGAACAAGTTGAAATTATCAGATTGACCTAATTTTTTTTGTAGATGAAATACATGAAATACTCGACAACATGTACAATTCAAATTATCGAAACGATATCTGTGATAAACCCTTATAGACCCAAACAATTTCATTTCTATATATATATATACTAGCGAGAGGAACACGCGATGCATGTGTAATTTAGGTAATTAATAATAAAAATAAATAATAAAAAATTTAATATCATAATATGTATGTTATTTAAATGATAAATATGTTCTTAATGAAACTTAAAATTTTGAATTCAAAACTTGCTTAGCACATATAAAGTTATCACGTGACATGAGAAGAAGAAAATTTCACTAAACCAATTTAGACTTTCAAATAATAATATTATAGATATAATCAAAATTAAGTAAGGACAGGTGCCCCTCCAGGTCCTTTTACTAGCTCCATCGTCACCTGAGAAGGTGGTAGAGGGAATTGCACAGGCTCAGAAGCCTGGTGGTAAGTCGCCTGAGAAGGAGGCGGCGGCGGTGGAAATTGCACGGGCTCAAAAGCAGATGCCTGGTGGTAAGCTACCTGAGAAGCCGGTGGTGGTGCTGGTGGAAATTGCACCGGCTGCCCTTGAGGTGGGTAGTTTCTTGGCGGAGTTCACGGTGCAACCATTTGTGGGTTTTGAGGTGGATATGACGGAGGCTGACTCCCATTATTTGCTTGTGGGAATTGAGGTGGGAATCGAACAGGCTGAGCTGCCGCTTATGGTGGCTGAGGCTGAGACGGTGGTAGTGATGGTGGTGGAGGCTGGAAGTATTGTTGGTTTTGATTGTTGTTAGTTATATTTGGGTCTGATGAGCCGCCGTGTTCGTGGTGGTGGTGGTGGTGGTGGTGGTTTTCATCGGTGTAAGCCTCAAAGGGTGGTGGTGGAGGAATATCATCAGTGGCTTATTGATCATAATGATACTCTTGAGGCTGTGGTGGTGATGGGTTAGATGGTGGTTGGGATTGTGGTAATGGGTCTCCTTCGGTACGTCCCATTTGCTATGCTCTCTTTGCTTAGTTTTTGAGAGAGAGAAAGAGAGAAAAAAGAGAGGGGGAGAGATGGAGATGGAGATGGAGATGGAGATGGTTAGGAAAGTAAATAAGAACAGTAATATTAGGTATTATAAAAAATCTTTTATAAAAATAATTATGAAAGTTTTGTGATCCTTGAATTACATTTAGAATAAAGTACCACACACAAATCAAGGTAATCCAAAGATCATAACTCTTGTATGATTATTTTTATGAAAAAATTTTCATGATCCCTAACTTTTCTTAAGTAAGAATTATGTAAGGACAAACAGTAATAGTAGGTGTTATGAAAAACCTTTCATAAAAATAATTATGAAAATTTTGTAATGCTTAAATTATATTTAAAATAAAACACAATATATTAATTAAGATAATTTAAAAATTATAAATCTTTAATAATTATTTTTATAAAAATATTTTCAAAATCTCTCACTTTTCTCGAGGATTAATAGAATAGAATTTTAATGGGAGAAACATGATTGGCAAGCCATTGACCTCCAAAAACAAGAGAAGAATGAGAGAGAGAGAGAGAGAGAGCGCAAAAATCCACACGGTTTTCTTTCCTTTACTATAGCATTGTTGGTAGGATTAATGAAGTTCTTGTTGGTAGCTATTCTTTACACACTAGTTGGCTATAGTCTACAATTTTGTGTACGGAAATCGAGGATTTAAGTAAGGGAGATTATTCAGTATTTGTAAATTATGTATATGTGATGTTTTGTAAAGTTTTAATTGATAAAGAGGAGTAGGACTTCACAATTTATGTTAAGGATAAAAGAATAATATGAGACTAAGTAAATAGTGATTGATTTGAAATATGACTACGTGATTGTTGGCTTTTTGACTTTTTGAAGGGTATATTTGTAAATGCGAGCGTGTCAGCAAGGATCAATCAGTCCTTACAGAAATTATAATTGCCAATCAATTATCAGGCGACTATGTTTTAGTTCTTTCAAATTTCAATGAAGAGGACTTTACCGTGGCTTGACTTTTAGGAGAAATTAAGAGAAATAACAATTAATATGAAGAGCAATTGAAGTATTTCATTAACATAAACACTTACAATTGTCCAAACTCAAATTTTGAGGAAGTTTACTGAGAACGGTTTACTTGAATCTACTTGAAAACTACTCCTATGAATTGAAGTACAATGCGTATTTAAAGAACAAGTATTTAAAGTACAGAAAGGTAAACCGAAAGGAAAATATGAAGTAAAACCGGTTTATATGATCTGAGTCCGGGGGCTTTTCGGGAACTTCCTCGCTATTTATACTTATTAGAGATAACCTTCAACTGCATTTGAACCGTCGGCTTCCTCCATGATCGTGATCATGTTACCTTAGAAATAGTTCCACTATGCCATCACTTGCAGTTGGACTTCCCTCCTGTTTTTGAATTTGAATATAGGTAACCGTTGAAGCCACGTCACCTTGTATCTCATTCCTGATCTAGTGCTACTCAGACCACTTGAGAACCAATATTTATTTCCACGTGTATGATTGAGATTTAAGATTAAAATCATCTTCCGATAATACCCTCATTCTGCCACGTGTCGAATTGTAATTGGCTTTTACAAAATATGTAGCCAACATTACCCCCCGCACTAATATACCCAATACTTGGAAATATTAGTGAATCAAAAACTTTTCCCTCGCTTTTTTGGAACGTGCATAGAATCTATTTTCAGGAAACACAACCGTCACCTATTTTGGTCTCTTAACTTTGTTGGACGTTCCAATACCTTCAGCATTCGAACGGATTATGACTCAATCACCTTCTCACTCTAACGAACGAGCATACGAAGAGCCATTGAGTAATGCTGTTTCCCCTCGAAAGAATCTCCACGCATTTATTAGCCACCTTTACCCGCCTTTCTATATTCAGGTCATGGAGGCTTTCGCAGATTATCAACCTTTGGACTACGAACACATTGCCCTCAATCCTTCGGTTCACGAACTCGTTGATACAAGAAATTCTTCCTCTAAATTCCCCTCGCACTTTGAACAAACAACTTTCAAGCCTTTGTTTCAACAAATTGCAAATATGGAATTGGGAAATTCTTCTTCACAAACTTCTGCTTGGGATGAGGCTACAACTTCTTCATCTTCTGGGGTGACGAAGTGCACTCGAGTCCAGGACTTGAGGGAACGGATCAATCATCATTTTATTGAGTTCACTGACCCCTTAGATTTTCCTTCCTACGCTCGAAGCTCGGTGGTTTATCCTTATGTGCCCATCGACTTTCGACGCAGTTTAGAGGAGAATTTGCTTGTGGCTTGGTATACATCCTCTATGCCCACAGGAGTAATGCACCCTGCCCGGTGCTTGGAAGAAGCACAAGGATATACCCCTTCATTTTTAGCCAAGAAAGCACAGATTTGTTCTTCTGACTGGCTTGACTATATTAATGCCTTTGTTCCTCCCATCCCTGTGCCATCTCCCCCAACCGAAGCAACCACCTCTTCTTCTCCATCTTCTGGAATGGAAGCATCCACACCTTCTTCATCCTTTGAAATAGAAGCATCCACACCTTCTCCATCCCCTGGACTAGAGGCATCCACACCTTCTCTTTCTTCTGAAGCAGAACCATCTACTCCTTCTCCTCCTCCCACTCTTTCTTGGATAGAGAAATTAAAGCTTGCTCTTCCAATGGACAAAACCTTCCCTCCTTACAAACCTCCATCATCTCCAACTCCATTTGAGCGGAAAGAAGCCCAACTTCTGCTCGCAGCTTTTTCTCACCTACCCTTCAATGTTCTTGAGGATGACATTCCTCTTAAGAACTTCCGATGGGCTTGTGATATTCTGACTAGGGGCCATATCCTTAATCCTATCGCCAAGCGTAACTTCACATGTTCTGGATCAACTTCCAAGATTCTCCATTGGCATCGAATTCCAAAGTCACCACTCGGTCTTTGGATCAACTTTCATCTCTTCAATTCATGCTCAATACGGCGTAAAACTTCATTGAAGACTTTGAAGACTTCAAAAATAAGGATTCTGCGTATTGGGATGATTTAGTTATAGATGAGTTGGAACAAAAATTGAGGGAGGAGGCTTTCGAAGCAAAGGCTGAAGAGCTGTATTATGAAGTGAGAGCACATCAACTCATGCAACCAACTTTGGAAGAGATGGAAGACATAATAAAGAAAGAACAAATATTCATTGATCATTGTTGGACAAAATTTCATGATCTTGTAATTTATTCTATTCCTTATTTTTATGAGCTTGAATTTGTACCAAAATAAGATTACTTAATGTAATTGTCTTGGCTCTAATGAAAGCAAAGTCTTCAGACTTGACATTGTTTGACTCTGTTTCCTCTTACTTTTAAAGGCCAACTTATAGCCTTAAATTAAATAATCTCATCCTTTGAATTTGGACTCACTTGTCTTTAATGAAACACTAAAAGAAACCAATATGTCTTTTTCCAACTTATGGAGTAAAAATTGACAATTTTGGTCAATATTATCTAAAATTAGTGCTTCGAATTTAACAACTTTACTTTTCAAAGCTAATTATAACCAATGCATGGTCATGGCTACTATAGTCAATCAATTTTAAGTTGACCACTTCTTGCTTTGAAAAGTAGCTTATGCTGTCCTAATTTCAATGGACAGTCTTCTCTTGCAAAAAACCAATGATTGGTTTTGATGTTCTTTAAAGAATTCTAAATTTTGCTTTAAAGGTCATTACTTTCAATAATGTTCATTAAATAGGTCTTTAAACCTTTTGAAGTAGACCAATACTCAAGCATTTGAACGTCTCCAAACATGTAGTATACTTCGAAGCCGGATTCTGTATTTCGAAGCCATTTTACTTGATTTCTTTGAGCCAAAATTGGCTTCGAAGCCAAATATTGTTCTTCGAAGCTGACGTCAACATTTAGAATGTGTTCTTCCCTCCAAAACTATCAATATTGGAAGAGTCTCCTCATATTCACACTTTCAGTACATAACGCAATATATTTTTCAGACATAAAAATCTTTTAAAAGCCCCTTTGCTTTGTACTCTGAAACCACTTGCTTTTTTGGCGCACAAACCCTACTGATCTCCTGTTAAACCCCTCTTCCTTACTACTCGCCATCAATGGATCCTTCTTCACTAAAAGTGCTTACTGGAGATCGTGTCAGTCCTACCATGGCTTTGAAGCGATGTATCGATGAGGAAATCACCAAACTTTCATCTGGTGAGTCAAGCCACGTAGATGGACGTCTTTTCGTGCCTCGTCATAGCAATAAACAGGAATACGTCCTTGGCCCTATTTTTCGGGAAACTCCTGCTCAACTCGCAGCCCTATATCCTCGCTTGGAGGACCATTTCCTTCTTTACGAAGAAGGGCTTGATTGGGGAAACTGGAGGGTGAATCGTCCTCACCGTTGCTGGCCGACAATGAGGACTGAATGGGAGGAATGGTATGACAGAGTTGTACCTGCGAGAGAAGATGACCTGCAAGAGCTCTGTATCCTCGATGCCCTTCGTCTTTCCAGGTTCATCATTCCTGAGGACCCTTTTTTGATACCTGCTGCCTTATGTTTTTGGAATATGTCTTTTAATTTCTTCCAATTTCGGTGTGGCATGATGGCCCCCACCGTTCTTGATATTTGCCATCTCTTAGGGCTTTCCCCCCATGGTTCTCCATTTACTCCCAACTACCCAGACCTTCCGATTAAGTTTTCTCTTCCATCCTTAAGCTCCTCTTACAGTGACTTTGTAAAGTCTGAAAACAAAAAGGAAGGTCCTATGAAGGACAGAGAGCTATTTTCCTTCATTTTATATTGGTTATGCAAATTCCTCTTTTGCACCTCATCTCAGAGGATTATGCCTGAGTTTGCTCCTCTCGCGAAGGCACTCGTTTTGAAAAAACATATAGCTCTTGCTCCCTATCTTTTAGGCCATGTCTACAGAGTCTGCTCCCAATTTTGTGAGAAACCTCTTGATGCTAACCAAGGAGGTCCCTTCTGGGTGCTTCAACTTTGGCTCTTCGCCTATTTCACTGACCTTCATCCCAAATGTCTAAAATTCCTTGTTCAAGATCCTAGCACTTATGGGGAAAAGTATGCTAGGATTGCCCTTTACCCTGCTTCCTTCGCTTACTATTTTACCTTCTTTTATCAACTTCCCATTTCTCCATCTGCCTCTTTCTTCTGTCCTTTTGAAGCCAACAAAGGACCAGCCTGGCTGCAAGCTTTCCTGGCTGATAAAGAATGCTCCACTTCTCCTCATAAAGACATGTGGGCCTCTATACTACTACCAAGGGAATTGTTCATTGGTAGTTTAAACCCTCGAGCCTACAAATGCATCTCTGAGGTGTACTGCCCTTCTCAATTTGCCAGACAGTTTGGACTCACTCAAGGGATACCAGTTCCTCTTTGTAGTCTTTCAAATGTTCATCTCACTGTCAGAGATTTGAGAATATCCAAATCCAGACTAGAGACAGCAATTCTCAAACTTCTAAAAGAGTTGAATGAGTTCCACTTTGTCCCTTTTCTTCCATATGGCTCAGTCTTGAAAAGATTCCATAACTGGTGGACAGTCAATATGGAAGTGCGCCTATCTGAACATCCCCATGACTTGCTGGTAGGATTGGGAGTGCCTTCGAAGGCTAAACCAACGACATCTAAGGACATTCCTCCTCTTCACGTGGCTGCCACGACTAATCCTACAACTTCATCCCCTCCAACTAGAGTTACTAGAGCTGCTTCGAAGAAGGGTAAATATTTTCGGACTTCTCCTTTTCTTTTGAATCTTTTGTTCCTTCCTTTTACACTTTTGTTCTTTGGTGCAGGGCCCCCACACGAAGAATCTCCCAAGAGAGCTGAAACTTTAGCTGTTCTCAAAAAGAAACAAAAACAACAAAAACAAAAAAGAAAGCTAGTTCTCCCTCCTGAGGAATCCGAATCCTTGGGCGAAGAAGAGGTTGAGTAAGAGCCAGAAATGTTCTTGCAGAGAACAAAAAGACAGAAAGTAGTTGCCTCCCTTCCTGATACAATTACGCATCCTTCTTTCGAAGCACCCACTGTAGTAATGGAGAAAGCACTTACTTCAAACATCCAAACCCAGATTGAGGAGAGGGAGATTGAAAAAGAACCAGTAGCATCACTGCCAAGGAGGAAGAGAAGGAAGATGACTGTTTCTGCTGCTGACTTGGTGGAAGATCCGATCCATGAAGCTGCTGCCAAAGCAGTAGAACAGGAACATTCTAAAGCAATACTCGTTTTTGAGAGGGCTGAGAAGAAACGGCAGCAACAGTTTCTGAGAGACGAAGCTGCTGCTGCTGATGTGTTACAAAGAGAAACTGCTCGAAGACAACAAATTGTCGAACATTATTCTCTTCGTAGCTCTCCCATCAATATCAACACTTCCGAAACAAGTAATTTCTTTCATACTTCTGCTGTTTTTCTTTCATCAGCTTTAAGTATTCGAAGTTTGACATGGCTTTATATTTCTTCCTTCTGCAGTAACAACCACTACGTTTATCTTTCCCATGGGGCCTCTTCCAGTTTCAGTTAAAGTTGACCAGACGCAAAACGTGAAGACTATTCAAATACAACTTCCCAAGCCTATGCTTCCTGTACCTTCCTTGAGTCCCAACATTCCTGCATCTCTTCTTCTTGGCCTAGAACCCTATCTTCCCTTCCTGACTTTCAATCTACCTCGGTCCGTTCCTTCTTCGAACCTTGCCCTTCTTTCTTTCAAGGATATTCCAGCTGTTACTCCAATCTTGGTGACAGTTGATTCTTCCACAGAGAGTGCTGGTAGTTCCCCAATTCATGGTTCACCACCTATGCCTATTTCCAGCCCCTCTTCACTTGATTCATTGGTGGCTAAGACTATAGAAGCTGCCAAAGACGCTCCATCCATTTCTCCCATCCCCATGCAGCCCTTTGTGTCTTCCACCACAGTACTTTCTATGCCCTTCATGTCTAGGGATGAAGTAGACATCTTCGAAGGAAGACTTGCTAGTCTTTTTGATGTACCTTCTACATCTCCAACATTTAGTGCTGAAGCTGAGCCATTAGTCTTGGCTGACTCCTTATTGGAGATTTTTGAGAATTCTTCCTCCAGCAACAAACCTTATGTGCCTTCAATAGACATAGACACATGTCTAGAACTGCTAAATTCCTTTTCGAGGATTCCCTTTGAGTCTCTACAAAGGCCTACTATCATAAATGGGTTCCTTCAGTGTTGTAACATTGCTGAGCAGTCTGGCCTGAATGTTTCAAGTCATCTATCTCAGGCAGCAGCCACCATCGATTTTTACCTCAACATTTGTCAAGCTGCTAAGGTTGCGGATGAGAAACTAACTAGGGACCAGAGTTTTGTTTCTCAAGTGCATACCGAAGTATCAGAACTCAAGGAACAACATTCCTCTGCTTCCAAGTTTCGAATCCAACTGCTAGAGAAGAAGGCCCAACTGGAGGAGGAATTAGCTGCAATAAACCGGGCCTTGGGTCGAACTGACACCAAATTGCAGATCACTAACCAAGAATTGGCTGATCGTAAAAGGGACATGGCTACAGCTATCAAACTGTTCCCATCACTTAGCAATAGGAAATCCGTTGTACAA
This sequence comes from Camellia lanceoleosa, assembly GCA_025200525.1. Classification (NCBI taxonomy): domain Eukaryota; kingdom Viridiplantae; phylum Streptophyta; class Magnoliopsida; order Ericales; family Theaceae; genus Camellia; species Camellia lanceoleosa. The sequence continues at coordinate 12,408,995 of CM045772.1, forward strand.
AAACAATTAAGACATTGTAATGATTTCTGGGCCAATCTATGGCATAATGTATTTACTTCTTTATAAGAGAACAAATTTTGTCCATCCTTTGAGTAGTCTCATGTTTCTGTATTTGATGTTTATTCTATTCCTTGTGTTTCCCAAATGGTTGGAAAATAAGGTTTCAAATATCTTCCATTAATCTTTTTGGGATGTACATAACCATTCAAATTTCTTAAATGGTATGCCCCAAAAGGCAAAACTCTATGAACTTGATATGGTCCTTCCCAGTTAGGTGACCATTTGCCAAACTTATGGCTTTTAATCCCTATTGGGAGTATTGTTTTCCATACCAAATCACCTTCATCAAAGCCAATATGCTTGACTTTCTTGTTATAATTCTTGGCTGCTTTCTTCTTTTGAAAAAGAATGCTATTTAACGCCAAAATCCTTGCTTCATCTATGTCTTCTAATTCCAAGCACATGCTTTGATGATATTGCTCAGATTCTAATTGATCTTGACATCTTACCCTCAGAGACTTAACATTAATTTCCACAGGTAACACTGCATCATGCCCGTATACTAAGGCATAAGGGGTGACTCCTGTGCTCGACCTTGGAGAAGTTCTGTAAGCCCATAAAACATCCAACAATAGGTTATGCCAATCCCTAGGATTATCTTCCACCATCTTTTGTATTCCTTTTTTCAAGGATTTATTGGATGATTCAGCTTGACCATTGGCCTGTGCATAATAGGGAGTGGAATTAATAAGGCTAATCCCAAATTCTGCCACGAAGGATTTCACCATTTTCCCATCAAACACAGTTCCATTATCAACTGTTATGGTTTGTGGAATGCCAAACCTATGGATCAAATCTTTAATGAACCCAATGACCTCTGTCTGGTCTACAGCCTTATATGGCTTGGCTTCGACCCATTTAGTGAAGTAGTCAGTAGCCACTAGAATGAAACAATGATGTTTCGAAGAAGGTGGGTGAATCTTACCTATCATATCCATGGCCCATCCTCTGAATGGCCAAGGCTTCACTACTGCATGTAGGTCAGTTATGGGCACATGTCTTATTGTGCCATGTTTCTGGCATGCCTGGCAACCCTTAGCATATTCTATGCAGTCTTTAAGAATAGTTGGCCAATAATAGGAATGCCTTCGAAGCAACCATCTCATCTTAACACCAGGCTGATGAGCACCACAAATGCCTTCGTGAACCTCAGCCATAGCTGTTAATGCTTCTTTTGGACCTAAACACTCCAATAATAAGCCATCTCCTCCCCTTTTGTATAGAGCATTATCATATACTATGTATTGCATAGACTGCAATTTGATTTTTCTGCTGGCTTTTGAAGATGGACCAACAATATCGCATAATTGGATGTCTCAATCTCGCTCTTGTGAGTCATTATGATTGACTTCCAAGATCACATTCGTTTTATTCAAAGGTTGTATTAATCTCTGATATGTTGTTTGGCTTATATCCCTTTGGGTATTATCCCTTCTCTTGAAGTTCGAAGCTTTTTGACCCACATCATTAGCTCTACTGTTCAAGAACCTTGGAACATAGGTTACATTTGCTATTTGAAACTGAGAAAGCAGATGTAATGCAACAACATAATATGGTAGGATGCTCATGCTTTGACACTTGAAAATCCCTTTTACTTGGTTAACCACCAATTGAGAGTCCCCAAATATGTCAACTGCATGTACTTGTAACCCAATAAGGATTTCTAGTCCTACTATTAAGGCTTCATATTCAGCCTGATTATTGGAACAGCTAGCTTCATCCACTCTGAAACCATGTGTGGTTTCTACCCCTTGTGGAGACTTAATCACAATACCAATTCCAATTAATCCATTGGCTTTTGATCCATCGAACCACATTTGCCATGGTTCAATACTAGCCATACCAAGTTCCATTACCTCTTGGTTCTCTGTTTGAGATGGATGATCTGCCAGAAAATTGGCTAATACTTGCCCTTTTACTGCTCTTTGAGGGACATATTCTAAATGAAATTCCGATAAGGCTAATATCCATTTACCAATTCTTCCCCTCAACATGGGTCTAGATAACATGTATTTAACCAAATCTGTGGTTGCAATTACCAAGACAGTTGTAGGTAAAAGATAATATCTTAATTTCATTGCAGCAAAATACAAAGCAAGACCTGACTTTTCAACAATGAATATTTACATTCACAAGAATTTAAAACCTACTAAGGTAATAAATGACTTGTTCCTTGCCTTCTTCATTGTCTTGGGCCAAAAAGCTCCCAATGAATCTTCGCTACCGCTATGTATAACTTCAAGGGCTTATTTCGTTTTGGTGGCATCAAGATCGAGGATTGGCCAAGTAGGCTTTGATACCTTCGAAGCGTTTGATGCTCATTGTCCACACAAATTCCTCTTCATCTTTCAATTTTAACAAGGAAGAGAACACTTTAGTTTTCCTGCGGTGTTAGAAATAAACCTTCAAGAAAGTTAACCCGCCCAAGGAACCTTTGTAATTCTTTCTTACTTGATGGAGGCCTAGCTTCAATGATGGCTTTGGCTTTATTCTCGATCAATCAGTATTCCTTTCTTATGCACTACATAACCCAAGAAATTTCAGATGACACACCAAAAGCACATTTAAGAGGGTTGAGTTTCAACTTGAACTTCCTCATTCTTTCAAAAGTCGCTTCTAAATGAAGCAAGTGCTTCTCCATGGATCGATTTTACCACGATGTCATCAATATAACATTCTAGATACCCTCCAATAAGGTCATGAAAGATGGTGTTCATAGCCCTCGACACGTAGCTCCAAAGATTCTTCGCACCAAATGGCATCTTAACCCATTCGAAGGTGCCAATATTCCTGTGGCATCTGAATCTTTGTCTTGTGGATGTCTTCCTCGCAATGCATATTTGATTATAACTAGGTGGCCATCCATCATTGACAAAACTTGATGCCTCATTTGAACCGCCCACCAACAGATCCACTATAGCCATAGGATATTCATCTTTAGGAGTTGCTAGATTTAAGTTCCTGAAATCGATGCATACCCTCATTTTGCCATTTTTCTTAACTACAAGCACAATATTAGATAGCCATTCAACATACCTGGCTGTCCTAATAAAGTCTGCCTTAAGTAGTCTAAGAATTTCTTCCTTGACCTTCTGAATTACATCTGGACTCATCCTTCTTGGTTTCTGTTTGTATGGCTTGAAATTAGGCTTCAAAGGGAGCCTATGTTCCACCAATGATCTATCCAATCCTGGTAGTTCATTATAGGACCATGCAAAACAATCTTTGTATTTCTTTAAAACAACCAACAACTGGTCCCTGTCCAGAGCATTCAAGCAGGTACTTATATAAGTGGGCTGCTGCACAGAACCTTCCCCTAAATTCACTTCCTCTAAGGGGTCCTGCGTCTGAGAATTCATTGAAGCTTTCTCTTTGGTTTCTTCAACCTTTGAAGCAATCTTTTCACCTTGTTCTGCCTCTAGGTTCTCTATTTCGACATCTCTACCTTCCTCCTCATAGACAAAATCTGTCCATAAGGCGTCCTCTTCTTGTATTTCCTGGACTCTTGTTTCAATGTCCAATGCACAATATTTCCCAAAGGTCAATCTCCTGACCTGTTGTTGTTCTTGTTTACAGCCAATTATCATGGCTTCCCTCTCTTGTTTCTGTACCTTCTGGACTATTGCTTTTACATCCAATGATGAGAATTTAATCAAAGCCAATGAATTGGCTTCTCGTTCTTCACTTCTTTGCCTACAACCAGGCATCGTTGTCATCTTTTACGACAACCTCTTCATCAGCACTTTCTTGGACCAAGTGCTTCAGATGTATAACTTCCTCATCACCATCACTTCGCCGAGCCATCGACTTTCCTCAATATACTGAGTGGAGTTACCCCTTCAATATATAGTTTGGCCTCTGCAAAGTTTGCACAGGCTATGAAAGGTTGAGGATCTGCATCAATCTCCTCTGTCTCTCCATTGCCCAGAGCCATCATGATCTTCTGATGCAAAGAGGAAGGTACACACTTATTGGTGTGAATCCAGTCTCTTCCAAGTAAGGCATTATATTTAGCATTGCGGTCAATCACGAAGAATGCTGTCATACAATCCCTGGTTCCCACACTCAAATTAATAGGCAGAATACCTTGGGCCATCTGCTTATCTCCAGCAAAACCAGCAATGGTTGTACTGGTTGGGATCAACCTTGGATTCTTCGTTCCTAATTTCTTCAAAGAAGATTTCGGCAATAAATTAACCGCCGCCCCATTGTCTACTAGGACTCGGTTTAACTGAATACCATCAAAGAAAGGCTTAATGTACAAAGGCTTAACATGTTGGGTCATGGAATTCGAGGGGTATTCAAAAGGATATGAGAGGTTGATGCTCACCTCCTCCTCGCTTTCGCACTCAACTTCCATAGGAATAACCATTTCAGGAGCATCCAGTACCATGCTCACTTGTGATTCCTCACTAGAAACAGGAATTGGATCCATGTCTTGGTCCTCCTGATCCTCAAATGAAATTCATGAGGTAGTATATGTACCATGTTGGTATCGACATAGGGAATGAGCCAAACCGATGGTGGTTGTACCTTCTTCCCTCTTGGCTACCTTGTTCGGTGTCTTCAAAGCGTCCTCCATGTTGCATTCGGTATTTCATTGATGATCGATCCTTGAAGGATCCTTCTCAACTTTTCGATCGAAATGTTTGTTCACCATGAAGGCTTGAACATTTCTTCTTCTCGCCATTTCCTTCTTTTGGCTCATGCCAATCTCTTCTTCTATTTCACTATCACTTTCCATCGAGCCTTCTCCAATCACCTTAAATCGACTTCTCTCGGCCTTTAGTTCATAATGAACTTGGGCCAATTGTTCTCGCTACAAACCACTTTACTTTGCAAATACGGTTTTGGAACATGGTCTGACTTCGAAGCTTTCTTTTCTTCTGTCTTGACATGTGAAGAACTCTCTTCACTTTCTTTTCAGATCTTGGTCTTGGGTGTACTGCTACTAATCTTCCTCCTTTGTGATCTGGAAATAACCGGAACCATATTTGGCTCCTTTGTCTTTGGGTGCTTCAGCAATACCCAGTTGTTTGGAGCCACCAGAGGAGGCTTGTCCATTTTGCTTGTGATTTCAACATCTCTCTGTCAGCAATTCCTAGGTTTGTTTTGCATTACAAACCAATCTGGGACTCCAGGCACCCAAGAGCTTACTGATTCAGACGTTGAATCACCCTTTTCCACCTTCGAAGCCATCTTCGAAACTGGCCGTGGAGGTAAGTGCTTGGTTCTGGTCTCATGTTTCGAGCTTGATTCTGGCCTTTGTTTGAGATGGCCATTTATTTTCGGTGTGAGGTTGATCCGGGGCCAATCTCGGCTTTAGTCCCATAACGAACTCCTCTCTAATCTTCTTTCGAATGTCTCGCTCTCTATTTTATAGTAGTCAAGTGGCCTAGACTCATACAAGGGCCTTTTGCCTTTAGCATTCATTACATCAGCTGCAGCTCAACCACCACCATCGCTGCCTATCACTAGCCGGGTACGGCCTTTTGTTGTAAGCGTTGGTTGTTCTAGGACGTCTCTGAACATCCTTATAGTATTGCTTCCCATCAATTGGAAGCCCCTTCAACCATTTGTAGCTTAGTCTACACCTTGGACACATCCTTTGCATTACAGCTGCTTCCAAGGAATCGTCGTCCAGTATTTCTTCATCAGAATGTTCCTTCTGATGTGAGAGACTCTGCCCAACAATTGGTGAACTTCTGGTCTCTTTCTTGGCAGCTGTCTGGTTGGCAATATGCATTTGCACATTGACCTCTTCCAATTCCTGCAGAGATAGATTCTGAAAATTTGGAACAACCACATTAGCCGCGCTTTCTCCAACTTCTGGAAACGGGTTACTGTCAATTCCCATGGCTTTCTCTGTTTTGGTTGGGAACTTCAGACTTCCTTTCCGGATTTGCTCTTGGATCCTGTCTCGAAAAACAATACAGTTTTTAGTTGAGTGAGACCAAGAATTATGCCATTTACAGTATACTTTTCCTTTAAGTTCATCAAGAGAAGGCAGTTTTACTCCTTTTGGTAACTTAAGGAAATTGGCTGCAAGCAAATGATCGAAAATGTCATCTGCTTTTGTTAAATCGAAAGAATACTTTCTGTGAAAGTCTTTCTTTTTAAACTGCTGGTCGATAGTCGTATCCTTATGAATTAATGCTTCACAAATTACAGGTTCTTTGCCCACAATCTCTGCCGCATCAATCTCATAATTGGGATCTCTATAGTATGTCTTATATGAAGCATTGTTTCGATCTTGTTCTTCCTCTAGTAATGCTTCATATCGAGACACCTTATAGGTTAATTCGACCAAATCCCTGAATTCAGTTGAGTCAAACTTCTTTCGAAGCCTGAACTCTAAACCGTTTTGAGCCAACCGTACAAATTCTGGCTCTGGAAGGATGACTCTACATTTATTTCGAGCCCTTTTAAATCTTGCAATGAATTGAGTAGCTTTTTCTTCAGGCCTTTGACTCAATCTTGCCAAATCCGCCATGGATACCTCTGGCTCCGATTGGAAAAATTGGGCATGAAATGCCTCTTCCATCTGTTGCCAAGTTTGAATGGAACCAGGTGTAAGGTTGATATACCACACAAACGCTCCCCCAGTTAGAGAGTTTGGAAATAATCTCAATTTTATGTAATCATGATTAGCGAATTCACCACACCGGCAAATGAATCTAGCAATATGCTCTCATCGTTGATTGATTTCAGTTCCATAGAATAGGGTGAAATCTGGTATTCTAAACCCTCTTGGGTATTCATGTACCCTATCAACCCACTGGGTATGGTTTTACGTATCTGAGTCTGGACCCCGAGCCATTGGTCCACATATCTCCCTAACAATATCGAGAATTTGGTCCCTAGGGACCATATTTTGGGCTTGTTGAACCACTACTGGAGGAGCAAACACAGGGTTTGGTGGATAAACTTGTGCCTGTGGTCCTCTTGGTCCATATAATGGTACATTTGGGACTGGTTGTCCCTGTGGTGCAGGTTGCTGTTGGGGGAATGGATAACCCCTTTGAGCCTGTCCTGCTAAAGGACCTGTGAAAGGTGTTGGAATAGGTATTGTGTCCCTTCCATTTGTAGGCAAACCTTCCAACCCCCCGGGTATAAATTCAAATAAGGGATTGTTATAACCCCTGGTGCCAGGTATGGCTTCGAACATGGGATTTGCCACCATTCTTATGCCAGTTTCTTGTACTTGGCCAGATCTACCAACTGGTGTGGCTTCACTGTTGATTACTGTGGTATTTTGGCCTACTGCAGGCCTCGAAATGGGTTCATACCAAGACTGAGGCGATGGTCTCTCATAGTTTTGAGTACTAGTCTGACCATTAATTTGTCCATTAACTTGCATAGGCTGTTTTTCTCTAGCCAATCTTTGTTGATGAACATTTAAAATTTCCTCTGTATGTCTTGTATTTGTTGGTTGGTGGTTGTTCATTCGATCCAAAAAGGATGTTGCCCACCTTTCCATTGTGTTCATTAGCTGTTGTCCCATAGCATCTACCAAGCCATCCCATGGATTTGTTGGCTGAGAAGATGGAATGGTGGATGGTCCAATTCCTTGGTTTCGTCCAATATTATGAACATATGGTTCTTGTCTGAAATCTTGATGTTCGACCAAAGGCTCTGATAACATAGGAGTTTCCATAGGGTGTGTTACCACATTCTCCTCTGGATTAGGTATTTCTACCTCTCCTTCTACGCCTTCTTCCAAACGTTCATTTTCTCCTTGTCGTCTTCGTCTTGCCATTTTAATTAGTCCCAATCGTGCCAAAAATATATGTTGGCTTTTTGGCTTTTCAAGGGTATATTTGTAAATGCGAAGCGTGCAGAAGGATCAATCGATCCTTCTGAAATTATAATTGCCAATCAATTATCGGCGACTATGTTTTAGTTCTTTCAAATTTCAATGAAGAGGACTTTTCTTGGTGGCTTGACTTTTAGGAGAAATTAAGAGAAATAACAATTAATATGAAGAGCAATTGAAGTATTTCATTAACATAAACACTTACAATTGTCCAAACTCACCTTGAGGAAGTTTACTGACAACGGTTTACTTGAATCTACTTGAAAACTACTCCTATGAATTGAAGTACAATGCGGTATTTAAAGAACAAGTATTTAAAGTACAGAAAGGTAAAAGCGGAAAGGAAAATATGAAGTAAAACGGTTTATATGATCTCGAGTCCGGGGGCTTTTCCGAACTTCCTGCTATTTATACTTGTTAGAGATAACCTTCAACTGCACTTGAACCGTCGATCGCTTCCTCCATGATCGCCGATCATGTTACCTTAGAAATAGTTCCACTATGCCATCACTTGCGCTTGGACTTCCCTCGCTTTTTGAATTTGAATATAGGTAACCGTTGAAGCCACGTCACCTTGTATCTCATTCCTGATCTAGTGCTACTCAGACCACTTGAGAACCAATATTTATTGTCACGTGTATGATTGAGATTTAAGATTAAAATCATCTTCCGATAATACCCTCATTCTGCCACGTGTCGAATTGTAATTGGCTTTTACAAAATATGTAGCCAACAGTGATGTTTCGAAATTATTAAATAATTTTCCTTCAAATAGATATAAAATATTGGTTAAAAAAAAAAAAAACTAGATATAAAATATATATATATAAATGAATAAATTTTTTCAAAAATGAATCTCATTAATATATTTTGCAAAATTTAATTTATTTGTATGTATTTAATAAGATTGATGGGATTAGGGATGATAATTCGAATCTGGCCCGACAGGGACTCAACCCCCCGACCTTGATTTGAGAGGTTTTTTTCTCGAAAAATATTCCCAATAGGACGGGATGGTATTTAAAAATCAATCTCCGATCAGTTTCGGGCTAGGGATGGGGATATGTATCCCAGCCCCGTACCCGGCCTGTCCCCGTCCCAATCCCTATTGGTTCCCGAAGTGAAATTACCATTTTACCCCTATATATATATATATATAGACCAAACCCTCGTCTCACACTCATACTCACACTCACACTTACCGCCACGTCTCTCATCTCCCTCTCTTTCACTCTCTGTGTCCATTTTCCTCTCTCTTTCCCTCTCTCTCATTCACCCACTCACTCACTTACTTTGATTTCTCTCTCATTCTCTCACTTCTCATCGTTATCATCATCATCCAGATCCACCACTGTGAAGCTACTGATCTGAACCGTCTAGCCACTGATCTAACAAATTGTGGTCCGTGAATCGTCAAGCCATCGATCTGAACAACTCTCTCTATATATATATATGTGTGTGTGTGTGTAATGAACAAATCTGTTGTTGATGAACAAATTTTTTTTTTTTTTTTTAAGTTGATGATTGTTGTTCATCTATAGATTACATTTTTTGATGATTGTTGTTCTATATATAGATCTGTGTGTGTGTTCTAGATCTGTTGTCCATATATATACAGATTAAATTTTTTTAGATTTGTTGTTGATTGTATGTTCTAGATCTGTTGTTGTATGTGTGTGTGTGTGTGTTCTAGATCTGTTGTTGATTGTTGTTCATATAAAGATTTTTTTTTTTTTTTTTGTTGAACAGATTTGTGTGTATGTGTGTGTTGAACAGATTTGTGTGTGTGTTGTGAATAGGTCTATTGGGAATTTTTCAGGGTTGGGGAAACCTGATCCTTCTTAGGGGACAAGGGCTGGGGAGGAGATGCCTTCCCTGTCGGAGATTGGAGCCGGGGACAGAAATTTTTTAAGCTTAGGGGATCGGAGACGAGGAGTGTCATCTCCAACCCCGCCCTGACCCGTTGCCATTCCTAAATGGGATAATGAGAATAGTTGAGTGGGAAAAAAAATGGCCGACCAGTTCATCAAAAATCCGAAGAAGGAAACCACTTCTCGCCCATGACTCAATCAAGTGATTATCATTCTGAAAATTAAGTGCACAATTAAACTATTATATAAATTGACAATAAGAAAAAGTATTTGCCACACACATAGCTGATCACATCCCACTCAATTTAAATTTATATTATATAAGAGTTTGTCTCCCATAGTTAAAATAGATTGATCTATTCATTCAAATATTTTGGGCGAACATAATCTCATTTTGATTATTCGCACCATTTACTTTCTTGCCATTCTTATATGTAGATTATTTTTTAAAAAATAAATAAATTTGTCTAATGATTATAATCATATGACTTCATCATATTTATTTTGAAAAAATGACTAGTATAGATTTGAGTATATACCATTCATTTATGTTAAAATCAATATAATGAAACAATATGGTTATAATAATTGAATCAATCAAAAATAAAAAATAAAATTAGGATCCTCCACACATAAAAATCTAGAAGATGAACTAGCCAAATCATCATAATAGACCTATAATGAGCCCAAAAGACAAACTAGAGGAAAGTCATTTTCTTTTTTAAATTTATATACATATATATATATATATATGTATATTAAATTAAGTACATAATGTTGACGAAGCCATTTTCTTTTTTAAAATACATATATATATATATATATATACATATAGATATTAAAATAAAGTACATAATTTTTTTTTATAATATGATACAACTTGATGACCAAATTGTATATTGGCCTCCACTCGTTCTGAATGACTTTAATTTTCCATATCAAGCTTAATAAAAGTACATTAACAATTTGAGAGGACTATTATATATATCACTTGTCTTTTTTTATTTTGAGCTATTTTAGAAAGGTGGTTAAAAATCATCTTTTAACTTTTAATATATTTTGGGTTATATTAGCTTTTATATTTTTGGGCATTTACATACAAGTCCTATTTTGTGAACTTATACTCCATTAAGTCCTAAATAAAATCATTTGCTCCTTCAAGTTCCATTAATTTTTAATATCTCGATTTATCCTTTTTTTTCTTCAAAATGGGACTTGCTGAAGATGGCGTCTTCCCCAAAACCCAAATCACCGCCATCTCTGTCGGTGACGAGGTCCTCACCACCGTCCCCTCCTCCTCTCCCCTCCTCGTAACCGCCATTGAATCCCTCTACACCGCCCTCGTCGCCGTCAATTTATCCATCCAAACCCCCTTCATCGCTCCTCTTTGAACTAGATTGGATAAATTCAACCCCGATAAATCTCCAGAATGGTGTACTATGCTAAATTTGAACGGAACACCCATTAATCTCGCGAACTTCTCCATTCTATTTCCGATCTCTTTCATCACCTTTTGCACCGCCGCTGCCCCCTCTCCGATTTTGGCCTCTCTGGCGTACCGAAAAACCAACCCCGTCGAGAGATGCTCCACACAGTTTTCCGAACTTCAGCGTACACCTCGCAGAAAGTCTTCATTGATTTCGATTATCTTCATTGAAATTTCAGTGTGTATGTGGATTTTTAAAATGGTGTGGGTTTGAATCAGGTGTGAGAGAGAGAGAGTTTTTTTAAATTGATTATCTTTTTCTTTCAAAAATGTGTGGGTTTGAATTAGGTGAATCAGGTGAGAGAGAGAGAGTTTTTTAAAATTGATTATCTTTTTCTCAAATGATTATGGTGAGAGAGAGAATTTTTTAAAATTGAGAACCTTCTCAATTTATAATATTTTTAATTTTAATCATTAAAAAATTGAGAAATTTTTCAAAATTGATAATTATAAATTTCTTAGTTTTGATAGTTTTGATAATATTTTCAGTTCATACTAGAAAAAAATTTGAGAAATTTCTTAATTTTGATAATTATAAATTGAGAACAAAATCAGTTTTAAAATTGAGAACATTCTCAGTTTTGGGATTAAAGGGCAAAACGTCTTTTTACCAATAAATGAAACTTATTGGTTTAAAACCTTTTTGACAGGACTTAAGGTACCACTAAATATGTAAACAGGACTTTTTGATAATTAACTCTCATAATTTTTACACGTTTAAAAAAAAAAAAAAACTAATTCTTAATCATCTTTTCAAAACAATCATTTACAACTATTTTAGATTATTAGAATATTTAATACGTTATTATTTATTTTTAATAATAATTGAATAATTATTTTTAAATAAAAAAATAAATCATAAAATTTCATATAGACAATCGTACAAAAAATTGTCATACGACAATTTTCAAAATTTTATTGATAAAAGTGGAGACATGGGGTGTTGATGAATGGCAAATTTTATTTAGTCGTGTTGACTTTTGTTCACACATTGCAATGTGGGAAGAAGGGAATAGGGGTTTTTTCCAAATTAAGTCTCTTCTACATCTTATTTTTCAAATTAAGCTTAGTTTGGATAGATTTTTTAAATTAGACTAAAGCACTATTACAAGTTGTGATTTTACTGTTTGGAGTCTAAAATTTGATGAATAGTGAAAGTACTATTCGAAATTGCGATTTTAATTAAGAAAACGCTATTTGAAATCACGCTTTTAACATAAATTTTTTTTCTGAAAAAAACATGGTTACAAACGAGATTACAAATCGCACTTCTACTATTCAAATGCAAAATCGCGTTTTCAAATGGCGTTTTCAAATCACACCAAACCAACGCACACACTTTGACACACGCACACTCTGGCACACACACCCCCGATCACACAATATAATTGAAAAATATAATTTTTATATATAATAATAATTAAATATATATAATAATAATTTATAATAGTAAATAATAATCAACTATATAATTTTTGTAAATATAAATTATTTTTATATAATTTTTTTCTTTTGAGTGGTTAGAAATAATTTTTTACAAATTAAATTGAAATAACCTTACATATGTATATAACCTGCCCAAAAATTAAAATGATTATTATTTTTTACCCTTAAATGATAATTATTTTTTATTTTTTATTTCTTAACCAAATTAATTTTTAATTTTTTTAAAAAAAATTCTAAAAATCAAACCATACGTAACCTAAAAATCTTTTAATAAATGACTTACATATGTATGATTTAAGGGGTAAAAATTTTGATAAATGACTTAAATGATAAATCAAATCATCCATAACCTAAAAAATTTTACCCTTAAACCATACGTATGTAAGGGTAAAAATTTGCTATTATAAATTACAAATTATTTTTTATTATAAAAATTACATACTTATGGTTCATATGACTTGATTATAAAAATTATTTATCAAAAGATTTTTATAAATTATTTAAATCTTTATAAATTATTTATAAAGATTATAATCAATTTTTATAAATTATTTATAAATAATTTTTGCAATTTTTATAATCAATTTTTACATAGGTATGGTAATAATTTTTATAAATTATTTAAACCATATGTGTGTAATGGTAAAAAATTTTAGGGTAAAGATTTTGATAAATGACTTAAATGATAAATCAAACCATCTATAATCAAGTCATATGAACCAAACGTATCTAATTTTTATAATAAAAAATAATTTGTAATTTATAATAGCAAATTTTTACCTTTACATACGTATGGTTTAAGGGTAAAAAATTTTAGGTTATGGATAGTTTGATTTATCATTTAAGTCATTTATCAAAAAATTTACCCTTAAATCATACGTATGTAAGTCATTTATCAAAAGATTTTTAAGTTATATATGGTTTGATTTTTAGAATTTTTTTTAAAAAATTAAAAATTAATTTGGTTAAGAAATAAAAAATAAAAAATAATTATCATTTAAGGGCAAAAAATAATTATCATTTTAATTTTTGACAGGTTATATACATACGTAGGGTTATTTCAATTTAATTTATAAAAAATAATTTCTGACCACTCAAAAAATAAAAATTATATAAAAATAATTTATATTTACAAAAATTATATAGTTGATTATTATTTACTATTATAAATTATTATTATATATATAAATTATATTTTTCAATTATATTGTGTGATGGGGGGTGTGTGTCAGAGTGTGTGCGTTGGTTTGGTGTGATTTGAAAACGTCATTTGGAAACGCGATTTTGCATTTGAATAGTAGAAGCGCGATTTGTAACCGTGTTTTTTGGAAAAAAAAAAATTTGTAACTACGTTTTTTTTTTTTAAATTTATGTTAAAAGCGCGATTTCAAATAGTGTTTTTTTAATTAAAATCGCGATTTCGAATCGCGCTTTCACTATTCATCAAATTTTAGGCTCTAAACAGTGAAAGTGCGATTTGTAATAATACTTTAACTTAATTTGGAAAATCCATCTAAACTAGGTCTAATTTGAGAAATAAGATGCAAAAGAGGCTTAGTTTGGAAAAAGTCCCGGAATAAAGAGCGTTGACGTTGACCAATCACAGGTCGTCTGATTCTTTTGGCGAGAAAAGCTGGCCGAGTCATGTGCGTCTAAGACCGGATCAAAGATGGCTGCGTGGCAACTCTACAGAACACCCCCAGAAAACAGTTGCAGTGGTACCTAATGCATTTTCTTAATGCTATTGAAACTAAGGAGTTATTTGGAGTGTCTTAAATAAGTTATTTTTTGTCTTTTTAGATTAAAAAATTGAGATTGAAAATATAAATGTTTAGGTTAATTTTTTGACTTATTATGAAAAAATGTGTAATAAAAAATTATAAAAATTGATTTGTAGGAAAAAATTCGAATTGAGAGTTGTGCAGCCGTAATTGTTGACTTTTGGTGAATAGTGTTAATTTTTTAACTTTTTGAGTATCTTTTTATCTTTTTATCTTTCTTGAAAGATTCCAAACTTGCCCTAAGACTCCGTTTCAGAAGTGAATTGCCTTTTTAATTTTTTAATTTTTTTAGTTATTTTAGTTTGGGTTAAAAAGTTTAGTTTGTGAACGATTTTTTAACTTTTTAACTTTTTTGACTTTTTTTGTGAGAGAAGAGTGTAATGATTATGGGTTCGATGCGATGTTTTGTTTGTTGTGGTTAAAATAACCTATTTTGTCTTTTGTGGCTAAAATAGCCACAAAAGCTCTTGCCAAACGTAGCCTTAAGAGTTGGAATCCCCTCTTTGCAATCCTCCTTGCAATGGTTGAGATCAACCATTGCAACATCCAATGGTTGATTTTAATTTCTTTATTTTATTTATTTATTGTTTTATGGCCGTTGAATGTTGCAACCGTTGATCTCAGCCATTATAAGGATGATTGCAAGGAGGAGTTGTAAGGAGGGGATCCGGACTCATAGACTAATTTTCATAATCATTATTGCATCTCACGTAAGCTGACCACGAAATTTAGTTTTTGCCTTGTCGTTACTATGTAGTGTTTTAAGAAGTTGATAAAAATTGACTTTTGACTTTTTAATTTTTTGGTGGTTTTTTTGATAAAAACCTGGGTTGTTATAGAAAAAAAAAAAAGCTGACTTTTTTAGCTACAAAAACTAAAAAGCCAAAAAATTAGTTTTTTTGGCAACTTCCCAAAAGACCTCTATATTTTCTATGTTTTCGCTCACGATGAATAATTTTCCTATATGAACTTGAATGTAACGCGCTTGAACAATCTCATATGCTGTCTCATATAAATACATCTATATTATTATATAAAACACACAACTTGCTTGTTCTGAACAATTTTGTCACAAAATTTAAAAACCCACAACAATATTATATTTTTTTCAAATATTTATCTTACCTAACAGTTAGGAATGGCAACGGGGCGAGGTGGAGCCGGAGACTACACTCCCCGTCCTCAATTCTTGAAGATTAAAAAATTCTCGCCCCCGCCCCCAATCCCTTGCGGGGGAACCCATTACCCTCTCGTCCCATCCCTAACGGGATTGGGTTTCAAACCCCAAAAAATCCACGAGCTTTTTTTTTTTTTTTTGAATTTTGTTCAACAAATCATTGATTAATCAATATATATCACAAATCAACAAATCAATTTTGTTCAATATATAACAGATCTAACAGATCAATATATAACATATATAATTAAGACAAATTAATTATAATTAATACAGATTAAAAAAAATTAATCTGAATAATACAGATTAATATATAACAGATCTAACAGATCAATTTTGTTCAATATATAACAGATCAATATATAATTAACATAGATTAAAAAAAAATTATCTAAACAATACAGATCTAACAATCATCATCAGATCAGAGAGAGAGATAACAGATCTGAGTACACCTCCATCGTGTGGCACAGATCTAAGTGACGCCAGTGACCAGGCTTTACTGCGAAATCGACGGTGGTTGTGGCGGTGGGTTCGGTAGTGGTGAGAGAGAGACGAACCTTCTGTTCAAGAATAAAGAGAGACAAAGTGAAGAGAAAGAAAAAGAAACCAAGGCGAGGAGAAGAAAGATAGAGAGGGAGATCGAGGCCAGTAGTGGTGGTAGTGGTAGTGATGTCGCCATGTCGGTGACTGAGAGTGAGAGAGTTGAGAGAGAGAGAAGAAGAACGAAAGTTTTGAGAGAGAGTGAGAGAGTTGAGAGAGAGAAGATAAGAGTAAGAGAGTTGAAAGTGAAACAGATATTTATATAATACAACTAAGGTATATAGGCGGGGATACTTCGGGGAAATTTCGGGGGGGGGGCCGGTCGAGAAACCTATCCTCATCCTCGACCCCGGCCCGAAAATCATCGGGGACGTATTTTTCAATACCAGCCTCGACCCTATGGGGAATAATTTTCGGGAAAAACCCTATTTATCGGGGAAAGACGGTCCGGGTCCCCTTCGGGCCGGGTTGCTATCCCTACTAACAGTTACTGTAAGGACCAAAAAGTAAAATCACTAAATCAATAGCTGATATCTACCACACACAACTTTCTCTCTCCATTCTCACCCATAATCTACATACACTTTTACTATATACATAATTGTTCCAGATTTGATCATTGGGAACACACAAAAATTCAAAGAAAAGATAATCTAATTTAAGTTGCATAAAACCCTCAGTCAGGATGGTTTCACATGTATTAGTCAAGCCTCTATTTTAAAATTTCTATTTACACTGCTTCCAAAATAAAACTGAAAAATCTAGAAATCCCCTAATGAATCTAAAATAAAACTGAAAAATCACAATTGGAGCATCCCCAATTATGATAAAAAAATCACGGGCCAAAATCACAAAACAATCCACTAAGAAGGCAAAAGGAATTACACAAGTGTACTCTCAATTACCTAGCAAATCCACGCCTGAATTAAACCGACCCCTATATGCCTCTTCCACCACGGTCTTGACCTTGGAATTGTCTTGTCCAACATTAAATCCACAACGCCGATGTCGAATCACGACAATGAGCCACTCCAGAATCCACCAAAGCTTCAGGCTCAAATTTCTTAGAATTCACTGAAGAACAACTCTCTCTTTTGTATAGAATAAACAAATAATCCTTTGATGTATACTTCTTAAACCATGAGTTGAATACTCAATCAAACATCAAAGAAAATTAACAAAATAGCTCCAGATATAAACCCTAATATCCAAGAAGAAGATCTGGAGGCGTAACCTTAAAATCTGACTGAAACACATATTTATGACAAACTGTTCCGCGATCTCCGCTCGAGCACAGGAAAGTTCGCTTGAGCGTAAAATCCCAACTTCCAGTACTTTTGCAGACAGGTCAAATTTCTAAAACCAAAGATTCTTCGCTTGAGCGCACAAACGGTCGCTCAAGCGAACAAGTAACTTTGAATGCATTTTTACATTTTGCTTCGAGGGCGCTGCCCCACAACCCCATCGTGGCGCTGCCCCAGACCAAGGGATATTGTCCCTTGGACCCCCGCGAGCTAACCGGGCAGCTCAATCCCCGACATAGTCAGCGAAGTGGCAAACATGAAAGAATTATCTTCTGAAGTTTCTCTGCAAGGCACAATTTGGGTTGGATTCGCATCTAAATACTCATAGCCATACTGAAATAAAAAAGCGAATAAAATTATAATTGAAAGGAGTTTTGTTAAACGGGATTGTCAAGAATAAATACCTAACAATAACCACAAGAAATGCCATTTAATTTCTTTGTAATTATCTACAACTTATAGAATTATAATCCGAGGCTCAACAATTTGCATAGTTTAATAATTGCATATTGTTCATTTACACTTGTAATATATCAAAAATATAACCTTATGATTTATTCACATATAACAGGAAATGCCATCTAATTTTCTCATAAATCATAAAGAATTTGCTTGCATATTGTTTGTACTTTGTAGTGGTGATGAGACAAAGAACTACGAGGATTTGTCAGTTGTTTTGTTGTGTATATAAGTGGGTTTTTTTCGATGGCTTTCAGGTACGATGTGTTGTTGGAAAATTTGAAGTAAAATTTACTCCAATGGTTGTGTCTCTTTAGTTGGAAATGTATGTCCTTTTGAAGGATCACATCCTTTCCGAAGAGTCACATAAAAGTTTATTTATTCCATTTCCCTCACTTCATTTTGATATCAAATTCGACTGTGTTTTCTTCCATCTTTGAGTTTATTCTTCATATTTCTGAGTCTGATTTTTCAATAAATAGAGTGGATGCATAGCGACGTTCGCTAGGCTTGCAATAGTAGTGCTGCTAGTGCAAGATGTTATTCGTTATATCTTGGGAGATAGACGTCCATTGAATCCTGAACACTAGTGGGAGGATGAATGTGTCTTAAGGAGAGAATGTCACACATTCGACTCGACCAGGTTTTATCTATTTATGTACACTGTAAGTTTTATCATGTTGTTATGTTAATTTGTTTCAGTTTTGGTTTTGATCAAAAACTATTTACATATTTTTAAATTATATTTTCTATATAATTTGGTAAAATTTTCTAACAATCTTAAGACAGATTATGATCCTGTTTATGGTTTTTGGGAAAATATAATTATTTGTTTTTGTATGTGTTTGGGTACTTATATGTGCAATTATATAGATTTGATTAAATGTAATTGGACTTTTAAATGTAATCGATTATTATTGAAAGGTATGTATACCATACATAATTGCTTAGACACAACAAAACAAATTTGGAGTTATTCAGATTTTGAGAAACTGAATGCGTTTTCCAGATATTTTTTTTTTGTATCTGTAAAAAAATAAAAAAATAAAAAATTGTTGTTTCTGGTAAGTGATTGATTTTATTGTGAAATATTAAATCAATAGATTTATTTTACTAGTTTGAAAATCTTCCTATTGGCCTAAGCTCATGAACATAAAAAAAAAAAATATATATATATATATATATATAAAGAGGCACAGATCGCAGATGTGTTTGCACCAAATATAACAAATAGATGAAACACGTTTAACAAAGATGACATTGCATGTACACCTGATATGTTGCAGCAGAGTTGAATAATATATAAATGCCATTCCCAGGAATTCGTAATGAAGAAGATGCCTTAAGCATTTGAATCTTCTTGTTTGTCTTTGTAAAAGCAACAACTTGCCTTCATATGAATAATTACAATTACAAATTTCTATCTATTTGGTTTGGTTTACATAAATTATTGTTTCAGTCCAAACCTCATTTGGTTTAGATAGAGTTTGTTTCTGTGCTTTTGCCGACATATCATCCGGGGTCGTTCCGGTATAGTCTTCACAAGAATTACAACACTGGCCATTCTTTTCGTACTCGCCTAATCGATTAAACACTCTCTGCACCGATCAGACATGGGAAAAGAAAAAAAAATTCTTCTTCTCTGAACGTCAAAGCAGAAGAAGGTTGTCGGATTGAATTTCGACATCTGAATCGGTAAGCTTTCCTTGAATCTCTCATCCTGAAGTTCACACTTTTATTTTCATTTTAATGATTCCGATCCCTGAATCGTCTTGTTTGGTTTCCGAGAAAAACCGAAGGAATTTAGGCCTCTGTTTCTATTTGTTTGATTTCATGAGAAAATTGAAGGACTCTTATTGACTATGGCCAATTGTCAAGTTTTATGTCATCTAATGATATATTCTGATGATCCAAACCACTGCTTTGCATTTCTATGCGAGTAATAAGGATGTTTTCTCGGCACACTATGTGTTTGATGAAATGTCTGTGAGAAATAGTTTTACTTAAATGCAATGGTAAAGGGTAATTGTTCACAGAAATTGAGAGTTTGTAAACATGTCGGCAATGGATATTGTTGTTGTTTAAGGGCATGTTAGTTGACATCAGTGGATTGAAACCAACTAATATGACTATGGTTTTGTGTGTAAGTTGCAAGTCCATGTTAGAATGGTAATTTATTAAAATTAATTAATTATCTTGTAGCAAATATGAATAGATGCAACGTTTTCCTGATGAGTCTTGTGTACATTCAAGTATTGAAATACGGTTTTGACCGTTTGGTTTTTGATTTTTAAATTTAAAACCAAGTGTATGGTACAATGCCTTTCTTTAGACTTGTATGTATTGATGTGAACTCTTGTTTTTTAAATAATTTCATATAATTAGAAATGATAAACAGATATATTCATTATGTTGACAATTGTTTGTTATATTATTGATGTAATGACCCGGAACTGTACGATGTGATTAGCAGTAATTAATTATGTGTTAGTATGATTTGATGGAAGACTAACTGTTTGAATTAGAAATTATCTGTTGAAACCGTGACTTCGGGACTTAAATTGACAACCGTAATGGCTTCAGAAAATGAAATTGAACATGCCTATGTGATATCGGGAATTTTTAGAACCATTTGGAACCATAAATTGAAGACTGAAATTTATCTGATTCGCTAAGTTCCGTTTGGCTCAAATGTTTTGGCATAGTTGTTATAAGCAAACAAGGGCCTTGTTTGGCTAAGTGTTATGAGTAAATTGATTATATAGATATATATGTTATTAGATAAGGATGTGTTGACCCATTTGACTCAAACCAAAAGAGAGAAATATCTGGAGAGGGAGAGAGAGTTCGGGAAAGAGAAGAAAAGCAGGAAGAAAGGGAAATCAAGGGAAACTTAAGTTGAATCTTCTACAAATTAAAGAATTAAGGTAAGAATTTCTCCTAATTTCTTGAATTAAAGTTGTATTCTTCATGATCTCATGACAAGTAAATGAAAAGGAAAGAGAGGTTATGTTGACTTTGAGCATATATGTTATGATTCATGCTATGTTTGGTATATTGGGGAGGTTCTTCCTCAAAACCCCCATGGAAGTTGAAAATGAAGCTTTCTTGTGCATGTCCATGGCTTTTCCAACTTAATTCATGGGTTTGATCTTGCTAATGTTCCATATGGGTTTCGAATTGAAGTTTTGATGTTGATTTAAGATGAGTTTCAAGTATTTTGGGATTTGGGTTTCATGTATTAGAAGTTGATTTTGTAAAGAAGAGATTGGAATTTGAAAGAGTGAAGAAGAACCAGAAATTCGGAGTTTTGCTTTGTCCGCTCGAGCGGAGAATGCTTCGGCCTTGAAAAACACCCTCGGCGTTTTGGACATTTTCTTGATCCGCTCGGCGTAAAAGTGGCGCTCGGGGGGGAAGGCCTTTTTCAGAAAAATTTTGGGAAAGTTGTATACTTGATTCTATCATGTTAATTGCATCATTTAGCATCTCATGAACATGAAATGAAGTAAAGGAAGAATGAAATGACATAATTTAAAGTGAAGGAAAGATAAGAGAGGTATGAATAGTTTAATGTATGATGATCATAAATGTTAAGAGATGTTTATAATGTTAATTGCAGGACAAACCTCGAAGACCGTGCAATCGGTATAGGAAACCCGCTGTAAGTAACGTTCTGTAAAGATATGTTATAATGAACTATGTTTAAAAGTGATACGTTATGATATGATATGTTTGAAAGGTGATTTTAATCTGTGAACGAATGTCCTTATTTGCAAATCTAGCATGGCGTCCATGGATAGTTAGGTCATGGGTGCGACATGAACATGCAGACTCATGATCTGATCAGTCATGGGTTAGGGCATGAAGATGAAGGCCCATGGCCGGTCACGAGATCTCGTAGGCAGTTTGATTGTTAAAGGATTGACTGTTATGAAAGGTTATGAAGGTTCTGTGGATTATGCCATTAATGACTGTCGACTGTTTATAACTGTATCTAGAATGTTGGTATTCGTTCACTAACCCTTTACTTAATGTTACTTGCTGAGCTTTAGCTCATTGTTTGTATTTATGTATTATAGGTGAGCATTCAGGTAGCCAAGCCTAGGCGGAGTCTCGAGCTGAACCGCCGTTTTGAAGCCTAACCAGAAGTTTTGAGTGCCTCCGAGCTGGGGCTAGGCCTGGAAGGCCGTGAGAGAGTTTTGTCCTTTGTTCTTTGTGACTTGTACTTATGTAATATTCTTGATCATGTTATGTAACTATCATTTTTGGCATGTATATACACTTGTTCATATAAATGCACAGCTCTTAGACTGTAGTTTTTGCATGTGCTTCCGCGAGCCCCATTTTATTTATGTTATGTATAGAAAGGCCTGTGGTAATCTAGGATTACTGGCCGGTCTCGTCACCAAACCTCTCGGGGCGGGTTCGGGGCGTGACAATTGATGTCATTTATCTGAGCGTATTAATTTTTTGTATTTTTAATTAATTTGGAATGAATTTTATGGCATCATGCCGCCATAATTTATTTAATAGTAGTGTATTTTATATTGATTAGTGGATGTTCTGAGAAAGTCAATCACTATTCACAGATATCAAAACGTATATAGTACTTTTGATATCAAATTATTATTCAATTTTGACAACTTGTTATGGTCAAAATGTTTCCTGTTTTTTTTTATTATTATTTAATAGATTTCGGGTTTTATGTGTAATTTGATTGTGGTAGTAATATTCTTGTAATATCAAAGCAATCATTAACATTGAAAATTTTAAACATGATATTTTAAAGAGTGGTGTTGTTCCATTTAATTGAAAATAGATTGAGGAATCTTTTGTGTTGATTATTATTTTAAATAATCAATTAAAAGTTATTTTTAAAGTAACTTTGAATTTTGTGAGATAGGATGCCTTCAATCTTTATTTTACTTGTCTGGAAATGAATCATGTTATTTGTGCTAATTTATGTATTATCACAAATGTGGGGGAGAGAGATTAATGGGAAAATTATGATTATGATTGATTTGTTAATCTTGTCTATGTCTACATATGTTGTAGAGTTGACAATATATGATGCCATTAATATCAATTTGGTATGTGCTGTATTATAAATGGATGTCAATTTTTTTATCAAATTGTTGATGAAAATGTGAACTTATGTGTTTTGACATAAGATGAATTCTAACTATTCTTTGGAATAATGACTAAAATTAGTGTGGTGACTGATAACTCCATAATGAAATATTATATGAGTTAAAATATTTCATGGGTAAAAGACGCTTTGGTAATTGTCGACGTAGTCTCCAATACTGAATAAGACAAATAAGATGTAAATGTAATTATACAGTGATATTTATATTCCATGTTGAGATTGGAATTAAATAATGCATGGCTAAAGAAATATTATTTAACAAAGTGTTGTGGCCACAGCTGGTATTAGCCATTTTTCGTTTATACTGTAAAAGAAAGTTATGAAGTCTAACTGTTTTTTAGACAAATTATTATTTTGATTATATTAACAAAGCAATTTACATTTTGTTCAAGCACACTAATTAATGATATATTCTGATTTACCTCATAATTGTGGGGGTGTATTAATATTTTTGTATAATTATACATCAGCAAAAGAAATTAAGTTTTCTTAGAATACTTCAAATGTGGGGGTGCTAGGAGGATTTTACCAAAGTAATGGTTCTGTTAAATAGGTCCACAAAGAATCTTAATTCTATAAGACAAAGGTGGAGTAGAAGCAAAAATGGTTTCATTAACTCTTAAGGAACAATTCTATGTTTATTATTTAAGTTTGAAAATGAGAGTGACATAGAGTAACGGTAAATCTCGATGTAATTAAAGACTTAAACACCGTAGGATATTTTCTTTTAGTTGTGAATATTGTTTTAAGGATAATATAATAGATCCACTAATTGAGAAGGTCAAACGAAAAATAGCGGTTGCTAAACAAAAAGTTTGACCAGAGAGGAAATGAGGGAAAGTTCATCGAGGGAAATGTGATTAAGGCCTATTACACCAGAGTCATCATAATGGTAACCCTACTTAGATGACTGGAGATCCTAAGAACTAAGTTCAAAGGGGCAACTAAGTTATGTGTGGCTCGCCAGAAATCACTAAAGAAGTCTCTCTCCTATCCATTCCTATGATGAGAGTGATATCTACAACATGTGTTGTATGTAGGGGACCTAGGATAAGCTATGCTTTTAATGATCACTTATATCTTGAAAACCCTAGAGAGGTATCTTTCAAGAGGAGTATTTAAAAGATTTGAAACAAGGATCACTTATATGAGTGTGAAGGGGCCGTTTCTATGAGAATTGATAAGGCTAAATTTTCTAAAGCACTCATGAAACACCAGGACTTGCCCAAGGCCAAAACAAGCACAACCATGAGAACTAAGCTGTGTTTGGAGATATTCTGTGTGAATTCTATTGTCTTGACTTACACAAATGGCTAAACAGTTCAAGGCATCACGTCCACTGATTAGCTAGTAAGTCCGATAGGTTTTCACTATGGAAGGTTCAAAGCCTAAAACTACATATCCCGATGTAGGGTATTTCTTTAAATGTACTCTCTCTTTATCTGCATGTTGTTGCATGTCCTTTCCGTAAATTTCATTCTGTGGGGGATTGTTGGAAAACTTGAAGTAAAATTTACTCCAATGGTTGTCTCTTTAGTTGGAAAGGTGTGTCCTTTTGAAGGATCACAACCTTTTCGAAGAGTCACATAGAAGTCTATTTATTCCATCTCCCTCACTTCATTTGGATATCGAATTCGACCGTGTTTTCTTCCATATTTGAGTTTATTCTTCATATTTCTGAGTCTGATTTTTCAATAAAGAGAGTGGATGCATAGTGACGTTCGCTAGGCTTGCAATAGTTGTGCTGTTAATGCAAGATGTTGATCGTTGTATCCTGGGAAATAGACGTCCATTGAATCCTGAACACCAGTGGGAGGACGAATGTGTCTTAAGGAGAGAGTGTCACACACTCGATTCGATCAGGTTTTATCTATTTCTGTACACTGTAAGTTTTATCACGTTGTTATGTTGATTCGTTTCAGTTTTGGTTTTGATCAAAAACCGTTTACATATTTTTAAATTATATTTTCCATATAATTTGGTAAAATTTTCTAACATGTGTGGCTTCGGACCTTGAAAGGAAAAGGATTTGTAGCGGTGGTCGTAATAGTCTGCTTAGGTTGTGGGATGCAGCCATCAACATCTAAATTTTCTCGGTGTTGTAATCTTGTATCATGTCAAATAGCGTGTTCTATATCAAACCTTAATGTATCAGAACAATGCAGTTTTGTCTCTCTATTTTTGTGTTTACTTTCATTTCCATTAAAGTTCTTATGGTTGTAAACTCAAGCTACACTTTTGACTCAAATTGTTGCCCTAACATTATGGTTTGTTCGGTTGCTAAGGAAATAGAGCAAAACAAAAATGTTTTAAATTTTCTTGATACTGGAGCTATTGTTTTGCTTGTCTATCTGTTTTAGGTACACATTTTCAGTTAGTATTATTTTTTTATAATAAATGCTATGGTGTCGTCGGACCAAATTTGATCATTTTTGCATTATTGTTATTATTATTGTGGGTGTTGATTTCCGACCACACAACCAAAAGGGAGAACTCAGCTGGAGAGCACCGGCAGAATAGATTAAACCCAAACAACCTGTCACAGAAAGATAAGAATCCCGCGGTGGTTCGTCCACCCGGGGGCACTCAGATAATCAAGTCAGTAAAATATCTCTCAAAGATAACCAATAGTACTTAACTCACTAGACAGAGCATAAAAGACATACCTTAGACCCATAAGGTGCCTTACTTTTATAATGATTGGTGTCCAACTTCCCCTAGAAGTCTTATTTCATGGGATTTTATCTTTTACAAGGATAACATTTATCACAACTCACACTATTCAGATTAAGATGAACTCCCTTAAGAGTCCCATCTCTATCCAAATATCTCAAATTTCGATATCCCTGCAGAATACCTCGGCAGTGCCCCAAACATCTCGACAAACATGATCTACCCACGTGGCACCTCGACTAACAACCTTGGCTACGTGGACTATCCAAAAAATATGACCCCACAACTGCCCCCTAGGTTTTATTACCTTCTATTACCTCGGTAACCTGAGGTGATGGAACCTATACATGTATTTCCCCGACCGAGATCGTGACTCGTTGGTACTCAGAAACAAGGACTCAAATGTCCACTCGTCAAGAATGAAGAATGAAGAACCAAGAACCATGAACTATCATGTTCCATTTCATCTAGGTCCAATATCTCGATAGAGATCGTACTACTAGCAGAGATCATGACTTACTAGTTCAAGAACATCAAGATCTTAGTATCAACTCATCAGGTGCCAAGAATAGACAAGTTTTGTTCTATCAAATTCAATATCTCAACCAAGATCAACATCTCAACCAAGATCAACATTAGATCAGAGTGTACCAATCACGTCCCCATCATGTCTTATCAGTTCTGCCCCCGCAGTCTGACGTTAACATAGGCACGTCGCCAAAGGAATCGAAATAATAAATTTTTGCCATCTTTTTCCTTTTTACTTTCTTATTTCGTCTCTATCTGTGTCCCCAGACTCCCTCTTTTTGCTTCTACAAACCATCATCGTTGTTTTTGAAGCTTTCATTACTATAAATACTCCGTTTATGCCCAAGGTTCAAACTCTACCAGCTGAACCAGACTAGCAGCCAAGCACTTTACCAACTACTCCGCACATCAACCCACCATCTCAATGGCAGATCAAACACTGACATAGCGACAATCTTGCAGCTAGAACCAGGAATAGAAAACACTAAGGTTCAAAGATCTCAGCTTTTAGACCTTGATAATCCTCCAATTGCCCTATCTGCGAGTAACCATCACCGTAACCAATGACAACATGTCTTGCCGAACTCTTGTCGTAGAAGACCGTCTTGCTAACATCCCCGATGTCATAACCGTGCAATCCACCCCATCTTTTTATAGTCAATCTAATATACTCATGCCTCCAGCAAACATCTCAAAAGAGAAGCACATGAGGAAAAAGGACCAAGTTACTGCTAAGAGCAGACGCCAAGACTTGCTTTGAAGGGCAAATTGATGTGTGGGATATGTACAAAAAATAAGTCAACATGGCCTGCAACAAAGGCTATTATTTCGGCTAGATG
Source organism: Camellia lanceoleosa (assembly GCA_025200525.1). Lineage (NCBI taxonomy): Eukaryota > Viridiplantae > Streptophyta > Magnoliopsida > Ericales > Theaceae > Camellia > Camellia lanceoleosa. The sequence goes on from CM045772.1 coordinate 12,436,127, forward strand.
GCAGCCCTTTAAAAAGCTGTCTGTCCCTAAGGACTCATCCCTCCGTGACATCGGTCAACTCAATTTCCTTTTTCCCTCCCTCTCCCAATTAATTTGAGGATGAGGTCGAGGAAGCAGAAGAGGCCGACGAGGAGGAGGCCAAAGACAAGAAAGAGGTCGAGGCCAGGGTTGCAGAGAAAGAATCTGAAGCTGTTGCTGGGGCCAAGTCCTCTACTCTAAATGATCAAGTCCTGGACTTGATTGAGGAGGATGATGATGAGGTCTCCAAGAGCACCTCACCAAAGAAGGCCAACACTTTTGAAACCGAGATCATTGCCGCTGCAAAAAGCCTAGACCAGACTCTTCTAGAAGTCGACGCCGAAATCACGGCCAAGAAGTCTGCCCAGCTGTCTGCCGAGACCAAAACAATGCTAACAGCCGAGGTTGAATAGTCTGAGATCAATGCACAAGATCCTAGTATTTAAGAATTTTTTCTTTCCATTTGTACTTTTTTCTTTGTAATTTTCTTCTCTGTTTTGAATAGTATCTGTTTTGTCAGACCATTATGCCTGTTTATGTACTTGAACAAGCTGTCTCTTTTCAATGCAAGCTTTCTATTTTCTTCTAAGTGTTGAATATTGCTTTCATCATGTATGCTTACCGCTTTTCTTCTATGCTTTACATGTTTTTATACTTAGAATATTTTTGTACTTCTCCTAAGTATACTTTAACTGTGTAATCACTTTGGGTTAGAACACATCTGACATGTATCACCTCAGATCCACTTCATCTCGGGTGCACTCTTAGTTGGTCACCTCGGACTAACTTACCTTGGAATTCACCTTTTACTGTGATCTCGGCCAACGGGCACTTTGTAGAATTTCTTTGAATAACATTCAACAAGTATTGCTTCCTTTACTTGTACTTGCTGTCTTTTATCAAGACTTCACCCTTCCAACATTCCCAGGTTTGACGACCTAGTTGGTGATTTCGGGTAACCAATAACTCGAGTGTCCCCTCATCTAGATACCTCGGCTGACTCCAACTTATAAAGTTTTTCAAAAATTTCAACAAGCATCAAGCCTATTCTTGTTTCCTTCATCTGGATACCTTGACTGACTCCAACTTGTAAATTTCAACAAGTGCCAAGCCTATTCCTTATTCCTGCTTCCTACCCCTTAATGTGAACCTAAGTATCACTTATGTTCACATTAAGCATGCATCTTCAATTTTGCCAAAGTTTGATTCAAACAAAGACTAGCCGAAGTGTTCAACCTTGGTTTTTCTAAAGCAAACATAGTTCCATTTCGAGTTTTAACTCGGCTAACTTAGCAAGTCTAGGTGAATTCAACTTAGTTCAACTCTATTATATGCAAGTATAAATCAACTCTGTCATATAATAAGTCTAAGTTACTCGTCATGTTTTATTAAGAAACATCGCCAACTTAGTTCAACTCTATTATGTGCAAGTATAATTCAACTCTGTCATATAATAAGTCTAAGTTACTCATCATATGTCATTCAGAAACATCGTCAACTTAGTTCAACTCTATTATATGTAAGTATAATTCAACTCTGTCATTTAATAAGTCTAAGTTACTCATCATGTTTCATTCAGAAACATTGCCAACTTAGTTCAACTCTATTATATGCAAGCATAATTCAACTCTGCCATATAATAAGTCTAAGTTACTTGTCATGTTTCATTCAGAAATATCGCCAACTTAGTTTAACTCTATTATATGCAAGTATAATTTAACTCTGCCATATAATAAGTTTAAATTACTCGTCATGTTTCATTCAGAAACATCGTCATAGGACTGGTCGGTCCTATCACACAGATTTCAAATTCACAAAAATCAAACTAGTACTTTTATTATTACTTCAGCTGATATGCCCCATTGCCGGCAATCGAGATAATTCTATTTGGGCCAAGTTTGTCCTCCTGTCACGACCCAAACCCGCCCCTATAGGTTTAGCATCGTAACCAGCTAGTAATCCTTGGACTACCAAAGGCCTCTGAACAGATTAACAAAATTAAGGGGCTAGCGGAAGCAAATACATAATTACAGTTGTCCAATGAGCTGTGCTGACTTATATGAAACAGAATATTTAAAACTTTATATATAAAACCGGTAGTCATACATTATACCTACACACATTACAGTATTTTAAGTACAGCCAACGACAACAAATCAAGTCTTCAATAAACAAAAACCACAGAACTTAAACACAGGACGCTTCGGGAACCTCCACGTGAGACACAATGGTTGGCTGACAACAGAACACAGATCCAGACAAAAGCCTTCAGGCTCGGGCTTCAGAATGCTCACCTATACATATATATACAAACAATGAGCTAAAGCCCAATGAATAACATTAAGGTAAAGGGTTTAGTGAACGAAATCCAAATGTATCATACGTAGAAAACAGAACAGAGCATAATCATAATCGTTCTCATATCAGAACATAATAATGGTACATCCCATAGAACACATCACAGAACATCTTCCGACTAGAGTAATCGGTTCCGGATACCAATTAAACACATATCACCACAATGAAGTGGCTAACGAGATCTCGTAAACTTGTATGTCATGGACCCGCATTTTCATGCCGTCCTCTATGACTTGGGACTATCTATGGATGCCATAATAGATTTCAAACTTGGAATATTCGTTCACGAAAATAGATATCATTTTAGAAATCAGAACTTATCATATTTCATTTGGAACATAATTCATATGAACGTATCTTTACAATAACGTTACTCACAGTGGTTCCAGTAAGTGGTCAATCAATCCTCGAGTCTTGACTTACAATCACAAAATACATAACACAAGCATGTCTTATCATTACACATTTAAGTGGCCATTAAGTCTTAGCTTTCATTACATTGGTTCTTAATCTTTCTTATCACATTGCCTAAAACACACGCACTTGCAGTCTCAGAACTTAGTACATTCTTTTCTTAGTGTGTTTCTAATCCATAACCTCATTACTATGGCTTAATTAAGGCTTAGGAATGCCTAGGATGCAATGAGGATGCCAAAACATGAATTGGAACACTTAGTAAATTTTCTGAAAATAAGGTCCCCATTCGAGCGTAGACTTCCTCGCTCAAGCGGACATACAAAATGAGAGGGGTCGCTCGAGCGTGACTTACTTCGCTCGAGCGGCCTACAAACTTGGAAAAAGTACTGGTTGATCACAATCTACGCTCGAGCTACAACTCCCACGCTCGAGCGAAGCAACAACATGCAAAGGGTTCGCTCGAGCGTTAAAGTGGTCGCTCGAGCGGAGAGCTTATGTCTGAAAAAAAATACTGAAAGCTCGCAATCTCCGCTCGAGCGCAGGTTTCCTCGCTCGAGCGGATTGCAAAGTTCTGGGTTTTCCAGAACAGGGTTCTTGAGCTTCCAAATGCAATTTCAATGGCAAAATCGTGCATGGCTTGTTCAAAACACTTGGAAAACTTTTCTAAATCACAAATATATGATCATTTACAAACCCTTAGCTCCAAACTCATGGATTTAGCCAAAATTGAGTTCAAACTTCCATGTATGTATGTTTCAAAAACTCTTTTTCTCCAACACCATGGTTTTAACAAAATTGCGCTCAAAGGCTCCATGCATAAGGGAAATCCTTTTCAAAACATGAATTTAAGCTTTAAAACATGATGAATTATATATGCATGTGAAATTATAATCAAATTCTCCATCTTCTTGACAAACATATGTAAGTTACATGCAATGATTTTAACAACTCCATGAATTCGTCTCTACAACACATAACTCTTTGAATTAATAGTCAAAAGCTTACCTAGAGTCTTGAATTACTCTTGTTCTAGCACAATCTTGGTGAATTCAACACAAAACCTTCAATTCTTCTTCAATCTCTTCCTTTCTCTCTCTAGAATTGTGCTCCCTCTCTCTCTAAAATGTTTCCCTAGATTTTTTCACTCAGGGGATAAAAGAAAATGAGCTCAAAATAAGCTTATGGTGCTAAAACACATTAATTAGAATATTAGGCTCGCCAAACGCAACTTAACAAATCGTTCCGAATAAATTTTTAATAAAACTTTCCATAAGGTTCTAAAAATTCCAAATAACATATCGATGTAGTCAATTTCGGTTTCGGATGCCGATAAGGCTTTCAAGTTACATATTAAAGTGGAATCCCAAACAGATATTTCTATGTGTAACGGATAGAAGGCCAAATATTATGCAATTTACATATTAATCCCATAACTCATTTGATCCACTCAATTAGCATCTTTAATCACTGATTAGTAGCCAATTACGGGTCGAGGTTATTACACCTCCCTAGGATCCTTTTTATTGCCGACAACCTTTCTCAGGATGAGGTCTCCAACCTTGAACTCTCTTTCTTGTTGTAAGCCCTAGCAAGCTGTTGCCAGTATGCCCCCAGTCAAATTGCTGCTCTCTCGCACGTTGCAGGTGGATTTCAACAACATTTTCACGCTTTTTTACATAGGCTTCGGCTTCCTTTTACATGTAGGGCCACCAGAATCCCTGCGATATAGCTTTGTGGGCAAGAGATCTGCCCCCTGCATGACTTCCACATACTCCTTTGTGGACCTTGTATAAAAAGTCTTCAACCTGACCAACTTTAGTCTGATCTTATGTGCTTCCTTTTTGTCTACTGGGATTCGGGATTTGCTTACTTAGATTGAGTTCTTCTCTTCTCGGACTTAATCATCTAGGTCGAGATCTTGGAATCTGGGATCTGTTCAATTAGGTTGAGCTTTTCTCTTCTCGGACTTAATCATCTAGGCCGAGATTTTGCTTTCTAGAGTCTGGGATCTGCTCACTTAGGCTAAGCTCTCGTCTTCTCGAATCTAATCATCTAGGCCGAGATCTTATCTTCTTGAATCTAGGATCTGCTCACTCAAGCTGAGCTCTTCTCTTCTCGGACCTAATCATCTAGGTCCAGATCTTGTCTTCTGGAATCTGGGATCTGTTCACTCAGACTGAGCTCTTCTCTTCTCGGACCTAATCATCTAGGCCAAGATCTTGTCTTCTAGAATCTGGGATCCGGGATTCTGGATCTGGAATTCGGGATCTGCTCACTTAAGCTGAGCTCTTGTCTTCTCGGACCTAATCATCTAGGCTGAGATCTTATCTTCCAGGATCTAGGATCCAGGATCTGGAATCTGAGATCTGCTCACTTATGCTGAACTCTTGTCTTTTCGGACCTACTCATCTAGGCCGAGATCTTGTCTTCTGGGATCTTGGATCCGGGATCTGCTCACTTAGGCTAAGCTTTTGTCTTCTCAGACCTACTCATCTAGGCCGAGATCTTGTCTTCCAGGATCTGGGATCCAGGATCTGGAATCTGGGATCTGCTCACTTAGGCTGAGCTCTTGTTTTCTGGGCACCAGTTTTGGTTGCTGGTGCTGGCATGTCTTGTAATAGGGATGTCGGCTACATCATGTTGTTCTGTATCATGAGGTTGACCACTGTTTGTAAATCTGTCAACTTATTTGCCATGTCTTTTAGTTTTCTCGTCTTTTCTCCGGCATCTGTCTCTCTATACCTGAAGGTTGCTTTTGCGGTAGTACTTATCTCGATCTACTTTCTTCGGTGCGTCTCCCTTTTGGCTGACGTCATTCTCCCCGGGATTCTGATCCCGTGCTCCTTCATTACGGTTTTCTTCTTCTACATTTAGATTGGCAAGTTTACCACTCCCACTAGAGATGTCATCCCCAATATTTTCTCCCTGCTTGTCGTTGCCCATCTATTCTCATTAAGTTCCCACAGACGGCGCCAAATTGTGGGTGTTGATTTCCGACCACACAACCAAAAGGGAAAACTCAGCTAGAGAGCACCGGCAGAATAGATTAAGCCCAAACAACCTGTCACAAAAAGATAAGAATCCCGCGGTGGTTCGTCCACCTGGGGGGCATTCCGACAATCAAGTCAGTAAAATATCTCTCAAAGATAACCAATAGTGCTTAACTCACTAGACAACGCATAAAAGACATACCTTAGATCCATGAGGGTGCCTTACTTTTATAATGATCGGTGTCCAACTTCCCCTAGAAATCTTACTTCATGGGATTCTATCCTTACAAAGATAACATCTCACACTATTCAAATTAAGATGAACTCCCTCAAGAGTCCCATCTCTATCCAAATAGGTAGCTTGATGTCATCCAGGATTCTAGTCCTCTATCCAAATATCTCAGATTCCGATATCCCTGCAGAATACCTCGACAGTGCCCCAAACATCTCGACCAACATGATTTACCCATATAACATGATCTACCCACATGGTACCTTGGCTAACAACCTTGATCACGTGGACTATCCAAAAAATATGTCTCCACAATTATGTTTACATTTTTTAGCTGGAAAGCTAATAAGGTTTTCTCTTTATTTTGCCAACCCAGAAATTTTTAGCAGAAAATATAAGCTGTAGTCGAGATTATTTTAGATGAAGGTGCCACCGCCCGAGAATTAAATCTAGGCTATATATAAATTTTCTGGGTAAAATTCTGATTCCGTAGTTTTTTTAAGTTTTTTGTTTTTTATTTGGATCTTGCCTTCCCTACTTGTACTGGACCTTCGTCTGAGCTTTATATACCAGGGGCTTCTTCCTCTATTTATATACTAGGGGCTTATTCGCCGTTTTTGGTTGAATTTTTAGATTTCGTAAAAAAACAAGAAGAAAGGGGAAAAAAATTAGTTTGACGAAAAAAAACACCATTTATGAAAATATTGATTTTTAACCATGGCCAGTTTTCTGATAGTGGCTTTCACATGCTTGCTCAATCAGATGACTCTAGCTGATGAATCCAGTTTCATTTGGTGTTTTTTGTGGTTGTTTATCTCCAGATCTAGTTTTTCTTTGTATTCTTTGTCTGACTCTTATTTATTATTTAGCTTGCATTAGTTTTTTTTGTGTTTGGCATCTTATGTATTTTGAAATTCTATATGTTATTCTCCAATAGTTAATAGAGAAGGAAAGAAAAAAGAAACATTTTTTTTTTCTTCATAAATTCATTTATTTTATTTTTTCACAAATTTAATATTTTAATATGATCAAAGTAATTCTTTTCCAACATTAAAATATAATTCTAGTATTGTCCGATACGACTTAACTCAAATTAGAAGTTTGTTCATTTAAACTCTAACTAAAGAGGCACCTCCTCAATAGAGATGCCATGCAACTTTTTATAAATCCATCATAAATATCATCCATAACCGATGTGAGATACCAACACCCTCACCTCAGTCCAAACAATACCATAATTTTGATACCATATTAGATGCATAATCAAGCACCTAAAAGTATTGTTCATATAATCAAACCCAATAATTAGTTTCACGGGTTTGTCCTTTTGAGCTCTAACTTAGAAGGCACTTCTGTCTTATTACCATTTTAAAAGTTCATCTTAAACATGATTCACAATCCATTCCATGTGGATGCCAACTAGACTATTGACATATTTATGCAAAAATAAAAAATAAATAATTTTTTGGCAAAAAAAAAAAAGTAACACCAGCATTAAAAATACAATTATTAAAATTAACATTATCATGGAATCATTTTTGTATTTCACATAATTTGCAGGAAACACATATATTTATGCGTCTCTTCGATAAAAAAAGAAAAAAGAAAGCAAATAACAAGCATAACACAACATGTATATATAAGAACACAAGTGGAAATTATAAATTACAATTGAGAAAAAAAGGCACAACTTTTCCAATTCAATCAAATTTTGTGATCAACCCATCATGGTTTGGTTCATAGGTGCCACCATTGCCACCTGCGGCTGCTGTTGCTGCCTAGCCACGTTTCCAAGCCATCCTATAAAAGCAAAACATAACATTCAAATCAAACTTTTTGCTTGTTAGTATCATTCATTTAGGAACAGGATTCACTATAAAAAGAAAATGAAAAAGCAATACCATATATTTAGAATTTTATTTAAAAATATCAATATGTATATAAATTCCACAATATATCTTTTAAATCTCTTAACCACAATTTCAATTTCATGGTAGTATTCTTGTCATGTTTTATGGGTATAATTTCTTTTGCAACAATATTAAATACCACAAATTTTTTTCATAAAAATCATCTCGAAACTTTTCCAATCCATCCTAAGCTTTTTTGGTCGTCTGACAATAGCTTCGAGTTGTCTTCATGATACATTTTTTCATTGTCTCTAGCAATTTCATTTCTCTTAATGAGCTCAAATAAATTTTTTGTATCAAATTTCGGGTCAAACAAGGTTGCTAAACATGTTCACTAAGATCACCTCTTTATTATATGGTTATAATGACATGATTTATTATTAAAATTCAGAATGAGATAACAATTATAAACAATTCATTTTAGATTTTTAATAAATGGAGAATATGTAAATTTTTTATTTTCCGATTTTTAAAAATTATTTATAAAAAAAAAATAATATGACTTACCAATAGAAGGGTCCAAACCCCTATGCTGAAGCTCCCTATATTCTTGACAAAGAGCACAATGCTCACAGAAGAAGTGAGTTATCCAGTCCGGAGCCGGCGACTCCACCAGCCCATATCGGCTTCTCAGCTTACTCCGGTAGCCGCATGATATCAGACATGGCATTCCGATGACGCAAGCAATCAATCCATACAACATCCCACTTGTCGCACATGCTATATATACACAAACATACAATTTACAAACAACAACAAAAATACCCCATTAAAAAATACTTGATAGCTTGAATTTGAATAATCCGAACGGCTCAAGTATATCAAAACGATTTTTTTTTACTTCCAAAACGACATCGTTTTGAGATATTCGAATCATTCAGGTCATAAAAATTTGAATTATCAAACATTGTTATACCCCATTATTAGACAAAGAAAAAGATTAAAATTTTAGAAATATTTTTTATTTCGCATTTATATATTTTTATTCACGTAATATAATTGTAAGACAAATTTAAAATTTATATATAATATACTATTCTTCATTTTTCTCACATCAAATATCTCTTTTTTTAATAATTAATAGCTGGCGTTAGTCGATTAAAAAAAAAAAATCCCTCTCTTTTATGAATTGCAGTATGAGTCATCTTGATTTTTTAATTATATTAATTTGATTCCTACTCATCCTTATCTAATTTGAATTTAAATGATTCATTCTTCAAATTTTATAATGAAAACAAAGGTTGTTTTTTTTTTTTCTTCTTTTTTTTTTTTGGGAATTTGTGTTAAAACTTTTTAAACACAAATTGAATAAATTGATAACTAATAAATTAACACAATTAAACTATTAAAAATTAAAATGAAACAAAAAGTGCATATAACCCCATGATATATTTAACCTTATAAATAAATAGGGAGGATTGGAGGGCATTGTTCAGACCTATGGCACCTATTACGGGTTCTTATTCTGATGACCTAAATTATTCATTTTGTTAAAGAATGTGTATAGATCTTCTTTTTTTAAAAAAAAAAAAATTAGATTAATCTGATAATTATAATAACATGATTTTATTATATTTGTCTTTGAAAAAAATATATAACCTATTTTCACAATTATATTGCGGAGAGAAAAAAATTAACCCATGTAAAGTGGGGTCACCAGATGCTCACATGGAATAAGAATTTACTAATGATTTATGTAACTTGCCAACTTACTTTGATATACATGCATCGGATGAGTTTTGAGCTATACATGTAACTTATTTTCATTAGATAAAATTGGTGGCATATTAACCTATATAAAGGGATATAATTTTCAACTCCAAGGAGGCATCCCAAAACCATTCTTTTTAACTTGTTTAGTTTCATTTAGATACATGTTATCTAACTTGATCATCGAATACCCTCTGGCTAGCAACCACTGATCGGGAGGCATTAACTGTTTATTTTTTTACAGATTTGAAACGGTGTGACTCATCACTTCGTTGATTTCTCGATTAATATATGTGGGACAATTTTAATTTCCACATATATAAATCATCTATTTTTATGAGACAAAGTAATAAAATTATGTGACTATAACTGTTAAATTTTTTCATAATTAATATTCACAAAAAAAAAAAAAATGCAAAATAAAATATTCAAAGTTAAAGTGAGGCCTATAAAACCTTACAAACCTCAACAACCACAGAGTGGACTACAAAGAATTCCCCTTGAATATATATATATATATATACATATAATATGATAATTATTATTATGTTGAACTAGTAATTGACCCGTGCAATATGCATGTTATTTTTTAAAAAAAATATTTGATAGTACAATGTGTGTTATAAAAGAATAATTTAAATTTAAATTTAAAATTAAAATTAAAGTATGATTTTTATTATTTATTTTGATAATATTTGCGCTATCATTCTATAAAATTATTACTTGAATACATATATATATATATATATATTAATTTTAGTTAAATTATTTGTGTATTTTAATAATTTTAGGTCTATTGTGTAAAAAAGTATAATTATCATATAATAATTTTTTATGATATATATTAAATTATAAAATAGTAAAATAAATATCCATTTTGATATTAAAAATAATAGTTAAATTAGAAAAAGAATTAGTAATATAAAATTAAAAGTAATTCTAACTATTTAATTTTCTTTTATATTCATTTGGAAAATAAAATTATGTAGAAATAGAAATTATATAAAATTTATTAAATATAAATATGTTGTAGTTGGATTATCATATAATGATTTTATATGATATATATATAATTATAAGATTGTAAAATAAATACTTTTAATTAAATTAAAATATTAACTATATAAAAGCAATTTAACAACGACTAACCAAGAAAAAATCACATAACAACATCTAAACCTAAAAAGAAAAAATAATGAAAATATCCGAACAATAAATACATCTCAGCGTATGAAGCAATTAATCATTTGTAATATGATGGTAAAATATAAAAGAACTTATTGTTCAATAACTAAAAAAGTAATTCAATCAGTAAATTCAAATTTAAAGGTTGCTCGAGAGTATCATTATTGTGATTCTATAAAATAATGTAAGAAATGAAGTATAATTTCATATATAGAATTACTATAAAATTTAAATGACAAATCCATAATATGGAATTGATATTGGATATAAAATAATACACGGGAAAATAAGAAGAAAAAAAAAATAATTTAGCATTAAAAAAAATCTTAATACCCTTGAAAGAATTAAAAAGAAAAATGTAAAATGCAAAATTAGTATTGAGTTTGTGGATTATTTCAATTTACCATAAAAAATATAAATAAAAAAAAGAAATATTTATCAAATAAATTCATATAAAATAGGTAAAGTTAGTATAATTTAAATTAAATTTGAATTTGTGTAGAATTCTATATGTAATTAAAAAAATACATACTAACGTAGTTATCTTACAAAAATTAAGTCCTCATAATGTTCCATTTAAGTATGGAATATATACATGATAAGCAAATATTTGGACTTACAGGTGTGGCCATTGTCAATGATTTCTGCGATCTGCCCGAACGTTAAGCATGGGAAGCACACTGTCATAATTGCTGAAAATCATAGGAAAAATTACTATGTTAGTAGAATTTTTAAAAATTAATTACATAGTCATAAAAAAATTATAATTTTATTTTTAATATTTACAAAATTTATTATTAATTTAAAAATAATTTTCTAAACATATACTGAAATTTTCTTTAAAACATGCATGCATAACAACCAATTGCTTTTTAGTTCCACCTTGTTTCATACATTGTTGTTCATCACCCTTGTAGAAAAGCACAAACGTGCTAAAAAAAATAAGGGGAAAATAACTTCTCAGTGGAGTTAGGGAAAAAAAACTATCAAAAGGTGATAAACATTACAAATACAGTATTAATAATTAAAATTAAATTTTTTTATTATTAATGTGTTATAATTTTTGAAGATTTGTACTGATTGGCAATTTCTTCTAAAAAATAAAACAACCAAAAAATTAATTATGCATCGTATTTTGATGATTGTATTCTTCCATCTAGTTGGAGTTGGTTCAATTCAATCTACTACTCTCAGATGTGAATACTTGTGTTTAGTTCGTGATTTAAATAATTATCAAAATACAGTATTAATCATACGATTATATATCAATTCATATCAGATAACTCAATCTACCGATATCAAAAGTCTAAATTCCAATCTCTTCAGGTTAGTGATTCCAATTGAATGATGTTGTTGGCCCTCCGTAAGCCCACCACGAATCTCACCTCGATAATTCAAACTATTTATTCATGTTCCAAAAGATCATTCATACACAAAGTAATGTTTATGGAATAACTATAATCATATGATTGGATAACTGACCTCTTTTTAAAATCATATTTGTCATATTTTCATTTTGTTTTGCCTTAATGAGCGCAAAAAAATTTGATGTATGACGAGCAATAATACATTACTTAAAATCTTACTAACAATGCTACTAAAAGTATTTATATCCAAATATCGTTGGAGATCCAAATATATATATATATATATTTTTGACAACTAATTACACTTGATCATTTGTAATTTTAGTAAGATTATTAGTATGTGTAGAATTATTCGTATCTGGAACGACTATATATTTGTCTTGAAAGATGGAGAGAGAGAGAGAGAGAGAGAGATTTTTCACCATTTAAAGGATCATCCATGCAATCAAACAGCCCAGTCTTCCAACCCTCAGTCCCAACCTGTGGAATTGGATATTCATTCACCGGAAACCCAGACGCGACGCCATTCATCTGAACCGTTGGTTTCATCGGCGAAGGCGGCATGACATTGTAAGCCATCTGTGCTCCCATCTGTTGCTGCTGCGCCTGCTGCTGAAATTGCACTTGCTGTTGAGGTTGGTGGTAGGTGGCCTGATAATCGTGGCGGAGACAGAATTTTAATTCAGGAAAAGCAAATACTAAGACAAATTATTAGGTCGGCTCAATTTGGAATGCAAATTTTAGTTTGATTTAAATTTTACTTTATTTCTTAGTTTTCAATGTCTTATTTTAAGTATAGTTTTAATTTGATTCTTTCATATAAATTACCGGCATTTTTATTTGGGGTACTTACCAATTAGTCCTATTCACTAGACTTATTTATCTACAGGTCCTAACTAATAAATTTAACACTATAAAAATAAGAGAGTGATAAATTTATCACTAAAAAATTATTCATAACAAAAGAGACTGATAAATTTATCACTATAAAATTATTCATAAAAAAAAAAGACTGATAAAATTTGTCTTTATCACTTAATAAATTATATCAAATAGGACTTAATGGGTAATAAGTCTCAAAGTAGGACCTATTGGGTAATAAGTCTCCCAAGTAGGACCTATTGGTAGTTTACCCTTTTTATTTTTAATGTATATTTCAGAAGATGAACACTTGTCACAAAATTGTTAATTTAAAGATTCAATTTGAACGAAATGATTAAAAATTGAAATTAGACTTAAAGTGTAATAAACAAATTATTTAAATTGAAAAAATAAGAGCAAAATAAAAATTAGATCAAATTATAGGGGTTAGAATTGTAATTTACTCAAAAAAAAAGAAAGGATATTGATATTTCAAAACTATTCGAATATCATACATATTATTTATTATAAAAAAAAAAAAAAAAAACCATCTTAATATTAAAATAAAGTAATATAAAAGCGAAGAAAATAAATTTGCAATTAAATACACGATAAAAGAAAATATTTTCTTAAATTTATTTGTGAATTAAATAAGAGTCTATCTTTGTAAATATTTTAATTTCCGTGGGTTAAGTTTTTTGGAAGAAAAATATAAAAACTTTAAGAATATCGGGAAATTTTATTTCCACCACCCTAATAAACTCAGGGCAAATCTTTTCTCAACACACATCTCTATTAATTTAATTATTAAGTAATTATCTCAATCCACATCCTTAAAATTACAAATAAATCCTTCACTCATATGTACATACACTTTATCCTCAAAATACACACACTTTAATTTATCTCAATCTATAATTCTACTTCTATCCACTTTCGTGAAAATCAAAGTGATCCCAATTTATATTTCTACTTCACACAGGAAGGAAGAAAAAGAAGTTCAAACAAGAAACTAAAAAAAAAAAAAAAAAACTGTACTTTCCTAGGGACTATGTCACGTTGGACGATGCCCCCACGTATGTAAATTGACTAGGTTCTATTGATAGGCAAAAATATCTTGTATCCTCTTTAATTGACTTTACCTCGCCTTTTCAGTGCTTGCCTGGCGAAAATTTCAATTCGGCTCCACAGAACCGAGGTAAGTAAAATAATTCGGATAATAAAAATTGAAAATAATAATAAAATTCGGAAATCTATGACCGAAAGTATTAATTTTGTTCGGAACTCTAAGACCGAATATTTCTAGTGACGAATTATTCATATTATTTCGGTATTTAATAACCGAATTAATTTAAAAAATTTGGCACTGCGTTTCCAACTAAAAAACGCAAAAAAAAAATAAAATAAAAAATTAGGAGTGTTGATCAAAATAAAATAAAAATTGTTGAACTAATAATTAAACGATGTTAATAATTGAGTATAAATTTAAAGATTAAAGTAATAGAGGAGATGTTTTGTTTGCAAATCAGAGTGAGGAGTACAGAGTGTATAAGAAGCAAAGTGACTACAAAAAAAAATTAAGGTTTAATTTTTTTGTTTCAAACAATGTATATTAAGATATTTTTATGTTAAAAAGATGTGTATTGAGAATTTATATATATAATATTAAGAGTGTTGATCAAAGGTTATTATAGTAAATTTAAAGTAGGATATAATTGTCATTAATCTAATTTTTCATTAAGTGTGTTGACTGAGTTTATTAGGGTGGTGGAAATAGAATTTCCCAAGAATATCCCGCTTCAAAATTTGGATTTGGATATTTGAATTGTTTATTTTGTTGAATATTTCATGTATTTTATTTATAAAAAAAATTAACTTGTTTAATTTATTATATTTTTTACTAAAAAATAACAATAGTTATGTTTTAAAAAAATGAATCATACATTGTTTTATGATAAAAATAATAAATTAAATAAATTAGAGTTATCAGATTTTTTCCAATCCGGATTTTGAACAGGAGGAATCCTCCTCCTTTATGTATATATATATATATATAAATAATCAAAATTAAATGACAGCGCCCCTCCAGGTCCTTTACTAGCTCCGTCCCTACCTGAGAAGGTGGTGGAGGGAATTGCACAGGCTCAGAAGCCTGGTGGTAAGTCGCCTGAGAAGGTGGCGGCGGTGGTGGAAATTGCACGGGCTCAGAAGCAGAAGCCTGGTGGTAAGCCGCCTGAGAAGACGGTGGTGGGGGTGGTGGAAACTGCACTGGCTCCTTGAGGTGGGTAGTTTCTTGGGGGAGTCCGCGGTGCAGCCATTTGTGGGTTTTTAGGTGGATATGACGGAGGCTGACTCTCATTATTTGCTTGTGGGAATTGAGGTGGGAATCGAACAGGCTGAGCCGCCGCTTGTGGTGGCTGAGGCTGAGACGGTGGTGGTGATGGTGGTGGAGGCTGGAAGTGTTGTTGGTTTTGGTTGTTGTTAGTTACATTTGGGTCTGATGAGCCGCCGTGTTCGTGGTGGTGGTGGTGGTGGTTTTCATCGGTGTAAGCCTCAAAGGGTGGTGGTGGAGGAATATCATCAGTGGCTTGTTGATCATAATGATACTCTTGAGGCTGTGGTGGTGATGGGTTAGATGGTGTTTGGGACTGTGGTGATGGGTCTCCTTGGGTACGTCCCATTTGCTATGCTCTCTTTGCTTAGTTTTTGAGAGAGAGAGAGAAAAAAGAGAGGGAGATGGAGATGGAGATGGTGATGATTAGGAAAGCAAGCAAGAATTATATAAGGACAAATAGAATAGAATTTTAGTGGGAGAAACATGATTGGCAAGTCATTGACCTCAAAAACAAGAGAAGAATGAGAGAGAGAGAGAGAGAGAGAGAGAGAGAGAGAGAGCACACAAAAATCCACACGGTTTTCTTTTCCGTTTGCATTGTTGGTAGCTATTCTTTACACACTAGTTGGCTATAGTCTACAATTTTGTGTACTGAAATCGAGTATTTAAGTATGGGTGACTATTTAGTATTGTGAGAGTATGTATACGTGTTGTTTCATAAAATTTTTATTAGTAAAGAGGAGT
Organism: Camellia lanceoleosa; assembly: GCA_025200525.1. Lineage (NCBI taxonomy): Eukaryota > Viridiplantae > Streptophyta > Magnoliopsida > Ericales > Theaceae > Camellia > Camellia lanceoleosa. The sequence goes on from CM045772.1 coordinate 12,452,254, forward strand.
AGAGACTCACAATTTATATCGGGGATAGAGAAATAATATGAGACTAAGTAAATAGTGATTAGTTTGAAATATGATCACGTGGTGTTTTAAAATTATTGAATAATTTTCCTTATATATAAAAAATATTGGTTCAAAAAAAAAAAAAACTAGATATAAAATATATATAAATGAATAATTTTTTTCAAAAATGAATCTCATTAATATATTTTGTAAAATTTAATTTATTTGTATGTATTTAATAAGATTGATGGGATAATGAGAATAATTTAGTTGAGTGGGAAAAAAAAATGGCCGACCAGTTCATCAAAAATCCGAAGAAGGAAATCACTATGTAACTTCTTGCCCATGACTCAATGAAGTGATTATCATTCTTAAAATTAAGTGCACAATTAAACTATTATATAAATTGACAATAAGAAAAAGTATTTGCCACACACACAGCTAATCACATGGCACTGAATTTAAATTTATATTATATATTTAAATTTTAACAACTAAGGGAAGAGTTTGTCTCCCATAGTTAAAATAGATTGATCTATTCATTCAAGTATTTTGGGCAAGCATAACCTCATTTTGATTATTTGCACCATTCACAGTCTTGCCACCCTTATATATAGATTATTTTTGAAAAAATAAATAAATTTGTCTAATGATTATAATCATATGACTTCATATTTATTTTGAAAAAATGACAAGTAATATAGATTTGAGTATACACCATTCATTTATGTTAAAATAAAAATAATGAAATAATATGGTTGTAATAACTGAATCAATAAAAAAAAATTAGGATGCTCTACACGTAAAAATCTAGAAGACCAACTAGCCAAATCATCATAATAGACCTATAATGAGCCCAAAAGACAAGATTGAATGGGTGTAGTATATTTACAAACTAGAGGAAAGCCATTTTCTTTCTTAAATTTATATATATATGTATATTAAATTAAGTACATAATTTTGAGGAAGTCATTTTCTTTTTAAAATATATATATATATATAGATATATTAAAATAAAGTACATAATTTTTTTATAATATGATACAACTTGATGACCAAATTGTATATTGGCCTCCACTCTATCTGAATGACTTTAATTTTTCATATCAAGCTTAATAAAAGTACATTAAAATTTTTAGAGGACTATTATATATCTATCACTTGTCTTTTTTTTTTTTTGAGTTATTTTAGAAAGACGGTTAAAAATCATCTTTTAACTTTTAATTTATTTTGAATTATATCATCTCTTATATTTTTTATACATTTAAAAAAAAAAACTAATAAAAGTAAAAAAACTAATTTTTAATCATTTTTTGAAAACAATCATTTACTACTTTTTTAGATTATTAGAGTATTTAATATGTTATTATATACTTTTATTAATAATTAAATAATTATTTTTAAATAAAAAAATAAATCATAAAATTTCACATAGACAATCATACAAGTCATATGACATTTTTCAAAATTTTATTGATAAAAGTGGAGACGTGTTGATGAATGACAGAAATTTGTTTAGTCGTGTTGACTTTTTTTGCAAAATGACAGATGGCAATGTGGGAAGAAGGGGACAAAGAGCGTTGACGTTGACTAATTACAGGTCGTCTGATTCTTTTGGCGAGAAAAGCTGGCGGAGTCATGTGCGGCCTGAGTTTTCGCAGCTCCTTTCACGGAGCCTGTTGTCAATGATTTTGGCTACACCAAATCAGAGTCAATGATTTGGGCTGACTCAGCTTATCCACTTGTCATTCACCTTCTAATAACTAATTACTTTAGGATTTCAAAATTTCTTGATTGATAAAAAAAAAAAAAAAAAAATCATAAAATAGCTTCATCTTCAACTAAAACCCAAGTGGGTGTGACAAATTGATAGGTATTGAGGTAGAAATTTTAAAATCTCATATTTGGCTCTCTTTAGATTAATTATTCGAACGATCATGAAATAGCTTCTTCCTCTTCCAAAACCCAAGTGGGACTTGCCAAAAAACAAAATCCTAGTGGGTGTGACAAGTTGATAAGGTGTTGAGCAAGAAATTTTAAAGTCTCATATTGTACTCTCTTTGGATTAGTTATTCGATTGATAACATATATGGTTGATAAAATGAACTTTTCAAATCTAGACAAATCATATTTAGTATTAGAAGTGTGAATTTGAATCTCACCTGTATATGAGTTTACGACTTGCCGTTATATAATTGAGTGGCCTTACTATGTAACATCACCTAGAGGTAATCTTGGGGTCTCAGTTCTTTATGGTCTAATTCCAAAGATCACCTCTCTGTGATTAGATCTTTTCTTTCTGTAATAAAAAAAAAAATCATTTAAGAATGTTTGAGAATTGACTTTTTAAATTTGTTTATGAAAAAATATATAGAAAGAATAGAGAATGATTTTATGGTTTGTAATAATTTTTTAATTTTTTTGCTGAAAACCTAAATTTCCAAATAAAGCTTTGTTGTCACTATTATCACTATCATCGTTCATACCACTTTAACTATCCTTAGTGATTGATCCGTGCAATGCATGGGATAAAGGAATTTGTTTTATCACTTACAAAAAATAAATTCTCACTAGTACAATAGGTTCAACTACTTTTTTATTTTATTTTTATATATATTTTGTCATTTTTTAATAGTTTTTTAAATTAATTTATAGTATGTGTATTTTCTCTTATAGTGCCATTTCAACAACTAATTTCAAATTCCGATAGCATATACACAATTTTTTTTCCATTTCTCTCACTTAGCTTTGTCGAGTCCGGATCGTTGGCTGCCATTTCCTGCGGCCCGTCCTGCGGCTCCCCCAAAACGACGTCGTTTTGGGGGAAATTTCCAAAAAAAAAAAAAAGAAAGAAAGAAAAAAACTGAGCAAAGGCAAACCAGAGAGAGAGGAGAAGGAGGAAGAGCTCAAAAACTTTGCCTGCTATGTTAACAGCCAAGTGATCAAATTAGGATTTTTAGGTCTTCAACACTTCCTTCATCGTCTTCCTTCTTCTTCTTCTTCTTCTAGAGAGAGAAAGTATGAGGGATATGAGCTTCGATCTTTTCGATCCGAGGACGGTGATGGACTCTGACTATTCCTCCAACGGCAGTCGCGACAGCAATTTCGGCTTTGCGTTCAACAATAGTAACTTCTCCGACCGAGTGCTCCGCGTCGAGATCATGGCTGATTTGCCGAAGACTCAATTGGACGGCGAGGGATGTCATAGTCTCGCCGATTGGGCTAGGCATCGGAAGCGCAGAAGAGAAGATGTTAAGAAAGATAACGGTTAGTTATCTGTGTTTCATGATGGTTTTTGTGTTGTGATTTTTGCTTGAATCTACAGAATTTGAGTTTTGTTTTGATTTTTTTTTTAATAATAAAACAAGTGTGTATTTAGATGTTTTTATGTGTGTATAATTCAGTTTGGTTGGTGAGAAAATCTGGGGATTCATCAGATTAACATAGCAGGCAAGTTTTTGATCTATTCCTTAAGTTCTTTCTCCTCCCTCTCTGGTTTGCCTCTGCTCAGTTTCTTTTTTTTCTTTTTTTTTTGTTTTTTGGAAATTTCCCCCAAAACGACGTCGTTTTGAGGGAGCCGTAGGACGGGCCGCAGGAAATGGCGGCTGTAGACACCCCATTTTTGACCGACCTTAAGACTCAGACGTCACCGATTGAACGCTCGGTGATGTTGCATACTGTGCTCGTTCCGAAGTCTCAGAGTCGTGGTCGCGCGCCCCGCCTCCGGACTTCCGAACCCTCTTCTCTACCTTGTCTCGGTTTGCGAACCAGACTCGGTTTTCTCTGTTTTCTTTCCTGAGGGAAGGGAGTGGTCCTGTAGACTATCTCCCGGTGGCCGTGAGCTACTTTTTCGTGGTCAGAGGCCATTTTGCCCATTTCGGGCAGCTCTGGGTGCCTTTCGGCTCGGGACCGCCCAACCATCTCCGAAGTTCTCCGGTTTTGGCTTGCACCATCGTTTTATAGTTCCGAGGAACACTGGCCTCGATGCCCACTTCGGGACCGGTACTGCGGTTTTGGGCCCCGAGCATTCATTTTGTATCGGTTTTCTCGATTTTGGCAGAACCTTTGTTTTGACATTCCGAGGGACACTGGGTCGCAGATACCCACTTCATTGAACACCACTTCCCACCATTTCATTTTCGAGATCCCGACTTGCTCGGTTTCGGCCCCGAACGTTCATTTCTCATTAGTTTTTGTTCAAATTTGGCAGGTACCTCTGTTTCAACACCAGGAAGATCACTGGGTGGTGGGAGGCCAGCAATTATCCCAGATAACCAGTTTCGCTCCTCCGGAGCCCGTTTTTCTCACTTCCGGGCCAATGTTGAACACCTTGGGGGTATTTTCTTCCAACCAAAGTTACATATTTGTGATGAGGGAACATGGGAGGACCCTAAAAGCTACTGGTCGGCCAGAAACTGTGGGTTTCATTTTTGGGCCTCTCCTTCAAGCTCTATGTTGTGGCTCCTGCTTCAGTGTTGCCAAATTTCAACCTTGGATCCTTGTTCTACACATCTGGAGGACACAAAATGATGGTGGTCGGCCGAAATTGTGAAGTTCATTTTGGCCCCCTTCTTCAAGCTCTATGTTGTGACTCCTGCTTCAGAGTTGCCAGATTTCGACCATGGGGCCTTATTCTACACACTTGGGAGGACACCTTTCTATACTGGTCGGCCAGAAAATCTTTTGTTCATTTTTTGGTGGTGGCCGGCCGGCCATGGTGGGTGGGCGGCCGGCCACCACCTTGCAGAAACCACCGTCACCGCTTCCTCCTTTCCAAATCAAGACAAATGTCCGGATATTTTTGCTGAAATATCACCCCATCCGGGGGATATTTTGGGAGGGAAAGCTTGGATGCTTTGCCCTCCCCTTTTACACCTTGTTTTGCCTATTTAAAGGGACCATCAGCTCCTTCCTCAAGGTTACAAAAATTGTCTTCAAGAACAATTAAGCCAAAACCCTAACCTCCATAGCCAATCCCTTCACACAAGCTTCAAGTCTTGCTTGATTTCTTCACCAACACCTAGCCTCACCATTCCAACTTCGATTCCAGCAGCAAGGAAGTGTTCTTCAGAGGTCAAGAGGCTACAAATCCAAGCCAAGAAGCAAAGAAAGACAAGTCTTCAAGGGTAAGTCTTCAAAACCAACTTTTAGGGCTTTTTCTTGATTCATTTCTCTACTCCAATTGGTTGAGAATTGGGGCTCCGACCCCTACTGGTTTTGTGCTCATATTGAGCCCCTCTACAACATTGTAGAAGGGCTCAACTTCATTTGGTGCTTATATATACTAGTTCCTTCAATATTCATCAAATTTGTCACATTTTTGCATGCTAAAATTGACCTATTTGTGTTTGTTTTTAGGGGTCCGACCCATACTAGTTTTGTGCTCATTTTGAGCCCCTCTACAACATTGTAGAAGGGCTAAACCCCATTTGGCCATTGTATATACCACCTCCTTCAAATTTCATCAAATGTGCCACATTTTGTATGCAATTTTTGACCTATTTCTATTTGTTTTTGGGACTTCGACCCCTACTGACTTTGGTCTTATTTTGACCCCCTTTACATGTCTCATTAAGAAAATTTTGTCATTTGGTGTGTGCTTTGCATGTCTCTTGTTATAGCCTTTTTTGAGCTCCATTTTGCATGGAATTGTTAGCATGATTTTATTCTGATTTTGGGGTTTCCATAAACTGAACATATGCTTATTTTTGGGCCCTCTTCAGTGTTGTAGAAGAAAATTTTTATATTTGAATTTTCTATATACTACTTGCTTTGAAAATCCTCTCTTTTACCGTATTCTTGCGAGCTATTGTTGCCATATCTATGCTTGCATTTTGGCCATGTTTATTACTGAAAAAATGCCATATTTGGGACTGCCTTGCTACTGTTATTGCTTCCATGATCATATTTTGCATGTATAGCATGGCTATAGGCCATTTCGGGGCTTAATTTCACATTTTCGGGATGATTGCATGCTTCGGTTGTCATTTCGTATCATTTCGGGGCTGTTTTACATCATTTGTGAGTGCTGAAATTCCTTTTCCATGCTTGCATATCATTTCCCATGTCATTTCATGCCTTAATGCATTACCTCGGTTTGCGTGCCTGTGGGTACGCACTTCGAGGCACCTTCGTTTTATCCGACGGCCTCCTATGTGAGTGAGCTGAGGCTCTCCCATGTTGGTGTAAGTCCATCGCGGCATTCCGTGTGTCATTTCATTGCATTTCATCATCGCCTCGATTTGCGCGCCTGTGGGCACGCGTTTCGAGGCACTTCGGTTTTATTCGATTTTCATCTTTCATCATCGCCTCGATTTGCGCGCCTGTGGGCACGCGTTTCGAGGCACTTCGGTTTTATCCGATTTTCATTCTTTCATTATCGCCTCGATTTGCGCGCCTGTGGGCACGCGTTTCGAGACACTTCGGTTTTATTCGATTTTCATCTTTCATCATCGCCTCGATTTGCGCGCCTGTGGGCACGCGTTTCGAGGCACTTCGATTTTATCCGATTTTCATTTTATCATCGCCTCGGTTTGTGTGCCCGTGTGCACGTATTCCGAGGCACTCTGTCTTATCCGCCTTGCATTTCACATCATTACCTCGGTTTGCGTGCCTGTGGGCACACATTTCGAGGCATCTCATTTTCATAGCATTGCGCATGCTAGGTTGTATATTAGTTGCATTTCATGCATATCATGCATATTGCACGGGAAACGAGGCACGCTTGCAGACTCGAGTAAGTAACGGGTCTCAATTCCCAAGTCACCGAATCCGGATTACCCATGATGGAGTTAAGTTTTGTTGTAGCATTCATCCCTATATTGAGTTGTGCAATCCGGTTCCTCGGCCATCATGCATCGGTATGCGTGATTGGTGGCACGAGGATCGAGGCATGCATATATTTGTGAAATACATTGCTATGCCCTTTTCCTGCTCTCTGTTGCGGCAAAATTCAGAGTTTAGCAACTTTCGGAGTCGGACGCGCATTTCAAGAAATAGTGCAAACAGAGGCTAATCGGGGCATCCCAGTGGATTTCCGCGCCGGGCAGCCCGACATACATCATCTATCAGAAGCAAGGCAATCCCTGGCCTGCGCGCCAGCTTACAGCTTTCTTAGTTTAATCTGTCAATTAATTAGAATTTGTATATTTATTCGGACTGTATATTATTTTATTCGGATTGTACATTTATTCGGACCCTCTGCGCGAGGGCAATGTTGTAATAAGGGTGTGTGAGTGTGATGTATGTCTTCCAACCCCCATTTCTTTCTCCCTTTTATTTACCCGCTTTGAATGGTTAGATATAGGGCATATTTCAATTAGCATACAAGATGACAAAGATGTTTGCATCATTCATCTGTTTGCACGCACTGCCTCAAGCATCATACAAATGCATCAGATTCCAATTCCAAGTTGAGTACTTGATAGCTGTTGCATTTCACATGTCATATTTAGAATAGCCGAGCCTGCTATAGTTTGCATTTTTGCATGTGTTGCATTAGGCATTTCAGCATATTTAGGATTCATGCATGATTTCTAATCGTTTTTCTGTTTTGGCTTGGAGTACTCGGTAAGTTTTATGCTTTAGCATCCTTGCATGCGTGTGAGTGTTGCCATGATAGCATACTTGCCATGAGGTTAAATGCTTATATGATATAACTGCCTTGAATGCCTGTGGGTGGAGGTTGAGTTATCTGAATTGGAGCAATTCATCGATTGTTTGTTAAGCCCACTAGATTGTGGCAAAATCATTTTTAAGCCTACCTGCGGGTAGCAAACCATCTTTCACAAACAAACATGAGATGTTTATTTCCAATTCAGACGACCCAGTCTATATTTGTTTGCTGCGAGTATCACATAGTAACCTAGGCTAATAATCGGAATAAGAGCATACAATGTTTTCAAAAACAGATATCATGGTTAGTAGAGGCCGGTCTTTGGCCGAGAAGAAGTGCTCACGATGTGACCTTCCCTAATCGTACCCAAGTTCCCGAGCCAACTTTGGTGATGACGGACACGTGGCCTTTCGGCACCGAGTCAGGGTTTCTTAAATTTCCCATTTTAAAATATTTAGGTGGCGACTCTGTTATCTGGCAAAGCAGTCCATGTTTGGCACTTCTTTTCAAAAAATCTGTTTTCCTTCAAAACGATTTGCCGGATTTGGACTCTTTGGTTCGAGATTGAGAACCGCAACAAAATCGAGTCCGAACTGTAGCGAGGTCCCCCGCGGGCGTTGTTACAGCGGCCGATAATCCGGACTCAGCTTTGTCACGCCCCAAATCTAAACATGTCCGATTGTGGCCTACAGGGCCTTAGCCCAAGGCATACGTAAGTCTAAATATGAATCTATAATCACATTGAATAAATGTAACAATAGTCTACCAATAAATAAACTAAAACTCAATCTCGTGACATGTCACAAGTATAAACGGGCAAAACCAATCCTAATCAATACCATTCAAACTAATGAAATACAAACAACCCACATAACAAAATAATCTTAAATGAATCTCAACCAAAAAGTACGTACAAAATTGACATAACAATCTAAAATAGCAAATAAATAAATGTCCTAAAGGTCTATAAAATTGAGTCTTTGTTAAGCCATGAGTCCATTTTAAGTCCTTCTCTCACCTGAAAATGTTAAACAACTAAGTTAACTGATAGCTCAATGAGTAAAAACATGTATAGTAAATACAGTTATGAAAACAAGGTTCCATTCCAAAATAAGATGTATATAACAAAAATTAGATTGACATACAGTTTTGATAAAGATAATCTATTTCAAAAATAAGGTTCCACAATTTAGATAAAAATATCAATGTCCCTCAAGAGCACAATGAAATGAGATTCTCCACTTAAAATAGATAACAACATGATCATCATTATAATTTAGGAACCAAAAATAGCAAGTAACATGCCACAAAGTTCTCAAGGCAATAAGCCTATTGGATCCAATATCAAACCAAGAGTCATCATCGATGTGGCAACTTGGGTATTTTCTCTAAGACAATTCGATTGAAGGTCACCTAACCTAGCTTAGGTCTTTTCCTTACATTTGTTGAGCACTAGAGTCATCACAACCCAATCCAGACTTATTTCCCAGTGGCCAGAGTCACCACACATAATGGAATAAATTCCTTGGACTTTTATATACAGATAGTCCTAATAATCACTATAATTCAATTTCGCAAAATGTGGTAATTCACCATTATAAACATGAGACTATTACAAATAGTTTATAGTATGCCAAGTTTATAAATGTTTCAAAAATAATTTAATTCCATTGATAATATAATAATTTTATCAAAACAGTTTAATCCTAAAACAACAATTTAATTTTCCAACAGTTCATGATAGGGAAACATTTATAAAAATATGTAACATGCAACTACTCACCTGAAAACGAAATAATATAATCCTTGAATAGAGTATAAAAGTCTAATTAGTGCCCTGAACCAAGTATGAAAATTACGCGTCAATACTAATTTAAAAATACTAAAAAGAATAATAAATTAAGTAACCCCAAACTAAAGCGCACTAACACAGCACAACCCAACTCACCGTTACTCTTAAATAATACCTAAGTTATTGTTCTTCAAGGTCTCAAATTACCAAAGACATGGGTTCAGATCGAAACTTAATTAAACGTGACTTTGAGATAAAATAGAATTTTAAACAGATTTTCCCAATATATTCACTAACTTTGAAAATTAAAAACCCACTCTACACCATTCAAAAAATTCCAAAACTCTTTAGATATCAAATACTACATCTTAAGTTTCAAACCCAATTGATTTTACTCGATTTGCTTATCAAAATAATTATTTATAATTAATTATGTCAAAACAGATTACTTTCTGCAGCACTTTAAAGAAATTGACAATTCTCTTAATATATACGAGCAATCAACTCAAGGAAAAAAAATTTAAATACTAGACTCGTAACTGGTTCTAATGACACTGATTTGATAATTTTTGGATTCATACCTAAAAAGAACGACACTTCTAAAGTTACTGTTTTGTACCAATTTTCTGGACAGATTTGAACACATCAATTTATATGGATTTTGACTCCCAAAAATTATGAGAAAATTCTATAATGAAATTCAATATGTAATAAGCTACAGTAAAAATTTCAATCCAAAATTCATCTATTTGATATGGTTTCTTGATTTTTAAAGTTTGTATTTATGTGCAAAATTTTTAGACTACAAATTGCACTCATTCTTTATTCACCAATCACCAATTTGACACCTAATCATGGCACCAATAAGCCATTTCTCGTTTTCCTTCCCAACAACAAACAGAACACACACATGAACAAGAATAGATATAATATAATAGAACAATAATTAATTTACTTAAAAGAATGGAAAGAATTATTTGGCTTACCAATCAATGAGGTAGATGTCATATATATATAATATATTCATGATACAATTTAGGAAACAATATACACAAGGCAAGATGCCTGGAATCAAAATAATTCCTATTCTAATCTCCATATTTAAACATAATATTTTGATTCCTATATTCAACACTCCTTCTCAAGCTGGCGTGAAGATATTTAACAAACGCAGTTTGTTAATGGAAGATTAGAGCAAAGTTGGTCCCACACATTTTGTGAACATATCTGCCAATTGCTGAGAAAAAGAGACAAATGATGGACACACAATGCTAGTCCGAACAATTTCTCGAATGAAATATATGTCAACCTCAATATGCTTAATACGCTCATGAAGCATAAAATCGGAGGATAACATAATGGCATATTTGTTATCATAAAATAACGAGGAAGGAATAGTCTCCTCAAAATCCAACTCTACCAGAATAGAGCAAATCCAAAGAATCTCACATGTCCCATGTGCTATAGCCTCAACCTTTGCAGAAGACCTATAAACAACCGCCTACTGTTTACTTTTCTATGAGATAAGATTATCACCATAGAAAGTACAAAAACTAAAAGTAAAACGCCGATCTGTCCTAGATCCTACGTAGTCGGTATTAGTGAAACAAGAGTGTTAATCATATTGTTTAATTTTGATGTCTAAAATATTATTTAAAAATTTTGGATATTTTAATATACATATTCTATATTATTTGACACAAAATATTATTTGTTTAAAATATATATTGTATGATATATTTGTTATAAATATTATTTAAATGGAAATATTTTGAAAATATTACTATTCACGATTTTGAAAAGTTCGGCTGGTCACTATTCACTTTTTGACGAAATTAATATTGATTAATTGTAATATTTTGACAAATGTGATATTAGTGAATTGTCATCTTTTGACAAATTTAATATATTCACATGGAATGGTTGGTTTATAGTAAAAATATTTGATTTATATTTTGCATGCAAAGTAAAATAGACTCAAGTGATATTTGAAAACAAATCATATTTTTTTTAAATATAAATATATAAATATACATATATTATTGTAAAAAGAAAAAGATGAGCTTAACGGTGGGTTTTGCATTCTTGACATTATATATATATATATATATATAACTAATAGAAAAAGTTAGTGCAAAGTTTGACAAAATCGTTGTATATATATATATGACATTATATTCAAAAGTGTGAATTGAACATCTTGGTGACTTGCCTGCAAAAGTTTGTCAAAGAAATGATGAACAAAGAAAAAATGTGTAAAGATTGGCAAAGAAAAAGGTGCCACATGGTGTATTCATTGAAAACCAAAATAGATGCCTTTTGTCTATCAAGGAGCGTGCCCATGTAATCTATGATGTCAGCAAGAAGCGTCCTACCTCCAATGGGTATATTTTTTGATATAAATAGAAGTGTTGTGTGTGGAGAAAAATCAAGAACTTGAAGAGAAAAAATATGTGTGCTCCAAAATTTTGAGTGTATTGTATTATGCTCTTTCACTTTCAGATCTAAGTGTAATCTTTGTTCTTGCACTCACTACAACAAAAAAGGGTTTTTACGACGCACAATACACGCCGTAAAAACCCTTCTACAACATGCAGCACGCGTCATATTATAACCAGTCATGGAAAGTCATTCACTTTCAACAACATACTTCGTACGCCGTTAAAAACTATTTAACGACAGATTTTGTGCGCCGTTGTTACATTTTCTACAACATGCTATAGTACGCTATTAAAAACTATTTAATAGAAGATTTTGTGAGTCATTGTTACTTTTTCTACGACTACTTTTGCACACCGTTAATTGGTGAGACAAATAATGACGTTGATTGTGCGCCGTAAAATATGTAATTCAACGACTTATTATACTTGCCGTAGAATATGTAATTTTTTTTTTTTAATTTTTAAATTCAGTAGGTTCTATTTGACCAACTTTGTACAATCTAACAAATATTACAAACTAGCATCACAAAACATCAATCAACTACCAAAATATTGTTTGAAACATCAAAAAGAAACTATATCCACGAATTATAAACATTCAACAATTGTCTATACATTCTAACCACTTGAAAATTATATCCTTAAATTCTAAACTATACAAAAAGTTTAAATCATCCAAAACTATGCATATCTAACTTTCTAAACATATCGACAACTATTAAGAGATTATCTAAAACCACTGACAATAGTTCTTATGGCAGTTGCAGCTTTAGCTGTAGCAAATCCACTTGCTCTTAACACAGGGACGAGGGTGCCCGATGTATGTGTTAAGGCACCTAAACCTACGACAATAGTTGGAGTAACTAACCCTGTTGCATTTCTTGTCTGCATGACAAAGAAAACTTCACATAAGTACAAAAACCGACGACGCAAGGGCAAAAATATTTCTTGAGGTATTGAAAAATGATAAAGAAAAATTAAAACATCAACAAAACATTTCCAAAATTAATAAGATAATTCAATGGCTTCATAAAAGCAATGTCATAATGAAAAATTAGCAAAAATTTAAGATCTCAATAGTCTCAACGTATATGCAAATAAAATTCACATAAAACAAAACCTTTTTTTTCATACCTCAAATGAAGTTACCTCTAATGAAGTTACCGCTTTTGTTACAACTAGAGCTGCAAACGAGCCGAGTCGAGCTTTACTGAGCTCGAGCTCGGCTCGTTTACTTATCGAGCTTGTTTATTGAGCTCAAGCTTGGCTCGATAAAAAATTGGGCTCGAGCTCGGCTCGGCTCGTTAACTTTAATGAAACTCGAGCTCGACTCAACTCGATAAATTTTTTTAAAATATTATTTATATTATTTAAATAAAAATATCTAAGTAAAAAAAATATTTATATTATTTAAATAAAAAATATTATTTATATATATTTATATATTATTTAATAAATTAAAAAAAAAAGGTCCTCAACAACATTTCTAGAAAGAACATACTAACTGGGATGGTGCAGAAAGCTCTAAAACTGTCTTATGCAACTCCTTGAGGGCACTGAAGTCTCAATCTCCTAAGTTTTTCTTCAGTAGTTGTTACTTCTCTGCAACTTTTTGCCAATTAAATACAAGAAGCAATATGCCATCAGAATTAAGAAAGAGCATTAAGGTAAAAGAAACCACACTCACACCAAATTGAAACAAGAGAAGATTTCCATACTAACAACTTAACAAAATAACTCGAGCTGCAGAATGGACCTTGCAAGGTTATCCAAAGATTATGCACAAAAAAGTTCAGTTAATGAATACTTGACCCTATCCTTCTAAAGGTTTTAGGGATGGTGGCATCTATCATGAACAAAACCTTCTAATTGCACTCAAATCCCAACTGCTTGATATCGGATTTTTACCTGAAATTATACCAATCATCAAGACAATTTTTTATTATCCTATAAAACACACACGCACACACACACAAACCAAAAGGAAGTGTCAATTTAAAATTTTAGCGTAGCAGATCATTTTTATTTAGTTGTCTTAATTTAATCTTCATATAATTATAAACATTCCCAATAATAAAAACTAATATGCAACTTACTAGGTGGAACTATGGCAAGCACCAATGCATTACTTTCTTCTAGTTCGGTAGCTTTAGGATTTATTTCATTTAAACCTTGCACTGAAAATGTGCAAGAATCATGAATATACTAACCAGAACAACAAACCCAATTACAAATAGAGCAAAAGGAAGCTCCCATTACTGTGAATCCAAATTTGATCCAATTAGAAAATCCAATTTGACCCCAAATACAACAGTTTCTAGTTTTAAGGAAATTACACAATAATTAATTTTAAAGTTACTTACCAATAGATCCTCAATTTGGTTAGTGGATATCAATGGTGGAACTTCCTCCTCCTTAGGCTCAGGATCAGGCTCAAGCTCCTGTTGTGTATCTACCAGTGTTTCTTTATCTTCAACTTCTTCAACTTCTTGTTGTTCACTTTTTTCAGGGGTAGCTTGCTCAGGTTCTTCACTTGTCTCCTCATACTCCTATATTGTTGTTAACAACCGAATCAACACAAACATTTCACAAATAAACAATGTCAATACCCATCTCATTCATTTTTTTTCATGTGTCCTCCAATGTGGACTCACATTTTTCGCGCCCCCCTTTCGGAAAGGTTTAAAAAGAAAGGCCTCACAGTTCGGACTCCTGCTGTTCTAAATCTAGTCTCAAAAGTGCAATGCAAAACTGATAAACACCAAAAAGTCCAAATCCGGCAAACCTTTTTAGAAAATTGATTTTAAATCAAATAATGCCAAAATTGGACTGCTTTGCCAGATACAGAGTCGCCACCTAAATATTTTATTTTTGGAGAAATTTAAAAACCTTGACTCGTGCCAAAGGCCACGTGTCCATCATCACCAAAGTTGCCTCGGCTCGGGAACTTAGGTACGAATAGGGAAGGTCATGAATTGAGCACTCCCGCTCGCCCGATCAAAGATCGACCTCTACTAACCATGATATGTCATTTTATAAATATTATGCGTTTTTATTCCGATTATTAAACTAGCTTTACTATGTGACACACACAAGCAAGTATAGACTAGTCGCAAGACTTGGAACAATTCATCTCATGTTTGTTTGCGAAAATAGTTTGAATTTGCCACCCTCAAGTGGGCTTAAAATATGCGGATTTGCCACCAAACATAGTGGGCTTAAAACATGATTTGCCACTTAACAAAATGGGCTTAAAACACACAATTGTTGAATCGTTCCAATTCAAACAACAAGCCTTCATCCACAGGTATTCATACAATTTAGCATTTAAGCACATAGCCTCATGGCAAGCATGCTAATCATGGCAATATGACAATCACACTCATGCAAGTATACTAAAGCATAAAACTCATCGAGTACTCCAAGCCAAAACAGAAACTAGTTAGAAAAATGCATGATCCTAACTATACAAGATGCCTAATGCAACGCATGCAATAATGCAATTAATAGGCTCAACTACTAATATGACATATCAATCAATTTGAACAACATGCGATTAAACACGTATTCAAAGAAGATAGTGAAATTGTAATGCAATTTGAATGATGCGCCGAGCCTCGGTGCATGCAAGACAAATGAATTGATGCAAACATGCAAGCATAAGGTATGCTAATCGAAACATGATCTCTAATCTAACCATCAAAAGTGGGTAAATAAAAGGGAGAAAGACGTAGGGTTGGAAGACATACACGCATGCACGCACACTTATTACAACATTACGCCCTCGCGAAGGAGGGTCCAAATAAATAAGCTAACTAGGCTAAACTAAGCTCAGCTAAGCTAGTTATTACAAAACTTGAATAAATAGTTAAATTAATTAACTAATTTATTACAACACTTGAAATGAATACTAACTATCTAAGCTAATTAAAATAAATTAATTAGGCTAAGCTAGTTAAATATTACAACACGACTAATTAGCTACAACTAATTGGACTAATCAAATATTAAAATACAATTCATTATACTAATAAAACAATTAAAAAAATCAAACGCATTCGATGTGAGCACTAAGGAAAATGGATGGAGGTTGCATGCGCATCGCTTGAAAGCTACTCTGTTTGTTCCAGACTGCCTCTGTTTCACCTTCAGCCATTGCTCTTGTTTACAAAATCGCCTGCCACACACCAAGGGCTTGTGCATTCTTGATGGCGGTGAGCCTCTGAGAGGGCGGTCGTGCATTAATTTGGTGCAAACTCTGTTTTTGTGCTCTGAGGTGAAATCGGTGCAGATAGAGCATTTTCAAGCTTTGTTTGTCCCCTCTTCCTTCTCTGTCATAGGAAAACCTCAAGAGAAGGTTGAGATTGACTCCAAAACCATCAATGAGCAATATGATCGCTTGATGCTTGAATTCAATTTTGGACAAAAGTTCATGAATGTAATGCAAATAGACCACCCCTCCCTTTTTGTCATGGAATGAACTCAAAAAAGGAAGTTGAGACGCTTCAAGGACATAAAAAAAAAACACCATTAATTGATGCTTGATGACCCTTGACCCAAGGAACTTGGCATAACGTCCGGCCAAGTTCAAGCTTTTCTAGCCATTTTCTTTAAGTGTGTTGATTCAAGTTTTAACCCAATTTTATTAGGCCTCTCCATTCATTAGTCCATTTATTCTCGATGATGTTAAAGTCCTCTAAGCAAGAAATAATGTCAAACAAGAGGTTCTTCTAAGACATAAGAGAGAGACTACACCGTTGACAATGAATCTCCAAAGAGATTAAGTCATTAAGTGTAGGTCTCCCTTACATGCATTGAACAACCTCAATTGGTTGAAACCATTCTCAGATACAAGTGATAGATGGTTAATTGATTATTTAGAGTGAGACGGAACTAAACAACACAATACAAGCTATGTATGTAAACTAATGAGACAACAAACAAACTACTCAAAGCATGAAACAATTTTAAAGGCTTGGACAGCCCTAAAACAGCCCATAATAGGCTAAAAATAGTGCTGAAATTACACCACAAAAGCCAAAAAATGTAAGCAAAATAGGAGAGAATTAAAGCTAGTAAGAAAGCCTGAGAAGGAGTGGCTAACACCCCCACTTTTTGGACCTCAAAACCACATATTTTAACCTTTCAAAACTCTAGAAATCAGTATGAGTACCAAGGGAAAGAGAGTGAAAAGGAAAAGAGTTTAGGTTATGAAATAAAGGTGTAGAAAGAACAACCCTTTTGGCAACCCTTCAAACTCAATTCCAACACCTCAAACAAGCTCAAAAACAACCACAACAGCAAGAATGATTGAGTAAAGAACAAAAATGAAAGCAAGGAAAGAGAAAGCAAGCTTATACCTTTCAAGAAGCTAGTTTGCTTTTAGAGTTTCAAACTCAAATTCAATGCACTCTCAAGCTTGAATTACACTTCCTCAAGATCAACCAAGGCTTTAGGATGATCAAACAAGGCTGTGCATGGTGTGTGGTAGTGGTATAAGGAAACTAGGTTAGCTTAAAGGATGCCTTGCAATGGAAGAAGGAGAAGTCAAGGCTCTCAAGGGTGTATATCTCTCTTCTAGATATTTGTTCAATCCTTAAAACAATTCTAGAGCTTCAGTTTTATAGAATTCGAGTTGAAAAGGTAACAAATATCTTCAAAAATGGACAGTTGGCGGCCTCCCACCCAGAATAGTGTTTTATCGCCATCGAAGGCTGGCCGGCCATTCATAGCCACAGCCTCCCACCCAGAATAGTGTTTTATCGCCATCGAAGGCTGGCCGGCCATTCATAGCCACAGCCGGCCATCTCCAATGCACGGCCAGGCCTTGATGGCCTCCCTTGTTTTTTTTTGTTCAACCTCAGCTCGTGAAGGGAAAAGGTCCAAAAAGAAGGCTCACAGGTTTCAATAAGGTAAATGTTGAAGATGTGAAACTATTTCGGAAGCCTGATTGATTCCGAATCGCTGCGAATTCGTAATTCAACTTTTATCATTGAGTGCACCGAACCAAGCGTCCGAGTCTCGCGGGCAGTCAAAAGTGAGGTGTCTACAGTTGCCCCTCTTTGATAGAACTTGGAAGTCATGAAATAATGGGAGCGAATGTCAAAGCCCGAAGACGACCCATTTTAACAAGGCCGCAAGACTTAGACAAGAAAGCAAGACATAAACTGAAAAAGGTTACACCCGCAGGCTGCCTACGTATCCCTTTGCAAAGAATCAAACCAGCGTAGTTCTGGGGCAAGATGCAAATGATATGTATGATGCAAAAACATAACTTATGATCATGCAACGAGACTGTAATGAAACATCTAGATGCAAATGTTATGCAAAGAAATGCTACAGTAATCTCATGCATAAAAAGAAGTAAGTAAATATGAACCAAGCCACATTTCATGCAGAAAGGATGTAAGAAAATTATGCAAACTTAACTATGCATCACGCAGGAAAGGCAAAGAACAACACAACCATCGGGCGCACCCGAGGTGTCAAATAAGATCCCAACGCGTTGCACATGGAAGGAGGGAAGGGATGGTGTGAGCATCGGGACGTACCCAACTGTTCTTAACCAAACGGAGCGATGATAAATATTGGAATGCATCCAAATATTTGTAACCAAAACAAGGAGTGGTGATACATATCAGAACACATCCAAATGCTCCGAACCAAAACAAGGAATGGTGGTAAACATTGGAACACGTCCAAATGCTTCTAACCAAAACAGCGAGTGATATAAACATCAGAACATGTCCAAATGCTTCTAACCAAAACAGGATGTGGTATAAACATCGGAACACGTCCAAATGCTTCAACAGGGAGTGATATAAACATCAGAACACGTCCAAATGCTTCTAACCAAAACAGGGTGTGGTATAAACATCGGAACACATCCAAATGCTTCTAACCAAAACAGGGTAAATCAAAGAACAGGAATGATCTCACATGGAATTCCTCTGAATGAACCGTACATACAATATTGTGCTTGCATAAGAAAGAAACTCAACAAGCATAATATAGTAAGAGTACATTTTCTACCCAAGATTAATTACCATGACAACATGTTAGAGGCATGTTTTATGCGAAGCATGCGAGAAACAAGACAGAAGCATATTCTACAAAACAAAAACCGGAAGCATGTTCTATACAACAAAAACTGGAAGCATGTTCTATGCAATAAAAACCGGAAGCATGTTCTATGCAAAATTGGAACACATATTCAATGCAGTAGTACAAAATGATTGTTCTATGCATGATCAGTAGCACAAAATGCCTATTCTATGCAAGATTAACAGATGCATGTTCTGCGTACGATAATTAACATGTTCTATTCAGGATAAACAATCGAGATACAAATGACGATGGCATATTCTATGCAAAATGAAAAGCATATCCTATGAATAAGAACGTTTTCTACACAATGAAAGAGAATCAAAGATATAATTTGAAAATCAAATATATACTAAGGACAAATCTTCCTCATACTGGCAAAAAGGGAAAACTTGCATGCCATTTCAATTGCCATTCTGATGATCTTGGGATTGAAACACACCCACACTTCAGAGAAATGGTGGGGCTCAGGAAGTTCTCCCTGGAATGTAGACTCGACATGTATTGAAGTTTTGAAACACATTAAAACGCTCTAGATTTCCCTCTTTTCTTTTGTTGTTCTAGCTCTTTCCTTTCTCTCCCACTTTTCCTCTTTCATTTTTGTTACCCCCGCTCACAAACTCAAAATAAGCCGTAAATTAAAATTCCAAATAAAATTAGAATTATAACTCAAAATTTAAAATAATGACAACCAGCAACAAAACAAATTAACAAAACAAAAGGAAAGCAACAGAAGCAAAACTAAAATCACCAAAGGAAGGCCGGCTAGGCCTCGGTGATGCACGATCGGGCTTAGATAGAGCCAGTTGGTCTTCGACAGTGGCAAAAGGGCAATTCGGTAAAAGCCGAACTCGTGGCTACTTATAACACAAAATAAACCCCATTTGGACCGTAACCTAGGTCGAAAAAGCATTCCCTTCCCTCTCTTAAGCTCCTTTCTCTCTAGATTTTCATCTCCCTCGAATGACCCAACAATTCTTGCGAAAAATTTCTTGAAAACCCTCTTGATCCTCTAACTTTTGAACCGATTAAAACTTGTTTTGGTTGAAATTTGAATTTCCCTTTGCTTTCACTCACTTTTTCACCCCCTTGTCCAAGCTTCTCTCGCTCCCCTTTGATTTTCCCCAATTTCTTCATTATCTCCCTCTCTTAGGATTTGGAAATTTTGGGAATTCATCCATTTTTACTCACCCCCTTCACTTTTCTTCAATTTTCCATGGCCAGTGACGAAGTCTTCGTTCCAGAGCCTGCCATAGACGTTGGTGCCGCCCTTAGCATAGACATGGAAGCGGAGAAAGCCGCTACATTACTCTCTCTTGCCGAGAGGCCTTTTGACGCAGCCACATACCGATCACGTACACACGTGCCACCTCCTGGCAGTATCCTGAGATTCGAGGGTTTCATTCCCGGGCTAGACAAGGATACCTTACTGCGAGAGCCCATGGAGCATCTCTCTGTCGATGCTTCTATGGTACATAACTCCTCTCTCATTTTGCTTTGTATTTTACTTTACACACATGTTAAAATGTTGAACTTGATAAACAAATTACTTACCCATGCTGCACATACATTGATAAAACTTTCATTTGATAGGTGATCGCTGGGAGGGTAGGCGGCTACGGCTCTATCTCCGGCCCCCGGTGATGGTACGAGCGGCTTCTAATGGAGGTCCACACTTTGGTGGATACTGCCAGCTTCGGCCCCTTTTGTTCCGGATTCATAGAGATGAGAGCTGAGTCTTTGCTTTACGGGGCCCTGGTAGAGAGATGGTGGGACACCACCAGCTCATTCCATTTCTCTTCTACCGGAGAGATGACACTGACCCCGTATGATTTCTCGATGTTGACCGGTCTACGAATCGGGTTAGCGACCATGTCCCCTTTGATCTAGACATGACCTAGTGGAGAGATGCACAGCTCCAGCTTCTAGGGGCGATCCCAGACACCACTAGCCATGGGATAGTGTGTGTAGACCGCCCCCGAGAACTCCCCGGCTCTGCACGCAAAGGGCGCGAATTCGTTTTGTTCTCTAGCTACTACAAGTTCGGACTCATGCCACGGTTTTGAATCTAATCTCGCAAAGTGCAATGCAAGACTGATAAATCACCAAAGAGTCCAAATCCGGCAAATCGTTTTAGAAAATCAATTTTAATAAAGAAGTACCAAACATGGACTGCTTTGCCAGATACAGAGTCGTCACTTAAATATTTTATTTTGAGAGAATTTAGGAAACCCTGACTCGTGCCTAAGGCCACGGGTCCATCATCACCAAAGTTGCCTCGGCTCGGGAACTTGGGTACGAGAGGGGAAGGTCATGCAATGAGCATCCTCACTCGCCTGATCAAAGATCGACCTTTACTAAGCATGATATGTTGTTTTTGAAAACACATGTGTTCTTATTCCGGTTATTAACCTAAAATTACTATGTGATGCACACAGTATACAAGTATAAACTAGATTGCCTAAGTTGGAACAAAACATTACATGTTCGTTTGTTTGAAAATGGTTTGAAGTTTACTTCTCGCAAGTAGGCTAAATCGGGGATTTCAATGAATTATTCCAATTCAAGCAATCCAACCTTCACCCACAGGCATTCAGGCAGTTAATCAAATAAGCAGTTAGCCTCATGGCAAGCATGCTAACATGGCAACATACACATCTCATGCAGTATGCTAAAGCGTAAACACTCACAGTGTACTCCGAGCCAAAACAGAGAACTAGTTAGAAATCATGCATGATCCTAGTTCATGTTAAAATGGCTAGTGCAACACATGCAAAAATGCAACTAAGATAGGCTTGGCTATCTAGAATGGCATATGAATGCGACAATTCGATACACGTATTCAACTTGGAATTGAAATACAATGCAGTTAGTATGATGCGCCAAGCCCGGTGCATGCAAGACAGATGAATGAATACACACATGCAAGCATAAGGTATGCTAAACAAAATATGCCCTAAAACTAACCATCGTAAGCGGTTAAGTAAAAGGGAGAAAGAAATGGGGGTTAGAAGACATACATCACACACACGCACGCTTATTACAATAGTTGTGCCCTCTCGACGGAGGGTTCGAATAATAAGCTAACTAGCTAATCTAAGCTAATTAAACTAATTATTACATCACAAAACTAATTAACTAACAAGCTAATTAATTAAGCTATTACAACACAAATTGAATAGTTAAATGCATTAACTAATTAAGTACAAAACCAAAGCATAAACTAGCTAAGCAAATTAGCTAAGTAAAGCAGTAAAGCAATGTCCTCAGAGGGAGAAGAATGCACGCATGCTCGGTTGCCTCGTTCGAAAATCCGTCACGATGCCCCAACTTGCCTCTGTTTTCAATTGTTCTCAGAACACTGCACCAAGCTCCACAAAGCTTTAACTCCACCATGGGAACCTGTAGGAACATGGCCGACCAGTTAGGGATGCTTCCAGCCACTGGCTGACCACCTTCTATTGCTGCAAACCAGAAAAAGTGGTCGGCCAGCTATTTTATCTGGTCGACTGACCAGTTTTGCTGCACTTCTCCACTTTGCTACAACAGAGAGCAAGAAAGGGTATGGCAATGTATTTGCAAGATATGTGCGTACAACCACCCTCCCTATCATTTCATAAGCTCAAGGGAGTGTGGTTCTCAACCCTCGGGCCACCAATCACGTATCTCGATGCATGATGGCCGAGAAGTCAAATTGCACAATTTAATATGAAATGAATGCACACATAAACACATAAAGCCTAGAACTCTATCATGTATGACCAAGAGTATCGGCGACCAAGAATTGAGGCACGTTTCATCACTTCAAGTATGAAACGTCCCTCATTTCTTGTGTTCGGATTAACACTTAATCCAAACAAATGCAACAACATGCAATCATGGAAATGCAATGCAATTTAAGCATGCAAACATGCAATGCAAGGCATGCAAAACACAATGCAACTATATGGCATACACAATGCAAAGAACATGGCATACTCAATGCAATGTAACATGGCATACACAATGCAAATAACAACATGGCATACTCAATGCAATGTGATATAAGCATGTAAGCAATATGGCATACACAATGCTAAATGCTAAGAACAACATGGCATACTCAATGCAATATGACATAAGCATGCAAACAACATGCAAAAAAACATGCTCAATGGACTTAAACCAAAATGGACAGACCTCAGTCATGCCCAAATCAGTGGCCAAAACACCAAAACAAAGGCATGAAATGCAAAACAAAGCAAGCACATGCATTGGCCCATCAACTAGGCCTAAGAGCACAACTCTCAAGAGTGCTCAAAGAGTGACAAATGTGGAAGTGTAACAACACTAAGTGCACTGAAATAAGGTATGAAATGATTCCAAATCACTCAAACAATAGGCATAAGGCATGCTAGAGTCCTTAAGGCATAAGGCTAGCAAGGAGCAACACATAGGAGGCATGCAAAACATGGCACAAAAGCATGAACCAACTATGGACAGAGCTCAAATAGGTCTAGACAAAGACCAAAACATGCTGAGATGAGGGCTCAAGGACCTAGGCAAGATGGCATACATGCTAGGCCACAAACAAGGCAACAAATGCACAACCCTTAGAAGCACTCAAAGGGTGAATGAAGTGGGAGCATGGCAATGCTACATGCTCTGAAACGTCATGATAACTTATGCCAAATCATGTACACAACACAAATGAAACATGCTATAAAGCTCAAAGCTTGAAACTATCATAGGCACTTGCACTACAACTATGCAAAACATGAAGCATATGGAAAAGGCAACCCAAAACAATCCTAGAACATGTCAAAATGAGTCTAAAACATATATGGAAGGAAGCCAAAACAAGCTAGCATGAAATGCATAAGGCATGAAATATGCAAGGCAAATAAAGGATTACACTACACCTACCAAGACCAAGCATAAGATGGCTTCGCCAACAAAAATTAGAGTTATATCATGGCAAAATAACCCCAAAAACCCATCGAAATGATAGCTCGCAAACTTAGGCATGAAGGCATACACAACGACTCATGTTTAAGGCACAAAGAGCAAACCCTCCAACGCATTGAAAGAGTGACAAATGCAAGTGTATGACCATGAAACATGAACTGAAATCACATAAAAAATGATGCCAAATCATGTAAATAGGCCAAGTAATGCATGCTAGTGGACTTGATACACAAAGCTAACAAGCTAGATTGAACCATGGCTATACAAAGCAAGTCATGCATAACCAAAACAACAAAAATCAGAGCTTAAGCATGCTAAAACATGGACAAAAGCTTCTTGAAGTTAAGCCAAAATCATGCTAGAAAGACATACTACTTCATGAAGCATACAAGACTAGTTTGCAACATTTACACTACAAGTGAATAAGGTATGCAAGAGATGACAAAACCAAGTAAAAACAGTGGTATGCCATGTCAAAATAACTCCAAATACATGCTAAGATATGGCCAACATAAGCTTAACAAACATGCTCAAACATGAGGCAAATGAAGCAAGCATTCAAGACACAAGGAGAGGGGATGACCCTCTCCTATTTGGGACCTCAAAACACCATTTCCACCACTGAAATTTCTCTGAGTTTCAGTGGTGAGAAATCCAAAACAAGGTGGTCCCAATACCTTAAAAGGAAGGTTCAAAACAAGGCCTAATAAGGCACAAGAGGGGGTAGACTACCCCCAATACAAAAGTGACCTTAAACAAACATTTTAAGGACCAAAAATTAGAACTTTTTTCAGTACAAAGTTAAGCTTAAATCAGCATGCAAATAGGTCCAAAAGCTTAAGCAAAACAAGAGTTTAAAAGGCTAGTTTCTCACCCTTGAAGAACACCTTCAAAGTTGCAACTCCAGAAGCTATTTCTGACCAAAACCAGTCCAAAAACTCCAAAAACAACCTCAAGGTACCTCAACAACTAAAGGATAGTGTTTGAGTGTGTGTTTGTGTGCAATAGTATGGAGAAATTACACTTTAAGGCACAAATATGAGACCAAGAGAGAGATATAGAGATATATGTGTATCTATAGCTCAAGTAAGAAAATCTGAACCTAAGGAATGAGGGAGGAGGCTCCCTTATATAGAAAAACAATCAACGCTAAGAGCTCCAAGCCATCCCTCCATACACGTGTATGGAGAATGGTTTCTGTGCCCTCCAGCTGGCACAGCTGGCAAGAAAATATCTTCAGAAAGCTGAAGGAAAGCTGCCGACCAGTTGAAATGGTTAGCCAGCTACTCTTACTGGTCGGCCGACTACTTTTTCAGAGAAAGTGGTCGGCTAGCCACTTTTCTGGTCGGCCAGCTCATTTTTCTGGTCGGTAGGCAAAATTCTACTTTCCGGGTCTAACTTCAAATGGCCATAACTCCTTTATCTGGACTCCTTTTCAGGTCATTCTTGTGTCCAAATTGAAGCCCCGGAAGTAAGCTTTCCATTGGTGGCAGCCTTATATCAAGATTCCAACTATGAAAAAAGTTATGCTTGTTTTGGTGAAGCCGCTCAGTTTCAATCCTACCCAGATTCATGCCGAACTTCTCCTCGACTAGTTTTCTTCTCTCCTCTCTCATTTTCTTCAAATCCAAACCCCCAAGTAACGTGTTTTGAAAGATTTTTCAAAGATTTCATCTCTCTTTCATTCATTTCCACTTTGTCCTTGCTCGGTTTACCGAAAAGTGCAACATTTAACGAAATGCGAGCCTCGAAACATCGTAGGAACTTTGTTTCAAAAATGTTTTGAAAGAGAGGGTTTTAAGGTCTAAAAACCATTCAAAATAACTTTGGTCCAAAATGGGGTGTGAGGTTAGGATTTGACTCTCCTCTTGCCGAAGGAACTGAACCTTTGCTCTGCACAACTTTCAACACCAAGTAAACCATCAATAACGCCTAAGTCTTAAGGGCGGTCAAAAATGGGGTGTCTACAGTGTGCTATAGTTGGTTTTATAACCATTTCTCTAGTCCACAGCCAGTTACTACAGACAAGGTTGCTAAGTACACTCGCGGCTTTCTGACATATCTCCTTGGTACTACCCTGTTCGCAAACAAGGAGAATACCGTAGGATTATACATCCTTGGGGCACTGGTACATCTTCCTCAGATAGCGGATTACGACTGGGGTGGCACAGGTTTAGCCACCCTATACTGCTATATGAGCTCTATTTTTCGCTGCAAGGCGGATTCACTTGGCATCTACTGGAGGGTTTGAGAGGTACATCTTACACTCACCCTCCTGATGCACTTTATATTCTGTTCACTGTTGCATTTCTCATTCATTTGATCTGTTTTCTCTTGCCATCTATCTGTCTTTGATTTGCAGCTTTGGGTCTACACCTACTTTACTTCATTGGCCCCAGTTCCAGTAAGGTCGATCAAGTTGTCTATACCACACTCTCGGTACTACAACTCACGATTCGAGCGGCGTCGTCTTGTGGATCACAACTTTCTATATTTTCACTGTTTCTTTGACACTATCACAGCAGATCAAGTATTGCACTATTTCCCGCATTATTTGATCATTCTTATGTTGCTGTACTGTTGTACTGTACCACATTGCCATTCTCACATTGCAATCGACTTCATCAATTGCCGATTACGACACTATCGCCATTACGACACTACACTAATTACGACCTTTGTCGCCATTCTGACACTACACTGATTTCCTCAGGTCGACAGGCATTCCCCATGAGTCGAGGATGACCTATATTGCTGTCTGGTATGCTTCCACGCTGAGGATCCTATTTGAGGGCCCTTTTGGCCGAGCATACTACCTGGGGGAGAGATTCATCTGCCAGACTTGGGGCATGGCTGACCCTGATGTTCCACATCCCCCTCCTGCCGGCATGAGGGTTGTAGATGATTTGTAGGACGGTCCCGACCTGGACCTTTTGATGATAGGTGAGGACGGCGATCGCCACCATAAGCCTGACGACTTCATGACTTTCTTGTGCACCCAGGTGATGGCTTCTCTTACCCCAGGCGTAGCTTATGCTATACCAGCAGTTGCCACTACTCCTGCTGCTGGAGTTAGTGACGCACCCATTGGAGGTGGGCCTGCCGTTGCCCCTATTCCCAGATTGGTTTACTTTACTTTTGTTTTTGTTTTGTTAGGTAGTTTATAAAACTAGCTTCAGATTGTCCTTTTATTTTTCAAAAGCTTCCTTTATTTTGGTTGTATAAAACAAATGATCGGAGTTGAGCCCAATAGTTATAAATAGCAAGTTTTGTTTGAGTGGCTTTTTTGTTCATCACGATCTTTGCATTACCTTTGCTCTTGCAATCTTTGGAATAGTAAATGCCTTGCTCTCGGATTGATCCATGAACTGGATAATAACTTACAATCAATCAAAACATAAAATACAACTCGATAACGGAAAATAAAATGAAAACAACCCAGAAAAGCTAACAAACACTTAATATAAGCAAAACAAGACCCAAAAGTACAATTGCAATCCATCCATACAAAGGCCAGACTTCACTGCAACAGACTTGCACTGGGCCAGCACTAAGACCCAGCTGAGCCTTACTAATGCACGGCCGGCCATTAGTGTGATGTTGGTCAATGCTGTCCAGGTGTCATGCTCAGCTGCTTCCCAAACTCTATAAATAAGACTCTCATGCTGCTTTTCTGGCAAACACATAAGTTCTTGATAATTTGCTCTCAAAATGGAGATATTATCCATCAACAGACTTCGAGAATGGATAGCTGCCCTAGATGGCTCGGAAAAAGTGAATTTTTGTGGTTTCGGCCTCAACAGCTTTTTCTCTTTCAGCCGAACTTCTCTTTGTTTCCCGTTCCTCCATGCCGCAACTAGATGTTGGAACCTGATTACGCACGTCTTTAGCTTCGGGGGGCAAGAGATGTGCTCAACAATTGAAGAATTCCAAGTTTTGATGAAATCCCGGTGCGACGAGGAAATCTTGCCCCAGTACTGTTTTGGTCACATCCAAGTTTTGGAAAGGATGTGTGGGCTCACTTTACACGATGCCCGATCCTTGGTCCACAACGGAGAGCTGGACATCCCTAGTTTGATTCATCGATTTTCAAACGCCAGTGACCGAGGCAATCTTTTTTGGCGAGGTTTTCGACAACACACCCTTTGTTTGTGCATGTTAGCACATTTCCTTCTTGCTCCTAGTTTGGTAGGGTCTAGCATTCAGCTAGTTGAAGTGGCACAAGGCTTGAAAGAGAGCAAGAGTTGCATTGGTTTGGTATTGGCCGAGACTTTGATAGGCTTAGACGCCTTTCATCGGCGAGAGATAAATAGATTCGTAGGAAGTCCACTACTTCTTCAGGTAATGTTTCCCACCCTTTCTAATATGTGTTTCTCACATCACTCGGTACTCATGCTCTGTTTTTCTCTCAAAGCCATTTTCTCACTTTTTCTCTGAACATACACCTCTCTATTCTTTAATCTCTCTTTTCTTTCATCCCTCCCCAAATATGGCTCATGGACAAGTTGAAGATAGTGGACTCTTGCCCTGCATATTTAGCACAAGGCTATTTCTTTCGCCAACGGCTAGTTGATTTCTCGAACGAAGGGTGGTGGTGTCATTGGATGTGCAACAAGTTCGCTGTTGACATGGCTTGGCATTGCCCCTGGTTTGATCTGCCCGAGATGAGCTACAGCATGTCTCAGCAACCCGACATTCAGCTGATTGGCATTACACACTGTGTCTTCTATTTTCTATTTCAGTTCAGGCGTTGATTCAGACACGACCAAACTCACTCAGAAGAGGGGATAAAGTACCTGGCTCCATTTCCGATCTAAGGCTCACAACTAGCTCTATATCCCACTGCATGGAGAACAAGAGAACTCCTGGCTCCTACTCCCAATTTCCGTTGCGCCCTTTCTAGCGAATGCTTGGCTTGGCTTGAAGATGAGGCGCAAACCGGGCCTACTTTAGCATCTGAAGCTTTCACAAGCTCTGGGAGGGGACGCAGGAACACCTGACTCGTCTATGCCCCAAGTTTATTGCTTTGATCTATACTTTCAAGTTTTCCTTTTGAATGTAATAAAAAAGCAACTTTGATTTGTATCAAGAGTTGGAGAACTTTGTATTGAAATCAACGAAATTAGAGTTGTGGACACTGAAAATTTTCCTTTTGGTCTAAAAATGGTTTGAGTTGTAAAAAGATTAATTTGAACAAAATCAACTTTTTTTAAAACTTTTCAAAACCATTTTCGATAAGGATCACAATTTGACACACATGGAATCTATCCTCGAGATGTACAAACCCCGAATCCAGTAAATGGAAAGTTCCCCCTTGTTTGAATAGCACTGGACTGTACTGTAACTAGCTCTCAGAGTGAAGATCACAACCGAACTCTTGGATAAAAAAAAGACAAAGATGACCTGAACAATCTCATGGACAGGACAATTGAATTGGAAGTGTCTACGGCTGAGCTTCATAAAGAAGTTGCCTACGTATCCCGAAGATGGGAATCAAGCCTTACGTAGTTCGGTTTGGGTTCACTCGAGTATTAACACTCTCCTTTTACGCTTTAACTTTTTCCAAGGCCGCCCTTTTTGGGTTTTCAACCTTGTGAGCTCAGTTTTTCTTATTTCAAATTTTTTGTGCTCTAACTTTTGTCTAGGTCGCCCTTTCGGGTTTTCGGCCTAGCTGTAGACACCCCATTTTTGACCGACCTTAAGACTCAGACGTCGCCGATTGAGTGCTCGGTGATGATGTATATTGTGCTCGTTTTGAGGTTGCAAAGTCTCGACTGAGAGCCTTGCCTCCAGACTTCGGACTCTTTTGTGCTTTGCCTCGGTTTGCGAACCAGGTCCTATTTTCTCTTCCCGAAGGGAGGGAGAGATCTCGAAGACCATCTCTCAGTAGCCGTAGGCTACGTTTCGTGGTCGTAGGCCACTATTCCCGTTTGGAGACCAGTTTCCGGTTTTCGGAGCCGTCGGCCGTGTGCCTCAGTTCGGGACTGCTTAACTACCTCCGTTTGTTCCGGTTTTTGGCACACACCTTGTTTCCTCTCCTTAAAGGGACACTGTGGCCCGGGAGACCACC
This sequence comes from Camellia lanceoleosa, assembly GCA_025200525.1. Classification (NCBI taxonomy): domain Eukaryota; kingdom Viridiplantae; phylum Streptophyta; class Magnoliopsida; order Ericales; family Theaceae; genus Camellia; species Camellia lanceoleosa. The sequence continues at coordinate 12,482,223 of CM045772.1, forward strand.
TTTGTGGTCACACACTACCTCCGGTGCTTAATAGTCAGTTTTAGGGGCCTCTGGCCTTGCGTTTTGACCCCCGAACCCTCGTTTTGCATCGGTGTGGGTTCATTTTTGGCATGGACCCTAGTTTCATTGTTAGGAAGGTGGTACGGGGATGGGAGACTAGCAATTCTCTTGGAGACCACCTCTTCTTCCGCCGGCCGGTTTTCTTGTCAGGAAGCTGGTCTCCCTCACTTTTGAGCCACAATTTCTGGTCTCCCATACCACCATTAAGTTGCATTCACCTGGGAGACCACCAATATGGGCTGGCCGACCACCTTTTCAGCTTGAACCTTTTGACCCCTGGTCGACCAGCCTTCTGCTTTTTTGTCTCTTTGAGTGCTATCCAGCTGGGAGGCATTTGCCCCATCCTCCGAGGATTGACCCTCTTGTTTTGGCTTCTTAAAGAAGCTTGGTCCCTTTTGCTTAGCTTCTAAGAGAAGCTTGACCTTTTGTTGGGCTTCTTGAGGAAGTTTGATCCCTTTGGTCTAGCTTCCTCAAGAAGCTCGACCCTTTTGGTTTAGCTTCATTTAGAAGCTTGGCCTCTTTGCTCTAAGCTTCTTAGAGAAGCTATGGACCTCCTCTTCTATAAGAGGGAGCCTCTCCCTCATGAGCCAAGGTTGAGAAATTTTGGCTAAGGCATACACCTCTCTTTCTCTATATCATTCTCTTTTGGTGTCCAAAACTCCTAGTTCTTGGCCCTATTGCACTACACCTCCAAGCACAACACCTCCATGGTCAACCTAAGCACCTAGGAGATCATTTTCAGAGGTTGAAAAGTTCCTATTTTGGTCCAGAAGTTGCTGGCCTTCTTTTCTACAAGGGTAAGTCTCTATTTCCCTCTTTGTAGCCTTATTTTGCTTCATAGTTTAGCTATATTTGCAAGCATATTTAGGCTTTTTCATAAACTGAAAAAAAAGTCTTGTTTTGAGCTTCTAAATATGTTTGTTTAAGGCCATTTTTTTGTTGAGGGTCATCTACCCCATTGCATGCTTCATTTTCTCTTGTTTTGAGCTATGCATTAGAGCATTTGTGTTGGCCTTGGTTTGGCCTTTTAGCCACTGAAATCCAGTGGATTTTTAGTGGCTAACATGTGTTTTTGAGCCTTAAAATCAGAGAGGGGTGACCCTCTCACCCCTTGTTTTGTTTACTAGCTTTGTTGGCCTTACAAAGGAGCCGCTATTTGTATGTTTCAAAGCCATGTTTCAGGCCACTTTTTGTGAGTTTTTTGACCTTCATAGGCTCTTTCCAGAGCCCTTTTTACCATGTTGAATGTTTATTATGCATGTGTAGAGTAATCCTCTTCAAGGCCTTTCAAAGGGGCCTTTACTTGCATGCTTCCTATGCTCATTTCAGGCCCTTTTTAGTGAGTTTTAGGGCCCTCATAACCTCTGTACAGAGGTAGTTTTTCCATTTTGTGTGTCCATCATACATGTGTAGAATAACCCTCTCATTGGCCTTTCAAAGGAACACTTCATTCTAACATGTGTTGACTGAGTTTCAGTGGATTTTTGGTCATATTTTGGCATGCCATGTTTTTGTTTTTGGCTGGTTTGGTGGCCCCTCATGTGCTTCATATACATGTAGTGTAAACCATGCTTACTAGCCTATGTTGCATGTTGTTTTGGCCCTTCATGTTAGCACTTTTTGGCTATACCTTAAACTGATTTTGTGCATATTTTAGACTGCCTTAGCGCTGTTTTTAGGTCTCATGGTCGAATGATATTTGTTTTGCATGCTTGTAGTTCAATGTCCATGCTTAGTTTTGAGTTTCGAGGTCTATTACATGCATATATTGAAGTGTTTTCATGTTTTGGGGCCATTGAATATCATATTTTGGAGCTTACATGTATGTCATATTCCCATAATTTTCACTCTTTAAATGCATTTGAGAGTTGGGCTTGTATGCCTTGTTTTCGGACCATTGAATGAGTTTCATTTCTTTGCATATTGAGCCACCATTTTAGGCCATTTTCCCACTGTCTTGGACCTGCCTAGGGTCTGTTTGGGGCTGGTCTTGCCATTTGTGCATCATTTTATGTACCTCTAGTGTAATTCGCTTCACTAGTTTCGGTAATTGTGCCATCTAACATGCATTGTGTGAAGTGTTTGCATGATTCGAGACCATTGTACATTTTGTTTCAGAGCTGGAAAATGTGTGTTTGCATGCCATACTTCATCATTTTCCATGCTTAGTTAAAGTTGCATGTTGTGCCTTAGGATCGGTCCTTTGCATCCATGCATGTTTGCATGTATTTCGGTTGTCTCATTTCCACATATGGCCACTGATTTGAGTGGGCCTGAGGTCCACCCACTTTAGTTTAAGTCCATATTGCATTGCGTATGCCATATAGTTCGTGTGCATTGAGTATGCCATTCTCAGTTCATAGCATTGTGTATGCTAGTTACATGTGTGCATATCATCCCTAGCATGCCAACATGATTAGGTTGCATTGCATTTAGGGTTGCATGTTAGTCGCATTGTATATGCCATCTCATTGCATTGTGTTTGGAGTAGGGTTAGTCCAAACACGGGAAACGAGGGGCATTTCGTACTCAAAGTGACGAAACGTGTCTCAATTCCCGGTCGCCGACACTCCGGATTACCCATGATGGAGTTTAGGCCTTGTTATGTTTATATGTGCATTCATTTCACATTGAGTCATGCAATTCGACTCCTCGGCCATCATGCATCGAGATGCGTGATTGGTGGCACGAGGATCGAGGTCTACACTCCCTAGAGCTTGTGCAATGACGGGGAGAGTGGTCATGCACACATGTGTTGAAAATACTTTGCCATGCCCCTTTCTTGCTCTCTGTTGCAGCAAATCAGAATCCAGCAGCAAAAACTAGTCAGCAGCCTTCGGAAGTTTTGTACAGTGTTCTAGGACCAATTGCAAAACAGAGACAAATCGGGGCATCGCAAGGAATTTCCAGACAAAGCGACCCGAGCACACATGCATCTTTCATCATTCGAAATAAGAGCTGAGGTAGTCCATTTTATAGCTTGTATGCTAGTTTATTCGTTTTCCTAGTTAATTTGTTAATTAATTAGGGTTTTGTAATATTTAATTAGCTAGAGTAGTTAATTATTTATTCGGACTGTATTATTTATTCGAACCCTCCGAGGAAGGCAATTTTGTAATAAGTGTGCGTGTGTGTGATGTATGTCTTCCAACCCCACGTCTTTCTCCCTTTTATTTACCAGCTTATGATGGTTAGTTTAGGGCATGTTTCAATTAGCATACTTATGCTCGCATGTTTGCATCCGTTCATCTGTCTTGCATTCACCGGGCTCGGCGCATCATACTAACTGCATTGTATTTCAAATCCAAGTTGAATACATGTTATCTGTCGCATTCCATATGCCATGTTTAGAATAGCCGAACCTATCATAATTGCATCTTTGCATGTGTTGCATTAGGCATTTCAGCATAGTTAGGATTCATGCATGTTTTCTAATTAGCTTCTTTCTTTGGCTCGGAGTACTCGGTAAGTGTTTATGCTTTAGCATCCTTGCATGTGTGTGAGTGACTGCCATGATAACATGCTTACCATGAGGCTAAGTGCTTATGTGATATAACTGCCTAAATGCCTATGGGTGAATGTTGGATTATCTGAATTGGAACAATTCATCGATTGCGAGTTTTAAGCCCACTAGATAGTAGCAAATCACCATGTTTTCTAAGCCTACTTGAGGGTGGCAAAATCCGTATCTTAGCCTACTTACGAGTAGCAAACTGCTTTAAAAAACAAACATGAAATGTTTTGTTCCAACTCAGGTGATCCAATTTATACTTGTATGCTGCGCGCATCACATAGTAATTCTAGGCTAATAACCAGGATAAGAGCACATAATGTTTTCAAAACTCGATATCATGGTTAGTAGAGGCCGATCTTTGATTGGGCGAGCGGGGGTGCTCACGAAGTGACCTTCCCCAATCGTACCCAAGTTCCCGAGCCGAGGCAACTTTGGTGATGACGGACACGTGGCCTTAGGCACAAGTCAGGATTTCCTAAATTCCCCCAAAATAAAATATTTAGGTGGCGACTCTGTATCTGACAAAGCAGTCCATGTTTGGCACTTCTTTAAAAAAAAATCTGTTTTCAAAAACGATTTGTCGGATTTGGACTCTTTGATAATTCATTGGTCTTGCATTGCACTCTGCGAGATTAGATACAGGACCGTGACATTGAGTCCTGAACTATAGTGAGCCCAAATGAACACAACAGGATTCCCTCCCGGGACGTCTACACTAGCGAGCCACTCAAGGATAGTATTTTTTCAACCTGTCCATATTGATTGGTTGGGAGAATTCCAGGCCATCTAGGTCCATAAGAATAACAGCTCTACCTGACCAGATTGACTTGATGATGTAAGGACCAGTCCAATTGGGTCTAAACTAGCCCCTAGGGTCATGGATGGGAGTTCGATTGTCTTTCAACACCAAATCCCCTTCTTTCAGATTCCTAGACTTAACTTTCTTGTTGAAAGCCCTGGAAATTGTACGTTGATATCCTTGAACATGGTACAGTGCTTTCAGCCTCCTCTCATTAAACAGCATAAGTTTCTCAAACTTGCTCTACCGCAAAGATGGAACCTCTATCTCAATCAGCAGAATAGCTTCCATTCCATAAACTAGAGAATACGGAGTTACCCCAGTAGATGTCCTAATTGATGTTCTATAGCCCCAGAGAGCAAACGGCAATTTGTCTGGCCAGTCCCTATAAGTCTCAACCATTTTCTGTAAAATGTGCTTAATGTTCTTGTTGGCGGCCTCAACAGCTCCGTTGGTTTGCGGCCAATATGTGGATGACTTATGAAAAGTCATGTTGTATTTCTCTAACAAGTCAATCACTTCTCTCTTAAAATGGAAGCCATTGTCTGAAATGATCTCATTTGGGGCCGTATAACGACAAATGATGTTATTCTTGATAAACTTGGCTACATGTGATGCTTTCAGCACTGTATAGGATTGGGCCTCAACCCACTTTGTAAAGTAGTCTGTTGCCACCAGGATATACTCATGCCCATTCGAGCTTTTCGGTGTAACTGCTCCAATAACATCAATTCCCCAAACTGAAAATGGCCATGGTGAAGTCATGTTGTACAGCTTCGACGACGGAATATTCATGCGATTTGCATGAATTTGGCATTTGTGGCATCACCGAACAAAACCAATACAATCCTCTTCCATGGTTGACCAATAGTAGCCTTACTTGAGAATCTTCTGGGTTAGCATTACTCTGCTCATGTGTGATCCGCACTCTCCTCCGTGGATGGCCTCCATTAGGCGCTTCGACTCTTCTGTATCAACATACAGCTTGTGCATTCTTAGATGACCCCGTTTGTACAACTTGCCCCCACAAATGATAAACTGAGCAGCCATTCGCCGTATTGCCTTTTTATCTTTGGCATTTGCTTCTAGTGGATAAACCTCATTTTCCAAGAAGTTCCAGATATCATGATACTAGGGGTTCTGATCTTGTATTTTATCTGTTGCGGCAATCAACTCGTAAGCCGGCACATACCTCTGTTCAATAATGATTGGATGCATCCGAACTCTGAAAGAGATGTCTATCATGGAAGATAGAGTTAATAAAGCATCAGCGAACCTGTTGTTTTTTCTTAACAGATATGTGAAGGTTAGCTTCTCAAACCTAGGAATCAGAACATCCAGGGTTTGGTGATAGATTTTAATCCTTTCTTCCTTAACCTTCCAATCTCCTTTTGCATGAGACACAACCAGGTTCGAGTCCCTAATGACGTCCAACCTTTTTGCCCCTAGTTCCAGGGTGGCTTCCAGTCTAGCAATACACGCCTCATATTCTGCTTTGTTGTTGGATACTTTGAACCGGAGTTTGAAGGCTAAAGGTATATGGGAATTGTCAGGTGCTATCAGCAATACCCCTATCCCATAACCGTACTGATTAAACACTCCGTCAAAGTACATGGTCCAAATCTCTTCTTCGACCTACATAATAGCCTCATCTGGGAATAGATATTTTACTGCTTCATCCTCTTCTACTAGGTGATCGGCTAGAAACTCCACTACCGCTCTCCCCTTGACAGACTTGCGAGTCATATACTTCAAATCAAATTCAGAGAGAAGAAGCAACCACCGGCTAGCCTACCCATAAGCGCTGGTTTCTCGGAGAGAGATTTAAAGGGATCTAATCTCGAAACCAGAATTATGGAGTGAGCTAATAGGTAGTGCCTCAACTTCCTAGTAGCCCATACCAAGGCTAAGTAAGCCTTCTCCAGCGGGGTGTAACGGGTCTCATATTCCAACATCTTCTTGCTCAGGTAATAGATGGCTTTCTCCACTCTATCCTCAGATTCCTGCACAAGCATGCAGCCCATTGTCGTGTCGGTTACTGATAGATACAAAATCAACGACTTCTCCGGCTCTGGCGGTGACACCACGGGTGGGTTCTGGAGATGCTGCTTGATCTGCTTAAAAGCAAACTGACATCGGTCATCCCATTGGAATTTTTTTCCTTTCTTCAGGAGACCAAATAGTGGTTCACAAGTCAAAGTTAATTTTACAATAAACCGTCTTATGAATTGCACTTTACCTAGAAAGCCTCGCACCTCCTTTTCAGTCATTGGTGGTGGCATTTCTAGGATGGCCTTGATTTTGGAAGGATTAACCTTGATGCCCCTCTATGTAATGAAGAACCCTAGCATTTTCCTTGCTGTGACACCAAAAGTACATTTTTGTAGATTCAGCCTCAACCGATATTCTCTAATCCGTTGGAAAATTTTCTTCAAGGCGGTGTAGTGGCCCTCTCTTTCCTCGGACTTGATAATCATGTCATCCACGTACACCTCAACCTCTTTGTGGATCATATCATGCAAGATAGTGGTTGCAGCCCATTGATAAGTAGCCCCAGAATTTTTCAAACCGAACAGTATCACCTTGTAGCAGTAGGTTCCCCACGGCGTGGTGAAGGCAATCTTCTCTCTATCCTCAGGTGCCATCAAGATTTGGTTATTCCCAGAAAACCCATTAATAAAGGAGAGTAGTGCATGGCCTATAGTGAAATCCACCAATTCATCAATGTGCGGTAAAGGAAAGTCGTCCTTTGGACTAGCTTTGTTCAGATCTATGAAATCCACACACACCCGAATTCTGCCATCTTTCTTCGGTACCGGAACAATGTTGGCCAACTAAGTTGGATACTCAAACACTAGCAAACCCTCTGCATCTATCTGCTTGGTGACCTCCTCCTTGATTTTCAAAGCCCAATCCGGGCATATTCTCCGAAGCTTCTGCTTGACGGGTAGGGCCTCGGGGTCAAGAGGGATTCGAGGCTGTACAATCTCAGGATCGATTCCTAGCATGTCTTCGTAGGACCATGCGAAAACGTTTTTGAAATCTTTTAATAAAGCGACTAAGTACTCGCGTTCCTCTAACGACAACGTGGACCCGATCTGGACCAGTCACGGATCCTTCTCAGTACTCATATTAATTGGAGTGATTTCATCAACAAGAGGTTTCCTTCTCTCAATCAATCAAATGTTTTAAGACCAGAGGAATTCCTTTCTCGTCGTTTTTATCAAAATTTTGAAAGTTATGATCAATGCAATATACAAGTGGCACAGAGAAGTACTTAGAAATAGCAGTGTTATCATTCTCATTCAAAGATTCCAGCTCATCCAATTCCTCAGTTACAACCGACTCAAAAGAAAAAGAAAAAGACAACCTAGACAAAACAACAGCATCCGAGTTATCAACCCCAGGAATACTAGACTCCGACTCAGAAGAACTGGAATTTGATTCCGACTCCACAGACTCTGTGGAATCAGATTCTGGCTCACTACCAGATTCAGAACTGCTGGACAGAAAGCCCTCCTCTAGCTCCAAATGAGAGAGGGTGCATTAGATGCATCCAGAATACCACCGGAAGGGTCCACACCTGATTAGTCTCCAATCATAGAAACGGTGAAGTCATCCCCCAAGCTCTCTAGATCGATCGAAGGATCCAAAAGGAGACAAGCCAGTGTTGTTCCTATCTCAAGTTCACTGCTGTTGGACTCATCCTTTGTACTCTATTCAGCCTCAGCTGTTAATTCAGTATGTTCCTCTATGGCTTCATCCTCTTGTAGTTGTAGGTCGAAGAAGATCTCAAAACCAGGCAGACGCCGCTTCTCAGAGTTCAACCATGGTTCAGGAAAGTTGCAAAATGGGAAGTCTTCTTCCTACCAGACAAAGCAGCAGTTCAGAATTCCCTGAATTGGCCTATGCACAAGCTCATAGTGCTTCCCACTTTGCTTAGCTTTGGCTCTTCCTACCATTTCCTTCCCTTTTCTCACCCAGTCCTCTTTGGTAGGCATATAGCCTAAGCCAAAGGTATGAGAGTTATGTGGCACTTCGGCCAGTGTAGTAACGCCCTTCTAGTCGCTTTTTCCTAATCCCTTCTCGGGTATATGTTGTAGCTTGTTCATGAGGTAGATTGATTGAGCACTAACGTACAACCCCTCATCAATAGCTAAGATGTTTTGCACCACCCGGGCCTCAGCCAAGGTGGAACCAGAGAAGAAAACATCCTCATCGCTGTGTACAATCTGCAGTACTAGTGTAGTGACCTCCGGCGGAGGATGTATAGAAGAATTCCCAAAAACAATGGCTACCCCTTTTCCAAGAGGATACATCAGCATCTAATCCAAGGTGGAAAAAACAACTTTTACTTGGTGCAGCCAGGGTCGCCCAAGTAGCAAGTTGAAGGTAGCCGGAACATCCAGGACGTGAAACTCAATATCTTGTTGGGCCGGCCCTACTTGTGTTCTGATCTAAACTGTTCCCATCACCTCTTTGCTTGTGTTGTCGTAAGCCCGGATTACATGAGCTGTTGGTACAAAGTCCGCTGGCTTCAAGCCAATAGCATAGGCTGTGCGCGATGGACAAACATTAATCGTAGACCCAGTGTCAACTAATACAACCGGCACTCACTTCTCCCTACATTCAACTGAGATGTATAAGGGTTTGTTATGCGTAGAGTCCTCTGGCAGTAATTCCTTATCCGAGAAGGTCAAAGTCGGCAAAGCACCTCCCAAGAAGACAAGTCCCACTAATTGTTCTCGGGTTGTGTCGATAGACAACTTGGCCTTATCCATTACTGATAGGACAGCTTGCTGGTGTACACATGAAGCCATAAGTAACCCCCAAATAGATATGTCTGCTTGGATCTTCTTCAACTACTTCAGTACAGCTTCCTCCAGTTTCTCCCTCTGTTTTTCAGCCTCTTTATCCTTTCCGGATGCTTCAGGTTGGTCTAAGTGTGGTGGCTTGAAATACTGCCCGTTCCTAGTCATGTGATCCACTTCCTCAGAATACCATATGTTGTCTGGCGGGTGCTGACCCCAATCTTCATCTATGTGGGCAAGATGCAGATCATCATCTTCCCACCATATTCCTCCGGCAACCGACAGGCAATTGTCCAGTTCCGTTGTAAGTACTCTCACGTCCACATCACAATCATCCCCCCCAGGGCCTTGGGCTTTTCCAGCCTTCTAATCATTCTCATCCCTTTCTTGTTCAAACCGCTTCAGTGCGGACTCTTACTCTATGTCAGACTCTGAAAGCGAAATTCTTAATCTGCGTGCTCTCCGGCAATTTTCCTTGTCCTCCGCTTCGACCCTTGTAGCAGCTTCCTTTACGGCATTCGACTTTGGTTGAAGTCCCTCATCCACATCAGGTTCATCACTGAGCCACCCTGAATTGTCTGTCAACCCGTTCATATGAAACGGGTTAATTTGCACATTCCCCAAGTCTTGCTCATCGAAAAATTATAGATTATCGATGTCCTCTTCCAGATCAGCTAAGTTATCTAACCCCTAGCTTGGGCCATTCTCCCGAACTACACTGACCTCTATCCCTGTCGGCAACTCTACATCTGGTCTAGCCTAATTAGTTGGCACAATGTAGCGGTACAGGTTGTATTCCTCCTTAGACAAATCCACGGAGCCCTCAGGCACTGAACTGGTATTCTCATTCTCCACCAAGGCTAGCCTGTCTTCATTTACTACAGTCACCACTATAGGTTCGGGTTGGAATGTGGACGCGTTCATCATGAAAAAATCTACGCTCTCAGGGATAAACAACGTCGTCTTAGGTAGGTGGACAGGGGTGATGTATATACTAGGGTCATGAGGGACGGCTAGTGCATGGATAAGGTTTATTTGCCGAGGTAGAGGGACCTGGTTATGTGGTAGGAGAGGATTTGTAGTGACATTAGGTTTTTGAGGAGGCACTATCACCTTATTGTCAATGAGATCTTGAATCTCATGACGTAATCTGAAGCATAGGTCAGTGTCGTGACCATGCTGTTGATGAAAAGTGCAGTATTTGGCCGGGTTGTGTTTCAGGGGAAGAGAATCGCGTAAGGGGCGAGGCTCTAGTGGCTTTAGGTGCTCCTTTTTGATCAGGACCCCTAAGGCTTTGGATAAGGACATGTATAGAGGAGTGAAGACCCTTTGGCCTCGGGGTTGGTGCTTCGAGGTTTGTGAGGTTGTATCAGACGTACCGGTAAAAGGGTTGGCAGTTTTTGGTGTGGTGGTGACCATACCCACATTAGAAGGCCTTGCAGTTGCACTACTACTCGTAGTCGCATTGGAACTACGCGTGAAAGCCCTCTTAGGCTGCTCTTTCTCATGGTCTATTAAACCCTGCTTCATTGCATCCTCTATCTGCACCACTATTTTGTGGAGGTCAGCAAAAGTAGACAGAGGTAGGACTATTATCTTTTGTAACAGTCTTGGTTGTAGATTACGAACCACCATTCTGATCTGGTCCTTTTTAGCCAGTCGGGTAGTCATCATGGAGCCCTTGGCCCTTCACCGAGTCAAAAAATCAGAGAAGCCCTTCTTTGCTTCCTGGCGAGTCGCTTCGAGATCACGAGTAGTGACCTTAATTTGAGTATTGTAGGAATATTGTGCTATGAAGGTCTCAGCCATTTCTTCCTAATTTCTCTTCACAGAGTTTTCTTGTGATACCCCTGTTCTGTATTATGTTAATTGGTCCCTAATACGTATGTGATTATATGTTTTGATATGATTTTGTGTACCATTATGTGGATATATGTGATTTTGGTATTCTATCTGTTTACCGTAGGAATATCTGTTTGAATAATCCGCTTCGGGAATTAAATTGAGGGCCTTATCAGCCACAGAACCCGGAATTGATTACGCCATTGTGATTGGCATAATTTTTAGAACTTATGGTGAAATTTAATTGAAAATTTAGTCTGGTCAATTTAAACTGATTAAATTGATAAATTAAGTGCCCTATTATTTTATATTAAAATATTTGTTAATGGGGCTTGTTGTATATTAGCATTGCACCCTCCTTTAGCTCTCTTAAACTTAAAATCTGAGTTAGACAATTAAGAGTGAGAGAGAGGCCAGCCATAGTGAGAGAAAGGAGAAGAATTGTGCATTTTAGCTTGAAGCTTGGGAATTTTGGAGGTTTAGCTCAAGAATTGTCTAGAGCTTGAAAGATCAAAGCTTCTAGGTAAGTGAACTCATGGATTTTTGTTGTAAATGTGTAGATTCAAGTGTGTTTGATGATCAAGAACATGAGTTAGCTTGATGTTAAGGAAATGGAGTTGTTTGTGTTCAATTGATGGTCAATGAAGGCATGCATGTAGATAATTGTTGTAGAATTGCATAATCTAGCATGTATTGAGTTGAACATGGAAGTAAAGGTGTTAAATCTTACATGCAAGCATGCTTTTGTTGTATTCCATGAGAATGAACACCATTTGTTTTGTTTGGGTTGGAAATGAGGTCAAAAATTAGCATGCATGTTTGAATAATTAAGAGATGAGCTTGAATGCATGATTCTACCATATTAGAATGAGTTTTGGGGCATGCATGTGAATTATTTTGTAAATTGAGCCTCATTGAGTTGTAATTAGGGGTCTATACCATGTTAGGACAATTACATTTGAGATTTGAGCCATTGGATGCAAGAATTGTAGCTGGAGAATTGTTTTGGAGCTCAAGAACACAATTTGGGAAACCCAGAATTTTGATGTCCGCTCGAGCGGGGGAATGTCCGTTCGAGCGGGAATTTCGAGCTCCCAGTATTTTGTTCTTGCAGGCATGGTGTCCGCTTGAGCGGGGAAGTTAACGCTCGAGTGAGGGATCATGGAGGATGAACTTCCGCTCGAGCGTCTTAGTTCACGCTCGAGCGTAAAAATGATGCATCCAGTACTTTTTGCAGACATAGCGTCCGCTCGAGCGGGAAAGTTCATGCTCGAGCGGGGAGCTATGTTGAGAGGCCCTCCGCTCGAGCGCCATATTGAACGATCGAGCGCAATTTTCACCTAACCAGTACTTTTGTAGGCCTTAAGGGTCCGCTCGAGCGGGTAATTTGACGCTCGAGCGGGGATCCTGTTTTCTGAAATTTTGCTTTCGCATTCTGTGTTTCGTTTTCCGTTCTCTTTCACTTGCAAGCACTCTTAGGCATGTGTTAAGCATTGTAAATGAGTTAATGGGATAAGAATAAAGCCTAAAGAGGAATATGTGAATTAAAGAACGGATTGAGCTATTAGTGACCCTTTTTGTGTTCGTGAAATGTGTAGGGTCAAGCTCCAAGGCAAATCCACAAGCCGATCACTGTGAGTAATATCGATATTCGAATGTTTGTGAATGTCCAATTGTTAATTCCCTTATAAGCTTTATGAGTTGCTATTTGGGATTGTGGACGAAAGTCTGATATGAATAAATAAATGGACCAAAGGTCGTTTTGATAGAATTGAATGGACCGGAGGTCGTTTTGATAGAAATGCACAGACCAAAGGTCGTTTTGACATATATGAATGGACCAAAGGTCGTTTTGACACATGTGAATGGACCAAAGGTCATTTTGACATGAATGAGTGGGCCGAAGGCCGTTTTGACATAAATGATCGGGCCAAAGGCCATTTTGACATGAATGAGTGGGCCGAAGGCCGTTTTGACATAAATGATCGGGCCGAAGGCCGTTTTGACATAAATGAGTGGGCCGAAGGCCGTTTTGACATAAATGATCGGGCCGAAGGCCGTTTTGACATAAATGAGTGGGCCGAAGGCCGTTTTGACACGAATGGAAATTTAAATGGGCCAAAGGCCAGAATGTTGAAACTGCGAGTCACTTGATTTGGAATCCGTATAGTTATATATATCTGCTAATTAGAAATACGAATTAGGCCCAAGGCCATTTAGAACTTGTTATTCTACATTGTTATGTATATTGTGTATTTGATATTATTCACTGGGCTATCGCTCACGCTCATTCATGTGTTTGTAGGTGAGTCAAGAGAAGAACAAACCCAGCTCCAATGAAGTCTGCCAGGAACAACATAAGTTTTGGAGAGTCATCCTTGTGTCTCACGCATGAGACCATCCTTGCCCTTTTATTATGCACTTATGTTTTGTCTTGTTGGCAAGGGCCTTGTGTATGTTTGTACATAGTCTGTTATAGGTTGACTCGTTTTGGATGATCCTGTCTGTAATGAATTTTGTGATACAGTACTTTTGACGTGGGTTATTAACGTATCTGTGTATGGTTTGCTTGATGTGCATCTAAGCACGACTCTATGGACAAAGTTTTAAATTTTTACTTCCGTTTGGCCCCTTTACTCTTATAAATTATGTCTGTTTTGGTCTGAGGCCATAGGTAATCATAGGATTACTGGCCGGTTATGTCCTTAACCCATAGGAGTGGGTTTGGGCCATAACAGAGTGGTATCAGAGCACGAGTTAATAACTCACACACTTGTCCAAAAAGAGCAATAAGCGTCTAGATAAGATCTAGGATGCATTCATGTGATAAATATGAAATTGGAAGCATTAATTATGTGCTTAAATGTTTTGATATGAACAATTATATATATTGTAAGTTGAGAACTACTTGCATTGCAAACTATCTGAATGTATGTGCTTCTTAGTAGATGCATGCTTGTGCACCTTTGTATGAAATGTAATGCAAGTTTAATCAGATGGTGAGAACCAGAGGTGATGAGATAGAGGAATCTTCTACTACCAAACTGGACAGAATGGAAAGAATGGTTCAGGAAGTGGCAGAGGCTTTGAGACAGCAACAGGAGTGGCAATAACAGTGGCAGCAACCACACCTGCTACCTCCACCTCCGGCACCACCCGCGCCAGATAATCAAAATGATGACCGGATTATAGCTCTCACCAAGGAATTCAAGAAAATGAAACCACCACAGTTCCACGGGGGATTAGATCCATTGAAAGCCGAAGCATGGGTCATCGGCATTGAGAAACTATTTGAAGTGTTCCCCTGTTCAAAGACTCAGAAAGTGCTTCTAGCCACTTTTATGCTAGAAGACAAAGCAAGAAAATTGTGGATGTTGATGCAAGAAAATCATAAGGATGTTGACTGGGTGAAATTCTTAGAAATATTCTATGACAAGTACTTCCCGCAGTGTGTTCGGGATAGGAAAGTGGCCGAGTTCATGGAACTCAAGCAAGATAGCATAATGATGGTGTATGAGGCCAAGTTCACTGAATTGGCCAGGTTTGCACCACATGTAATTGACACGAACTATAAGAAAGCAAGACATTTTGAAGGTGGACTCCGCAATGACATCCTAGAACGGGTGAACGTCCTAAAGCTGGAGACTTACATTGGGGTGCTTGACAGAGCCATTATATCAGAGACCAACATAACTAGACAAGCCAAGCCGACAACAAAATGGAAAGGTAACAAAAGGCAAGACTTGTTCTCAAAGAAGAAATTTTTGAAAAAGCAGAACACGGGCTCCTCAAATACTTCAAATTCTTCCCGAGACACAGCTCCCATGTGCAACATCTGTAGTAGAAGGCACCGTGGAGTCTGTTACCATGCATCAGGAGCCTGTTTCAAGTGTGGGAAACAGGGACATATAGCCCGAGAGTGTAATCAGAACAGTGGGAAACTAGCAGCTGGTTCAACCGTATCAGTTCCAAAGCCGAGAAATACCTTGAGATCTGCTACTATTGGGAAGACAGTGAGACAGGGGAGAGTTTTTGCACTTGTTCCAGGCGATACACGGAATGCTAATGCCGTTGTCTCAGGTACTATTTCAATATGTAATCAGGATGCCTTTGTATTAATTGATTCTGGATCAACACACTCATTTGTGACATACACATTTGCATCTAGACTGAAAAGATCCCTAGAGTTGTTGCCATATTTGTTGTGTGTGTCTGCTCCATCGGGGGAATCTGTGTTATGTGACTATATATATCGATTTTGTGACATACATATTGAGGATGCTACCTTATATGTAGATTTGTTGCCCTTGAACTTTAGACATTTCGATGTAATTTTGGGCATGGATTGGTTGACCAAGTATCGTGCCACCATAGATTGTGTGACAAAAAGGGTTGTATTTAAACCACCAGAACAAAAAGAAATTGTGTTTGTGGGTAATGGGGTAGTGCCTCCACCTTATTTGATATCTGCAATGAAAGCATGTAAACTGATCAGGAAAGGGTGCCAGGGTTATCTGTGCTATGTGTTGACTGAATAACCTGTGAATGTTGAATTGAATGATATACCTATTGTTAGAGAATTCCCAGATGTGTTCCCAAATGAATTACTAGAGGAATTGGTAGATAGGGAGATAGAGTTTACTATTGAGACTGTACCAGGCACCCAACCCATTTCTAAAACTCCCTACAGAATGGCTACTGCCGAGATGAAAGAATTGAAAGAACAGTTGCAAGACCTGCTTGACAAGGGGTTTATCCGGCCTAGCGCTTCGCCTTGGGGTGCACCGATGCTGTTTGTGAAAAAGAAGGATGGTACTTTGCGTCTATGCATCGATTATCGAGAATTGAACAAGGTAACGATCAAGAACAAATATCCCTTACCCCGTATTGATGACTTATTTGACCAGTTGCAGGAATCACAGGTGTTTTCTAAGATTGATTTGAGATCCGGGTATCATCAACTGAAGGTTAAGGCAGAGGATGTTGAGAAAACCGCATTCAGAACGAGGTATGGTCATTTTGAGTTTCTTGTTATGCCATTTGGAGTGACTAATGCTCCGGCAGCATTTATGGACTTAATGAATATAATTTTTAAAACCTACCTTGATGAGTTTGTTGTAGTCTTCATTGATGACATTTTGATATACTCTAAAGACAGACTTGAACATGAACATCATTTGAGGACTGTTTTACAAATACTTCGGGAAAGGAAATTATTTGCTAAACTAAAGAAATGTGAGTTTTGGTTGGATGAAGTTGTTTTCCTAGGGCATGTGATCAACAAAGAAAGAATTTCAGTGGACCCGCAGAAAATAGAGGCAATTGTGAATTAGCCTACACCGACCAATGTGACAGAAGTTCGCAGTTTCATGGGCTTGGCCGGGTACTACAGGAGGTTTGTGAAGGACTTTTCGAAATTAGCTGTGCCACTTACCCAATTGACACGTAAAGGGCAACCATTTGACTGGAACAATGAAAGAGAATCAGCCTTTCATGAATTGAAGATGAGATTGACTACTGCACCAATTTTGACATTACCGTCAGGTACGAAAAATTTTGTAATCTTCAGTGATGCATCTTATAAGGGTTGGGTTATGTGTTAATGCAGAACGGAAAGGTCATTGCTTACGCCTCTCGACAGTTGAGGCCACATGAGAAGAATTATCCAACACATGACCTAGAATTGGCCGCAGTTGTTTTTGCTTTGAAAATCTGGCGGCACTATTTGTATAGGGCAAAGTGTGAAGTCTACACGGATCATAAGAGCCTAAAATACTTCTTCACGCAGAAAGAGTTGAATATGCGACAGAGGAGATGGCTGGAACTGATAAAAGATTACAACCTAGAGATTCAGTATCATCCCCAAAAAGCTAATACAGTGGCTGATGCCTTGAGCAGGAAATCAACAGGGAGTATGGCTTGTTTGCTCACTGAACAAAGGGAAATTTTGCAAGACTTTGAGAAGTCTGAAATTGAAGTAGTAGTATGTGAACAGGGCGGATTGATAGCCGCTATTACAGTCGAGCCGGCAATTGTTGACGAAATCAAGCAGAAACAGAGAGAAGATGAGTTCCTCAGAAAGGTAATTGATGAGTTTGAGACGAACCCAAAAGCAGAGTTTAGCATTGAGAATGAAATGTTGAAATTCCGGAATCGAATATGTGTCCCTAATATTCCGGAACTAAAGAAGAGGGTTTTAAATGAAGCCCACAGATCCGTATTTGCTATGCATCCGGGTAACAATAAAATGTATCGGGATTTGAAACAAACCTATTGGTGGCCTAAGATAAAGAAAGAGATTGCAGAATATAAGTCTAAGTGTCTTCAGTGTCAGCAAGTTAAGGCTGAACATCAGAAACCAGGCGGTTTACTTCAACCTCTCCCTATTCCCGAGTGGAAGTGGGAACATGTGACTATGGATTTTGTTGTTGGCCTACCTCGGACTTCTCGAGGCATGGATTCTGTTTGGGTAGTAGTTGATAGACTGACTAAATCTGCACATTTTCTGCCTGTCAAAACTACGTTTACTGCTTATAGATTGGCTACCATTTATGTTGATGAGATTGTCCGTTTACACGGTGTTCCAGTATCTATTATATCGGATAGAGATCCAAAATTTGTGTCTAGATTATGGAAGAGTTTGTAGGAAGCTATGGGAACAGAACTAAGGTTCAGTACTGCATTCCACCCACAGACAGATAAGCAGTCAAAACGAACGATACAAACCTTGGAAGATATGTTTCGCATGTGTGCATTAGATTTTCAAAGGAGTTGGAAAGACTACTTGTCACTTGCAGAATTTGCTTATAATAACAGCTTCCACTCCAGTATCGGTATGGCACCATACGAGGCTTTGTATGGTAGGAGGTGTAGATCACCTATTTGTTGGACAGAGGTCGGGGATAGAACTTTGCTTGGGCCAGAAATTGTGCAAGACACTTCTGAGAAAATCAAGACTATTCGCCAAAGGCTCAAAACAGCTCAGGACCGACAAAAGAATTATGTAGACGTTCGGAGAAGACTTCTTGAGTATGAGGTTGGTGACCATGTGTTCATCCGTGTTTCTCCGATGAAAGGCCAAGTCAGATTTGGGAAAAAGAGCAAGTTGTCGCCCCGTTACATCGGACCGTTCCAAATTCTGGAGTGACTTGGTCCAGTTGCTTATAGAGTTACTTTGCCACCGGGATTTGAACAAATCCACAATGTGTTTCACGTGTCGATGCTGAGAGGTTACCTCTGAGACCCGTTCCATGTGATTGATTATCACCGGGTTGCTATCGATGAAAATATGGAATACGCGGAATGGCCAGAAAGAATTGTTGACCGACAAGTGAAAGAATTGAGGAACAAGTCCATCCCAATGGTGAAAGTACAATGGAAAGAGCACTATGGGACGGATGCCACGTGGGAAAAAGAGGAGGAAATGCGACTACGCTATCCACATTTGTTTCCCGACGAAGGTAACTTAAATTTGGAGGACCAAACTTCCTAAAGGGGGGGAGACTGTGATACCCCTGTTCTGTATTATGTTAATTGGTCCCTAATACGTATGTGATTTTATGTTTTGATATGATTTTGTGTACCATTATGTGGATATATGTGATTTTGGTATTCTATCTGTTCACCGTAGGAATATCTGTTTGAATAATCCGCTTCAGGAATTAAATTGAGGGCCTTATCGGCCACAGAACCCGGAATTGATTACACCATTGTGATTGGCATAATTTTTAAAACCTATGGTGAAATGTAATTACAAGTTTAGTCTTGTCAATTTAAACTGATTAAATTGATAAATTAAGTGCCCTATTATTTTATATTAAAATATTTGTTAGTGGGGCTTGTTGTATATTAGCATTGCACCCTCCTTTAGCTCTCTTAAACTCAAAATCTGAGTTAGACAATTGAGAGTGAGAGAGAGGCCGGCCATAGTGAGAGAAAGGAGAAGAATTGTGCATTTTAGCTTGAAGCTTGGGAATTTTGGAGGTTTAGCTCAAGAATTGTCTAGAGCTTGAAAGATCAAAGCTTCTAGGTAAGTGAACTCATGGATTTTTGTTGTAAATGTGTAGATTCAAGTGTGTTTGATGATCAAGAACATGAGTTAGCTTGATGTTAAGGAAATGGAGTTGTTTGTGTTCAATTGATGGTCAATGAAGGCATGCATGTAGATAATTGTTGTAGAATTGCATAATCTAGCATGTATTGAGTTGAACATGGAAGTAAAGGTGTTAAATCTTACATGCAAGCATGCTTTTGTTGTATTCCATGAGAATGAACACCATTTGTTTTGTTTGGGTTGGAAATGAGGTCAAAAATTAGCATGCATGTTTGAATAATTAAGAGATGAGCTTGAATGCATGATTCTACCATATTAGAATGAGTTTTTGGGCATGCATGTGAGTTATTTTGTAAATTGAGCCTCATTGAGTTGTAATTAGGAGTCTATACCATGTTAGGACAATTACATTTGAGATTTGAGCCATTGGATGCAAGAATTGTAGCTGGAGAATTGTTTTGGAGCTCAAGAACACAATCTGGGAAACCCAGAATTTTGATGTCCGCTCGAGCGGAGGAATGTCCGCTCGAGCGGGGATTTCAAGCTCCCAGTATTTTGTTCTTGCAGGCATGGTGTCCGCTCGAGCGAGAAAGTTAACGCTCGAGCGAGGAATCATGGAGGATGAACTTCCGCTCGAGCGTCTTAGTTCACGCTCGAGCGTAAAAATGATGCATCCAGTACTTTTTGCAGACATAACGTCCGCTCGAGCGGGAAAGTTCACGCTCGAGTGGGGAGCTATATTGAGAGGCCCTCTGCTCGAGCGCCATATTGGACGATCGAGCGCAATTTTCACCTACCCAGTACTTTTGCAGGCCTTAAGGGTCCGCTCGAGCGGGTAATTTGATGCTTGAGCGGGAACCCTGTTTTCTGAAATTTTGCTTTCGCATTCTGTGATTCGTTTTCCATTCTCTTTCACTTGCAAGCACTCTTAGGCATGTGTTAAGCATTTTAAATGAGTTAATGAGATAAGAATAAAGCCTAAAGAGGAATATGTGAATTAAAGAACGGATTGAGCTATTAGTGACCCTTTTTGTGTTCGTGAAATGTGTAGGGTCAAGCTCCAGGGCAAATCCACAAGCCGATCATTGTAAGTAATATCGATATTCGAATGTTTGTGAATGTCCAATTATTTATTCCCTTATAAGCTTTATGAGTTGCTAGTTGGGATTGTGGACGAAAGTCTGATATGAATAAATAAATGGACCAAAGGTCGTTTTGATAGAATTGAATGGACCAGAGGTCATTTTGATAGAAATGCATGGACCAAAGGTCGTTTTGACATATATGAATGGACCAAAGGTCGTTTTGACACATGTGAATGGACCAAAGGTCATTTTGACATGAATGAGTGGGCCAAAGACCGTTTTGACATAAATGATCGGGCCGAAGGCCGTTTTGACATGAATGAGTGGGCCGAAGGCCGTTTTGACATAAATGAGTGGGCCGAAGGCCGTTTTGACATAAATGATCGGGCCGAAGGCCGTTTTGACATAAATAAGTAGGCCGAAGGCCGTTTTGACATAAGTGAGTGGGCCGAAGACCGTTTTGACACGAATGGAAATCTAAATAGGCCAAAGGCCAGAATGTTGAAACTGCGAGTCACTTGATTTGGAATCCGTATAGTTATATA
Source organism: Camellia lanceoleosa (assembly GCA_025200525.1). Classification (NCBI taxonomy): domain Eukaryota; kingdom Viridiplantae; phylum Streptophyta; class Magnoliopsida; order Ericales; family Theaceae; genus Camellia; species Camellia lanceoleosa. Next base: position 12,502,932 of record CM045772.1, read on the forward strand.
TATATCTGCTAATTAGAAATACGAATTGGGCCCAAGGCCGTTTAGAACTTGTTGTTCTACATTATTATGTATATTCTATATTTGATATTATTCACTGAGTTATTGCTCACGCTCATTCATGTGTTTGTAGGTGAGTCAAGAGAAGCACAAACCCAGCCCCAGTGAAATCTGCCAAGAACAACATGAGTTTTGGAGAGTCAGCCTTGTGTCTCACGCATGAGACCATCCTTGCCCTTTTATTATGCACTTATGTTTTGTCTTGTTGGCAAGGGCCTTGTGTACGTCTGTACATAGTCTGTTATAGGTTGACTCGTTTTGGATGATCCTGTCTGTAATGAATTCTGTAATACAGTACTTTTGACGTGGGTTATTAACGTATCTATGTATGGTTTGCTTGATATGCATCTAAGCACGGCTCTATGGACAAAGTTTTAAATTTTTACTTCTGTTTGGCCTCTTTACTCTGATAAATTATGTATGTTTTGGTCTGGGGCCGTAGGTAATCACAAGATTACTGGCCGGTTATGTCCTTAACCCATAGGGGTGGGTTTGGACCATGACACTTCTAGTTTAGCATACCAAATGGCTGCTATACTCGATAGGGTCCGGCCAAAAAGTGACAGCTTCTATAGTCTGGTGAGACCCATGGGTCGTAGGATGTTAGAAAATAGCCGTAGATGGACTATAGGATCCCTGGAACCATCAAATCAGTCTATATGCAACATCTTAAATCTGTTTGGCAACGCCACTGCTGACTTAGTATAGCTATCCTCTATATTAGGGATCGAGTTCACACCATGTGCCCGTTTAAAGAGCTTCTCCAGCTTGCTCACTTTCAATGCAGTAGGGTCGACCTCGAATTCAAACGGTGCCTCTGTTGGGTAAACCGGTGCCTTGGAAGTCTGGGGTGGAATCGGATCCGCTGGGATGCTCACATTTTCCTGGACATTAGTTGTGGGAGCAATAGCTCCGGGTACCGGAATGTTTGCAGGAAGTGGATGGGATGCAGAGGCTGCTGCAGGTTGTGGCTGCTGTTGTTAAAGCCTAGCGATCAACTCAGTCTGCTGGGCTGCAATTTTCGCTTGGTAGGCGGTGACTTCCGCTTGGCTAGTAGCATCTAGCTGCATAACCTCAATAGTTTGTTGGAGTTGTTGAAGCATATCTTTTATGTCAGCTGGAGGATTTTAAACTACCGAAATCGGCGAATACTCTCTATTTGGAGTAGAAGTAGATAATCGGGCCTGACTGGGCACATGCAAAGTAAATGGTGACCACTGAATTGGCGAATTCTACCTAACCCTTCTCCGTCTAGTAACTGGCGGGAGTGACACAAACACTGGTTATCCCCTAACGAGATCCCCAGATCTACAAATCCTTTTAACTCGGGTCTAGAGTGCTTAGGGGGTAACAGACTCATCTAAAGCAATGGTGAAAGACTACCTTGCAAAATGAAAATAAAGCAAAAGGGAACAAAAAAAATAAAAAAACCACACAACACCTTGGCTCAGATAAGAACAATACACAGTTGCAATCATAAGCTAGATAACCGTACTCAAACACTGATTTTTGTCCCAAATTTCTGCCCCAAAATTGATACCCAGACTTGCAACTGATACATACATTCTTGCAGAGTTTCACTCCAAAAGCACATATCAAGCAAACATGAGCCAAAACACCCCTATGATGGGGTAGGGTTACCCTGTCCTAATTTCGTCAGGAACTAGGGATTCACCATGCAAGCAAGCGGTTTCAAACAATCCTGGATTCGGGTGAGCAAACTGTCCTAGTTTGGAATAGTCCCTATGGCTTCCGATATGCAATTAGGTCGATTGGTCAAAAAAGGGTACCTCGGCAAAACCACCTAATATACCTCTCGCTCCTAACACCGAGAAGTGAAAGGAGGATCAAACGATACAGCGGTAGTCCAGATCCAAGGATTGTGTTCCCATCATGGCAGAGCCTGCAACCGGTCAGCCTTTTGACAAGCTTTTCCAAGTAAGCCTCCAGCAAACTGTTCAGGAATAGCATATGGCAAACACTGTGACTTAAGCGCACTGATGCAAATGCAAATACAAAGAAACACATAAGTGTAAATAAAATGTCATATCATGAGTTCGAGTTAAGTTCTCTAAATCCCCAGCAGAGTCGCCAGAAACTGTGAACTCGCCTTTTTCGCGCCCTCCTTTTGAAAAGGTTTGAAAAGAAAGGCCTCACAGTTCAGACTCCCGCGGTTCTGAACCTAGTCTCACAAGTGCAATGTGAAACTGATAAACACCAAAGAGTCCAAATCCGACAAACCTTTTTGGAAAATCAATTTTAAATCAAATAATGCAAAAATTGGACTGCTTTGCCAGATACAAAGTTGCCACCTAAACATTTTATTTTTGGGAAAATTTAGGAAACCCTGACTCGTGTCAAAGGCCACATGTCCGTCATCACCAAAGTTGCATTGGCTCAAGAACTTAGGTATGAAAAGGGAAGGTCATGAATTGAGCACCCCCGCTCGCCCGATCAAAGATCGGCCTTTACTAACCATGATATGTCATTTTATAAATTTTATGCGTTCTTATTCCAGTTATTAAACTAGCTTTACTATGTGATGCACACAAGCAAGTATAGACTAGTCGCAAGACTTGGAATAATTCAACTCATGTTTGTTTGCGAAAATGGTTTAAATTTGCCACCCTCAAATGGGCTTAAAAGATGCGGATTTTCCACCAAACATAGCGGGCTTAAAACATGATTTGCCACTTAACAAAGTGGGCTTAAAACACACATTTGTTGAATCATTCCAGTTCAAACAACAAGCCTTCATCCACAGGCATTCATACAGTTTAGCATTTAAGCATATAGCCTCATGGCAAGCTTGCTAATCATGGCAATATCGCAATCACACTCATGCAAGTATGCTAAAGCATAAAACTCACCGAATACTCCAAGCCAAAACAAAAACTAGTTAGACAAATGCATGATCCTAACTATACAAGATGCCTAATGCAACGCATGCAATAATGCAATTAATAGGCTCGGCCACTGATATGGCATATGAATCAATTTGAACAACATGCGATTAAACACATATTCAAAGAAGATAGTGAAATTGCAATGCAGTTTAAATGATGCGCCGAGCCTCGGTGCATGCAAGACAAATGAATGGATGCAAACATGCAAGCATAAGGTATGCTAATCGAAACATGATCCCTAATCTAACCATCAAAAGCGGGTAAATAAAAAAGAGAAAGACTTGAGGTTGGAAGACATACACGTATGCACGCACACTTATTACAACATTACACCCTCGCAAAGGAGGGTCCGAATAAATAAGCTAACTAGGCTAAACTAAGCTAAGCTAAGCTAGTTATTACAAAACTTAAATAAATAGCTAAACTAATTAACTAATTTATTACAACACTTGAAATGAATACTAACTATCTAAACTAATTAAAATAAATTAATTAGGTTAAGCTAATTAAATATTACAACATGACTAATTAGCTACAACTAATTAGACTAATCAAATATTACAATACAATTCATTATACTAATGAAACAATTAAAACAATCAAATGCATTCGATGTGAGCACCAAGGAAAATGGATGGAGGTTACATGCGCATCGCCTAAAAGCTGCTATGTCTACCCCGGACTACCTCTGTTTCACTTTCAGCCACTGCCTCTGTTTTTGCAAAACTGCACTGCTAGCCACACACCAAGGGCCGATTGTGCATTACTGATGGCCGGTCGGGCCTACAGAGGGCCAGTTGTGCATTGATTTTGTGCAAACTCTATTTTTGTGCTCTGAGGTGAAATCAGTACAGATAGAGCATTTTCAAGCTCTGTTTGTCCCCTCTTCCTTCTCTGTCATAGAAAAACCTCAAGAGAAGGTTAGGATTTACTCCAAAACCATCAATCAGCAATATGATCGCTTGATGCTTGAATTCAATTTTGGACAAAAGTCAATGAATGTAATGCAAATGGACCACCCCTCCCTTTTTGTCATGGAATGAACTCAAAAAAGGAAGTTGAGACGCTTCAAGGACATAAAAAAAAAAACACCATGAATTGATGCTTGATGACCCTTGACACAAGGAACTTGGCATAACGTCTGACCAAGTTCAAGCTTTTTTAGCCATTTTCTTTAAATGAGTTGATTCAAGTTTTAAACCAATTTTATTAGGCCTCTCCATTCATTAGTCCATTTATCCTCGGTGATGTTAAAGTCCTCTAAGTAAGAAATAATGTCAAACAAGAGGTTCTCCTAAGACATGAGAGAGAGACTACACCGTTGACAATGAATCTCTAAAGAGATTAAGCCATTAAGTGTAGGTCTCTCTTACATGTATTGAACAACCTCAATTGGTTGAAATCATTCTTAGATACAAGTGATAGATGGTTGATTGATTATTTAGAGTGAGACGGAAGTAAACCACACAATACAAGCTATGTATGCAAACTAATGAGACAACAAACAAACTAATCAAAGCATGAGACAATTTTAAAGGCTTGGACAGCCCTAAAACAGCCCATAATAGGCTAAAAACAGTGTTGAAATTACACTACAAAAGCCAAAAAAAATAAGCAAAATAGGAGAGAATTAAAGCTAGTAAGCAAGCCTAAGAAAGGGTGGCTCTCCACTCTTTGGACCTCAAAACCACATATTTTAGCCTTTCAAAACTCTGGAAATCAGTATGAATACCAAGGGAAAGAGAGTGAAAAGGAAAAGAGTTTAGGTTATGAAACAAAGGTGTAGAAAGAGCACCCTTTTGGTTACCCTTCAAACTCAACTCCAACACCTCAAACAAGCTCAAAAACAACCAAAACAGCAAGAATGATTGAGTAAAGAACAAAAATGAAAGCAAGGAAAGAGAAAGCAAGCTTGTACCTTTCAAGAAGCTAGCTTGCTTTTAGAGTTTCAAACTCAAATTCAATGCACTATCAAGCTTGAATTACACTTCCTCAAGATCAACCAAGGCTGTGTATGGTGTGTGGTAGTGGTATAAGGAAACTAGGTTAGCTCAAAGGATGCCTTGCAATGGAAAAAGGAGGAGTCAAGGCTCTCAAAGGTGTATATCTCTCTTCTAGATATTTGTTCAAGCCTCAGAACAATTCCAAAGCTTTGGTTTTATAGAATTCGAGCTGAAAAAGTGACAAATATCTTCAAAAATGGATAGTTAGCGGCCTCCCGCCCAGAACAGTGTTTATCGCTATCAAAAGCCGGCCGGCCATTCATAGCCACGGCCGACCATCACCAATTCACGGCCAGGCCTTGATGGCCTCCCCTATTTTTTTTTTATTCAATTTCAATTCATGAAGGGAAAAAGTCCAAAAAGAAGGCTCACGGGTTTCAATAAGGTAAATGTTGAAGATGTGAAGCTATTTCAGAAGCCTAATTGATTCTGAATCGCTGCGAATTCGCAATTCAACTTTCATCATTGAGTGCACTGAACCAAGCGTCCGAGTCTTGCGGGCAGTCAAAAGTGGGGTGTCTACGTCGTGTCATGATTTTTTGAAAATCATTATGTCAGCATATCCATGTTGTGCCGTATCTGTGTCCCGTGTCCGTGTCCATGTCCATACTTCATACATTTATATACATTGCAAATAAAAATATATAATAAAAAATTCATATTTCTACTGTCCATATCCTAATTTTTTTTTTTTTAAAAGACAGTGTCATGTGTCCGTGTGTGTATGTGTAACTGTATTTGTACTTCCTAGGTAATCCTCATATAAATGAATCAAGGCTATCATGAAGTGGATCCAGTTTAGAAAATAAAATTATTTTTAAGACCTTGATTCTGCACAGTCTAAAACATTTTTTAATATTTACAATCTTGTCAAGAATTAATCCAGGTCCCTTGTGGTTCAACACAAAGGTCAGTCCAGAAAAATAATTTTTTGAATGACTTTGTTAAAATGACTCACTGAGAGAGGAAGTTTGCATCAATAAAATTAGGTAATACTTCTTAAGAGACTTAACCCAATCAAAGTTTGACCTAAATTCTTATAATCCATTGTATTCCTATATTTAGCTAGGTTTCTACATGTATGCAGTACACTTTGGCAACTATTAACATATTACACAGTGAGGGCTCAGGAGCACAACATGATGAAGATATAATACTTCTACCTTAATTGTGACGATCCAGAAATTTTTCCTCCGCTCGAACGGAGTTGCCGCTCGAGCGGACTTGTGAGGCTCCCAGTATATTTTTGCAGGTTGCCCGAGATTCTGAGGGTTGTAGATTCCCGCTCGAGCGTAGAAGTGACGCCGAGCGACGCCTTTGTCGTTCGAGCCGAGCGCAAGGTGGGCGCTCGAGCGGGTCACCTGGTTGAGCTTGAATTTCGAGGCACGTGGGTTCGTCTGAGGTATTTTTATTAAAGTATTTGGAACCTCCTTATTTTATTTTGGGATATTGATCGTGGTGGTAATATGATGGTAGAGTAAGATTGGATCAAAAACTTTAGTTTGAATAATTTGTCTATGACCAGCCGTCACTCTTTTGCCCTTTTCTTTTTCTACACTTTGAATTTAGATGTGAGGTTAGCACCATTGGAAAGCTTATTTCTGGGGCTTCAATTTGGACACAAGAACGACCTAAAACGGAGTCCGGATGGGGGAGTTATACTTGTTCAAAGTTTCAAAATCTGTGCTGAAAACAGGTACGCTCGAGCGGTAATTCCTCCGCTCGAGCGGGAATTACGGGACAGCAGCTTCAAAAACGAGATTTTGAGATCATTTCTTATATTTTCCTCCCCTCTCTTGATTCCTTTTGCCCTAGTTCCGAAAACCCTAGGGTTTTGATCCCAAATATTTCCATTTCCCTTAGGTTTGAGCAAGATCTTCCACCAAGAAGTGAAGAAGGCAAGAAGATGACCATTTCCAACCGATTGGAATTTCGGGATTTTGGTGGTTTCGTCTCAAAGCTTTGCTCCTAGTTTGGTTATTAAGGTAGGGATCCTTGTCCTCTTTCAATACTTGCATTCATGGATGGGTTTGTGGTATTTTGAGTATATAAATACAAAATCTATTGTTTTGTGCATATTGTGTCAAACTTGAGATTTGGGGATTTAGAGTTTAGAATGTTGGGAATGCAATTGCTTGGTTTAAGTGATGGATTATGAACTTTAGACTTGTAATCAATGAGAAAATTGGAACAAGAAGTAATGGTTTGGAAAATATGGCTTTTTCTTGAAATCCTTTATTTTCTTGAAAACCCTAAGTTGATTTATGAGGTTAAGCAAAGAGTTTACCCAAATTGAAAGTAAAATCATGGAATTAAGATATTGAATTGGATATATGCAAATTTATTTGAAGTTTGAAAATGTTTGAGAATTTTATTAAAAATTAGCGAATGAACCTTGTTTTAGGCATTGGAAATCATATTAAAATGTGAAATGAAATTGGGAGAAAAGGTTTTGTTGATGATGTGGATGATATTAATTTGGCTATGGAATCTTGAAATGAGATCAAAGAATTTACCCCGAATTATGTTAAATTATACTTGGTAGTGTTGAATTGAATCATGTTGAATTGTGTTGAGAATGTTGAGTTTTGTTGAATGATGAGGAAATGTTTGGGTTTTGGTGCAAACACTAGAAATTTAAAGAGTTTTGGGGAACATGGAAATGTTCATAAAAATCATTTCTTTCTTTGAATAGAAGATGATGGGTGTAAATTCCATAATGTGTTTTGTAAGACTAGTAATCCTTTATATGTATATATTGAATTGGAGAAATAGGTTTGAAGACTTCATCTTTTAAAATATTGTTTGCTTTGTTTTATGTGCTTGATGCCCTTAAGATGCCTGTAAATTCATTTGAAGTAAAATAAAGCAGGAAATGAATTAAGAAAGAAAAGGAATTAATGTATAAGTTGTGTACATGTGTAGGGCATAACCCGAGAAGGACAAGCACTCCGTTATAGCACTGTGAGTAGTAGTACTATAATTGTACATTACTTACCGTTAATAATCATTGTTATTAATATTACATTCTTTATGGGCAATTATGCTAACGTATGTGTGGATTGAGACTTATGTAAGCGATGAAGGATTTGACATACCTCGGTTTGGGGATGGCTAGAACTATGGATAGTGCTATAGTCATGTGCTTTGTTTACTATTAATGAATACTATTAATGTTCTGTTATCTGTAAATTACCCCTGTTGGTTTATAGTGAACAAGAAGAACAATGATGCATGTGTCTTCCATCAATAAGTATTACTACTATTCCGATATACGTAAGATGAATATTTTAACTTGGAATGACTTATGAAGAGACTTGTGTACACTATTGGGTGACAAGGTATTTTTGTGAACCTGAGGTTATTCTGTCCTATTTATTCGTTCTGCTTATGACATGATATATAACGATATGATTTCTGGTATGGAACAAAGTGCTACACTTTGGTGGGAGTCACCTCTTGAGTCCATACATATGTGAATTGGGCTTAAAGCCTATGTGAAAGTCATGAGGCCTATGGCCGCTCAATGAAAGATATAATTTGTGAAGTTATGAAGATACAATTTGTAAAGTTATGAAAGATATAATTTGTAAAGATACGAAAAGTATTTAAGGCATTTTTAGTACAAGGCCCTTGCCCGGGGGTAATAATACCGTGGTTTGTGGCCCTTGCCCGGGGGTAATAATACCGTGGTTCAAGAATATGTTTTATATGAAATTGTGAAGTATTTGTGAACTATGAAATTATGAGGCCAAGGGCCAATTTGTGAATTTGTGAAATTATGAGGCCAAGGGCCACTTTGTGAATCATGAAATTATGTGGCCATGGGCCATTTGTGAACTATGAACTTATGTGGCCATGGGCCATTTGTGAACTATGAACTTATGTGGCCAGGAGCCATTTGTGAATTTGTGAATCTAAGAGGCTGAAGGCCAATTTGTGAAGCTATGAAGTTATGAATCTAAGAGGCCGAGGGCCAATTTGTGAAGCTATGAAGTTATGAATCAATGAGGCCGAGGGCCAATTTATGAAGTTATGGATATGTTCCAAGATAAGATCTAAGTGTGTTTAATGAAATCCATATTTTGGGTTACGAAATGTTTAATATGATAAGTATCTTCTGAAATGATAGAAATGCTATGAACTTCCGACATGTTTATGATATGATACGTTTTCTGGATAATTTTCCCGAAGTGCCTAGATATGCTACAAAACTCCGAATGTTCAAGATACGACAAGTTCTTTGAATAAGATACCTTTCTATGCATACAGAAACAAATTAACAATATGTTCTCTTTATTGATAAGTGCACGGATATGTATTATAATTCATGTTGAACATTGAATTGTTATGTGCTATTATTCACTGAGCTTGGCTCACTTTATTTTATATCTGTTTCTGTAGGCACTCAACCTGGAGGTCAGCCTTAGCCTGTGGCTTCCGTTACCCAGTTGTCAATCCCTGAGTATCTAAGCCCTTAGCAGATGACCGCTTATGTCATGGAGTTTTGCTAAGTTTTTAATTTGTACCCTAAATGTCTATTAAGATTGATGTATATATAATGTTTATAGATGTATGTACATAGCTATTTTCATGTATTATGTTTTGTTTGCGATCCTGGTATAGTAGTGGTAGCTCAATGGATATTATTTTACGCTATTATATGATATTAAATGCTTCCGTTCAGGCCCCATAAATTACATTCACCAGGTTTTATGTCCGTTTCTGAAGTGGTCATGCCCAAACTTTTAGGGGCGGGTTTGGGGCGTGACATTAATCATACTCAATCTCTCTCTAAAATATAAAAGCAATAGTAGTTGTGGTGAAACCTACGCAAAAAGAAAAGTTTCCTCAACAAAAAAATAAAGAAGAAAAAGGGCATTTAGTGACATTATAATAAACATTTAAATGACTAAAGTTGTGTTGTCATGGTAATAAGACATCTCAACAATTTAGAGTTTTACATCAGCTATAAATTCTCACAATGCTCAATCTACCTAATTCTATTTTGGACAACTAGATTTCAAAATATATTGAGTGAAAGTGTATGAATTTCCAAAAATTTAACAACGAATAGTAATCAATAAAAAGTATATGGAATTTTGACGATTCACTTTTCCTTTGGCTGAATATTTCCAATGAAATTCAAGTAAAAGTAGGCTAGATGATTAATACTATGAATTAGGTCCCGGCCTCAAGTCCACTTATGACCTATCAAAAGAGATATTAGAATGACAAAATAGATTTATGACAATTTTAAACAGTAAAGTTGCTGATTTCAGGCACTAGTTTTGACAATTTAGAGGGGAAGTTCACAATGAGCCTAGACGAAAACACCAAAAAATTGAAAAAATAAAATAAAAAAAAAATCACCGACAATGTGGCAAATTTTGGGTGCATTTACCCATGGAAATGACATGATAAAATGCCATGAATCTGATAAGGGAAAAAACAGAGCATGAGCATGAGCCATGATTGCGTAAATACAGTAACAAAAGCACTACATTTCAAGATATACCTCCCAAACATGACAGGAATAGTATCAAAGGTGAGCCTTCCTCTAGATTGTCTTGTAACCTCATTCCACACATTATCAAACTCTTTTATTCTAATGCTATCCAGAGGCCAGAAGTAGTGAACCTGCAAATTAATGAAATGTTAACTACATAAAAGAGATTTAAACACAGAGTTGCATGGTATAGCTATTAATTTTCATTTGTTTCATTATGTTTTGTCAATAAGCTAAGAAACAAAATCTTGGTGGCCACTGGCCATATAAGAAATCAACAAAGCTAACATATAATGCAAGTTGGATATACAAGAGACCAACACATTTTAAAATAATGAAGACCTTGACAAAGCTAACATATAAAAGTCACGTTGACTACTTTTTGGTCACATAAATCAATGAATTATATAAAAAAAATCAAACAAAATATTTTAAGGGATCAGAAAAATCTAAGTTTGGCTTAGGCAGTTAGGAAACCAATCACATATCAATAAAGAATCACTATGAGGATTGATAAAAATTATAACAGCTCAACAACTAACATTAGTAAGATAAAAAAAGCCCCATTTGGTAGAGCTAAAATGGTTCCAACTTTCAAGACAAATTGATTTCCTTTGCTCTTATTTCTCAAAGAATTAAGATATGAAAAGACCTAGAAGAGACTAAACATTCAAAATAAACTTTCTGCTTTCAGATTATGAAAATTGAAAACAAAACCAAACTGAGTATCAGACCTTCCTTCATTTATTGAATTTTAAGATGTAGACCAAGTAATAATTTATTCCCATGGTATGTAGGGGGTTGCATCAGCATGTTTAGACTTTAAATGGTGCCAGGAAAAGTTTAATGATCTATTTTTACATTTTCACATTGTCATTAGTTAATGATCCCTTCTGATTATGTTTTATTAAATTCTAGTTTGGCACTCTAATATATTAGATTGAGCAGTAGTTAAAATGGTGAAAACTGATAAGTCAAGAAAATACATATCTACAATTTACAATTATGACTAACCCCATCTAAACCGATGTTTTGGTTTTGTGCCATTATACTAGCATGCAATTAACAGAAACCAATGCCGCAAGGTCTAATATAGCCTTGGCTTTCCAGTTGACATGAAAATAAAAGTAACAAACAATTATATTAGCAGAGTTGTAATAGTATAGAATTACAAAGATCACCTCAAGTATCTAGTTCCAGTGGATCTAGGAACTCATACACTTTCACATAGCCATTTGAATATGCAGCAACCTGTAAGGAAGTCAAAGAAAACACCATAGACATCATCAAAATCATAATTCACAATTCACAATTCCTTGTTGTACTATGTTTCCGTAGAGCAATACATCTAAAAAAATAATAAAATAAAAACTGACAGCATAAATTATAGAAACTTGAAAAACCCACAGCTATTTAGAGCAGAAAAGGGGGCTATTACAAATTAATACAAAAATAACCACATTTCAATAACCCTTGAAATCTTCTTCTTATAAACCCATCAAAATTCACAGGAAAACAATAACTCAATTTGCTCTTGTCCTTGTCCAATCGATCCATGTTTGCAACAGAGGCAGATAGTCAAGGGCATGTTTGGTTTGTCTCTCAAAACATGTTTTTGGAGAAAAAAATTCCAATAACTTGTTTGGTTGAATTTTTTTTTAAAAAAAATCCAAAATACCCTAGAAATCAAAACATGTTTGGCCTCAGATATTTCAAGATATTTCATCAAATTCTTCACTGTCAAAAACCCTAGAAATCAAATCCTAGCATCATATATTAGCCGAAATCAAAGCGCGTATCATAAACCCCCAAAACACTAGAAAGCAAAGACCCTAAATCTATACCTGCTTTTCAGGTTAGACCCATTTGCCGTCAATCCACTCCCGGTGAACTTGCAACTCCAAAAACCAGAACTCGATCTCGTCGGGACAGTTCTAGAAGGTGACTACAAACTTGGAATTGTTGACAACTATGGTGATGACACCAATCCACCATCCATCACATTAAGACGCATCTACGACATCGTATATTTCGAAGGAAAGAACAAGGTCAGACTCTGAAGGAGGAGGCAAAGGCCTAATGAAGTTGGGTTTGACATGTTCTCCTAAGGAGGTAGAGCCATCATCGTCTAATAAGCTCTAGTACTCAATGAAGAGCTGGTCATTCTTCTTCTTCGAAGATAAAGCCCTAGAAGAAGAAGGGGTGTCCAGAGATGATGAAAGCACATAGAGATGGAGAGGTAGTGTGGCAGAGAAGGATAGTGAGGGCTGAAGGCTTTTGATTGTTTTTTTTTTTTTTAAAAATTTTGGGTGTTTGGCTCTCAAAATTTTTATTTTGGCGCCTATTTTTATTTTAGTCATATTATTCATGATAAAAATTGCATGTTGTTAAAAGTAAAATACTTTTAACAACTAGCATATGTGCGTTGTGAAAAGTATACTTTTTAACGGTTGACTTTTTGTGCGCTGTAAAAAGTGTAATATTTTTAACGGCTGGCTTTTTGTGCGTCATGAAATGTTCAATATTTTTAACGACTGATGTACGCTTGTCGTGTATAGTTGATGTATTAACAGCATGTTATATGCACGTCGTAGAAAGTTTTATTATTTACGACTGACATTGTAAGTCATGAAAAAATCATCATTATTAGTATTCATGCTCTGCGCAATAGACATGCCGTGGTTAAAAAAGTATTTACAACTTGCAAAAAAAGTAAGTCGTAAAAGTGAGAAATTACGGCGTGCATTTATTGTATGTTGTTGATGTGGTGCTGTAAAAAATCAGTTTTGTTGTAGTGACTTTCATATCTATTCTTTGTGAGCAAAGTATTGTAAAAGAGGGTTAAAGTATCTCTTATTTTTAGTCATTATTTTGTGAAAGATTTTTGTAAAAGTAAGGTATTTATTGTTGAGTGAGGCTCAATAAATAAAAGTAAGACCTGTAAAAAATCCACAAGCTTGGTGAAGCCTTGGTGGTGTATTGATTCATTTTGATAGTAAAGAAATTCTCAAGGAAGTTCCTTGGGGAGTGGACGTAGGTCTGGCGTATCTAATTAAGGCTGAATTGTGCAACATTGAGGCTGTTAATTAGGATCTCTTAACTTTACTTGCTTGTCAAATTAAATATTTTATGTTTGTTTAATGTCAATTAGGTTATACATAGTGAGAGCATAAAATGGGCAAAAATACAGAATTTAGAGAGAAAAGAGCTTCCCGCACGTGCGTTGACTTTTTTCGCACGTGCGTTGACTTTTTTCGAAAAATGGGCTCGATGTTTTAAACCTGTTTGAAAGACAGCAGAGATATAAAAAGGCAAGAAAAGCGCTAGATTAGGGTGCTAAAATTTATTTTTAAGGAAATGGAGGCTAGGGTTTTGAAAATGTGATTTCTCCTCAAGGTTAAAGGACAACTTCTATGGGGGCTTCTTCCTCTTCTTCTTCCTCTTCCTCTTCCTCTTCCCACTGCTCCATGAGTAGCTAGTCTTATTTTCTAGAGTTTTGATGAAACTCTAACCATATAATAGGATTTTTCATAAGCTTTGATTGTGAACCGATTTGAATCAATGTATAGATGATTTAGAAGTTTTTAGTCATTGTTCTTTCCATCTCTTTAAGTATTTTACTCTCTATGATTGTTTAATGCTTTTCGTATATTAGTTTTCTTTGTGTTTATATTCAAAGTACGAGACAAGTCATGCTACGAGAGGCGGGTCGTGTTGCTACCGTAGATTAGAGCAAACACCTCATGCTACTCGGGATGATTCGTGCATATACGTTGAATGCAACAACTCTCTTGATCAATATTTCAAGCTTGTAGTTGTGAAATATTGGGTATTTCAAACTGGATTGCAATTATTGGCCGATGTTTAATCTTGTTTATATGGTTAGTGGTGAATTCTTTGCCCTATGATTTTTTTTCCCAAAAATCAATCTCTCAAACCCTAATTTTAATTGTCAATTTAATTTCTCAATTTCATTTATTTCTTGTTTAGTTATAAAATCTCTAAATCTTTTTAATCAAAATTAATTTAGGAATATAGCAATTAAATTAGTCTAATTTCACAATTGTCCCTGTGGATTAGTACCTGGAGTTGCCATTATTCTAAAAGAATTTGGTATAGTTTAGTGTTTAATGTTGGTGTGTGTAACGACCCATCAAATTTTGGCACTATTGCGGGGAACTTTTGGCGGAATTGAGTAATTTAAAGTTACATTCCTATTTTAATTTTTAGTTTAGGATTTTATATTTTTGTATTACTAAGTGTGCAGAGCGTTTAAAAGTGGAGCTATCACCGAAGTGCAAGCGGAGCGCAACCGAGCTCTGAAAAAAAACAAACCGCAGCACTAAAGTGCTAAAAACGAAGCAAACACTTACAAGCAAAGCACCAAAGTGCTAAAAAAAAAGACAAAGCTCAATTGAAGGTTAGAGACAACGTCTACACGTCAAGCCCCCGCAAGACGAGTAAAGCGTTTTCATTAAATCGCTGTGAGTATTTCTCCCTTTAGTATTTTGCTTTCATAACTTTAGTGCACAGAGTCAGAACTTAGTGTGCGTATGTGTGTATGAGTAGTGTATGCACGGGCGCCATTCTTGTCGCCCTGAATTGTGGAGTTTGGACCTTGGACTAGAAATGACTCTCAGGAAACTAAGAGTCTCTGCTCGTGTTCCTAGACTTGAATATTCATATCCGTACTTTGAACCAATAGAGATGGAAAACCAGAATGGCCTAAATGGGCCCAATCGGACCCTTAAGGATTACTTCACACCCACTGTATACACATCACCATCATGCATTCAATTACTCGACACCATTGCTGCTCATTATGAGATTGAGTCCAGCACCATACAAATGCTTCCATCATTCCATGGACTAGCTCACAATGATCCTTATAAACATTTGAATGAATTTCTGAAAATTTGCTCTACAGTAAGGATCCAAAATTTCACAAATGAGGCCTTAATGTTACGATTGTTCCCATTCTCATTAAAGGACAAAGCCAAACACTGGTTGAACTCCTTACCTGCTAATTCTATCACAACTTGGAACCAATTATAGCAAAAGTTTCTAGAGAAGTACTTTTCCATTGGTAAGACCAACCAAAGTAGGCGAGCCATCACCAATTTTGCTCAAATTGATGGCGAACAATTTCACGAAACATGGGAGAGACTTCGTGACCTTCTCCAACAGTGTCCCCACCACCCAATGCCTGATTGGCAACTTGTTCAGACCTTTTACTATGGTTTAACTAAGCCTCACTGCCAAATGGTGGATTTATCTTGTGGTGGGACATTCACGTCCAAAAATGACGCCGAGGCATGGCAATTATTTGAGAACTTAAGTGATAATTCCCTTCACCATGCCTTTGCAGCCCGGCATGTCCGGTAACCAGTAGTTGGAGCCCCGAAGAGAAGGGGCATTTATGAGGTCGGGCAAAACCTAGAATTAGCCCAACAAGTAGAGGTATTGTTCCACAAAATAGACTAATTATTGGCTGCAGAACATGCCCCTACACAGCAAGATCAGCCTCAATTTCATGAGGTGTGTGCTATTTGTGCAAGCCCTGCTCATGACTTAAGTGAATACCCTTCGGTATCACAATTCCCAGAGTTAGTACAAGAGCATGTGAATGCAGCTCAAGGATTCTCCAACCCGGGTAATGACCCATATTCCAGTACATATAATCCGAGATAGAAAAATCACCATAATTTTTCATGGAGACCTCCTTCACAAGGCACTTCTTACAATCCTCCACCACCAAGGCAGAATTTTAATAATTTTGCCAACCAATATTCCTACCGGCCACCACAACCTTAACGACCCCCACAACCTTACCGACAATCACAATCCCTGCATGTTCCTTAAGGCAACTCGGCCTTTGAGACTCAGGAGTTAGAAGTTCTCTTAGAACTTAAGGGGTTAGTACCAGTAGTTCACTCCCATACTCACTCCATTGCCAAGCTAGAGGCCAATTTGGTCAAATGGCTAGCAACATGAATAGAAGAGAGGAGGGAAAATTACCGAGTTAGATTGTAGCCAACCCTAAAGGTCAATATGGGGCAGAGGGGTCGGGTGGGAATGGAAAGCACCATGAGCAAATACAAGCGGTGATTACTTTAAGAAGTAGAAGAGAGTTAGAGCGTCGATCGGTTGCGTCTAATACAACTAAGGCTAAGAAGGGTGATCACGGTGGTCAACCCAAAGAGAGCAAGGGTGAATGAGAGACACCTGGGGGGGTGACTTAGCCCCTAGCACTTCACATGAGCCTAAGACACCCTATGTGCCTAAGACACCCTATGTGCCTAAGACACCCCTTCCCCAATGCCTTGAGACACCATCCCCTTTCAATAAGAAGACAGCATCCATGGAAGCAATAATCGAGGTTTTTTAACAAGTTAAAATCAACCTCCCCCTGTTGGAGGCAATTAAGCAAGTACCCTTCTATGCAAAATTTTTAAAGGACCTTTGTACGCAAAAGTGTAAATCTAGGACACACGTGTCCCAAAAGGTCATACTTACGAAGCAAGTAAGTGCCATCTTGTTTAATGACACACCTCCTAAGCTTAAAAACCCGGGTGCCCCAACCATTGCATGCATTATAGGGGACCATTTCATTGATCGGGCCTTGTTAGATTTAGGGGCTAGTGTCAATTTGTTTCCGTACTCTATGTACGAAGAATTTGGGCTTGGCGAGTTGAAGCCCAGTACTGTTACTCTCTAGTTGGTTGACTGGTCCCTCAAAGTGCCACGTGGCATAATCAAGGATGTGCTAGTAAAGGTCGATAGGTTTTATTTTTCTATTGACTTTTTGGTCTTAGATATGGAACCAGTAGCCAGCTCTAGGAAGCAAATCCCGGTGATCTTAGGTTGACCTTTCTTGGCTATGGCCAATACGTGCATAAATTGTTGTACCGGGGTTATGGAAGTTTCATTTGGGAATATGCAAGTACAACTTAATGTTTTCCAAGCATCCCAACAACCCCATGAGAGAGAGGAATGCTTATTTGTGGATGTTGTGGATAGGATTGTGGAGAAGGCTTTACCCTCCATTCTTGTAGAGGACCCTTTAGAGGCTTGTCTAGCTCATTTTGGGTTTGAAAATTTTGATATTGATGGGTCGGTTGAGGAGGTGAATGCCTTGCTTACTTCTTCTTCTACACCGGATTTTCTTCCATGGAAAGCCCGATTTGAGTCCCTTTCTCCTCTGTCTAGAGAGCTTGCCATACCATCCTTAGTCACACCACCTATACTTGAGTTGAAACCGCTCGCAACCACACTTAAGTATGTATTTTTAGGGCCTTAAGATACTTTACCTATCATCATTACATCTGACTTAACTGCAGAGCAGAAAAGTCAATTAATGAGTGTTCTTGTGGCACATCGGAGTGCTATAAAGTGGTTGGTGGCCGATTTGAAAGGGATAGATCCCTCCGTGTGCATGCATTATATACATTTAGAGGAGTATGCCAAACCTTCTCGTGAAATGCAACAGAGACTTAATCCCAACATAAAAGAGGTTGTGAAAAAGGATATGCTAAAATTATTGGATGCGGGTATTATATACCCCATCTCAGATAGCAAGTGGGTGACTCCCACGCAAGTGGTGCCCAAGAAATCGGGCATCACTGTTGTAGAGAATGAGCAAGGAGTGTTGGTCTCCACACGAACCACTACTAGGTGGTGAGTGTGTATTGATTATAGGAGATTAAATTCCATGACTAGGAAGGATCATTTTCCTTTGCCATTTATTGATCAAATTCTTGAGAGGTTAGCGGGGCAGGGTTTTTATTGTTTTCTTGAAGGCTACTCGGGGTATCATCAAGTCCTAGTGTACCCCGTTGATCAAGAAAAGACCACCGTCACTTGCCCTTTCGGCACTTTTGCTTACAGGCGTATGTCCTTTGGGCTATGTAATACACCGACAACTTTTCAACGGTGTATGATGACCATTTTCTCTGACATGGTGGAGAAATTTTTAGAGGTTTTCATGGATGACTTCTCTATGTTTGGGCCGTCTTTTAAGGAATGTCTCCAGAACTTAACCAAAGTCCTTATTCGCTATGTGGAGATAAACCTGATTTTGAGTTGAGAAAAGAGCCATTTTATGGTTCGTTGGGGTATAGTGTTGGGACACATTGTGTCCCCTTGAGGCATAAAGGTTGACAAAGCTAAGGTTGACCTCATTGCAGGCCTTCCTCCACCCAATTATGTGCGTTAAATTAGGCCTTTCCTCGGGCATGTAGGTTTTTACTGTAGGTTCATCAAAAACTTTAGTAAAATATCACGTCCTTTGTATAGTTTACTTGCTAAGGACGCACCTTTTATCTTTGATGAGGCATGTTTGAAAGCTTTTAAAACACTGAGAATGGCCTTTACCATCGCCCTAATCATGAAATCACTGGATTGGTCGCTTCCCTTTGAAATCATGTGTGATGCCTCAGATTGTGCTATTGGGGCAGTGTTGGGTCAAAGGGTCAATAGGGCACCATATGCTATATACTATGCTAGTCGCACTTTCTCGAATGCATAATTGAATTATACTACTACCGAGAAAGAGTTAATAGCTGTGGTCTTTGCCTTAGATAAATTCTAGTCCTATCTCCTAGGCTCCAAGGTCATAGTCTTCACTGATCATGCCGCTTTGCGGTATTTACTATCAAAGAAAGAGACCAAACCTAGATTAATTAGATAGATATTGTTGCTTCAAGAATTTGACTTGGAGATCCGAGATAAGAAGGGATCTGAGAATGTGGTGGCGGATCACCTCTCCCGAATCCTTGTTGAGTATAACAGTGACCCTTTAACTTTGTACGATTCGTTTCCGGACGAACAACTTCTTGTAGTGTCACGAGCAAGCCCCCCGTGGTTTGCACATATTGTGAATTACTTGGCCATTGGGCAAATTCCTCAAAATTGGCCTAAGCAAGACAAAAATCGATTCTTTTCATAAGTCAGGTATTATTTTTGGGAGGATCCGGAGTTGTTTAAATATTGTTCCAACCAAGTGATCCAACGGTGTGTGCCGGAGAGTGAGGTAAATAGTATTCTTACATTTTGTCATTCTTCTGTATGTGTCGGTCATTTTAATGGGCATAAAACGACCGCCAAGGTTTTACAAAGTGTGTTTTATTGGCCCACCATTTTTAAAGATGCCCATCAATTTTTTAGAACTTGTTTGCGCTGTCAGCAAATGGGTTCGATATCTCGGTATGACATGATGCCGATGTCCCCTATTCTTGTGGTAGAGATCTTTGATGTTTGGGAGATTGATTTTATGGGACCTTTCCCGTAATCATTTAGATTTTAGTATATTTTCTTGGCAGTGGATTATGTGTCTAAGTCAGTGGAGGCAATAGCTACCCGATCAAACGATCATAAAGTAGTAATCAAATTCTTCTATGAAAACATCTTCGATCGTTTTGGCTTTTCTAGATCCATAATAAGTGAACCGGTTCTTTGAGTCAGTAGTTAAGAAATACTTTATCACTCATAAAGTGGGCACTCCATACCACCCTCAAACTTGTGGCCAAGTGGAAGTCTCTAATAGGGAAGTGAAGCACATAATAGAGAAAACGGTGAGGCCAGATAGGAAAGATTGGTCAAAACATTTGATTGATGCTTTATGGGCCTACTGCACTGCTTATAAGACACCCATTGGGATGTCACCATATAGGGCGGTATTTGGCAAAGCTTGCCATCTCCCAGTTGAACTTAAGCACAAAGCGTTGTGGGCCATAAAGAAGTTTAACTTCGATATGGCCGCGGCTAGACTCAACCAGAAATTACAACTCAATGAGTTGGAGGAAATTCGGAATGATGCATATGAGAGTTCGAGAATTTTTAAAGCTCGGAATAAGGAATTCCATGATAAGCACATTTATAGGAAATCCTTTGAACCCGACCAAAAAGTGTGGCTTTTTAACTCAAAATTGAGACTCTCTCCGGGTAAGCTTAAATCAAGATGGGATAGTCCCTTTGTGGTTATAGAGGCATTTATTTATGGCACCGTTGAGGTACAAGATCCAAAGAATGGCTACACTTTCAATATGAATGGCCAAAGACTAAAGCCATATATAGAGAGGATTGGGAATGAGAATATGATTGAGTCCATTGCTTTGATGAACCCTTTCTATTATGATTGAGAGATTGATGTCTTGTTCTCTTTTCTTTCCTTTCTATTCTATTCTATTTTTCTATTTTTCTTTATTCTTGCTGCGATTTATTTGCATCTAGGAGACTTTAAATCCTTTAAAGGTGTAATTCATTTGGTGTTAGTCGTGCCCGAACGGCATCTGATGGTCTGGTATAGCTACATAACTGTGTTTGTAGTGAGTTCCTATGAGACCAACTTAGACGGTGGAAACTAAAGTTCGAATGGCAAAGCCTAGAACGTAAAGGTTTGGAATTTCCGTGACTAGAGTCTGGTTTAAATACACATGGGTGTAAAGATTGCTTCAAAACTACCTCGGCTTGAACTCTGTATGACAGCCCCATAGGTCGAGTTAACTTTATGTGCCTCGATTCTGGATACCAAATCAACTTAGTCTGTCACCCTATTAAAGAATAGGGAAAGTTACACACACTGTTAGGGAAAAAAGTAGTACTCATGGTTTTCGTGTGAAAATTATACCTTTATTGAACTTTTATTTCTTTTCATAGGCTATTCTTATTTTGATTATGAAATAAAGGTACAAGTTGGGTTGAGGGAGTTAAAAAAAAAATCTCGCACGTGCGGCACTACCCACCGCACATGCGGCAAAATTTTTAGTCCACAATTGGGTACTGCTTTAATTGTAGGTGCGCGGAGGAGGTGCAGTAACCGAGCCGCATGTGCAGCTTGATCCCCACACAGGCGGAATGTCATTCCCCAAAAAAAAAATAAAAATTCTGTACATGCGTCAAAACCCACCGCACGTGCGACCAAGCATCCAGTCTCCAAATTTGAGCCTGCTTTAATTGCAAGTACGGGTGTGGTGCGGCAATAGAGGGGCACATTTGGCTTGATCCCCGCACATGCGAAACGTCGTT
Source organism: Camellia lanceoleosa (assembly GCA_025200525.1). Classification (NCBI taxonomy): domain Eukaryota; kingdom Viridiplantae; phylum Streptophyta; class Magnoliopsida; order Ericales; family Theaceae; genus Camellia; species Camellia lanceoleosa. The sequence goes on from CM045772.1 coordinate 12,524,432, forward strand.
CCCAAAAAAAAAAAAATTTATTTTATTTTATCTAATTGATTGTTGTTATTATTATTATTTTTAAATTTTATTTTCATTTTTGAAAAAAAAATTCAGATTTGTTTTTATTCATTTTATTTATTTATTTTTTTAGTTTATTTTATTTTATTTTATATTCATTTTTGAAAAAAAAAATAAAAAAAAATAAAATAAAAATCACTAACTTCTTTCTTCTTCTTCTTCTTTCAACTTTTACTCACCACCACTTTTCCACCGGAGCATCACCATCCTCTCCGTCCGACAATCTCTGGTGACCACCATTTTTTCCAAAGAATCTCCATTCTTTTTCTCTTTCTCCACTCTTTCAAGGTAAACCTTTCTTTTTGTTTAGATTTGTGGGTGTAGGAGTAGATAAGTAGAGTTTTGTTTTTGTTTAAGTCATCATCTATTGTTCATCTTTAAATAAATAAATAAATAATTCTAGGTAGCTAAGAAGACGACCGCCGCACGTGCGGCCATCTCCAGCGCACGTGCAATCCTTTCCCCCCCCTCCAAAAAAAAAAATTATACTTAGCTTTTCTAATTCATTTTAATTATACTTAGCTTTTCTAATTCATTTTAATTCCTAAGTTATCTATTTATTTATTTAGTTGTTTATTTTTTTTATTTTTTCTTTTTTTTATTAATTATTTCTTTACTCTTTGTTAGTTTATTTCATTACTTGTTAGTGTAGTTTGTTTTCATTTGTTTAATCAGTCATTATTTACATAAAATGTTAATGTGTCTAGTTTATTTTATTTTAGGTTTCATATATTGTAAAATAAATAAATAAATAAAAATAAATAAAACTGTTTATTTTAGGTTCATTAGTTAGTTTAATAACTAATTGTGTAACGAATAATGCTATATGCACCAATTAGTATACAAACTAGTGTATCAATTGATGATGTGGCATAATTTAAGAGGTTTTTGGTATTTGTGATGTCATTAATGAGTGGGGTCAATAATAATGTCATAACTAGTGTTGGTACACTAGTTAGTATACTAATTGGTACATATAGCACCACCGTTGTGTAACTAGTTTAGTTGTTGTTCCTTTAATTTTTATTCATATTTTATTTTAGTTCATTTATTTCTCTATTAAAAAAAATAACTTAAAAAAAAATATTCTAATACCTAGCTTTTCTAATTCACTGTATTTTCCATCTATTTATTTAGTTGTTTAGATATATTCTATTATCTCAGTATTACTTGTTAGTATAATTCAATACTTGTTAAAATGTTAATATGTAAGTTTATATTATTCTATTTTATTTTGTTTTAGATTTCAAAAAAAAAAATGATGAGAATTGCATGTGGTACTTCAGTGGGCAGACTTGTGGTTAAATATCTTATTTGATTCTCACACTGGTTTCACGGGTATATGTGTCTATTGTTGGTATATACAAGACATGAGTTGACGAATATCCGCCTGGGCCTCCAAAAAGGCCAAAGGTTCCATCTCCTCGGTACCACCTCTGCCACCGTCGCCACCGTCACCACCATCCTCGCCGCCACCACCGATTGAATTGCCACAACCGGAGTGGGCTTCACGCTCACTTCACAAGCTCACACAGTTTAACATCACATATTTTTAGTGTGACCCGGTCACTTCCTGGGCCATTGAGCAACTCCAACTCCGGCAACAGTTGGGCCTTTGCACTGTGGCAGCCCCCACTTATCCTCGTCTGGTACGGCTCTTCTACCAGAACCTGTATGAGTCACTCACTGAGGTAGGATTGCTGTCCACTATTGATAGCCATCTCGTCAGCATCACAGAATCCATGATTGCCGACGTGTTAGGGTTCTTTTCCAAGACGGAACACCAACCCTTCCTGGAAGTTGAGGACCAACAACCCATACACAGCCTCATCCAAGAGTACTTCTCGGGGGCCCACGGTGATGTAAGTTACACGTGCTTGCGCCGGAGCAAGCTGCCTGGCCGTTTGCTATTCATTGATTCCGTGGTACATAAGAATGCCCTTCCACTTGGGCATAAAGCTAAGCACCGCTTGGAGTTTGTTTAGGTCTTACATGGTTATTAGCATGGCTATCAAGTCCCGTTTGCGCACATCATCTGGATGCATATGCGCAAATTTCTACAGGAGCCAGTTCGGCCTCAACCTATGCAGAACCTGACTTGGCCCCTGTCATTTGCCAACTTGTTCATACTTGTCTTCGAGCTGAACGGCCTCCCCATTGATTCGACTAAGGAGATTGACAGAGCTTATCCGACTTTTGGGTAGCGGGAATGATAGCATAGCATATCTCGCATCTCGCAACAAGTTGGTGCCTCAGTTAATGAGGCCCAGGACCCCGTCCATGATCAACCATCTCATCTTGCCTCCCCAAGGGAACCCATTCTACATGACTCGCGATGAGTACTTACAGCTTCAGCACTCTGTGGATCAGGTCTACAATATTCTTTACGACCACCACCAGTTTCTCATGGGGTTGCATATGGATTTTTAGACGCATCGAGACTATTCTCAGGCAGCTTTCGACCAGCTCAACGCCCACTAGCTCGACATTCAGTAGTCAGTTACATCATTGCACACTAACTTTTATACATATCGAGAGTCGAGCCAGCAACATTTTCAAAATAGCTCAGTGCCCGGGTTCAGGATGAAGCATTCGAGACGTGATCATTGATAGCCGCCTTGTTTGCCCAGCATTTCCTGCCGCCGCTGCTACCGCCACCGCCACCGCCACCGGATTCTTAGTAGTAAAAAATAAATAAATAATACCAAAAAAAAGAGTCAAGTTCGTGTGTGTGTGTTACTATTTTGCTTACCTGGATGTACAACTACAATCTCTGGTAATGTTCTCTCATTTATATTTACTTGGCTTTTGCTTCCATTAAGGACAATGTCATATTCAAGTTGGGGGATGAGGGTATTTTCTTTTGTGCATTTCTATTTGGCTCATAATTCATGCTTATACCTACTTCACTTGATTGCACCACTTCACTTGATTTTCACTTTGTGCCAATATGGTAGTGATTTGAGCATATGTTAATTGGGGAACATAGTAGGCTTGTATGAAAAGGGTTTATTGGGTAAATACTTGCATGTGATGTTTTCACTAGGACAGTTGTTTGTGTTTGTGGTATTAGTACACTTGTCATGAATATGCCTTGATTCACATAAACCCACTTTTATAGTAGTAACCTCTCTATTCTAATCCTTGGTGTACATCATTGATAATTGCTAGGGTTACAGAAGAGAATAAATGAGTAGCCAAGATTCTTCAAAAAAAAAGAAAAAAGAGAAAACCTTGACTTGTTTGGGTTCGTAACCTCTTTAACTCGAGTTATTAAGCCCGTAGGGGTGTCTCTACACCTAGTGCCCTAAAACCGTTTGGTTTGGGAGTCACTGGCCTAATACTTGCTACATGGGTTAATTAGAAAGCTTAAGGGACCTAGACATTGCACGGTTAAGGGAAAGTAAGGAGAATGACTTGTTCGGATTCGTAGCCTTTTCAACTCGAGTTATTAAGCCTGTAGGGGTGTCCTTACACATAGTGCCCTAAAACCATCTGGTTTGGGAGTTATTAGCCCAATCCATGTTACATAGGTTGATTAGAAAGCTTAATGGATCAGGATATTGCACAATCTTTCAAATAAAAAAAATTTAAAAAATTTAAGAATTTTGGTTACAATAATTTAGTTTTTCTATAGATGCTGGGTGTTATTATGAGTTGCACTGGGCTATTATAGAGGACAGTTAATTAGTATGGGGATTGCACTTTACACCAAGGGTACTAATGATATGTTTATTAGCATTCACAAATACATGAGACTTTACTTTTGTATTAACTAAATTGTGGTCTTTGCTCAATAGATTCCTTCATGCTTGTCTACTGTGACATCAATGACTCATCATGTCTTAATATTGCACTATATTATCATATAAGTTAATTATTGAGTGGTGTAGTGTGATTGATTGTTGCTGGATAGAAGTAAATATATTAATATTTGTGGGTATCATTTCTAGAAACCCTCACGAGACTTTACTCGTCCACTTGGGGTAACTTTGTGATTTAAAGGCTTGTTGCATATGCTAAATGTAACTGTTTTCCCACGAAAGAGGAAATAGCTAGATTTTGTCTAATTTTATTTTATTTTTATTGCTTACTTGAGGATTAGCAAGTTGTAAGTTAGGGGATGTGATTAAGGCCATTGAGGCTGTTAATTAGGATCTCTTAACTTTACTTACTTGTCAAATTATATATTTTATGTTTGTTTAATGTCAGTCAGGTTGTACATAGTCGAAGCATAAAAAGGGAAAAAATACAAAATTTGGAGAGAAAAGAGCTTCAGGCACTTGCGTTGACTTTTTCCGCATGTGCGTTGACTTTTCTCGAAAAATGGGCCCGATGTTTTAAACCTGTTTGAAAGGCGGCAGAGATATAAAAAGGCAAGAAAGGGACTAGATTAGGGTGCTGAAATTTATTTCTAAGGAAAGGGAGGCTAAGGCTTTGAAAAGGTGATTTCTTCTCAAGCTTAAATGACAACTTCCATGGGGGCTTCTTCCTCATCCTATTCCTCTTCCTACTTCTTCATGAGTGGCTAGTCTTCTTTTCTAGGATTTTGATGAAACCCTAGCCATGTAATAGGATTTTTCATAAGCTTTGATTGTGAACCGGTTTGAATCAATGTATGGATGATTTAGAAGTTTTTAATCATTGTTCTTTTCATCTCTTTAAGTATTTTACTCTCTGTGATTATGTAATGCTTTCTGTACGTTAGTTTTTTTTGTGTTTGTATTCAAAGTACGAGACGAGTCATGTTACGAGAGACGAGTCGTGTTGCTACCATAGTTTAGAGCAAACACCTCATGCTACTCGAGATGATTCGTGCCTGTACGTTGAATGCAACAACCCTCTTGATCAATATTTCAAACTTGTAGTTGTGAAATATTGGGCATTTCAAACCGGATTGCAATTATTAGACGATGTTTAACCTCGTTTATATGGTTAGTGGTGAATTCTTTACCCTAGGATTTTTTTCTCAAAAATCAATCTCTCAAACCCTAATTTCAATTGTCAATTTAATTTCTCAATTTCATTTAATTCCTGTTTAGTCATAAAATTTCTAAATCTTTTTAATCAAAATTAATTTAGGAATTTAGCGATTAAATTAGTCTAATTTCACAATTGCCTTGGTGGATCGATACTTGGACTTACCATTATTATAAAAGAATTTGGTATAGTTTAGTGTTTAATTTTGGTGTGTGTAACGACCCATCAGTGTCGAACTACTATAAATCTCAATGTTTGATTTTCTCTCCCTATCTTTCTTATTTTTATATTGATAATTATTGTTCTATTTTTTATTTGTTAAAATTCTGAATATTATATTTTTAATATTGTAAAATTTTTAATAATCCAATTCACTCCCCTCTTGGGTTGCCTATCTGGGATAACAATTGGTATCAGAGCCTAGACTTTAGTTTGTGTAACTTAACCGTCTTAGAGTAGATCATGGCAACCCCTAGTTATTCCTTACCTCAGGGACAAGCATCCAAAAGGCCATCACTGTCTAGCAGTACACATTTTAGCTATTAGAAAACTAGGATGACCATACATATTCAATCAAATGATTATGAATGTTGGAAAATTATTTGTGATGGTCCAAAAATTTCTACGAAAACCTTAGATGGCCTTAAGATACTGAAACCTGAAGATGAGTGCAATAAATCAGATACTAGAATGGCCCATATTAATATCAAAGCCACAAACATGTTGTATTACGCCTTAGATGCCAACGAGTTCAACAGAATCTCCACATGCAAAACCACAAAAAAAAAATTGGAATAAGCTTATAGTGACTCATAGGGGAACCAAACAAATTAAAGAATCTAAAGTTAGATTGCTAGTCTATAATTATAAACTTTTTAAAATGAAACCTGATGAAACTATTCCTCAAATGTTTACTCGCTTTACTGATATTATTAATGGTTTAACTTCTCTTCGCAAAATATATACTAATGCTGAAATTGTAAGAAAAGTGCTTAGGTCATTGCCAAAAAATTGGGAGACAAAAGTCATTTCCATTACCGAAGCCAATGATTTATCAAAGCTAAGTCTAGATGAGTTAATGGGATCTCTCTTAACTCATGAGATCATAATGCAAGAAGGAAAAGAAGAGGAGGACAACAACAAGAATAAAGGAATAGCCTTCAAAATCCACTTCGAAACATCAAGAGAATGAGAAAGATGATTTGGATGATGATAAAGAAATAACATTCATCACTAGGAAGTTCAAAAGGTTAATGAAAAAAAAACAAGGAGTGCGAAATTTTTTCAAGAAAGACTTCAATAACAGGGATTTTCAAAGAGGAGAAAATCACAAAAAAATTGAAGTTACCTACTACGAATGCAACAAATCTAGACACTACAAATCAGAATGTCCGGAACTTAAGAAACAATTTAAGAAAGACAAGAAGAAAGCCATGGTTGCAGCATGGGGAGCAGATAGCGATGAAAGCGACTCAGAAACCGAAGTTTGCAAAAATGAGATTGCTAACCTATGCTTAATGGCACTTGGAAATGAAGATGAGGTAAATAACAAACTTTTACGTTTGATGAATTACAATCAGCTTTTGATGAATTACATGCTAAATTTATGAAACTTAGTTTGAAAAGTAACTGTCAAAAGAAAGTGATTTCAAATTTATCAAAAGAAAATGAATCTTTAACTTCCAAGATAAATACTTTAGAAAATGAAGCCATGAAAATGAAAAAAGAAAATGAGATTTTAACTCGAAAAGATTTTTCAATTTCTGAGAAAAAAATTAGTAGTATTACAAGAAGAAAATGAACTTTTAAAAAAGGAGCAAATTATTTTGAAAGAAAATATTGAAGACTTGAAAAATACTCATTCAAAATTCACTCAAGGTAGAGAGAATTTAGATAAAATTCTTAAAAATCAAAATCGTACTTTTGGTATAGCTGGAATTGGATATAAATCTTTTTCAAAAGTAAAAACTATCAAAAATAGTTTTGTGCATGCATCTTCTGGTCACTCTCATCTCACATGTCATTTTTGTAGTACAAAATGTCATATTTCACCTTCATATCCTGTTAAAAGAAATCCTTTTGCTGAAATAAAAAAAAAAAAGATGTGGGTCTCTAAGGACATTTCAAGAGTGTTAAAATCTAACTTTTATGGATCCAAGAAAATATGGATACCAATAGAAAAATCAAATTTTTGTAGGTATGTTTCAAGACAAAATCCAGTAACGATAGATGGTATCTCGACAGTGCATGTTCGAGGCACATGACTGGAAGTAAAGCTATGTTCGCCACACTTCAACCAAAGGATGGTAGATATGTGAGTTTTGACAACAATAGCAAGGGTAAAATCATAGGTGTAGGTAGTATGGTAAAAATCATTCTCCTATTATTGAAAATGTTTTACTTGTTAAAGGTTTAAAACGTAACTTGCTTAGCATTAGTCAACTATGTCATAAAGGTTATGGAGTTATTTTTGAGAAAACTCATTGCACTATTGAGAACACCCTAGAAAACAAAACATTATTTGTAGGTTATAGACATGAGAATGTATATGTATTTAATTTACATGATTTGTCTTCTCATTTTAACATTAAATGTTTATTTGCTATAAATGATAATGGTTGGCTTTGGCATAGAAGATTAGGACATGCTCATTTTGATTTAATTTTCAAACTTTTAAAAAATGAGTTAGTCATTGGTTTACCAAAAATTGTTTTTGAAAAAAAACAAACTTTGTGATGCATGTCAATTTGGAAAACAAACTAAATTTTTTTTTTAATCCAAAAATATCATTCCAACTACTAAAACGCTTCAACTTTTGCATATTGATTTATTTGGACCATCTAGAACATTAAGTTTAGGAGGAAAATCGTACGCTCTTGTTTTTGTTGATGATTATACTAGATATACATGGGTATTATTTTTAGCACACAAAAATGAAACTTTTTATAATTTCTCAAGACTTTGTAAAAGAATTCAAAATTAAAAAAAAAAAAATCTTAATATTTGTAGTATTAGAAGTGATCATGGTAGAGAATTTGAAAATGATGATTTTATTATGTTTTGTGATGAGTTTGGAATTGATCATAATTTTTCTGTCCCTAGAACTCCTCAACAAAATGGTGTGGTTGAAAGAAAAAATAGAACTCTTGAAGAAATGGCCCGTACTATACCTTGTGAAAATAATTTGCCTAAATATTTTTAGGCAAATTAGACCTATTCTTAAGAAAGCTCCTTATAAAATTAGACCTATTCTTAAGAAAGCTCCTTAAGAAATGGCCCGAACTCTTGAAGCTGTTAACATTGCATGCTATGTTGTAAACCGAGCTATGATTAGACCTATTCTTAAGAAAGCTCCTTATAAAATTTAAAAAGGTAGAAAACCTAATATTACTCACTTGCGTGCATTTGGTTGTAAATGTTTTATATTGAATAACAATAAAGATATATAACTTAGAAAAATTTGATGTTAAATCAAATGAAGCTATATTTTTTAGTTATTCAATTTCCAATAAAGCTTATAGAGTATTCAATAAAAGAACTCTACTAGTTGAAAAATCTCTACATGTTGCTTTTGATAAATCTAACAACATTATTTTCAAAAATCTTGTAAGTAATGATATTGCAGAAAATCAACCAAGCATGGAGAGCATTTACATAAAAGAAAATGAAAAAAATCCGTTACGCGAACATGAAGAAGAAATGACAATGGAGAAACTTCAAGAAATATATGCTCTTCTAGAAAACAACTCAAATCTACCAAAAGAATAAAAGTATGTTCATGGCCACCCCAAAAACCTTATCATAGGTGATGCGGCGAAAGGTATAAAAACTCATTCATCTGTTAAAAATGTTTGTAATAACTTAACGTTTGTTTCACAAATTGAACCACAATCGTTTTTAGAAGCTGAAAACTTGATTTTAGCAATGCAAGAAGAATTAAATCAATTTGAAATGAATGAAATTTAATTTTTGACCCCTCGACGTAAGGATCATCCCATTATTGGTGCAAAATGAGTTTTTCGAAATAAAATGGATGACTTCAGAGTTGTTACCAGAAATAAAGCTAGATTAGTAGCCCAAGGTTATAATCAAGAAGAAGGTATTGATTTTGATGAAACTTTTGCCTCGGTTGTTAGACTTAAAGCTATTAAAATGTTACTTACTTTTGCATGTTTAGAAGATTTCAAATTGTATCAAATGGATGTTAAAAGTACTTTCTTAAATGGGTACATTTCGGAGGAAGTTTATGTTGAACAACCTCCCAATTTTGAAAGTCATAAATACCCAGATCATGTTTTCAAACTCTCAAAAACTTTATATGGTTTGAAATAAGCTCCTAGAGCATGGTATGAAAGAACTACTTGACAAAGGTTTTTCTAGAAGAAAAATTGATACAACACTTTTTATAAAAATTAAAAAGGAATATATGCTAATTGTTCAAATTTATATTGATGATATCATTTTCGGTGCTACTAATGAAAATTTGTGCAAAGTGTTTGCTAAAAATATGCACGGTGAATTTGAAATGAGTATGATGGGAGAGTTAAATTACTTCATTGGTCTACAAATTAAACAACTAATGATGGAATTCATTTAAATCAAATGAAATATGTCAAGGATTTACTCAAAAGGTTTTAAATGGAATCATCAAAGCCTACAGCAACTCTAATGAGCACATCAATAAAAATCGACAAAGATGAGTAAGGTAAACCTGTAGATGAAAAGAAATATCGAGGTATGATTGGTTCTTTGCTCTATCTTGCTACAAGTAGACTCGATATAATGTTTAGTGTTTGTATGTGTGCACGTTTTCAATTCGCACCGAAAGAGTCACACATCATTGCAGTCAAATGTATTTTCAAATATCTTGTTGGCACTCCAAATTTGGGATTATGGTATCCTAAGGGAACCACTTTTGAACTTTTTAGTTATTCAGATGCCGACTTTACAGGATGTAGACTTAACCAAAAAAGCACTAGTGGCACTTGTCATTTTCTTGGACACTCTCTCATTTCTTGGTTTTGCAAAAAACAAAACTTAGTGGCTCTATCAATTGCTGAAGCAGAATACATTGTCGCCGTTGGGTGTTGTGCACAATTGCTTTGGATGAAATAACAACTTCAAGATTTTGGACTTCACTATGATTATATTCCTATAAAATGTAACAACACAAGTGCCATTAACCTTTCAAAAAATCATATTCAACACTCACGCACTAAACACATTGAAATAAGGTATCATTTTCTAAGAGATCATGTACTCAAAGGTGACATTGAACTCGAATTTGTGCTTACAAATCGTCAATTAGCTGACATATTTACCAAACCTCTAAATGAAGAACAATTTTGTTATATTAGAACTGAACTTTGTATGATAAATACTCCAATATAATGTTTATATTAAAAATAAATTTTTATAAATAAATAAAAATAATAATAATTATTATTATATACATATATATATTCTCTCTCTCTCTCTCTCACCCACTCTGTCTCTATCTCTCACCCGCTCTATTCTTCACTCTTTGTTTTCTCTTTCTCTCGCTCTCTCAGTCTCCCTTTCTTCCTCTCATTCTCAGACGGCACCATCTTCATCCTCACCATCGTCTACAACCAGCTCCACTATCCACAACATCATCTATCACCTTTATCACTACTATCATCCATTCAAATTCCTCACCGACTTACCAAGATCTATCACGGCTCTACTGCCATCATCGATCTTCAACATCATTTCCGATTCATCAAGATCAATTATCGATTCGTCAAGATCAGTTACTGATCTACCAAGATCCATCACCGATCCACAAAATTCATCACCGATCTATACGATCTTCTCCATTCTTTCCAATCATCAAGGTTATCACTGATTAACATGTTAAAATTATTTTTGCACTGTGTTATATTTTTTAGCTTGTTGTATGTGCTCTAAACTCTCTTAGATTTAATAATGATTGCTTCTACCATGTCTGCAGAAATTATTTTTATTTGTATTTTCTCTTTTTATGCTAGTACACTTGGTGTAATTGTTTATGGCTGGATCTTAATGGCCCTTGGTATTATAGATTGGTAATCTGTTTCTTCCAGTTTATGTAATTTTTAGTGCATTAATTTAGGGGGAGACTCATATATGGGGAGTATATATACTCTTTTTTACTTCTTATCTATACCAACAAAAAAATTTTGCAAAGACAAAAAAGAAAAAATTTAAAAATGAAGAGAAATTCTTGCAATTTTATTTCGAAAGGAGAAAATATTACTCGATTTACATGTAAGTTTTCAGAAGACTTCACAGATTTTTTTCATTTCACTTCCCTCAATAACTTTTCATGAGCCTCCTTTACATGCCTATCTTTATTTCCGACTTTTGTGAGTCTTGGCATTATAACCGTTGCATAATATTGCACCGCATTCTCTAACTGCGCATTTTTCCTTTCTAGCTCTCTCTTCTCCTTATGAATATTAGCCAGTTGTTGTTTTAACAAGCACACCTCATCTCTCCATTGCTGATTTTCTTGTATTCTTGCTTGTAATCGTCGAGCCATATTGGAAACTCCAGTCATTACTTGTGTACTAAGAGCCATAATGTTATTAATAGCATTGATATCATTCTGATTACCAACAATACTAGGGCTCTCGTTTACAGGCATAGCGTGTGACTGCACCATTGGTAACCTCTCATTTGCCTGCATTACAAGCACCTCATGCATGTCCGAACCATTGATGACTAACGTAAAGAATGACATGATTACACAAAAAGGTAAAACAACCTTTTCTCTCCCAACACTTGACAATTTCGTATCTCTGCCTATCATCCTTATCACTTTTTATACACTTCACCGATCCAATACTCGATGCATATCTGCTCAAATCTTTTGTTTATCAACATTTTGTATGCTCGAGATACTCCAAAATCCCCGCATTGATTCTGACACGACAGAAGGACCATTATTATATTTTTGGCCTCTTGAATTATTTTATCAAATGTGTTTGTTTCCACTTTTTATATTTTATTTTGATGATGTCAAAAGGAAAGAAAAAATATGATTTTGAAAATTATATATTGCAGAGTTATCAAATATTTTGTTGATTTTAATTTTGTGTGAAAGTTATCAAATATTTTGTTGATTTTAATTTTGTGTGAAAATTATATGTTGCAGAGTTATCAAATATTTTGTTGATTTTATTTTATGTCAAATCCATACAAATATTGCCACCATAAAAAAAAGGGAGATTGTTAATCATATTGTTTAATTTTGATGATGTCTAAAATATTATTTGAAAATTTTAGATTTTTTAATATACATATCATATATTATTTGACACAAAATATTATCTATTTAAAATATATACTGTATGATATATTTGTTATAAATATTATTTAAATGGAAATATTTTGAAAATATTATTATTCAAGATTTTGAAAAGTTCGGCTGGTCACTATTCACTTTTTGACAAAATTAATATTGATTAATTATAGTATTTTGACAAATGTGATATTTGTGAGTTGTCATCTTTTGACAAATTTAATATACTCACATGGAATGGTTGGTATATAGCAAAAATATTTGATTTATATTTTGCATGCAAAATGAAACAAACTCAAGTTATGTTTGAAAGAAAATCATATTTTTTTTAAATATAAATATATAAATATATATATATATATATACATATATATATTATTATAAAAAGAAAAAGATGAGCTTGACGGTGGGTTTTGCATCATTGGCACATATATATATATATATATATAACTATAATTAATAGAAAAAGTTAGTGCAAAAGTTTAACAAAATCCTTGTATATATATATGACATTATATTCAAAAGTGTGAATTAAATATCTTGGTGACTTGCTTGCAAAAGTTTGTCAAAGAAATGATGAACAAGGAAAAAATGTGTAAAGATTGACAAAGAAAAATGTGCCACATGGTGTATTCATTGAAAACCAAAATAGATGCCTTTTGTCTGTCAAGGAGCATCATACCTCCAACGGGTATATTTTTTGGTATAAATAGAAGTGTTGTGTGTGGAGAAAAATCAAGAACTTGAAGAGAAAAAATCTGTGTGCTCCAAAATTTTGAGTGTATTGTATTATGCTCTTTCACTTTCAAATCTAAGTGTAGTCTTTGTTCTTACACTTCCATATCTACTCTTTGTGAGCATAGTATTGTAAAAGAGGGTTAAAGTACCTCTTATTTTTAGTTATTATTTCGTTAGAGATTTTTGTAAGAGTAAGGCATTTATTGTTGAGTCAGGCTTAATAGATAAAAGTAAGACCTGTGAAAAATCCACAAGCTTGGTGAAGCCTTGATGGTGTATTGATTCATTTTGATAGTAAAGAAATTCTTAAGAAGGTTCCTTGGGGAGTGGACGTAAGTCCGGCGTGTCGAACCACTATAAATCTTAGTGTTTCATTTTCTCTTCCTATTTTTTCTTACTTTTATATTGATAATTATTATTTTATTTTTTATTTGTTAAAATTCTGAATATTGTGTTTTTAATATTGTAAAATTTTTAATAACCCAATTTACCTCCCTCTTGGGTTGCCTATCTAGGATAACAAGGAGAGCCCATTGGAGACCAGCGGTAAAGAACAATCCCAAGCTAGAAGAGTCTTCAAATACCTCAAAATATGATGAATCGCATCAAGGTACTCTTTACAAGGTGCATGCATGATTTGACTCACAACACTAACTGCAAATGTCAAGTCAAGCCTAGTGTTGGTCAAATAGATAAGGTGTCTAATAAGATACTGATACATGTCGAGATCATTCAACAACTCACCAGACTCTGATGTGAGTTTGACATTATGATCTTGTTTGCACCATAAATAAAAATTTTGTCGATTACAAATAGGTTTAAACTTTCTATTACTATTATTATTAATGTTATTATTATTATGCTTATACAGGAAAATCTTTAAAGTTAAGAGAAGTTAAGTCAAGTTTTGAAGATTCAAGAGATGAAGGACAAGTGGCAATGTAAGAAGATGAAAGTTATATAGGTGGTTAGATGATGGTTAATAGAAGTTTTTTCCTACATTTTTTTTTTTTTTGTATAAATTGCCATTGATGACTCTATTGTAAAAGAGGACCAACAAATCAATACATGACTTGATTTTCACTTTTTTTCTATCTTAAGAGTAGATCTAATCTACATATGGGTAGTTTAAATTTAGATAGGAATAGTCTTAATATACTTGTATTTGATTGTTCATTCAATCATTTACATGTTTGCATCTTCTTCTTCTTCTTCTTTCTCTCTTTTTTCTTGTTTGTTATTATTTTTACTCCAAGGAAGTCCTTGAACTTTCAAGGCATAGAATCTCAACACAATTGCTTGATCATTGTGTTGTTTGGTGAGATTTTGGTTAAGGCTCTATAGATCTAAGTCTAACCAAAATTTTACTAACAATTTTACAAACAAAATATCAAGAAATTATGCAATCAAGTGGTATGTTTGCATCTTGTGCACCCATGGATGCAAACTACTAATGGACTAGCAATGTTCCAATGGGTATAAATTATAATTGGAATGCCTCATCTTCCATGTATAATAATTGTCAATATTATGACAACGATTCTACCATCTATTGCCAATATAATGGTATGACAAATGATATGGAAAGAATAATTCAGCGTCGTGAGGATGAAATTTATTGGCGCAAGAGTGAAATTTTGGCTCTGCAAGAAGAAATTAATTCTCTTGATTCGCAAAAATTTCAAATAATTTCATTACCGCCATATTATTTGATGCAAAAAGTTATAAATTACTTTGATGAAAAAACTCGTCAACTTAACTGTCAATTTTATCGAGTTGATGGAGAAATTCAACATTGAAGTAAAAAAATTAGAGAATCTTAAAAAGTACAAATTTTATGTGTATCTAAGAGGATTTTCCAAGCAAAACTTTCTCTCCACAAAAATCATGGCCAAGGAAAAATTAAGTTCTGAAAATGGCATGCCTGGGGGGCAATTTTTTAAG
This sequence comes from Camellia lanceoleosa, assembly GCA_025200525.1. Classification (NCBI taxonomy): domain Eukaryota; kingdom Viridiplantae; phylum Streptophyta; class Magnoliopsida; order Ericales; family Theaceae; genus Camellia; species Camellia lanceoleosa. The sequence goes on from CM045772.1 coordinate 12,539,460, forward strand.
CCATTAATTGAAAAAAAAGACCAACTTCTTTTATCAAAAGCTATTGAGCATTTCAATCCAATTGGAAGATTTGGTTTTAAGTCAAATATGACAAAGAATGTTGAACAACCATTACAAAATGATGGTGAACACTCAATTGGAGAGTATGATTTGAAGCCAAACATGGCTAAATTTGATGAACAACCATCACAAAATGATGATGAAAATCTAATTGGAGGGCATGGTTTTAAGCCAAATATGGCTAAATTTGATGAAAAAACATCACAAAATGATGGTGAAAATCCAATTGAGGGGTATGATTTTAAGCCAAACATGGCTAAAAATTATGAACAATCCACATTTAATGAATTTGAATTTTTTGACACTGTTAATTTTGTCAAAAAATTTAATTTTCTAAAGTCAATTGACATTATGATTTCTATCATCTAACAACTACAATGGTTTTGTGGTTCACATCAAAAATTAATTTTGATAAAGTGGTTTACAAAAAAAATTCTGAATTTTATTTCTATTTCTTATATAACAGTAATGGGGGAGTATTTCAATGTGGCTACAACAAACAAAAAACTATATATATAGCCAATCGATTATAATTTTCACAGTTTCTGTTAGGGGTACTTATGTGTAGGTCCTAATAAGTGGACTTATTGTCTAATAGGTCCTATGAAAAAAATTTATCATTAAAAAAATCATTAATTATAAGTTTTAGAGATAATTTATAAAAATCATGACAAAAAAAATTCACTAATTGTCAATTTTTAGCGACGTATATAAAAAATTATCACAAAAAAATTATTTTTAGCGACAATTTTACCAAGACTTATTTTCAATAGGACTTGATGGGAATTAAATCCAACTATTAGGACCTATTGGTAATTTACCCTTTCTATATTATATATTTATGTTCATACAACTCTTCAAGAATTCGAATACTCATTCTTAAAGAGTTGGGAGGCATTATTTGCACCATAAATAAAATTTCTATCGATTATAAATAGGTTTAAACTTTCTATTACTTATTGTTATTAATGTTATTATTATTATGCAGGAAAATCTTGAAAGTTAAGAGAAGTTAAGTTAAGTTTTGAAGATTTAAAGGATGGAGGACAAGTGGCAATGTAAGAAGATGAAAGTTATATGGGTGGTTAGATTATGGTTATTAGAAGTTTTTTCCTACATTTTTTTGTATAAATTGCCATTGATGGCTCTATTGTAAAAGAGGACTAACAAATCAATACATGACTTGATTTTCATTTCTTTTCTATCTTAAGAGTAGATCTAATCTACATAGGAGTAGTTTGAACTTAGATAGGAGTAGTCTTAATGTACTTGTATTTGATTGTTCATTCAATCATTTACATGTTTGCATCTTCTTCTTCTTTCTCTCTTTTTCTTGTTTGTTTTATCATTATTTTTACTCTAAGAAAGTCCTTGAACTTTCAAGGCATAAAACCTCAACACAATTGTTTGATCATTGTGTTGTTTGGTAAGATTTTGGTTAAGGCTCTGTCGATCTAAGCTTAACAAAAATTTTACTAACAAATCCATAGGAGTAGAAGCAGGTTTACACCTTAACATGCCAGTATCCTAAAACAAGTCAAGGGTGTACTTTCTTGGATATAAGAAGATCCCCTCCCTTGAATGAGTCACCTCAATTCCCAGAAAATATTTGAGACATCCCAATGCCGACAGAGTCATCACCTGTGAGAATAATATCATCCGCATAAACTAACAAGACTATACATTGACCTGCAGAATTCCGGCGAATGAAATATGTGTCATCGGAATGGCACTGAACAAAGCTTATAGATATAATAACATAACTAAAGCGACTAAACCATGCTCGTGAAGACTGTTTCATACCATATAAAGATTTGCATTCCGGGCACACTTTAATTGAATATGGAGAGCAAACTTAATGACTAACTAGAGCTCAATCCCTCACGTCATGATTATGAAAGTGGTTTGTATAAAAATGGTTACAAAATATGAATGAATTAGAGCTCAGTCCCTTATGTCATGGTGATACATCCATAACATTATAGTGAGAGATTATACTTTTTGAATACTTCTTTTCAGGTATGTTTGGTTTGAGTTATTCATCCTTTTATTGATAATTTTTTTTTTTTTTTAAATCAAGAGATTGTAAGGTTGGAAGTATTGCTAGTTACTTCTCATTTTTGTCATTTGGTTCTTGCGATTTTCAATTCAATATGAATAATTCTTTGTATTATTAAATATTAAATTGAATGAATTATTTAATTATGATTCACAACGATTTAAATCGATTTACATAATATATGAAATAATTTTATTTTCGCAAAATAAAAAAAGAAGACTAATTAATTAGATTGATTTACATATAAAATATATGTATATATATTTGTATTATACTAAATAAATGTAGAGATTATGTTGAGTGTAACAATCCCAACCTATGATTAACTTATAACCTTTGATTAAAAACGCATAACAAGTAATTAAGATAAAATTCTACGTTAATTGTATGTGATGTATATTATTTGCATTTATATCTATCTGTTGTAGAAAGATCTATCTGTATTTCTGTTTCATTATGCGAATTGAGGGCCTTATCGGCATCCGATTATGAAATTGACTTGGTTTATGTGTTATTTGGAATTTTTAGAAATTTATGGTAGGTTTAATTAAAATTTGATTCGAAACCAAATAATTAGAATAAAATAATGCCAATAGATTAGCCTTAACTCAACTTAATTAACTAATGCTAATTTAGCCTATATAAGGCTAATTTGGTGTTAGACTATTCCACTACACCCTCATTTCATCATCTTTGGAACTAAAACCGAGAGAGAGAGAGAGAGAGAGAGAGAGAGAGAGAGAGAGAGAAGAAGAAGAAGAAGAAGAAGAAATTGAGATCAAGCAAAGGAATTGAAGGGAAATTGGAGGAATTAGCTTGGAGACTCTAAGAACTAGTCATTTAGAGCCCAATTGAACTCATAAGGTAAGAATTCAAACCTTTGGCTTTGTACTTGAGTTGGTTAATACATGAATTTAAGAGAATTGAGCTAAGAGATGCAAGAATTAGGCTAAAGAGGTAGAATTAGGATCAAATCATGCATACATGCACATTTCATGGTGTTTTGAAGATGTTTACTCAAGAATTTTCACATGCATGACCTTACCTTGGCTATGTTTTAAGAATTCATTACATTTCTTACCATTTGATCTCAATTGATCATGTTTTGAAAGGTTGGAGTTTATGATAATACATGCATGTTACGTTTTGGAAGTTTCAAGTTTGGTTTTGTACAATTGGCAAAACTTTTGGGCTTGATTTTGTGAAATGGTTTGTAATTCTTCATATACTATGAGTTTCTCAATGTTTTACAAAGTTAGGCCCAAAAGGATGTGTTTTGAAGCTTTAAAATTGAGTTTTGAACTTGAATCAGCAATCTGGAAATCCTAGAATTTGCACCCTCCGCTCGAGCGGTGTTGTCTGTGCTTAAGTGGAGAATGTAAGCTCCCAGTACTTTTGCAAAGTTTGGGGGTTGGCTCGAGTGGCAGAACATGTGCTCAAGCGACCACTCTTATTTTTGACCATCCACTCGAGCGATCAAAATTACGCTCGAGCGTAAAATAAGAGCTTCTAGAAGTTTTACAGAGTTTTGCAGACTGCTTGAGTGACTGAAGTTGGGCTCGAGCGGAGACCCTGTTTACTCAATTTTTGGCTCGAGTGGCCATCAACCGTAAAAATCATGCAACCAGTACTTTTGCAGACCTTGCAGACCGCTCGAGTGACAGAAGTTGTGCTCGAGCAGACTGCCCTGTTTTTGAAAATTTGACTAAGTGTTTCAACTTACATTTTGGCATCCTCATTGCATCTTAGGCATTCCTAAGCCTTAATTAAGACATAATAATGAGGATAAGGTTTAGAAACACACCAAGATAGAAAAGGGAATGCATTATGTGTTTTCCCGGCGTGTATTCAATGTACATTTGTTATGTGTTTGTGTAGGTCGCGTGTAGTAAACTATTAGAGCTATCTATGAGTATAATAACTTTGTAAATGTATTTGTGGCATCCTTAGTTTATATGGCCCTCGCCCGGAGGAAACAATACGTGACTCAGGATCATATGGCCTTTACCTGGGGGAAACAATACCATGGTTTGTAAATGGCCCTTACTCGGGGCGAACAATACCGTGGTTTATACATGGCTCTTGCTTGGGGAAAACAATACCATGGCTACTTGTGCACAAGATATGGACCTTTAGGATTGTCGGTATCGACTATGCATATGGGTTCTATGACCAAGATGATATGAAAACTAATGGATGTACCACATATAATTGCTTATGACTTCTAGTTACGTATATGAATCTGAATCTATTTCGGATAAGAACTCTCATTTTTTAAACTGTTTGGACATCATTCATAAATCGTTTACTCTGATGTTATTCGCTGGGCTCCAACTCACTGTATTATTATTTTTGTATGTAGGTGACCAGGGGTGTGAAGGTGACCAGGGGTGTGAACAGGCTCAAGGTGATTGCCTAGAGTTCTGTTAGTCTACCAGCCAATGTGTCTCCTGAGGAGGTTCCCTTTTGACAAGTGATCAAGTTTTGTGAACAATGCTATAGATCTTTTTGCATTTCTTTTGCTATGATTGAACACATCTTTTGTTTGTCTGTGTGTATATATGGTGATGTGGGAGTGACTTTTTAAGTATGTAAATTAAGTTTTAAATTTTCTATCCCTTGTATGTCTACACAACTCTATAGACATTGTATGTTTGTATTTGCTTTCACTAGCCCCTGTATTTTATTTATTCTATTTAGAGGCCTTTGGTAGTCCTAGGGTTACTAGCCGGTTACGATGCTAAACCCATAAGAATGGGTTTGGGTCATGACATTAAGGGTATTTATGATCATTATATTAAAATCTTTTCTTATCTTTCTATAAGAAAATTATAGAACTTAATAATAGTTGGCACCATAAATCTGCAATTTTATTATTTATTATTCATATAATTGCAAGACATACGGCACCCTCCTACTCATTTGGAGGTTATGAGAAGTTATGAAATGTGGAAAGATGATGGAAAACAAAGTGGAGAACATTGAGCATGAAGTGGAAGTTGAAGGAAGTTATGGAAGATCATAGAGTATAAAATGGAGAAGGTGGAAGAGTATGTAGTTTTAGGTAGTTTTTTCATACAAATGTTTGCCTATAAATAGCCATTCATGGCTACATTGTGAAGGGGCCAACTCAAATTAAAGACAATTGATTTTTATTTTCTTGTTATTTATATTTCCTGCACTTAATTTTTTGTACTTTATTTTATGCACTTTATTTTCGAAGCATTGGAGTAAAGGTTAATTTTCTACACTTTATTTTCAACACTTCATTTTCAAAGCATAGGAGTAGAGGTAATTAATTGTTACTTTGATTGTTCACTTAATCATTTTTCTTCGTCTCTCTCATTTTTCTTTTAATTTTCCTTTTCTCTACACTTGGTAATTTTGAAGTTCTCTTTATTGAGGCAAAAGAACCGTCAAAACAAAAATTGTTGGCATATTTTTTTCTACGAAGGAAAATACCATAAATGTGAGCATGTTAGTAAGGATTGAAATCCTTACAAAATCAATTCAAACCACTTATTAAGTAATTGTGTTGACGGCTCTTTTACCTCAATGAAGAGGACTTCAAAATTGCCAAGTGTAGAGAAAAGAAAAATTGAAAGAAGAAGGAGGGAGACGGAGAAAGATGATTGAGTGAATAATCAAAGCAACAATTAATTACCTCTATTCCTATGCTTTGAAAAGGAAGTGCATAAAATTATCTCTACTCCTATGCTTTGAAAAGGAAGTGTTGAAAATAAAGTGTAGGAAATATAAATGACAAAAAAAAAAGAAAAAGAAATCAATTGTCTTTGATTTGAGTTGGCCCCTTTACAATGTAGCCATGAATGGCTATTTATAGGCAAACATTTGTAGGAAAAAACTACCTAAAACTACCTATTCTTCCACCTCCTCTATTTCATACTCCGTGATCTTCCATAACTTCCTTCATGCTCCATATTCTCCACTTTGTTCTCCATCATCTTTCCACATTTCATAACTTCTCATAACCTCCAAATATGTAGGAGGGCGCCACATGTCTTGCAATTATATAAATAATAAATAATAAAATTTTAGATTTATGGTGCCAACATTACCCCATCGCGACCATTAAAAATGATGTTTACTTGAATTTTTGAAGGGCTAAACCAAGCACATGACTAATCTAAGCAACAAAGTGTCTCAAATAATATCAACAAAGTGCTTTGAATGATATAATACCACCAAATGTTCACAATTTTGTTGTTTGAATGCAAGAGCCATTGTTTGACTACAACCGAAGCACACATACTGTCATTATTTTGTGTCTTTTGTGCCTAAAAAAAAAAAAATTGGCCATCAATTTGAAAAGAAAAGCCATTCTCAACCACTGATTTAAATGCATAGACTTTTTCTAACCAAATTTAACATTTCAAATGGCTAAGTTGTTCTTTAATGCATCAAATTCATCAAAACAATGCTTAAAGATGATTGTTTTATTAGCTATTTCATCAAAATTAAATTTTGATGTGAACCACAAATCCAAAAAGGATTTTGAACACCAAGAACCATAGTACAAGATGGCCTTAAAAATTTAAATTACTTGGCATTTTGAATAATTTCAAAAAATTCAGACTCATAAACATTAAATTATTCATCATTCTTAGCCATGTTTGGCTTGAAAACATGTTCTTTGGCCAAATAACTTTCATTATTCATTGACAAATGAGATGTTTTTTTATTTTATCCATTAATGGATTATGAAAATCCTCAATGTGAGTTTCATCATTTCTTAGTCTAATGGCTTGTTCCATTTTAGCCATTAATGGCTTAAGAAAATCCTCCATATGAGATTCATTATTTTTTTGGTTTAATGGGTTGTTCTATTTTAGCTATTAATGACTTATGAAAATCCTTCATAGGCATCTTATGTCCATGGTTTGACTCTTTAAGAATGGGTTTTTCAACCCCCCGAGTCTTATATGGAACATTATTTTTAACCATACTTGGCTCAACAATATACTTTTTAGCCATGTTATTTTCATAAATTGGCTCTTTAAAAATGAGTTTTTTGACCTCTCGAGCCATTGATGAAATCAACTCTTTGTTTTTGACATTTTCAACCATGGAAAAATTTTGAAAAAATTCACTAATTCCGCCCATTAAAACCTCAGTTAAAGACTTGGTAGTGAGAGTTGACAACTCATCATTCCATTGGTGAATTTCCATATCAAGTTGATGAATTTCTCCAATTAATTGGTGTCTTTTTTCTTTCACCAAATAATATTGTAAGAGATGAAATTTTATTTCATAAAAAAAAATAGATCTCTTCTTAAAGATCCAAAATTTTTTGTTTATGCCAAAAGATTTCATCTAGGCTATTTAGAATAGACGAATCCAATTCATGTTTCATTTCTTACATTTGGCGTCCCATTAGGTGTTGCAAAAATTGTTGGCTTATTTTTCTTACAAAGGAAAATACCATAAATGCGAATGCGCCAGTAAGGATTGACAAATCCTTACAAATTAAATTCAAGCTAATTATTAAGCAATTGTGTTGATGATTCTTTTGCTTCAGTGAAAAGGACTTCAAAATTGCCAAGTGTAGAGAAAAGAAAAATTAAAAGAATAATGAGGGAGATGGAGAAAGATGATTGAGTGAACAATCAAAGTAACAATTAATTACCTCTACTCCTATGCTTTAGAAAGAAAGTGCATAAAATTACCTCTACTCCTACGCTTCGAAAATGAAGTGCTGAAAATTAAGTGTAGGAAATATAAATGACAAGAAAAAATAGAAATCAATTGTCTTTGATTTGAGTTAGTCCCTTTACAATGTAGCCATGACTGGCTATTTATAGGCAAACATTTGTAAGAAAAACTACCTAAAATTACCCATTCTTCCACCTCCTCCATTTCATACTCCATGATCTTCCATAACTTCCTTCAATTTCCATTTCATGCTCCATGTTCTTCACTTTGTTCTCCATTATCTTTCCATATTTCATAACTTCTCATAACTTCCAAATGAATAGGAAGGTGTCACATGTCCTGTAATTATATAAATAATAAGTAATAAAATTACAGATTTATGGTGCTAACAATAATCTAATAAGGAAACTTTTAATATCTTAAAACTCTAATGGAAACATATAGATGAATGTATTTCCAATTTTGTTTATAATTACTTGTAATATGAAAAAGAATTATAACTGAACAATTATAATTTGATATATTGAGTCAATAACCCAAAAAGATTATCAATATTTACATTTAGATAATAAGGACTAGACAACAAACTAATATAGAGTACGTTTGCTACGATGGAATGGGTTGGAATTGAATGCCCATTGTAGTTTTGCATTCTCTTTCCCTTGTTTAGTATGACTTATTTAAATGGGAATAATCATTCTATTAGAATATGTCTATTTCAACAAAAATGTAAAATGCATATTTCTTCCTCTAACCTAAGGAATGATTATTCCATTCCATTATAGAATCATCATAAATTTTATTGTTATATTTTTTGGTACTTAAAATATATATATATATATATATATATGTGTGTATATATATCATTTAGCAACCACCATAATTCCCTTATGTTACCACTAAAAAACTGCAAAAATTATGTATATTATACTAGTAATAGTAAGAGAATTTCAACAAATAAGAATTTACATATGTATTTGCTCCCCCAAAGTTTGAAGCTTGGATCAGTTATTGACCACAGCCACTGCTATCCAGTTGCCACTATTACTACTACCACACCACTATCGTCGCTGCACAACAACCACCTTCTTAACCACCACGGATATTGCCATTGCTACCACCACTACTGTCACAACCACTATCACCACATCTACAACCATAAAACCACTACCATCATCATCATTGGAACCACTACCTTACTGCTATGCTTCCATTACCATCACTGTTTCTGCTGTTACAACCACTATCTTACCACAACTACTACCATCTTCATAAACATCACACAATCACCATCACCATTGCAAAAACCACCACTTTACTACCATTAGCCAATGTTGCCGCTACAACAACCATCATTGCAACTACAACTACCACAACACCACTTTATCACCATCACTAATGCCATAACAACCTACCACCATCTTACTATCACTACCATTATTGCGACTCACACCATCATTTCTACAACTATTAACACTATCATCCTCTATATGAATTTTTAATTTATTTATTTTTTTTATTTTTTTATTTTTTATTTTTTTATCCATACATTCTGTCTGCTAGGTCGTCCAGGTCTGCTGCTGAGAGTTAGTCGTAAAAGTCATCCACATCTCCCATGGGTGGTTCGTCGTACCATTCTTGATCATTTTCTCCCATCACCGGTGATTCATGAGAGACACCATGCTGATAGTTAGGGTACTGACTTTCATCGACTAATGTCTCTTTGCTGAAGGGATATCCTGGGATGGCCAAATTACAATGTATCTTCTGATGTCTATCTTCACAGACTAGATGCCCATAGTTTCCATTATATGCTAATAGAGAGTTGCTAGCAAATTTTCTCCATTTATTGAGCTGGTCTTTGAGCGGAAATCTTCTACACGGCCAGGGTCTCCTATTGAGAAATCCTAGGTATCCCGGGAATGTAGAGGTTCCTCTGAGGTACATTTTGTGTTTAGCTGGATTGCACCATATTCCCTTCCACTCTGGTAGTTTGCTATCTATCAAAGCTTCCACATACGGATGATGTTCTTCCATTACGTACAGTACTGCATGAGCAAGCTTATGTCCAAAGCTATCTGTCTGATCTGGATCTGTGAAAATTAGTCTAGAGACAAAGCCGTAATCTAACAATTTTGGGGCTGTTAGATAACGAGTTTCGCCTCTAATTTCTATCTCCAATGGCTCGAATGTAGCTAAATTTATCTGGCAAAGGCAAATGCTGAAGTCTAGGTTACACTGACATCTACCAAAATGTTCGGATCTCTTTCTACATTTTTCTTCTTCTAAGCAGGGCTGCTCTTTATCTTCATAGGTGTAGGTCCATTGATAAGCTAGGCCAGGGCAATCAACTCTTGCTATGGAGAGATCTTGAAGAAATTGCTGAATAATGACTAACTCGTTATTTCTGCTATCTTCGGCTAAGGTGTAAATATAGGGTTTTAGGTCTTCCATTACTTGGTTTTTCTCACAAAAAGATCGAATGATAGAATGCCTGAAGAAATACATTCTAGCACTCAATTGGTCAAATTCCTCACTGGTGAGTTGTTTGATTTCTGGGTTTGGTAAGTAGGTAGGTGGTTTTTCTGGGACTAATTTTTTAAGCTAGTTGGTTAGGGTTCGAATGGTGGCTCTCAATTTGTTTTTCTTCGTCTCGGAGCTGGTCTAGCTCTTCACTGACCTTTTTGCCTTTATCCATAATTTTCTTGAAATTTTTGGAAAGGCCTTCACAGTGTCTGCACATCTGGAGAGGATTCTGAGAATCTATCGAGGGTTAGAACTACTACTGCCTATACTACTGCTTCCAAATATCTGGCTAGCTGGAGCTCCACTGGTAGCAAGAATGGTTGGCATTTTGCTCAATGTGTCCAGGTAATCTTTAGCTATCTGACTAATAAAGTAACTGGTTCCTATTTGTCTTCGGGCATAGGTACTGGCTGACTCAAAATCATAAAATCCTTTAAACTGGGGTGTAGGAAAATATTTAACTAAAGGTTCTACTTCTGTCTAGTCATGGTAAATACCAGGCTTGGTTCCTTTAGCTACTACATAGAAAGAAAAACTTTTTGACAAAGGTTTATTTTGGATTTTTGAAAAATATATACTGAGAGAGTTTAGGGCCGAAAGGCATTTAGCTGGGTGGTTCTGACTGTTCCAAAGGTTATCTAAAAGACACTGTTGAACTGGGTCTAACTCAATCCCTGTTAAAGGTCTGAATTTGGTTCTGCCTTCATGGATGGAAAGAGAAAATTCCCCAAAGTTCATGGTCTTGCTATTCTCCATTATCTGCACAAAAATTAAACTAGTTATCTTCTTTTTCTAAATAAATTTTCCTACTTAACCAATCTGTTAGCTTATTATCACTTCCTTTAATATGTTCAAACTCTACCTTATATCCTTGTCCTACTATACAATCTAAATTTTTTTTCCATCTTCTAGTACTTAATTTACGCTCGTTAAGTTTGTTATGAAATCTAACTATGGCTTCACAATCTGTCCTAATTGTAAAAGGTTTGTGCAAAAATAATCTAAATTTATTTATTGCATATACTACTCCTAATATTTCGAAATCTAGGCTGGTCATGGTTGTGTCCTTTTCTTTGAATTTTCCAGAACTATATCTACAAATGCGTTCTTTATTTTTACTATCATATTTACTAGGTTTGGCTAATAATATTGTTCCCCATCCTAATTGACTTGCGTCTGTTTCTACAACTATATATTCTGATTCTAAGGAAAGTTGTAGGTCTGGTAGATTTTTACAAATGTCTTTTATTTTTCTGACTAGAGCTATATCTTGCTGATTGAAATATTTCTGTCATGTGGGTGTGGTCTTACTATAAAAAGGTCTTATTATTTTACTAAGGTTAGGAATATACATTCGTGCATAATTTAAAATTCCTAAAAAAGATTGAAGTTGTTTTGTATCTTCTAATTTATCTGGATAGTCTAAAGTTTTCTTGACTATATGAGGTTGTAACCTAATTTTTCCATCTCCTAGCTCCATTCCTAAAAATTCTATGTAAGGTTTATTTAATACCATCTTTTTCTTGCTAGTTATTATTCCATTATTTATGAATTCTTCTAATGTTATATACAAATGATCTATGTGACTATTTTTATCTGGACTGAATACTAATATGTCATCTATATATACCAGTATAAAACTATATTTATTAAATATACTATCCATTTTACGTTGAAATATAGAGGGTGCATTTTTTAATCCAAAGGGCATAACTAGCCATTCATAATGTCTTTGAGGGCAACAGAAGACTGTCCATGGTATACTTTCCTTTTCCATTTTATCTGCCAAAATCCTGACTTACAATCAAATTTGCTAAATATCTTTGCTGTCTGTATTCTATTTATGAGTTGGTCTTTATTTGGTATATTATATTTATCATCTTCTGTATTATCATTTAATCTTTTATAATTTATAACCATTCTAGTTTTTCCTCTTTTTATCTCTGCATGATTTCTAACCATAAATGTTGCGTTCCTATGCGGACTATTACTAGGTCTAATTACTCCTAAATCTAGTAATTCCTTAATCTGTGTTCTAAATTCTTCTGTATCTACTGGCGTATGGTCTATCTGTGTTGATGTAATCCTATAATCTTTATTTTTTATATCTAAACTAGCTAAAACTTTATTTCTTTCCTAATATTTCATGGGTTGTTCTCCTAAAATTTCTATTGTTTCAGCTAATCTTATTATCTCGTCTAAATCATTTTCTGTTCTTATATATACTGGTTTTTTCTTTAATTTCCCTATTTTAGCAAAAATTAATTCTAAGTTAACTATTTGTTGAAAATCTTCTAAGTTCCAATAGTCTCCTTTTTCTTCAAAATCAAACTCTTCTAACTCATACTTTTCCATATCTAAATTTTCTAAAGAAGTATTTGCTATCTCATTGGGTATGTATGTTTGGGCTAGCTCGGGAAAATTATTTCTACTAGGGAATAAAAAACTAGCGGGAACGGAATCTACTCTTATGGGACTACCACGCTTCGCACGCAACTCTGATGAATAGGCGATGGTGCTAAGGGCATAAGCTGTGAGCGTATTGCCAATTCATTTGAAGAAACTGATGTTGTGTTGGCTGATGAACATGCCACCTTGTAAGCTAAGTATGAAATTAAGTCCTAAGATGAAAGGATGATTCTGACGGGTATTTCCTATCCAAACTTGAGGTAATGGGAACCATTCTATGTGCAGATCTTGAGAACCTAGATGATGAAAACTAATCTGGGCGCCATTAATGCAATGTGTATATGTCTGTTTAGTGCCATCTGCTATGCTGACTAAGGCTGGGGTTGTTAAAGCTGTGCTCCATCCTGGGGGAACTACATGTTGTTCGATATATGATTTACTAGCTCCTATATCTATCATGGCATCTATACTGAGGGTTTTTTTCTATAAATTTAATTACACAAGAGATCTCAACTAAATTTGACTTGGGTATAACGGGGTAATTAAATAGTAGCTATGTATTATCTGGTTGTACTTGAGAGTATTGACTAAAGGGTTGAGAATCAACTAAGTTGACTAATTCTAAAGAGTTCATATGATCTTCAACTAGTTTATCTTTTAAGGGGTATTTACTGTGAAATTGTTCTAGCTGCTGTTTAAGTTATCTATTTTCTAATTCTAAACATTCTATGTCAAAACTAGTCTTAGTTTCTATCTCTCTTATTTGAAGTTTAAGTTCTCTTACTTGTACTTCTAATTCTCTATTTGTTAGACGTAATTCTCTACTTTCTATACTATGATCTTCTCTGTTATTTGCTAGTGTTACTTTATGTGTCATGTTTAATTTTTCGAGACAGATTATACAATAGGTTATGCTGCATAATAAACACTGAGCTCTCTTATCTTTAGCTAGAAACCAATTACAATAACTGCATCTAGTAGTATCAAATCCTAATCCTATTTGAAAATTATGCTGGCATTCAGTATCTGCATTACATTCCATCATAAAGAAAGTATCTTGAGAAGGAGTTATTCCTATTTCTTGGTTGAGTTGTCCTAAAAGATTATCTACATCTGTATCACTTTCTGAATCACTATCTAAACTATTTACTTCAATTTGATATTCATAATCGCTAACTATGCTATAGATTTCTGAATCATCACTATTTATGCTAATTATATCTTCTTCTAAATCTTCTATAATATGTAATCTTTCTATCTGTTTATTAGTATTAGGTCTCTGTCTTTTTGGGCAAGCTTTTGCAAAATGATTGGGTTCTCCACATATAAAACAATTACATTTTTTACTGTTGGGTTTCCTAACATATTTTTGCTTTCTTTTATCTTTTTCGTCATTGGGTAATCTCTTATAATTTGTCCTATTAAACGTTCTACTTTTTCTAATGAATTTCTGTTTTTTCCATGGTTTTCGATATTTTTTCTTCCAATATTTTTCTTTTCTATATTTTCCATATTTTTTCCTATTATATTTATCTTCATATTGCTGAGGAGTATATATTACACTGCTACAAAAACCATAATTTTGTTTTTTCAAGTCTTTCTGTATTTTAACTTCTATACATTTTTCTTTGAGCTTATAAAATATAAAAACTATTCTAGGTCCTATTCCTAAAGTTTCTCTTATTGTTAATTCTCCTGTAGCTATTTTTGTTGGTAAACTTGCATAATAAATTGACCATTTATTTTCTATTTCTCTTCCTAGTTCTCCGAGTAATTTTCTAAAATATTTATTTCCTATTTCTTCATCAAAACTCTTCCCTGTTCTGGCTGCTATGGCTAAGTATTCTTTACTAAGGGTACAATATATTTCCGGCTTCCTAATGTTATCTGGTCTAGTTCGGTTAATGCTACGCTTTGAGCGGAATCATTTCTTCTAGAAGGGTCGTATTCTATAAGTATTTCTTTAATAAAACTAGTAAAATTCCATGGGTTATTTCCTAATTCTTTAAGCTGTTTAATTGTTTCTTCATATTTTCCTTTAAAGGTTAAATAAATATTATAAGTTGAATCTCCTAAAAGTGTTTCCATATATTCCTACATATCTGTTGATTCATAGGGACTGATCATCCATGCTTTTACTGTATCTTTTTCCCATCTTTCAATTACTTCGTGCCATATCTGAGGGTCAAATCTGGCTAAATCTAAAAGGGTTCCTTGATTATTGACTGGCTGTAATTGTATATTCATATCTAATTGTCTACGCTTTCCATGAAACCTATAGCTTTTATTTGGATCTGGGTGACTTCGCCCTGAACTGGCTAATGGTCTTCTTCCTTCTACTGCATAATGCATTGGTTCTACGAGATCTTGTACAGTTGGTTGTGAGTTACTAGTGCTTGTGCTTTCTATATTCATATAAAAAGTATCTTCTATCTTAGGTTGTTCTAATATTCTGAATATTTTACTGGGATGTATTTTATCGTCTATGATATCATCTACATATTCTGTATGGAATTCTTGATCTAAAAACGACACTGCTTCATCATGGGTATCTCCTCTAGCTAAATATTTGAAGTATCTAGCATCTAATATCTTGTTCATGTCTTTTAGGGTGAATTTTTCTAAATCTATCTCATCAATATTATATATCTTATTTTGTGATATGGTTTTTTCTTCTGTAATTACATAAAACTGATTTATTTCACTATGATTATCTTGATTTTCTTCTCTGTCTATACTACTAAATTCATCATCTTCGGATTTTTTTGGTGCTACATAAGTATATTGAGTAAATCTTACTACATAATTTCCATCTGCTGCTTGATATAATAAATTGTCTTGAGGGGCTAATCTCTTTTGTCCTAAAAAGTCTCATAATTTCCAATCTAATGCTGCATTATCTTCAGAATTAAATTTTTTAGCTAGTAGTGCCTTTATTCCTTTTGCGCCTAATAACTTAACTATCTGATCATTTGTAAGTCTATAGTGAGTATTACTTTCTGAGACTGCTAAACCTAAAAATCCCGTGCAAACTAATAAATTCTTTTCTCCTTTTTTCATTTTGTATCATCTACTCTTTATTCCTATTTTTATCTTTTTATGAAAGGCCGAGGTTGGTAGTAAGAAATCTGGTGTAAAATAAACTATTCCTCCTTTTGAATTCATATCTAATTCATACTGCCTAAAATACTCTGTCCTACATCATTAAACCTATCATCATAAAGACATACAAAAACTTTGGTTCCTAAATTTTCTCTGGTTAACGCCTTAACTCCTACCACTACTAATCCTAAGTGAGTCATTTTAAGGTGTTCATTTACTGCATATTTACAGCTTTCTCTTTCTATTAAATTTAGTTCTATTTTTTCGTCTTCTTGAGTTACACTAATCATCTATTCACCATAGTGTTTAAATAAATATTGTTTTTTATGAATCTTACCTAGCTTATGCACATATTTAGCTGGAATTAATTCTAACTTTCCTTTTTAAATTTTTTCTATTTGTTGTTTTACATCTATAAATTCTTCTACTTTGATATCTTCATCTTCATTACACTTTTTACTACTACTACCTTTTATTAGCTGTTTAAACATTTTTATTTTCTGTAAATTCTACAGGCTGATTTTCTTGGTAATTTAAGCTTTTCAAAATATCTGGCTATATCTTCCTCGTTTACCTGAGATTGGGGTCTGTTGGATGATCCTTCTACTCCTTTTCCTTTTTGAAGTATTAATTTTTCTAAAGAAGCTAAGCGATTTTCTAAGCTATGTAGTTGTTTTGATAGATATTCAAATTTTTCACACAATCTAATTAAAAATAAAATTTCTATATTATTCTGTCTTACTGATATTTTATCTGATTGATTTATTCCTTGATAGCTATTGATTCCTTCTGGGTTATTATGAAAAATCTTCTGCTTGTTTTAAAATAGTCTGGTAATCTCTATTAGCTTTTTTATCACTACTCATAAACTAAGATCTTACAAGTTGTTCTAAAATTTCTAATTTTTGTTTTAAATTATCTTGAATTTGATTAATTTGTTCTATTTGTTTAGCTATTTGATTTGTAGCTGAAATTAATGTTTCTATTTCTAGCTTAGTGAGAAATTTTTCTAAATTTAAATCTATTCTTTTTTGTAGGATAGAACTACACTGATCTTGAATATAATCTAATTTTTTATCTTGATCTTTAATTATGCTACGATTATTACGGAGATGATCTATAGATGAACAAAAAAAATTACAAATTTTATCTATGTCATTTTTAATATTTTCTGCAAAATTAATCTGATAGCCTATGATACTATTTAGCTGAGGATTATGTTCGCTATGAAACTGATGTGTAAAAGTCTCTTCAAAATTACAACGGAAATTATTTTTATTTACGCTAAGGCGACGGTTATAGCTGCTGAGTTCTAAATCTAGATACTCTACTCTTTTCATACACAAAATTAACTCCTACTTTAAAATTATTAAAAGCTACTATAACATGAAATTTATAACTAAAATGTCCAAAAATAAAAACTGCTCTATTACCATAAGCAAAATACATAAACTAACTTTAAACTGTTCTAAAACCGAACACTGCTCTAATACCAATTTTTTGGGAAAGGTGAGTTAGTGGTCTACCACTATTTTGAAATTGGGGCTGAGAATTATCTAATTAATTCTACAGTTATGCTAATAGATCTTCAAGCTGTTGTATGGTTAATTTTAAGGCTTCTTGTTTTACAGTTAGCTGTTTATTTATCTGAGAAATTTTTAAACTGTAATTTTCTAAAGATCTGCCAGAAGCTAATAATAAAAGAAACTGATATCTTAATTTTTGATCTTCTAACTCTTGTATTAGTTCAGTACTAATTTTAATTTTAATTCTAAGTTCTTCTTATAAGGGCATACAATTTTTTTGTTTTTTTTTAAATTCTTATATGGACAATATTTCCTTAATATTTCTACTTGGGTTGCTCTCATTTTATTCTAAAATTCTTTTTCTTTAGCAAAAACTATTTTTAGACAATGTTTATTTTTATTACATGTACTCCCACCTTGAAGCTAAGCCTCGTTCAACATAGTATATTTTTATTTTCTAATTTTTACCTTTTCCTTTCTGCCTACAATTTGCCCTCAAACGCCTAATCACAGCTCACACGGGCTCTTCAGCTCAGGTCACTCAGTAACAAAATAGAAAATAGTAGATACTACGAAGGTGCAAAGCATGTAATATTAATGAGCAAACAAGCATTCCGTAAACTTAGTTTTTCTCAAAAAGAAAATAAATTTTTAGAATAGAAGAGTTACCCTTTCGAAATATTTAAGGAAAAAGAGAAACTACTCACACTTCATATTAATAAGAAATATACTTACAAAGATTATATTACAGATTCTTGAACTCTGAAAAACTTAGTACTTTAGAGGGTGTTGAGAGGTTTGGAAATTTTTTACAACGCAGAGTGAAGGGGTGTTTTTCATTCTGCTTTCTCCGTTGGCATGCAAGCCAATTTATACACAAATTTGATACATACAATCCAAAAAACAATATGTCAAAAGTTTTGGCAAAAAACAAAAATCTAAAAGGTTATAGACCATAGACTCCTACTTAGACTACCTAGACTCCTACAGTAATATCTATGCCATAAATGCATAGATTTGGACGTAAGTTACAATTATGGATAAAATTTTATCAATAAAAGATTAGGATAATGATATCGGG
The DNA here is from genome assembly GCA_025200525.1 of Camellia lanceoleosa. Taxonomy (NCBI): domain Eukaryota; kingdom Viridiplantae; phylum Streptophyta; class Magnoliopsida; order Ericales; family Theaceae; genus Camellia; species Camellia lanceoleosa. The sequence goes on from CM045772.1 coordinate 12,557,896, forward strand.
TACTGTTTTGGGTCCCATCGCATATCATTCAATCCTCATTTTTTGACAAAATTTTGACACTATAATTTATTACAAGACACGTATAAAGATTTTCACAGCTTTTCTTTAATAAAGCAGGGTAGGAGTTATCCATATTTTATTAAAGTAGTGAGTGAAGGAAAATCCTTATTATTGATAGACTCAAATAATTACAGACACAAAATATTTACAAAATCTTTTTTGTCTTTTCTTGGCGTGCATTTTTCTGATATCTGAGGAGAATCCTTATCTTATATGGATTTTGTCTTCTTCTGCTGGAGTACTAATTATTAATGTCGACTCGTGGAGTGATTCTTCAAAGTTGGGTTCTTGTGGAGAATTTTCGAAATCTAAAGAGTCAAAAGAAATCTGCTACAACATTTTCAATATATATTATGAGTCTTAATTTTGAAGTGCCCCCGATTTTATTTTTTTTATCCATACATTCTGTCTGCTAAGTCGTTCAGGTCTGCTGCTGAAAGTTGGTCGTAAAAGCCATCCCCATCTCCCATGGGTGGTTCGTCGTACCATTCTTGATCATTTTCTTCCATCACCGATGATTCATGAGAGACACCATGCTGATAGTTAATAAACATAATTATCATTATATTTTTATGTTATTCTATATTGGCAATCAAACAATAGAATAAGAATAGACATTTCATTCAATCTCATATTCCATTATTATTTTCATTTCATTCCCATTTCATTCATTTCATTTTATCATACCAAACACAATCATAAAAGTTTACAAAAATGGTTAATTGAATTTGTCTAGTTGATTTAAAAAAAAAATAAAAATTGCCAAACAGTGTGTGTGTGTTTAAAAAAAAAAAAAAAAACACATTTACGTCAGAACACAATTTTGTTAAAAACCCCCCGACGGAATGCGATCTGTCAAAGCATTCTTTCATTATCAACCTCGGATCGCCTCTTACATACCCTGAATTGTATCGATTACAATTGTAACAAACTATATAGATGCAGATAGAGAGAGATCGGAAGACGCAAGCAAACCCTAGCTTCTGAGCAGATCTGTATTGATTCATCATCAATGGAGGCCTCCGTGGGAGGATCGGAGAGAGAGAAATCGAATTCATCTTCTTCCACACCTATCCCCGTCGTCGCCAATTTCTGGAAAGGTACTGTACTGCAATTTCTATGCCATTCTTCTAATTTTCTTAGCATTCCACGTTACTCAGACTTTGAATCTAGATTGAGTATAGTGATTGCCACTTGTAGTTGTATTGTAATGTTGATTAGTTGAACTCTGTTATTTGATTATTTTTCATTATTAGTTGAACATTGAGCACTCTGACTAACTTACACAATTGAATTGGAGAAGAAAAGTATATGATATACATGTGTAAAATGAATATGAATTCGCATATTGGCACCATTAACTATGTTTTCACCTTAAGAAGCACGCACACATGACACGATATGGACACACCAACACGCAGATTTTTGAAAAGTGGAGGAAGCTACATGCCGGAGAAAATATATAATTTTATATATTTATTGTATATCATATTTTTAAATATTAATATTTATTTTATGTTAAATATTTAATTTTATCAAATTTATCAACAGTAGATATGCTATTTTAGTATATAAAAAAATTTATAATTTGTTTTTGAAAAAAAATGGTCCTCAACATGTATGGAGAGGCGTCCTTACTTCATTTCCACCGATACATTAGTGTTGAGGATGTTCTGCAAGCATAAATTTGGGATCTTAGTTTGGTTTAGTTTGCACCAGTTCAGTATAGGTTAAAACTTGAGGTGACATGTAAGCTGTTTGAAGATGATTAGTTGGTAACTGAAAATTTTGCATGCAATGTAATGCACTAACTGAATTAAAGATTTATTAGAAGAGGAGTGGATTCTTAAAATTGGCAAGTGATGAAATCATGACAAGTTTATAATTTTCATCTTATCCTTCATTGTCAATGGTTAACTGTACAGACTTATCTGGAAATGGAGAAAGAGTAGCAGTAGATGGCATAAATGATATATGATGAAACAAAATGTCCATTAAGTTCTTGTCTTGAGTTCCTTGTTAATAAAACTGAATTACCCAAAAAAATGCCCATTAACTTGAATAAGGTTGAGCTAACGACATGTTTTTAAAGGGATTTACTTATTGTGTTTGTTGTCTTCTTCTTCATTTTATTTTTCCCCCTTAATGATGATCATTGTAGATTTCGTATGTTTTTTTTTTTTTTTTTTGGATAGAAATCACTTGATTCACAAAATCGTAAACTATAGAAGTCTACATTGAACACAATTTTTTGTTCATCTTTGGAGAAAAGCAAAGATCTTATTGACTTGTCCATTTATATTTTTTTTATGTTGTTTGCAGACTTCGATTTAGAGAAGGAAAAGGGTGTGTTGGATGAACAAGGGCTTAGGATAGCTGAAAATCAGGAAAATAGCCAGAAGAACCGCCGGAAACTTGCAGAGAGCACTAGAGGTATAACACATGCTTTTTCCACTTCTACTATATAATTATGTATATTTAAGTAGTGTTTGCCCTAATTTTTATTCTCTTTCATAAGCCACAGAGAGAGAGAGAGAGAGAGAGAGAGAGAGGTACAAAATTAGATAAACATTAGATTTTGAAAGAAAAGCCACAAAGGTTATTGCCTTTGAATAGGCTCTCCAAATCTGGCATCATCACAGCGAGTATTCAAGTATGTGTTTGCTAACATGACATTCTTGTAATATCATTTCTATACAGAATAGCATTGTAAAATATTTGTTTGCCATAATGGTTAATTAGTAAAACATTTAATAGAGGACAGTGATTTTGTTGTGGTTGCTCATCCAGCCACGGTGTTTTTAGAGAGCCATTTTTGGTCTACTAGAGAGAGAGAGAGATATGGTGGGTGGTTTTTGGTTAAATTCTGTTGAATTATTGAAAATATGATATTGTGGGTAATCATGGTGGTTTGGTTTGGTGTGGTGTAGTGGTGGAGTGGTGGAGTTTGGTTGGTGAAACAGAAGAACATTGGATAACTTTGTTTGACAGTGGAGAAGAGAGATGTGTCTGCTAAGAAGAGGGAGGGGGAGTACACTTGAATCTTTTTCATAAATGATAAAAATGTAAAAGCATAACTTTTGTTTACACCGTTTGGTCTACAAATCTGACAAGGGAGTTGAGGGAGGTATTTGTCATTATCAATAACCTCAGGGGAGGTCAGAGTAATTTAGCCATTATAGTTTTATTTAATTACCTGTCAATAATAATTCAACCTAATATGTACTAAAAATTGTTGCAAGAAAAATATTTATTTCACCCCGTGCATAGGACAAATCAATTGCTAGTTTAGGCCTTGTTTGGGAAGACTAAATAAGTGCACTTTTTGTCTTTTTTGACTAAAAAATTGAGGTTGAAAATATGGATGTTTGGGTTAACTTTTTGACTTTTTATGGAAAAATGTGTAATAAAAAATTGTGAAAATTGGTTTTTAGAGGAAAATTTGAATTGGGAGTTGTGCAACCGTAATTGTTGACTTTTGGTGAATAGTGTTAACTTTTTAACTTTTTGAGTAACTTTTTGAGTAGCTTTTTGGCTTTTTTGAAAGATCCCAAACAAGGCCTTAATATTTGAATGAACGTCATAATGTCTGAACCATCGTTGCTGGTTCAGACTCTGACTCATAAGTCATGGCAGGCTGACAGTCTGGTCTAGTTCCCTTAAATGTGCAAAAAATATTAATTTATCTTTGACGTTTGGGACAATTTTAGAGGAAACTAAAATATATATATATATATATGTCACTTTGTTTTAATTTGTGTGGGACACTTCTAATGGTTATGTGTTGACAGATTTCAAGAAGGCTTCAGCGGAAGAGAAGTTAAGTTTGTTCAACTCTTTACTTAAAGGCTACCAGGAAGAGGTTGATAATCTTACCAAGAGAGCAAAATTTGGAGAAAATGCATTTCTTAACATTTATCAGAAGCTTTATGAGGCTCCAGATCCTTATCCAGTTCTTTCTTCAATTGCCGTAAGTATCAGGTTCATCTTTTCAGTTTTTTGTACTGGAACAATTTCAATTGGATTTGGAATTCCTTCACTTATAAACCATCTTGGTTCTCACATTCCACATGGATGAGCCATGTATGCTGGAGTATGTATGCAAGAACAAAGGAGAATTCTTGACCATTACTAATCGTATTGAGAGTTTGACAATTACTAATCATATTGATAGTTTATGATCAATGATGTAGCTATATCACACACAACTCTACCAATCGTGAGTCTTCGTGATGTTTCAATTCTCACTCTATACAACTACTCAGATTTGTATTACTCTATGTTTGAAATTTCTGTCTTTGATTCTGTAGTACGTACTTGTGACTTTTGTCTTTTACTCTACCTATGTTTGCAATGGTATATAATACATGTTAATGGTTCAGTCATCGATGGTAATTTGATGTCTGAACAATAATAAACCTACTTTCTCAACCCATATCATTTTTGCTCTTCCATAGCGTTGCAATTGGAAAAAAGAAAGAAAGAATGGAATGAATGTATGGAATTAAATTGTTGGTTAGATCAGGCAAGATGTTGAATTTCATGGAAAGTATACTGAAATTTGATGTGCACATCCCAACAAAATTTTACCCTGATAAACTGGTTTTTTATAGTATAAATTGGTCCCATGTCTATTATGGAACACTATACTAATTGTATCCCGTCATTCATACCTCATTCTAATTCACATGTTGTAGTCACATAAATGAAATAGCATGAGCGTTGTGCCATGCAGTGTTCATCTGTAATTTAATATTCAATTTGAGTCGTGTGTTTTAAGGAAGGAAGTAAATGCAGGGAAATTTGAGAAGAGCAATCTGGCAATGGAGCTTATGATGTTTAAATTTGTTTTCTTATTTCTCTCTGATGAAAACACCTGATACTGGTTCAATCCTTGCTATCTTTTACATGAGTTAAGTTCCAAATCAGACATTTGTTTGCTTCACATGGTTGAGCTAAGTGGGTGAAATACCCTCGCATCTCCCACTTAAACTTATCTTGACCAAATGCTATAAAGTAGATTTATAAATTTGAGTGAAAACACTTCTCCAGGGACAACCCCTCTCTACCTTGCCACAACTCTCAGAAAAGATCTATCCAACACCACCAATTCCAAACCAACCAAAGGATTCGATTGACCCTCATCACGCACCTTCCCCCTCTTTCATCCTCCAAATCAGCTAGAGGCCACCATCTATTGCTAGTTGCTACACTGACCTGCCACCCCCTATCATCCCCTTTATTGCTAAATTCCTTTCTGAACTGGGAAATCTCCCCCTCATACTGGTTCCCAACTCCATCTTGCTCTTTATTAAAAGAGACTCTTGAAGAAGGCAAATTGTTTGATGAGCTGGGTTGCATGCATCTTATCATGGGATGCTGCAAACTACTACAGGAAAGGGCATCTAGATCCGTATTTATCAAAGAGTCTTGATCGACAAGCTGGGCTGGCCCAATGTAATTCATCTGATTTACCTAGGAGATAATTTGTTGCCCACCTTGAGACTGGGCTTTTTGGCCCTATATGATACTTATTGAAGTATGCCTCATATGAACAACTGGCTTTATCATGCCTTTCATTGCACCAAGCCCAACTATTCCTTTGTCATATCTATCAATACCCGGGTTCAATTCTTTCCCTTAAAGCCCATTCCTTTTTTTCCCCTCAAATTCCAACCTTCAGATCCAAACCCAAAGTACCAACTCTAGATTTTGAAATAGTCTGGTTTTGGATAACTCCATGTACACGTGGCTATCCCCACTCACTCCTCCTTAGGCATAGACACGGACTCGTGACCTGACACAGATACGTTGACACTTCAATTTATATATATATAAAAAAAAGCGACACGCTTAGGTTACATTAAAATTTTATATTTTCATAAATTTATTATATGTCATATATATGAATAATTTATTATAAGATAATGAAAAATATGTAATATAATACTAATTACATTAAAAAGTTATATGTTTCATACTTTAAATATCAATATACCATTCACATAACAATTACATTATGAAGAATGCAAAATGATTATAGAACATTGTAATACACATTGTGCATTCACATTGTGTATTCATGTATAAATGTTTCAAAACAAATTTGGAGTTCATTAGTTGTGTTCTAAAGAATGCAAAACATTATTATTATGAAGGGATTTTTCACATAGGACGTGTTTCGGAAAGTTCAAGAAGTGTCGCCAAAGTATTCTTGAAGAGTCAGTAAAGTATCCAATATTATGTATTTTATTTTTTAATTAAGACACATTAAATAAGTGTCGGACATGCTTTTAGGACTGTCCGAAGAGTTCCTTCATAGAAGTGTTCATGCTTCTTAACTTCTTACTGTAATTGTGCCCCAAACATGGTTGACGAAGCGATGTGACCCCATTCTTTCAAAACAAATCCCACACTCCATGTGCCTGACTTCCACGTGCCACATTCATTTCCATCTCAGTTGCCTCTGGAAAACCTGATTTCACTCCACAAGCATGTGAAACTGACCCTCTTTGGCACTGCTGCTCTTATGACGCCAATCCCATACTGACAAGATCTCTTGAGCCATCAGTCGGGGAACCATAAATCTCCAAAAATACTAGTCAATATATTGAAGCAAATCTTCATCGCCATCCATCTCTGACGAATCCTTGTGCGTTTGCTTCTTCTGCATCCACTTTGCTTATGAATCAAAATTTCCTTAGGCCAAACCACCTTCTCTCTGCTACATAACCTTTCCTGTCATCTCGACCCTAAACCTGTTTCTGCGACCATCCTCTGCTAAAATCACCACCTTTATTATAGGGCCAAACCCCCCTCACCCAACAGGGACCACCATTTACTTCTCTTCTCAGAATTTCTTTTCTCCACAACCAAACCCCCTGCTTACTCCAACCTGATTACTCCAACCTCCTCTTCTTAATTCCTTTAAATGCTGTACTCCCCAACCCAAATCCCATTACCACGAAAACAAGCCCCTATACCTTCATTATACATTATCACCACTTAATGAAGAAAATCAATACAAAAAGACAGCTACAATAAGAAAGTCACAACCCTAAGAGAGTATCGTCAATCAAAGACATTGTAAATCAAAATGTGGAACATCCATGAAAACGAAGAACAAACTGAGATTGTCATAGAAGACATAGATCATCAAGTAAAGCTGTGAAACCCTAAGAAAAGATTGTCAATCGAAGAAATCAACAATTGACAATTGAATCATGAAGCAAACAAGAATAAAGAGCAGATTAAATGAAACAACAACCTAAAAGACAATACCTTACAACTTACAAGTAAAGAATAGAAAAATTATGAGAGTTTTCCTAGTGTTCTACCTATCACCGATCCCTCGTATTGAATGTACAATTTGAACTGTGAAAAGAAAAGAGAAAAAAAAATGATGATAAGAATACTTAATCAATCTGTGCTCTTTATCATGTGTTGTGCACAGTTGAGCTAGTCAGCATTCTTTTGAGTTGTGCATTTACAGCTCTACAAGAACTCAGACAAGGTGGCCTTGCTTTTTAAGGAACGCGTTCAGTTCAATCATTTGCATCTGCCACCTTGGCATCTTACAATTTTTCTTTGAGTTCTTTTATGTGCACAAAATCTGATCACAGAACCAGGCACAACTCTCTCACGTGGGGTAGGACCCACACATTTAATGGGTCTCACCTCATGTGAGAGAGTTTTGTTTGGTTTTGTGATTGCATCTGTGCGCTTTATTATTATTATTATTATTTGTTTAATATTTAGTTATCGGGCTGAGATGCACGAACAGTCTCACATTTTTCGCTGGAACACGCATAAGTTGGGTCACTCCTTTGGACTTTTTTAATGTTAATATTTTTTCTTATGTTTTCTTTCATTTGTTATTTGGTTCATTCCACTTTTTCCAGTGTTTAAGAAAATTTTTGCTCTGTCTGCGTTCATGTGTGTGACTTGCTGATTGTTTCTTGTCTCTATGCAGGAGAAAGATTTGAAATTGTCTGAACTAGAGTCTGAGAATCGAAAAATGAAGGTTGAACTTGAGGAATTCAGGACAGAAGCAACTCATCTGAAAAATCAACAAGCCACAATAAGAAGACTTGAAGAGCGCACTCGCCAGTTAGAACAGCAGGTTAGCACTTCTTTGAGTGGTTACCGTATTTTATTTTGGTTATTTATCATATTGCTATACTTGTCATCGCCTTTATTACACTTATGTGGACTAGGGTAATCGCATTGTATCTTTAAACTTAATTCCATTTCTCCAACTTCAAAAAGCTAAACCCGATTATTTATTTATTTATTTGTTTACTAGATTGACTCCAAAATAGTAAGTGAAAAGATTAGATTATCTCAAATGGAAAACAAAAGATTATATTGAACCCAAATCTTATTATACATTTTTTAGAAAATTCAACTGGATGAGATTGCAAAACGGATTTAAACATGTCATAGCACCTCTTAGTAGAAATAACATTAAAATATGTAACTAATCATCCATTAAACGAGTCATCCGTGTCAACTTCATATTATGCGGGTTTGACACTGACTGAACCGTTTATTTATCATCTTATCTTGTCATGGTATAATTGGGTTCATGTCGAAAAATGACTCCCTGTAACCTGCTTACTTTGTGTACGGTTCATGTTGTATCAAAAATTCCTACCCCTACTTTCATATATTATTTCTATTTATTCAGTTATCATTGTGAGCTTCCTGGTCTATTATGATGACCTGCAATAACTTAAAGATTCATCCTTTTTCAGTCTATTATCAACGTGCATTATGTACAACAATCTTTGGAGTAATTTTCTTTTTAGGGGACAACATGCTTTGTACTGTGAGAACTCAATTCTGGAAAAACTAATGCATTGGTTTGTTATGGTTTTGATATGTGTGTTGTTTTGATGCATGTGGCTTCTGATATGAGTTCAGATGGAGGAAAAAGTGAAAGAAATTGTGGAGATTAAGCAACGCAGTTTGGCAGAAGAGAACCAGAAAACATTGGAGCTCTTAAAAGAAAGGTATTATCTTATCTGTATGCATGGAAAGTTACACACTTAGATGATTACCACTAGGCCTGTTAATGGATCAGATTTTGACCTGAATCCATTCCTGTGATCCAGATTGGGTCTTAAGTTTCGATCCATTAAAATATGATTTAGGGTAATGATCAAAGCTGAATATGATCAAATCCAATTGCAAAAGTTAATATCTTGTTGCAAAAATTAATGTCTTTTACACATATGGGTGATTGATAAATGATGGTTATCTTTATATAAGTTGAATGGCTATAGTTTAATAAGAACCGTCACAATAAAACAATTGTGATTAATCTGATAAAATTCAAGTTGTTTCTCAAAACTTTGTATATATTATTTTCCTACCCGCTATGATTGGATTATCAGATTGGATCCCTTGTTTTCAGCACATTCAGGATTAGATTTGATTAGATTTGTGTTGATTCTTCTGAATGTTGGATCTGGTCTGAGTATTTTCTTATTGGATTGGATTCTGATCAACCCTGACTGGTCTGAATCCAATTTTCTTATGGCCTTATTTTATTACCAGTGTCATTTGATCGAGGATAATGAGTTGAGGCTATTGTTCTTGATTCTTTTGTAGGCATGCCAATGCAATAGCAAACCAGCAACATCAAGTTCTTGTATTTCAATAGTACAATAGGTCCCTAGATTGCCATTCTTAACAAATTCTGTTATTTGTATTGCTTTAATAGGTAATGCTTATGCTCTGTTTGTTGATGCAGGAGCAATCATTGCAGGATCAATTACGACAAGCTCAAGACAGTGTTTCCAATGTTCAAAAATTACATGAACTTGCACAGAGCAAATTGTTTGAATTTCGTGCTCAATCAGGTCACATACTAATATTTTTTGAGTTTATTGTTGATTGTATTCAACTTATGCTCGTAAACTACTAAACCAACTGCATAGCAAATATTGTGAATATTTGAAATAGATTGCAAACTCACTTCCATTTAATAATCTCAGAGGAAGAGAGAGCAGCAAAGCAATCAGAGGTCAATCTTTTAATGGATGAAGTTGAACGAGCTCAGACTCGCCTTCTTAGTCTTGAGAGGGAGAAGGTGCATCACGAAATCTTTGTTTTGATTCATAAGGATCAGGCTAGGCTGCAATTCTATTGTGTTAAACTTTTTTGGTAAAAGACATGTTATTTGACCACTTTCTCTTCATCTTGTGTTATTTGATTTAATATTTTTGCTCTTTGTTAATTGTTTTCCTTTCATTTTATGGATATACTTGCATCGTTTTCCTTATATTATGTTTTACTGGATAATGTTTTTACTTACTTTAGCTGTTTGAAAAATTTTCTGTTGAAGTTGACATATTTCTCTCATAAATGCATAAATTATCATGTTGTAGATGCTAGAAATTGTATGAGTTAATTTAAGTCAACTCCTTAAGTTACGTATATATGGACCTAGAAATCTGGGTTGAGTCCAGTGAATTCCTGGCAAAAAGCTTTATTTTTCTACAGAGTTACTCTCAATAAGTTGTGGTGTTTCTGATGTCGGACAATCAACTTTGGTGAAAATTTAATTTTCTTTTTGCTTGTTGTTCAGATGATTTGGACATTTTGGGTTACTATATTATCTGGAATCATCATTGTCTCAGCTAATTATCTATGCCATCCAATTTTTGCAGGGACTTCTTCGTTCCCAGTTACAATCAGCAAATGATGATAATGTAGATAAGAATAGGTGAGTTTCCTGCTTTTATGCCAGAACTGCTCTTTTTCTTCTCTTCTATTCCCCCTCTGGTCTCACAGTAATTATTCAAATTTTTGAAGAAAATGGCAATTACTGGATTTTACCTTTTTTTTTGGTAATGCTTTGATTTGATGAGGTTTTGATCTTATCAGAAGAATTAGAATTGTGAGATTTTAAATTTTTGACGCTCAAAGTTAGGCTAGATTATGATTAATGAGACCTGGACACTTGGAATTAAAGGTTGGAGTCGGAACCAGCGGAATTTGACCTACTTATGATACCTTTTTGAGTTGATCAAATTCATGTAGCTCGGATGCTATTCCATTTCCAATATGTTTGGGAAAACTAAGTTTTGTATATATTTATACTAAAGGTATATTTAATATTTGAGTAGTTAATGACTCAATTTGGTGGATCAAAGAACCCTAGGACGAGTATTAGCCGAATGTGATTTGAAGAAGCTCCCTGAATTGAATTAGAATAAACTTCTGAACTAGGGAAATTAACTTGGCCGTTTGGGTTGTCAGAAACGATGCCTTGATCTTTGGTATTCAGCATAATAATTATGAAAGTGGAACTTTTAAATTATCTGCAGTTGTCAGAAACTTGGGACTTCAAGAAAAATGATTTGGAAACAGAAATGTTCATCAGTTTGCTTGTTAACAACTGCGGGAATACCCAACCCAATTATTATCTGGATGAACTTGGGTCACATCAAAATTACCAGTGTAAGATCTGCCAATGTGCCCAAATGAGAGTTTTCTTTTGGACTCTATTGGCTCAGCATCATTTTGATCGGTCTTTGTAAAGATGTTTTGAATTATTTAGGAATTGCTTTTGAGTTTTCAATTTTTTAATGTATGTTTTTCCTTTTATGAATAGTCTTACAAAATTATGGTCTTCTGTCATTTGAGATTAACAAGTTGCATAGTTTAACCCACCTGGATAGCCATTTGGTTCTTTTCAAAGTGAATACATGGAAAAAACCTAATCCTATTTCCATCACGAGTTGTAGTGTGCACTAGGTAATAGTAATAAAATCCTTTGTAATGGATCAAGAAGAAGCTTTGGGACTTGCCATGCAATTTTGGGGTGAACCGAGAATATGGCTGATGAAGATCATGGAAAAAAGAAAAAGAGCAAATCTGGAATTTCACATGAAGCACATTTAGTGCAGCAAAAATTAAAATTTGGAATAATTTTGAGTCTAAATGTCATTATAGTAGGTTTTAGTAATTAAAGGTATAATAGTAATTCCAATAATTGTTGGACATGGGTTGTAGGGATCACCCATAGATTTTATTTTGCGTCAAGTTATTAAATGGGTTGTTATATATGGGTTTTATTATGTCTAAAATAATCTTCGTGGTCAAAAGTCCAAATTTCCTATTTTGATATTGAAGTAGAATTAGGAGTTAATAAGCTTCTCATTATGATTGAAGTAGAATTGAAAGTCATAGTTGGTCTAGAATATTAGTAGTTGCTAAATAATTTTAGGCTTGGTTTGAGAAGTGGGTTGGCTTTTTAGTTTTTTGGCTTTTTTGGCTATCTTAGCTTGGGACTAAAAAATTTGGTTTGGGAAGGGCTTTTGGCTTTTTTGTAAGAAAAAGAATGTAATGATTATGGGTTGGATGTGATGTTTTGTCTTATTGGATTAAAAAGCCTATTTTGTTTTTTGTGGCTATTTTAGCCAAAAAAACCTCCAAACTCGCTTCCCAAACAGGCACTTAATTTCTAAATTGAGTTATAGTCCTTATAGAATTAGGAGAATCTTTAGCCTATAAATATATGTGACTTAATGATTGAGGAGCAGAGTTAATATTATGACAATTTGAGATTGTGTTTGTGTGATTGGCCTATCCCTTGTTAGGGTGAAGCACTTCTCTCTTTCCCACCTCCAACCGCCTTCTCTTCCTTCACCTGCCTCCTCTTCCCTCCACCACCCAACTTGACCTCTCAGCTCACTCTCTATCTCCCTTTGTTCATTTCATACGTATAATTGTAACATACCTAGGGGGGTACCTGTGCGCGTCAAACAGTTCGGACCTTCGGGTCTCATTGATTAGTCTCACGAGTGCAATGTGAAATATAGATGAGAGTCCAAATTTGACAACTTTTATAGAAAATCTATTTTATTGCAAAATCTTTGCCAGAAATAGATTACATCATCAGATTTTAGAGTTGCCACCTAATATTTCGGAAAAATCAGAAAACCCGTGACTTGTGCCAAGGCCACTGTTCGTTGTTACCAAAGATGCTTGGCTCAAAACCTTATGTATGAGAGGGGAAGGTCATTATTGAGCACCCCCGCTCACCCGATCAAAAGATCCATAAGGATAATCGCTCCTCCGGACCAAATAGACTTGATGATGTAAGGACCAGTCTAATTGGGTCTAAACTTGCCCTTTGGGTCATGGATGGGGGCTCGGTTCTCCTTGAGCACCATGTCTTCTTCTTTGAGGTTTCAAGATTTGACTTTCTTGTTGAAGGCCCTGGCAATTCTGCACTAATATCTTTGGATGTGATACAACGCCTTAAATCTTCTCTCATCAAACAACATCAATTCTTCGAATCTGTTCTGCTGTCAGTCCGTCTCTGTTATCTAACACTCGGCTATGATCCTCAGCGACGGTACTTTCAATGGGGTGTCCTATTGTCATACAGTTATATCAAGTAAGCAAATATCTATATGGTAAGATGCTAAACATAATAAGAAAATTATGTACAAGCAGGATGCTAAAGCATAACAACTTACATATTTACCGATGTCTCACGAACAGCTACAAAACAAAGTTAGTAAAATATACATGATCCTATGTACAAAATCCTAATGCAATACATACACAAGAATGCTTCTAAAATCCGACTTCTAAAACATGACATATGAAACATTGCAAAACATGCAATAGCGTACAAAATCATGTAATAATTAATTAAAACACAAATTTTAGCCGGATCTAAGCATGAATCATATATGTAAAAGCATGGATATGCATGGCATGTAAAATATATACATATGTACATTTAGGAAAAGCAATTAAAAAATGGGATAGATAAGAAGTAGAGATGGGATTTGTTACAACACTTTAAATATTACAAATCCGAGGGAGATGAATAAATAGTATAATATAATATAAAAATCCTCACAAACACTCAATATAAAATAAACATAACAAAATAGCAGCTTCAAGCACCTCAAAAACCATCGGAGGTTGATCTTTTCAACGTTGGAAGGCTGCCTGATTTTGCCTAGAGGCTGCGGGCACGGTCATGAAGGTCGCGGCAGCGATGGTGTACTTTTAGGTGGCTCCTCGACCAATAACGGGCCGGGTAGCCCGGTAGGCTCGACCAAACTCTGTTTTCTTAGATTTCCACAACAAAAACAAACTAAAAACAATATATATGGGCGTCTCAACTCACCACTTTCAATTAGATTACAACAATATATAATATAACAAGAAATCAAAGCAAAAGAGCAAAATAAGTAAGAAATGCAAGAAAATGAAATAAATTGAAAATTCACCTTTTCAAGAAAGGATGAACTTCATGATTTCCAAACTTCCTTTTAATCACCCTCAAGTGTATAAATTATGTTCTCAATCCTCAATTTGAAAGCTTGGAATTCTTGCTAAAATGATGGCTTGGAGACGTATGTGGTGAAAAGTGATTATCTCTCATGTTTTTGTTCACTTTTATCAACACCCACTTTTCCTCTTGATCAAAGCTACTGAAATTCAAATATTTCAGAATTTTTAGAGAAGTTTTGGGTGTAGAAAATATAGAATTTTAGTTTGTATGAAAGGTAGAGGATGTATATGGAAGATAGGAATGTTTTTAGCTCAAAAACTCATCTTTTCTCTCTTTTCTTCCTTTTTTCTCTAGCTCAAATGTTCTCTCTGTAATCTATCCTCCTCCTCTCAACAATATGATGTATACATATAGGCTAAACAAATGGGGAAATGGTGGAAGACAAGATAGAGCATAAAGGAAGATAATGGAGCTAATGAAGCACTAATGGAGCTAATGGGAGATAAAAGTGGAACCTTATCTCTAATGGATCAAGCACTAGATTATGGAGGCTGAGTGTATATGCATTTGGTGATAAATATATTAGAAAATGGGTCAATGGGGTGTCTTAACCGAACCAAAAAAAAAAAAAAAGGGTCTGTTGCTGTCTCGGGCCGGGTCAACAAAATCTGCTCTTAAGCCCGACTTCAAACGGGTATATCTCCCTTATCCAGACTCGGTTTAGGTGATTCTTGAGTCTACATTGAAACCCCAGAAGTCTACTTTCCAATGGTGATGGCCTCATATCTAAATTCCAGATGTACAAAGAGATATACCTAATTTAGTAAAGGCTGTTCATTTCTAAAATAGTTTAGCCAAAATGGGGTGTAAGGTTTTTGAGAGAAAACCAAATTCAATTTTTTTTTGTTGAGAATTTTGTGAGAAACACCTTCTTGTTATTCATCATAGGGTGATCAAAAGAAATTGCCCAAGTCTTAGGGTCGGTTAAAATGAGGTGTAAACAGTTGTCCCTCTTTGACGAAACTCGAAGTCATTTCATGACGTGAGTGAATGTCAAAGCCCAAAGACGACCCTTTTGACAAGGCCATAAGACTTGGGCAAACAAATAAGATGCAATGCAAGTGGTTGAACTTAAAGGTTGCCTACGTATCCCATTACAAGGAATCAAACCAGCATAGTTCAGGGGCAGAATACAAATGACATGCTCGGCATACAATGTGAAAGTTGGACTTACACGCTTCGCGTAGCCGGTTGTTTTGAAAATTCATGATTATGTAATAGGATGCAATGGGCAATGATCAAGTCAACATCATATGAATGAAATAAGCCTCAACTTAAATTAAAACTAATCTAATCGTGTCTCACACGAAAAGGAGTAAGCAAATAACAATTCCAAACAGGTTTCCCGCGAAAGGAGGGAACAGTGCAATCAACAGGCATATCTCTCTGTATTTTATACGGAGAGAGAGAAGGTTGTAACTAGGGAAAGCGACGTCCTAGCGCGTTTCACGCGAAAGGCCGGGAGGGTGGTGTAATCAACAGGTGTATCTCAACGTATTTCATACAGAGAGAGGGAAGGTTTTAACCGAGGAGAATAACAATGGTGTAACCAACAAGCATATCTCAACGTATTTCATACGGAGAGGGAATGTTTTAACCTAAGAGAATAACAAGGGTATACCAACAGGCGTATCTCAACGTATTTTATATGGAGAGAGGGAAGGTTTTAATCAAGGAGAATAACAATGGTGTAACCAACAGGCATATCTTAATGTATTTCATATAGAGAGAGAGAAGGTTTTAACCGAGGAGAACAACATGTCAACAACGGTGTAACCAACAGGTGTATCTCAATGTATTTCATACGGAGAGAGGAAAAGTTTTAACCTAGGAGAACAACAATGGTGTAACCAACAGGCGTATCTCAACACATTTCATACGGAGAGAGGGAAGGTTTTAACCGAGGAGAACAACAAGGGTGTAACCAACGGCTTATCTCAATGTATTTCATACGTAGAGATAAGGTTTTAACCGATGAGAACAAGGGTGTAACCAATAGGTGTATCTCAACTTATTTCATACAGAGAGAGGGAAGGTTTTAACCGAGGAGAAAAACAGTGGTGTAACCAACGGGCGTACTTAACCGTATCTTATACAGAAAGGGGAAAGGTTTTAACCGGGTTTAAACGATGTAAAAAAGCATCAATATACACAACAGAAGTATACACACATACAAAGTATATACAAGCAGATATACATGCATACAAGGATATACATATATATATACAAACATATAGATACACATACGGATACCTATACATATGCATATATATATACGTCTCTCTCCCCTTTTCTATTTTTGTCTCTCTCTCTCTCTCCCTCTTCGAATGTCACGTCTGAAACGCGGTTTCGACATTTGCGTCAGCCGATCGACAGCCAACTACCCTGATTCATCAATGATCGCCTTGGCTTTCTCTTCCTTGTGTCTTCTTCTCCTTCGTCGTTCTCTGCTTAAACCAAGGCCTGTGAGAGAGGCAGAGCAAAAAGTTACGAACTCTCTCTGCCACCACTCTGCAACCCCTTTCTTTTGCATCACTTTCCTCTGACATGGTCTCTTCCCGCGGTTCTCTCACTCTCTTTCCAGACCTCAACGAGTCCACAATAGAGATAATAGGTTCTGATTGCCTTGAACCTGAACCGCGCGCCCCTCCTCTTTCTCATGTTCTCAGCTTTCCAGCGATGTCAGTTGAGCAAATAATGGCAGCACAGTCTGACATTGAAGCTAACTCGTATACGCTGAGGTCATGTGTGGAGACCGTGACTGCGGTCTTTAACTTGTCCTGTCAACTGTAGAACAGAATATTTGAAGTGTATCAACTGTCAGCGCAACTCTTTCTGCTTCAATGTATGTATAAAGATGCTCAAGGAGAGATTAGCGCACTTAAAAAGCAGAACAAAAAGCTGAAACGACAGGCCATTTCCGTGGCTCGATTTGGAGTTCCCTCATACTCCGCATTTGATGGCCAAAGGGGAATAATTTCTTTTGAAAGCTCTGCCAAGGCCGAGGCAGAGTCTTCAAGAGCTTCGAAGGAGTGAAGATGAAGCGAGATAGCTGACGGTAGAGTCAGGCGACGAAGCTGTCTTTGTAATCTTTGTCGTTGGACTGCTGTCGGAAGCTAAGAAAATAATTACTGTAGACAACCCATTTTGACTGGTCCTAAGACTTGGGCGCTTTCTTTTGATCACTCTATGATGAATAACAAGAAGGTGTTTTTCACAAAATCTTCAAGAAGAAAAAATGGAATTTGGTTTTTTTTTCAAAAACCATACGTCCCATTTTGGCCAAACTATTTTAGACCTTAAAACATTCTTTTCAAAATATTTTTTCAAATATTTCTATGATGTTCCGAGGCTCCCATTTCGATTAAAATATTGCACTTTTTAATAAACCGAGTAAGGACAAAATGGAAATAAATGGAAGGTGAACTCTTTGAAAAATATTTAAAAACATCTTCTTTATAGGTTTGGAGTTGAAGAAAATAGGAGGAGATAGAAGA
The DNA here is from genome assembly GCA_025200525.1 of Camellia lanceoleosa. Taxonomy (NCBI): domain Eukaryota; kingdom Viridiplantae; phylum Streptophyta; class Magnoliopsida; order Ericales; family Theaceae; genus Camellia; species Camellia lanceoleosa. Next base: position 12,575,782 of record CM045772.1, read on the forward strand.
AAATTGGTTTAGAAAAAGGATGAGCATCAAATCGTTAAGAGAGAAATGAACAACTTTCACTAAATTAGACATATCTCTTTGTACACTTGGAATTTAGTTGTGAGGCCACCACCATTGGAAAGTAGATTTATGGGGCTTCAATTTAAACTCAAGAATCACCTAAAATTGAAGCCGGATAAAGGAGATATGTCCATTTGAAATTGGACTTAAGAGCAGATTTTGTTGACTCGGTCCGAGACAGCAGTAGACCCCTTTTTTTTGGTTTTGGTTCGGTTGGGACACCCCATTGACCCATTTTCTGATATATTCATCACCAAATGCATATACACTCAGCCTCCATTATCTAGTGCTTGATCCATTGGAGATAAGGCTCCACTTTTGTCTCCTATTAGCTCCATTAATGCTTTATTAGCTCCATTATATTCCTTTATGCTCTATCTTGTCTTCCACCATTTCCTCACTTGCTTAGCCTATATGTATACATCAAATTGTTGAGAGGAGGAGGAGGATAGATTAAGGAGAGAACATTTGAGCTAGAGAAAAGAGGAAGAAAAGAGAGAGAAGTTGAGTTTTTGCGCTAAAAACACTCCTATCTTCCATATACACTCTATACCTTCCATACAAGCTGAAATTCCATCTTTTCTACACCCAAAACTCCTCCAAAAATTCTGAAATATTTGAATTTCATTAGCTTTGATCAAGAGGAAGAGTGGTTGTTGGTAAAAGTGAACAAAAACAAGAGAGATAATCACTTTTAACCACATACACCTCCAAGCCATCATTCTAGCAAGAATTCCAAGCTTTTAAATTGAGGATTGAGAACATAATTCATACACTTGAGGGTAATCAAAAGGAAATTTGGAAATCATGAAGTTCATCATTTCTTGAAAAGGTAAATTTTCAATTTATTTCATTTTTTTGCATTTTTTACTTATTTTGCTCTTTTGCTTTGATTTCTTGTTATATTGGCCCTATTTGGTAGGGCTTATTTCTAGCTTATTTCAGCTTTTAGCTTAATTTAAGCTATTTTGATGTGTTTGGTTCAGCTTAACAATATAAATTATAGCTTTTTCTAAGCCAAATTTCAACTTATTCTTTGAGTGGGGAAGGAGAAACTTAAAAAATCAGCTTAAGCACGTAGCTGAGATGTGAGGGGTAAAATGACTAAAATGCCCCTTACAATTTCAAATTATTACTACTATGCCACGTATATAAACCAAAACACACTCATTTTTGTCCCTCACACGAGCCAAAGAGGCGATTTTTGGCGAATGGAGGCGATTTCCGGCGACGGGTTTTGGTTCTCTCTCTCTCTCTCTCTCACGAACCAGAAGGGCAAATCCCTAGCTCGCTATCGACGGCGTGACGATCCAACGGTGACAAACCAGAGCTCGCGATCGACAACCCTAACAACACCCATCGTGATCGCAACAAATCTCTCTCCGGCTATGTTACATGGACTCGGGTACGGGTGTCGGGTGCGGGTATGTATCTAGAGGTCGGACTCATTAAATCTTAAATTTAAGGGTACGCGGACTCGACAAAAAAATATCATATTTTTATATTTTTAATCTAATATGTGAGATAAAATGGTACTATATGTAACTTACAGTGTCAAAATGACATTTATAGTAATTAAACAATAATATGCACATATGATAATTGTGTTATATACAATTATATAAGTAGTATTGAAAAGTATCCCACATATCCCATACCCTTGTCAAAATTAACCGATTGTCCGAAACACGTATTTGATCTATTTTGAAGAGTCCATGTAACATAGCTCTCCAGATCGCGATCTGAAACCCTAGCTGATCTCCGTCGCGTCGATCGATCGCCCTAGATCCTTTCCATGCCATCGCGATCTCCCTTCCGCCGTTGTGCTCTCAACCCCTAGCGTATAATCACTGCTTATTTCCCTTTAGGGACTCTAGAGAAGAAGGGTTGTCAGTATTTTTTTAATAATAATAATAATAATAATAATAAATTTTATACTAATTAATACTAAATCAAGCCATTACATTTTGTAAATATTTTGTATATTTCGTAATACTAAATTGGTATATTTTGTAACATATTTTATATTAATTAATTAATACTAAATTGGTATATTTTGTAACAATTTTGTAATAATAAATTAAAAGAAACAATTTTTTAATAACAATTTTGAAACTAATTAAGCCATTACATTTTAGTATTAATTGAGACTAATTAAGCCATTACATTTTTAGTATTATTAAAAGAAACAAGGAAATGTATCAATTTTGGAGAAAAGAAAATTATTAAGAAAAAAAATTAAGCCATTAATAATAAAAGAAAAAAAAATGTATCAATTTTTAATTGAAAAAAAATTACATTTTTATATCATTGAGACTAATTAAGAAAAGAAAAAAAAATAAAAGAAAAAAAATATATATATTAATATTGATATTAATTGATACTAATTATTAATATTAATTAAGAAAAGAAAGAAACAAGGAAAAAAAAGAAAGAAAATGTATCAATTAAGAAAAGAAAAAATAAATAAAAGAAACAAGGAAAAAAAAATTATTAATATTAATTGATACTAATTAATAATTTTAGTATTAATTGAGACTAATTAAGCCATTACATTTTTATCAAATGTATCAATTTTTATATAAATTGATACTGATTAATACTAAATTATGTTAATTGAAAAAAAAAATGACAAAATTATCATTTTTATATCATATAAGGGCAAAAAGGACATTATACAAAAAAAAGCTATTTTAGAGTTTATCTACCAAACACTACTCTGCTGCTTAAATCTATAATCCCACAGCTGCACTAAACAGATTAATAGCTTATGTTCACAGATATAAGTTATAATCTATAATCACTTTCCCACAGTTCTACCAAACGGGGCCATTATATATGATTGTAATCTAATTGAAAGTGGTGAGTTGAGACTCTCATATATATTGGTTTTAGTTCTGTTTTTGTTGTGAAAATATAAGGAAACAGAGTTTGGCCGAGCTTATCGGGCTACTTGGCCCGTTAGTTGGTCGGGTAGCCACCTAAAAGTACACCATCGTGCCCGCAACCTTCATGACTATGCCCGCCACCTCTAGGCAAAATCGGGCAACTTTCCGACGTTGAGAAGATCAACCTCCGATGGTCTTTGAGGCGTTTGAAGCCACTATTTTGTTATGTTTATTTTATATTGAGTATTTGTAAGGATTTTTATATTGTGTTGTGATATTTATTCATCTCCCTCGAATTTGTAATATTTAAAGTGTTGTAATAATTTCCCATCTCCATTTCTTATCTATCCCATTCTTTAATCGCTTTCCCTAACTGTACATATGTATATATCTTGCATGCCATGCATATCCATGCTTTTACATACATGATTCATGCCTAGATTCGGCTAAATTTGCATCTTTGTACTTTAATTGATTATTACATGATTTTGTGCATTATCGCATGTTTTGCAATGTTTTACATGTCATGTTTTAGAAGCCGGATCTTTAGAAGCATTCTTGTATATGTATTGCATTAGGATTTTGTATATAGGATCATACATATTTTACTAGCTTTGTTTTGTAGTTGTTTGCAGGACATCGGTAAATATGTAAGTTGTTATGCTTTAGCATCCTGTTTGTATATAATTTTTTTATTATGTTTAGCATCCTATCATGTGGCTATTTGCTTACTTGATATAACTGTATGAATGCCAGTGGATGGAGGTTGTGTCGCTTAATTTGGAATGATATTGATTTTTCATGTTTGTAAACTCAATTTATTTGGGTTGTACATATTCAAAACTCTTTCAAAACTACATGAAATCAAGTTATTCCAAAGTGGGTGACATAGTCTATACTTATATGCTTTACATAGTCTTTTTTTTAGGATTTATTAAATAATCGGAATATGAACATATAAAGTAAATAAAACTCGTATCATGGTTTAGTAGATGCCGATCTTTTGATCGGGTGAGCGGGACTGCTCAATAATGACCTTGCCCTCTCATACCTAAGGTTCCGAAGCATCTTTGGTGACGACGAACAGTGGCCTTGGCACGAGTCACGGGTTTCCTAATTTTTCTAAAACATTAGGTGGTGACTCTAAGATTTGGTGATGCAGTCTATTTTTGGCAAAGATTTTGCAATAAAATGGATTTTCTATAAAAGTTGTCAAATTTGGACTCTTGTCTATGGTTCACATTGCATTCGTGAGACTAAATCAAAGAGACCGAGGGTCTGAACTTTATAACGCGCACAGGTACCCCCTAGGCATATTACAATTTCTGACGACTCTGCTTGGGATTTTATGAAATCTTGACTCGAACTCTATGATATGACTTTTATTTTCAATTATATGTTTGTTGCATTGCATACATTGGTGTACTTAAAGTTCCTGTGTTGCCCAGATACTGGTGAAAGCACAGACACACTTTTTGTGACACTACACCAATCTCTACGTTACTCTAGAGGCCTTGTGTTATAACCTTTTGAGATTTGTTAAAAATGTAGCTCTGCTATCTAAGGTTCTCAAACTTTGAAGAGAGGCTATATTGACTCTTTTGATTTCCTAGGATCTTCATTAGTTATGACCCAAAGGACTCTTTGGTAATGTCTCATTGACTTCAACTCCTAAAGTAGAGCCAACTTTGTACATATAGTGAGTCATAGTACCTTTCAAAATTAGGACAGGATGCTCTCCCATTTTTAAGTTGTATGATACTGCTTGTTTGAATAGTGAAACCCTAGATCATTTTAAAGCTAGGACAGGGTAACCTTACCCCCTCATAGGGGTGTTTTGGCTCTGTTTACCTGATATGTGCTTTGCAATGATTATGTACAAGAATGTTCATATCAGTGGCACAGTTGGTATCAGATTGTGGGGCAGAATTTAGTGTGGAGTATAGTCCTACAACTTTGATCATATCTGTTCTGATGGAATCTTAGCCGAGGTGCTGTCTAATTTTTGATTGTTGCTTTTTCTTTATTTCTTTTGGAAGGTAGTCTAAAACCATACCTTCAGAAAGTTTTGATATCCCCCAAGTACTTTGGACCTGTGTCGAAAGACTTTGTAAGGTCAGAGATCTTGTTCAGGGACAGTCAATGCTTGTCTCACTGTCACCAGTTGTAAGGCAAAGAAGGATCAAACAGAGTTCACCGGTTCAGTTATTTCAACGATCACCCCTCAGCTCATTTACACTCAGTTCACCTCGAACACAGTCACCTAACGAGGACTTAATAATCCATCTACAGCAGTCAGTTGACTCCCTCTAGCATGACATGGCCCATGGCCGAGGTCTGATTAGGTTGCAACAACAGCAGCAGTAGCTAGTTGCGGCTTCTACTTCGTATGCACCTAACGTGACTATCCTCATACAGCACTTCGCCAATCTTTGCTAACTCGGGATCCTGGCGAGGGAGTTAAGCTTTTCCCATCCAAGTAGACCCAATCCCAGCACGGACATCTAGAGCCCCAATGTACCAGACTGATGCACCTTTTGAATTTGAGGTTGACCCGGCTATGCTCAAAGTCAACAAGCTGGAAAAACTGTTTAAAAAGGCACAGGGGGTCAACTCCATTCCGAATATAGAGGATAGGTATACTGAATCTGCGATTACTTTCGGGCGATTCAAAATCTTTATATTGATCGCTTCAACGGCGTCGGAGACCCAATAGTACATCTACGTTTGTTTTCTGATATCTTGCGACCAATAGGTTCGACCAGACTGCAGAAGTTGTCGCTCTTTGGTCAAACCATGTCAGGTATAGCTGCCATCTGGTATGCAAAGTTAGAGGACTCTGTGAAACAGAACTGGGAGGAATTGGCCAAGTCTTTCATTGCTCAATACTCCTACAACATGCAGATCGAGGTCACAACTCGTGATCTTGAAGCAACGCGTCAGGAGCCAAATGAGGGTTTCTCAGAATTTGTAACTAGGTGGTTGGCCAAGGCATCGATGATGACCACCCGACCCTCAAAGAAAGACCAAATCAGAATAGTTGTTCGCAACCTTCATGGCAAGTTGTTGTAGAAAATGATTGTCCTCCCTTTATTTACCTTCAAGGAACTTCATGAATGGGGGTTCAGATCGAAGATGCAATGAAGCAGGGGATCATCACTGATGACAAGAAGCCGACTAGAAGGTCTTTCGTTCGCAGTTCCAATGCTGTTGGGGGTAGCACTTCTGCGAGGCCGTCAGAAGTGAGTGTTGTTACCTCAACCAAAACTGCCGACTTTTTTGCCAATATGAGCCCACAAACTTCCAACCTTACCCGACCTGCCGGTAGAACTTTTAACCAGCTCTACATGATCGAGCCATGTAGGTGTTAATCAAAAAGGGGCATCTAAAACCCCTAGAACCTCGACCACTTCCCGATTCTCTTCCACCAAAGCACGATCCCACAAAATACTGTGCTTTCCATCAACAACATGGCCATGAAACAGACTGGTGCTTTCGCCTACGTCATGAGATTCAAGATCTCATCGACAATAAAGTAATAGCTCCACCCCAAAAGCCAAATGTGACCAGCAATCCATTCCCTGTCCACAACCAAGCCCCTCTACCCAGAAATATCCACCTTATCCATACACTACCACCCACCTTTGACCTAGGCATATATATCACCCCCTCTCACCTACCAAAGCCAGTAGTGTTCATCCTTGATAGCACAGACCTGTGCATGATGAACACATCCAACCCACAACCTGAGCTTCACAAATCTGTGGTGACAACATTTGAAGAAGATGAGGTTTTGACCTCAGAGGGAGATGTCGGTCTGTCGTTGGGAATTCTTGGGGAATCATCTGAGAGGGAGTATAACCCAAGCCACTACATTTTTTCCATTACTCAAACCAGGCCTAAGGTAGTACTGCTGACCTTAGTGGAGATTAATGTGGTTAGGGAAGACGACCTAAGCCAAGGGTTGGATGATCTTGTGGATCTAGAAAAAGATTTAGACAACCTACAATTCTTTGATGAACAGGACCAAGGCAATATGCAGATCGGTTGGTTTGATCTGAACTTGTCGACTGACAACAAGGGATGACTAAATGATGAGTCCGATAAAGAAGTGGAAACCAGAGTTAAACCGGAGGAAAAGAAGGTCGTGGTGGCTGCGATGGTTGAAAAAGTCAAGGAAAAGAGAAAGTGTCGGAAGCGATCTTGGAAAAACAAACCCAAGAGTTAGGTGTTATTGGAATTGTAGACACCAAACTGGAAGTTGTGCTGGGGCAGTTTGAACAAAAGAGGATCTAAGAGAGTCAGAAGACCGCAACATCTTGGCGCCCTGAGGGGGATAATTGTACTGTGAAAGTGATACAAGTTGAGTCGGACAACTGTCTATCGGCAGTCGAAGGTCAGTGATGGGAGGATAGTGATTTGCATCTTGCCCACACAAACGAAGACTGAGGAGACTATATCCCAGATAGTACCTGGTATGCAGAGGAAATAGACCATTTAACCAGGAGTGGATGGTATTTCAAACCTCCACATTTGGATTAGGCCGAACCTTCAAGAAAAGACCGAGAGGTTGAGAAGGAGAAGAAGAAGGAGAAAAAGTTGAAGGAGGAGCTGGTCCTGAAACAACTTAAAAAGATTCAGGCTGACATATCCATTTGGGGCCTTCTTATGGCTTCGCATGTACACCGAAAGGCAGTATTGTTGGCGATGGATAAAGCTAAACTGTCCATTGATACTATGCCAGAGCAACTTGTTGGCCTGATCTTCCCAAGTAAGACCAAGCCTATGCTCACCTTCTCTGATAAAGAGCCACCGTTTTTGGGAATTCATCTATACATCCACCACTAGAGGTAACTACACTCTTGGAAATCAATCACGGCAATAAGGATATATCTTTTTTCGGATTCACTCTGGCAGAAGCCCAAGTAGTACAGACAATCTTAGCCGAGGACGAAGATATGTATGTCAGTGCTTAGTCTATTTACTTCATGAACAAGTTGCGGTATATTCCAGGAATGGGGCTCGAAAGGAGCGGGAGAAAAGGTGTTGCGGTGCCAGCTGAGGTGCCACATAATCCACATGTCTTTGGGTTGGGCTATGTGCCCACCAAAGAGGACTGGAGAAGAAAGAAGAAGAGAAGAGAGAAAGGGCCAAGGCAAAAAGGGCCGGGAAGCACTATGAGTTGATTCATAGACCAATCTGGGGAACGTTGAATGGGTGCTTTGTCAGAGAAGGAGAGGATTTCCCTTTTTACGGCTTTCCTGAGCCTTGGGTGGATTTTTCAACGAAAAGGCGTTTCCTGGATTTTGCAATCTTCTTTAACCACTAACTTCAAGGTAGTGATGAAGAGAGGGGTGATTCAAGTATCGAAGCTGGCCAGAGCAAAGATGACGATTCAGACAGTAGTGAGGTTGAAGTAGGGGTAGCACTGGCTAATCTCTTGACAAATCCTGAGACCAATATAGAGACCTTAGGGGATATCTTTAGTGTCTCTATGATTAGAGAGGAACTGGCTGTGGACTCTGCCAATTGCATTCTGGACGCGTCGAGGGCGCCATACCTCACTTGACAGTTGGAGAAGGGCTTTATTTCCAGTTTTGAATCGGATGATGAGTTGGAATCTGATTCCATCAAGTCCGTTGAGTTAGAATCAGATTCGAGTCAGTTCGGGGAGTCAAAGTTTGGCACTTCCGGGATTGGTAACCCGAAGGCCAAGGTCTTGTCTAGGTCTTTTTTCGCTTTCTCTTGAGTCTGTTGAAATCGAGGAGCCAAAACTTCTGAATGAAAATATTGCAGATTCCGTTTACTTCTCTATGCCGTTGATTTATTGCATTGACCAAGATTTTCAAAATTTTCATGAAAACGAAGAAGAAGAAATTCCTCTGGCTTTGAAAAACTTGATTGATCGAGAGGAGGAGAGGCGTGCTAAGCCCTGCATAAATGAAATCATTACAATTAATCTGGGTACTGAGGAGGTTCCTCGCTTAGTCCAGATCGGGTTTACGTTGTCTTCGGAGGAATGCGAGCGTTTAATCGCTTTATTAAAAGATTTCAAAGATGTTTTCGTGTGGTTTTAAGAAGACATGCCTGGAATTGATCCTGAGATTGTACAGCACTAGATCCCTCTTGACTCTGAGGCTCGACCTGTCAAGCAAAAACTCCGCATGATTCGTCCCGATTGGGCACTAAAGATCAAAGAAGAGGTCACCAAGCAGATTGATGTCGGATTTTTGATGGTATCTAAATATCCAACTTGGTTGGCCAATATTGTTCCGGTTCCGAAGAAAGATGGCAAAATCAGGGTTTGTGTCGACTTTCGGGATCTGAATAGGGCTAGCCCGAAAGACGACTTTCCATTGCCACACATTGACGAGTTAGTAGACTTCACTGCCGGTCATGCGTTGTTATCATTCATGGATGGGTTTTTTGTATATAACCAGATTTTGATGGCGCCTGATGACAAAGAGAAGACTGCATTCATTACGCCATGGGGTACCTACTGCTATAAGGTTATGCCATTCGGGTTGAAAACGTCGGGGCAACCACCATCTTACACGACATGATCCATAAGGAAGTCGAGGTGTATGTGGATGACAGGATTGTCAAATCCAAAGAACGTGAAGGCCACTACACCGCACTGAAAAAATTCTTTGAACGAATCAGGGAGTACAGGCTGAGGTTAAACCCACAAAAGTGCACTTTTGGGGTGACTATAGGAAAAATGCTAGGATTTCTGATCACATAGAGGGGAATTAAAGTAGATCCATCCAAGATCAAGGCCATCTTAGAAATGTTACCACCAAGGACTAAAAAGGAGGTGCGCGGCTTTTTGGGTAAAGTGTAATTCATAAGACGGTTTATCTCAGAATTAACCTTGACTTGTGAACCACTATTTGGTCTCTTAAAGAAGGGAAAGAAGTTCCGATGGGATGATTGAGGACAGTTTGCTTTCGAACAGGTCAAGCAGCACCTTCAGAATTCACCCGTATTGTCGCCGCCAGAACCGAGAAAGCCACTGATCATGTATTTATCGGTAATAGAGACAACTATGGGGTGCATGCTAGCACAAGAATTAGAAGCTAAGGTGGAGAAAACCCTCTATTATCTGAGTAAGAAGATGTTGGACTACGAGACCCGCTACACTCTGGAGAAGGCTTGCCTAGCTTTGGTTTGGGTCACTAGGAAGTTGAGACAATACTTGTTAGCTCACTCTGTAATTCTGGTTTCGAGATTAGACCCCATCAAATATGTCTTTGAGAAACCGGCACTTACGAGTAGGCTAGCTCGTTGGTTGTTTCTTCTCTCCGAGTTTGACCTCAAGTACGTCACTTGCAAGTCCGTCAAAGGGAAAGTAGTAGCAGAATTTTTGGCAGACCACCCAATGGAAGGAGATGAAGCAGTAGAGTATCTGTTCCCAGATGAGGAGATTCTGCAGGTAGAAGAGGAATTATGGACAATGTACTTTGACGGAGTAGCTAATCAATACGGTTATGGGATAGGTGTGTTGCTGATAGCACCCGACGATTCCCATATACTGCTAGCCTTCAAACTCCGGTTCAAATTGTCAAACAATGAAGCAAAATACGAGACATGTATCACTGGATTGGAAGCTGCCCTAGAACTCGGGGCAAGAAGGTTGGACGTTATCGAAGACTTGAACCTGGTTGTTTCATAAGCCAATGGAGACTGGAAGGTCAAGGAAGAGAAAATGAAGGTTTATCATTAGACCCTGGACATTCTGATTCCAAGGTTTGAAAAACTGACGTTTACACACCTGTAGAGAGAGAACAACCAGTTTGCTGATGCATTGACAACTATATCCTCTATGGTAGAGATACCGCTCGGGGTTAAGATGCGTCCAATTATCATTGAACAGAAGTATATGCCTACTTATGAGCTGATAGCCGCAATAGATGGTATTACGACATTTGGAATATCTTGGAGAAGGATATGTATCCACTAGGGGCAAATGCCAAAGATGAGCGGGGAATACGACGACTGACCGTCAAATGCGGAGTATGAGGGAACTCCAAATCGGGCCATGGAAGTGGCTTGTTTTTTTAGCTCTATGTTCTGTTTTTTCAATGCGCTAATCTCTCCTCGAGCATCTTTATACATATGTTGAAGCAAGGAGAGTTACGTTGACAGTTGATACACTTCAAACGTCTTGTTCTGCAGTTGACAAGACAAGTTAGAGACCGCAATCATGGTCTCCACACATGACCTCAACGTATATGAGTTAGCCTCGATGTCAGACTGTGCTGCCATTACTTGCTCAACTGACATCGTTGGAAAGCTGAGAACAAGGGTAGGAAGACGGGTGCGTGGTTGAGGTTCAAAAGAGTTAGAACCGGTTATCTCTATCGTGGACTCGTTGAGATCTAGAAAGAGAGTGAGAACTGCGGAAAGAGGCCATGTCAAAGGAAAGTGATGCAAAGAAAGGGTTGCAGAGTGGTGGCAGAGATAGTTCGCAACATTTTGCTCTGCCTTTCTCATAGGCCTTGGTTTAAGCAGAGAACGAGGAGGGAGAAGAAAACACAAAGGAGAGAGAGCCGAGGCGATCATTGATGAATTAGTTGACTGCTGGTGGACTAAAGCAAATGTTGAAGCCGTGTGTCAGGCGCGACATTTGAAGGGAGAGAGAGAGAGAGACAAAAACAGGAGAGGAGAGAGACATATATGTATGTGTATATATATGTATGTATAGGTGTCCGTATGTGTATCTGTATGTCTGTATATATATATCTGCTTGTATATACTTTGTATTTGTATGTATATTGATGTATAGGTATACTTTTGTTATGTATACTGATGCCTTTGTACATCGTTTAAACCCGGTTAAAACCTTTCTCCTTTCTGTATAAGATACAGTTAGGTACGCCTATTGGTTACACCGTTGTTATTCTCCTCGGTTAAAACCTTCCCTCTCTCTATATGAAATACGTTGAGATACGCCTGTTGGTTACATACGGAGAAAGGGAAGGGTGTAACAAACAGGCGTATCTTAACGGATTTCATACAGAGAGAGGGAAGGTTTTAACCGATGAGAATGACAAGGGTGTAACCAATAAGCGTATCTCAACATATTTCATACGAATAGAGGGAAGGTTTTAACCGAGGAGAACAACAAGGTGTAACCAACAGGCGTATCTCAACGTATTTCATATAGATAGAGGCAAGGTTTTAACCGAGGGGAACAACAAGGTGTAACCAACAGGCGTATCTCAACGTATTTCATACGGAGAGGGAAGGTTTTAACCGAGGAGAATAACAAGGGTGTAACCAACAGGCGTATCTCAACGTATTTCATACAGAGAAAGGGACGGTTTTAACCAAGGAGAATAACAATGGTGTAACCAACAGGCGTATCTCAACGTATTTCATACAGAGAGAGAGGGAAGGTTTTAACCGATGAGAATAACAAGGGTGTAACCAACAGGTGTATCTCAACGTATTTCATACGGAGAAAGGGACGGTTTTAACCGAGGAGAATAACAATGGTGTAACCAACAGACGTATCTTAACGTATTTCAAATGGAGAGAGGGAAGGTTTTAACCTAGAAGAATAACAAGGGTGTAACCAACAGGCGTATCTCAACGTATTTCATACGGAGAGATGGAAGGTTTTAACCAAGGAAAATAACAATGGTGTAACCAACAGGCGTATCTCAGCATATTTTATACAGAGAGAAGGTTTTAATCGAGAAAAACAACAATGGTGTAACCAACTAGCATATCTCAACGGATTTCATATGGAGAGAGAATGTTTTAACCTAGGAGAATAACAATGGTGTAACCAACAAGCGTATTTCAACGTATTTCATATAGAGAGAGAGAAGGTTTTAATTGAGGAGAACAACAAAGATGTAACCAACTGGCGTATCTGAACGTACTTCATATGGAGAGGGGAGGGAAGGTTTTAACCGAGGATAACAAAGGTGTAACCAACAGGCATATCTCAACGTATTTCATACGGAGAGATGGAAGGTTTTAACCGAGGAGAATAATAATGGAGTAACCAACAGGCGTACCTAACTGTATCTCATACAGAAAGGGGAAACGTTTTAACCGGGTTTAAACGATGTACAAAGGCATTAGTATACACAACAGAAGTTTACATATACATCAATATACATACATATACAAAGTATATACAAGCAAATATATATACATATATATATACAGATATACAGATACACATACGGACACCTATACACACACATATATATACATATATATACTTCCCTCTCCTGTTTTTGTCTCTCTCTCCCTTCGAATGTTGCACCTGACACGTGGCTTCGACATTTGCGTCAGCCGACCGACAACCAACTACCCTGATTCATCAATGATCGTCTCGACTCTCTCCCTTGTGTCATTTTCTCCTTCTTCGTTCTCTGCTTAAACCAAGGCCTGTGAGAGAGACAGAGCAAAAAGCTACGAACTCTGTCTGCCACCACTTTGCAATCCCTTTCTTTTGCATTACTTTCCTTTGACATGGCCTCATCCCGCGGTTCTCTCACTCACTTTCCAGACCTCAACGAGTCCACGATAGAGATAACCGGTTCTAACTCCCGTAAACCTCAACCACGCGCCCCTCCTTTCCCTGTTCTCAGCTTTCCAGCGATGTAAGTTAAGCAAATAATGGCATCATAGCCTAACATCAAGGCTAACTCGTATACGCTGAGGGCATGTGTGGAGTGACTGCGGTCTCTAACTTGTCCCGTCGACTGCAGAACAGGACATTTGAAGTGTATCAACTGTAAGCGCCACTCTCTCTACTTCAGCGTATGTATAAAGATGCTCTAGGAGAGATTAGCGTACTGAAAAAGCAAAATAAAGAGCTGAAATGGCAGGCCACTTCTGTGGCCCGATTTGGAGTTCCCTCATACTCCGCATTTGACGGCTAGCGGGGAATAATTTCTTTTGGAAGCTCTGCTAAGGCCGAGACAAAGTGATAACTGTGCGCGTTAAACAGTTCGGACCCTCGGTCTCTTTGATCTAGTCTCACGAGTGCAATGTAAAACATAAATGAAAGTCCAAATTTGACAACTTTTATAGAAAATCCATTTTATTGCAAAATTTTTGCCAGAAATGGACTGCATCACTAGATCTTAGAGTCGCCACATAATTTTTTGGAAAAATTAGAAAACCTGTGACTCGTACCAAGGCCACTGTTTGTCCTCACCAAAGATGCTTGGCTTGGAACTTTAGGTATGAGAGGGGAAGGTCATTGTTGAGCACACCCGCTCACCTGATCAAAAGATCGGCCTCTACTAAATCATGATACGAGTTTTATTTATTTTATATGTTCATGTTTCGATTATTTAATAAATCCTTAAAAAATAACTATGTAAAGCATACAAGTATAGACTATGTTATCCACTTTGGAATAACTTGATTTCATGTAGTTTTGAAAGAGTTTTGAAGATGTACAACCAAAATAAATTGAGTTTACAAACATGAAAAATCAGTATCATTCCAAATTAAGCGACACAACTTCCATCCACTGGCATTCATACAGTTATATCAAGTAAGCAAATAGCCACATGGTAGGATGCTAAACATAATAAGAAAATTATGTACAAGCAGGATGCTAAAATATAACAACTTACATATTTACCGATGTCCCGCGAACAGCTACAAAACAAAGTTGGTAAAATATGCATGATCCTATATACAAAACCCTAATGCAATACATATACAAGAATCCTTCTAAAGATCCGGCTTTTAAAACATGACATGTGAAACATTGCATAACAAATGATAACACAAAATCATATAATAATCAATTAAAGTACAAATATGCAAATTTAGTCGGATCTAGGCATAAATCATGTATGTAAAAGCATGGATATGCATGGCATGCAAGATATATACATATGTACAGTTAGGGAAAGCGATTAAAGAATGGAATAGATAAGAAGCGGCGATGTGGAATTATTATAACACTTTAAATATTACAAATTCGAGGGAGATAAATAAATATTACAACACAATATAAAAATCCTCACAAACACTTAATATAAAATTAACATAACAAAATAGCAGTTTCAAGCACCTCAAAAACCATTGGAGGTTGATCTTCTCAACGTTGGAAGGCTGCCCAATTTTGCCTAGAGGTTGCGAGCACGGTCATGATGGTCGCAGGCACAATGGTGTATTTTTAAGTGGCTACTCGACCAACTAACGGGCCGTGTAGCCCGATAGGCTCGACTAAACTCTGTTTTCTTAGATTTCCACGACAAAAACAGTGTTAAAAGCAATATATATGGGAGCCTCAACTCACCACTTTCAATTATATTACAACAATATATTATATAACAAGAAATGAGAGCAAAATAAGTAAGAAATGCAAGAAATTGAAAATTCACCCTTTCAAGAAAGGATGTACTTCATGATTTCCAAACTTCCTTTTGATTACCCTCAAGTGTATGAATTATGTTTTCAATCCTCAATTTGAAAGTTTGGAATTCCTGCTAAAATGATGGCTTGGAGGTGTATGTGGTGAAAAGTGATTATCTCTCTTGTTTTTATTCACTTTTACCAACACCCACTCTTCCTCTTGATCAAAGCTGCTGAAATTCAAATATTTCAGAATTTTTGGAGGAGTTTTGGGTGTAGAAAAGATGGAATTTCAGTTTGTATGGAAGGTATAGCGTGTATATGGAAAATAGGAGTGTTTTTAGCTCAAAAACTCAACTTTTCTCTCATTTCTTCCTCTTTTCTCTAGCTCAAATGTTCTCTCCTTAATTTATCCTCCTCCTCTTCTCAACAATCTGATGTATACATATAGGCTAAGCATGTGAGGAAATGGTGGAAGACAAGATAGAGCATAAAGGAAGATAATGGAGCTAATGGAGCACTAATGGAAGACTAAAGTGGAGCCTTATCTCTAATGGATCGAGCACTAGATAATGGAGGCTGAGTGTATATGCATTTGGTGATGAATATATTAGAAAATGGATCAATGGGGTCTTCCAACCGAACCAAAATCAAAAATTACGGGTCTGCTGTTGTCTTGGGCCGGGTCAACAAAATCTATTCTTAAGCCCGACTTTAAACAGGGATATCTCCCTCATCTGGACTCGATTTTAGATGATTCTTGATTCTAAATTGAAGCCCCAGAAGTCTACTTTCCAATGGTGGTGACCTCACATCTAAATTCCAAGTGTACAAAGAGATATATCTAATTTAGGGCTGGTTTGGGGTGTCCTAAAAAAGTGCACTTTTTATCTTTTTAGACTAAAAAAGACAAAAAAAAAAATATGGAGGTTTGGGTTAACTTTTTGACTTTTTATGAAAAAATGTGTATTAAAAAAGTGTGTAAGAGATGATTAGAGAGGGGTGGGCCCCAGCCGTACAACCGGCTAGAGTGTATTGGAGTTGAAAATTATTGGCTAATTTTTGTACAAAGCATTGGACGGTTTTGTTTAGCCCGTGGGAGTCATCACGGGTCCCATTTTAATAATCTGAACTGTTCAATGTGTGTAACTCGTCGAACACTATGTACCTATAAAAAATCACGTTAATCGGATATCAATAGCTATTTGATCAGATTTATTTATTTTTCAATCATTAATTATAACACCATCCATTTGTTGTATATAACTGATTTGATTATATAGTTATCGATATCCGATCAATGTGATTTTTTGCAGACATATAGTACTCGACGATTTCTACATATTGAACGGTTCAGATTATCAAAACGGGACCCGTAATGACTCCCATGGGACAAACAACGGTGTGTGTGAAAATCACACCGAATCATTTCTTTTTTGCTGCACAGTCGCTGCATAGCCGCTGCAGAACATCAATTCAAATTGTACTTTTTGGGAAGAAAATTGATTTTTTTAATTTTTTTTTTTTGTGAATAGTGATATCTTTTTGGATTTTGGAGTAACTTTTTGGCTTTTTGACTTATATAATATAAGCCAAACCAGGCCTTAGTGAAGGTTGTTCATTTCTCTTAACGATTTGATGCTCATCCTTTTTCTAAACTAGTTTTCTTTTATCCCCTTCTATTTCCTTAAACTCCAAACCTATAAAGAAGATGTTTTTAAATATTTTTCAAAGAGTTCACCTCCCTTCCATTTATTTCCGCTTTGTCCTTACTCGGTTTACTGAAAAGTGTAATATTTTAATCGAAATGGAATACTCAGAACATCGTAGAAACATTTGAAAAAATATTTTGAAAAGAGGATTTTAAGCTCTAAAATAGTTTGGCCAAAATGGGACGTAAGGTTTTTGAGAGAAAACCAAATTCCATTTTTTCTTGTTGAGGATTTTGTGAGAAACACTTCTTGTTATTCATCATCGGGTGATCAAAAGAAAGCGTCCAAATCTTAGGGCCGGTCAAAATGGGGTGTCTACAATAATATATATGTACATTTGTATATAATTTTAAGGCCATGTTTGGCTACACAAATAAGTGACAACAAGAACGAGGGCATTTTGACCTAAAATCTCCATTAGCCTGTCAATATGCTTTTCATGTGACATATTTACGCCCAAAATCCTCACAAATTGCTAACAAAAGGGTTTGGGTCACAAGATAAAATCATAAGGGGGTTACATATAGTTTTAAACATTCGGGGGCAACTTGGGAACATGTCATAGTTAAGGAGGGTTACTGTAATTTTCCCCAAGTATTATTGGTTTGATGTATCATAGATCTATGGAATAGAATGTTAGCATCCGAGTTCCAGCCTTGACGGGGTGGTTTTATTATGCTGTTTTGGACCTTTAGGTGTCAAGAACATGAGCTGTGGGCCAGATTTGTTTTGTAACTGGCTTTCGGGTTTCTGTTGAAATTGATAGACATAATGCTGAAAACAATTTGCAGCTACTCATTTGCAGCATGACAGAAAGAAACCTGTAAACCCATAATACTTTAACTACTCAAAAGTGTATTGCTTGCAATAAAAAAAACATGTGGAAGTTCTGAAAGTGGAAGAAAAAAATAAAACAAAAGGGCCTCCATGAGCCCTGCAAATGCTACCTTTTATATATATCGAGCATCTTCCTCTTATTCAAACTCCAGATGTCATTTTCGTGAATAGTGCTTGATTCTCATTGATATCCACATAATATATATGATTATGGCAGTAGTTCCCTTTCAGCTCAACAAAGACTTGACACAAATGATTGAATGTTAATGACTGATGAGTAAGGTGATGTTAGTCAAGTAGTTGCCAAGGCCAGGAGCAAGGCCATGGTTTTCCAGTGTGAAAATACGTGATTGTCTATGATCAAATGGGGAGTACCTCCCTGGAATAGAGCCAAATGGCAAAATGGATTGGTGTGGTGGACCACAACTCTATTTGGAGTTCAAGACTTTGTTTTGCTAAGTTGAGTTGAGTTCCTATTAAACAAAATCTGTCTATGGCCTGGTATAACATTTCTTATCAAGCTAAAAACCGGTGTATATCATTTTGCTAGTATCTTTTCCCCTCTCCATTAAATAAGCATTCATCTTTCTGATTTGTTCCTATGGAGTACATGTGGTTTGGGGTTTACGTATTTGGAATAATGTCCATTGTTCTCGATGCAGTGACAATTTGGATTCAAACAACATCCTTGAGAATTCTTTGAGTGCCAAGGAGAAGATAATCTCTGAACTGAACATGGAACTTCACAATCTTGAAACCAACTTATCAAATGAGCGGGAACAACACATAAATGAAATCAAGAAGTTGAATGCGTTGCTCAATGAAAAGGTACATTATTTTGCTGTCCCGTATGAGTTGCTTAGTCCCATGTTCATGAATGAATACACTTTGGATAAATAAATTATTTCCATTTGCACTTCGTGAGGAGTCCTCTTCAATCACGTTGGTGCTCTCATAAATGAAAATTGTAAAAATACTTTCCTTTATTTGATGTCAACTGCTGGTCTGGATACTTGCTTTTTCAACCATGATAATTTATTACATTTTATTATTTCCCATCTCCAGCATTGGCTTGACCACTCAAGTAGGTCTAATACCAGATCTCAGGTTTTTTCCCCATTGCTTTGAGAAGTAATGGTCTTACCCTTTCACTTCTTTTGTTGCTCTTCTTGGCTTTCTCTTTTCCGTTCCTTTTTTCCCCCCGTTTTTGTGATTCACGTCTCATAATCTAAATGAGGCACTTTCTTTATGTTATTTGTTAGAAATATATGCATCTACTAATTGAAGGCATGTGTATGCATACTTTCTAGTGTGAAAGCTTACATTGTTGGCTATTTACGATGTTAACAATTAAACGAAATTACCTGCTAAGGCTTTTGAACAAATATTAATGGTAATGTTCCTAGACAGGTGCTTTGCATGGATGTAGTAGGTGTCTGTAGGAACCTGGAAATGTAACCAACTCCCACAACAGGCAAATAAGAAGACTGAATCAAACTCCTAAATCCATGAAGTATAGAGCTAACTACATTTTCTGCCACATTTATTTTCATATCATGTACACGGCCTGATGTTGTTGAGCTATCTATCAACAAGACAAATCTTTAGTCATTACTATTGTTGACCTTGATACTTTGGTTTGACTCTGTCCCTGTACCATATTAAGTGTGGTGTCATAGAATGGAGGCTTGTATAAACTATCAAGTCCTGTGTAGAAATTCACTTCCTTAAAGGTCACTGGTTTTATCATTTCCTTTTAAGGTCTATTTTCACTTTGCTGTATAGAATGTATTCTTATATGCTAGTTACTTTAAGTAAATGCTGAACTTTAGTTCTCTCTCTTGTTAACAATCCTTCCTGTGTCTGGATGTAAGGCGGTGTTACCTTTTTCTCTTTCTTTTTCCGCCCTTTTACTTCTTATTTGATTGGTTGGTAACTGCAAGTTGGAAATATGTATTGTTTCCCTCCCACAGACACCTGCATGTGCTTCAAATTTGTTGGAAGTCCAAAAGTTCAATAAATAGCAATGTGCACCTTGTGTTTAGATGTTAATCCATTGTAGTAATTTCACTTTTTTGCTTGATTGACTCTGTTTCTGAATTTGAGTTTGTGCCTCATATCTCGTGGATGTTATCTTAGCTGTAATACCTTTTTCTTCTTTTTTAACTCACAGGAAGCTACTCTTGATGAGATCAAGAAAGAGCTTCAGACAAGGCCTACAGCAAAATTAGTTGATGATTTGCGGAAGAAGGTCAAAATTCTACAGGTGGTTTCATTCTTCTCTAGCATTAACTTTTAACTATTTACTGATTCTTTAACTCAGTTTTTCTTTCCCTGCAATTACGGGAAACAGAACTTACCAAATTCATAGTTTCTGTCGACTTGTAGGCTGCTTGTTTCCTCTTGGAAATATGACCTATTAGTGATTGAAGAGTAAAATTAATTTTGCCATACCTCGGTTTTTTGAAAAGAGCTCTCTTTGCCAACTTACCATAATCAATCAAAACAGGGAAACAGGATGTTAACCCACATGAAATGATAGTCATGGTCCATGGATCATCACATTTATTGTGTACGTTGTATTAATCTCTGGTCAAAGTTTACTTGCAACATGTTTGAAGCACAGCGAAAAATTCTTTCCATTGTCCCTGACAGTCTGACTATCTTTGATGTTCGATCAAAACGATGGTTGTTTCAGTGTTTTAAAAAGCGCGCTTAGGCGCGCGCCTAAGCTCGAGGCGCAATGAGGCGCAGCCTTGCGCCTCAAACAGGTCGAGGCGATCTGAGGCGCAGCTACTGCGAGGCTTTTTGGTAGCGAGGGCTTCATGGGCTTTATCTTCTTCTTTTTTTTCTTTTTTTTTTTTTTTTTTTTTTTTTTTGTGGGCATGCCTATAGGGATTCAAAACTCTTCAATATAAAATGACCAAATGTGGTCAAAAGAGAGCAAAAAGTGATACCTATTATATAATATATAATATATAATTGATTCGTATATATATATAATATTATATGATACCTATAATATCTATTATATAATATATAATATACTTATATAATATATAAAATATAATACATACTTATTCATAGTAATAAAAAAAATTAATTAAAACACATTATGTAAAAAATATAATAAATAAATAAAATAATATATATATATTAAAAATTAATTATTTTTTTTCTTCTTCTCTTCTCTTCTTATTAAAAAAATTAATAATATACATATTAAATACTTTCTATGTTGAAAATTGTGTTATATTAATATTTTGCTTAACTTTTATAACTTGCGCCTCGCTTTGGTGAGGCGCGCGCCTCGCCTCGCGCCTCGGCGCTCAGGCTCCAGGTGACCTTGGCGCCTCGATGCGCCTAGGGCTTTTTAAAACACTGGGTTGTTTAATCTTCTGAAAGGCCTGATGAATTGCCTAATGGCCTTTGTGATTGAGCTAAATCATTTTCTAAGGGACCAACTGGAGCTTGAACTAATGTGCACTAAAATAGAGATCCTTCCTTCTGACCGAATCTCATCTTTCTCAACCAGAAATTGATGTGAATGACCTTTGAAGGTTGCAGGCCAAGGCGTTTGGGGCTTAGAGAATGGCCCTTTATTTGTCATTTATTTTATTACTAGTATATTCTAATTTGAAGGCTTCCATCATTATGCTTTCTGTCTAACTTTCACTGTTTTATGTGTAGGCAGTTGGTTATAATTCAATAGAGGCTGAAGATTGGGAAGTAGCCACTAGTGGGGAAGAGATGAGCAAACTTGAGTCTCTACTACTTGATAAGAACCGCAAAATGGAACATGAACTCACTCAGTTGAAGGTATGGCATCCATGGAGTACCTGTTTCATTTATAATTATACATTCATTTTGTCTGCTCATAGTTTTCTCAACATATCCAAGGATTTCAATCTATATGTTGGGCATAACCACAAGCCACAATGAAATAACAGAGTCGTAGATTTAAAACCATGCCATAATGTTTTGATATTTTCAAATGTTAATTAAACTTTTAACGGTGTCTGTTTATTTATATGCAATTATATTAATGCCTCTGCACTCCTTTCAGATGAAACTTTCTGAAAAGACATCTTTGCTGGAAGCAGCTGAAGGCAAGATAGCAGAACTTACTGCAGAGGTTAACGAACAACAAAGATTAATACAGAAGCTAGAAGATGATATACAAAAGGTTTACATCCATGATTTATAGGATTCTCAGCAGTTCCTATTTGTTTACTAGCTATAATATCTGCATGTTGCTGTAGATGCTACTTTACTTTTGCATTGTCATTGAAATTCTAGACACCTATGAAAAAAATTTTAACCTAACAATCCCAATTTAAAAATTATAAAGCAATTTATTGATCTCTCAGCAATTCAAAAAATGTAGAGATCTGTATTATTATAATTATTTTTTTTTATTGTAAGTAGGATTGTGGCTAGTGAGTCGGTGAGTTAACCTTCTTGGTATCTTACCCCTATTTCTTATCTCCTATACTCTATACATGACCTTTCTCCTAAATTGCTCTTATCATCTCTGGTCCTTGGGTCAAGGGACCCGGGGCATGAGAAGATAACAATCACTTTCTGGCCTTTGTTGGTCTGTATTTTTGTATTCTTTGCATTACCTTGATGCTTTTTCAATAAAGTTTGGTTAGTTATCTCAACAACCAAAAATAAAAAATAAAAAACCAAACCAAGCCTTAAGTCCCATCAAATGGAGTCGGCTATATGAATCATTCTTCTCCACGCGGCCCTATCAAAGGCCATTTCGTCAATCAAATTAAGCAGATCCATATCTCTATTTGTAACGCTAACCAATGTTAATCTAGGCCTACCTTGTCCCCTAACACTTCCATCTACCGTTACAGCATCGCATCTCTTCACTACTGCCTCTGTTGGTCTCCGTTAAATATAACCAAACCATCTTAATCGATTTTCTCTCAACTTATCTTCTATCGGTGCTACTCCTACCCATTCCCGAATACACTCATTCCTAATTCTGTCTTGTCTAGTCTTGCCACACATCCACCTTAGCATTCTCATCTCAACCACACTTATTTTATCTACATGTTGTTTCTTGGTTGCCCAAAACTCCGTCCCATATAACATCGCTGGTCTAATAGCCGTTCTATAGAACTTACCTTTAAGTCCAGTGGGTATTCGTTTATCGCACAGTACGCCAAATGCACTTCTCCACTTACATTATCCTGCCTTAATCCTATGGGCCACATCCGCATCAATCTCCCCTGCTGTTGTGATAATCGACTCTAAATAACGAAAATGTTCACTCTTAGACAGTTCTTGGTTTTCAATCTTTACTTCTCCTCTACTTTCATTGTTACTGTTACTAAATTTACACTCCATGTACTCTGTTTTAATTCTGCTTATCCGGAATCCTTTAGATTCAAAAGCTTTTCTCCAAATCTCTAACTTTGTATTAATTACTTCTTTAGTCTCATCCACTAGTACTATATCGTCTGCAAAAAGCATACACCATGGCACGTCATCCTAGATATTTCTTATCAACTCATCCATAACTAAAGCAAAAAGATAAGGATTTAAGGTAGATCCTTGGTGTAACCGTACAGTAATAGGAAATTTATTTGTCTCTCCAACAATCGATCTAATAGTGGTCACCACCCCTTCATACATATCCCTAATCACATCAATGTAACTTTTTGTCACCCTTTTCTTCGCTAACACCCACCATATTATATCCTGGGGCATTCTATCATATACTTTCTCAAGGTCAATAAATACCATATGAATGTCTTTTCTTTTTTCTATTTTTTTCTATTACTCTCTTCAAAAGATAGATCGCTTCCATTGTTGACCTGCCTGGCATAAACCCAAATTGATTCTCTGATACCTCTGTTATATCTCGCAATCAGCGTTCTATCACCCTCTCCCACACTTTCATTATATGACACATTAGCTTGATTCCTCTATAGTTGTTGCAATTCTGGACATCTCCTTTATTCTTATAGATTGACACTAAAATATTCTTCCTCCACTCATCTGGCATGTTCCTAGTCAATAAAATTTTGCTAAATAAGCTAGTCAACCAAGCAACTCCCTTTTTACTCAAAACACTTCCAAACTTTAATAGGGATATCATTTGGTCCTAAAGCCTTATTCGATTTCATCTTCTTAGGTGCAAACTATACTTCAAAGTTCCTAATCCTGTGATAAAACCTATAGTCTTGGTTTATCGTATTACTGGCTATTTCTTCCCTTATTGCCGTACCTCCATGTTCCTTATTTAATAGTTTCTCAAAATAGTTCTTTCATCTTTCTTTAATCTCTTCATCTGTCACCAATACCTTAGAATCCTCACTCTTAATGCACTTAACTTGATTAAAATCTCTTGTTTTCCTTTCCCCTATCTTAGAAAATTTGTATACCCTCTTCTCTTCCTCCTTACTATCTAGTCTAGTGTATAGGTCATCATAAGCTTTCAGCTTAGTCTCTCTCACTACTTTCTTGACCTCCCTATTAGCCAATCTATAACTTTTAAGGTTTTCCTCAGTTCTATCATTTTGCCACTTTTTAAAGCACTCTTTTTTTGCTTTAACTACCTCTTGAACCTTTTCCTTCTACCACCAAGTTTCCCTAGAGCTAGGTCTCGTTCCTTTCGACTCTTCGAGCACTTCCCTTGAGATTCTCCTCATACAATTGGCCATCAAGTTCCACATAGTGTTAGCATCATCTTCCAAGTTCCAAGTACCTTCCTTATCCATTCTATTCTTAAATATTTCTAATTTATCCTCTTTTAGGTCCCACCATCTCGTCCTACGACGCCCACCATCCTTCCTAGCTTGGTATTGCTCTCTAAAACATAAATCTAGTACCAAAATACTATGTTGAGAGGTCAGGCTCTCTCCAAAAATCACCTTACAATTATTACATTTTAGGCAGTCTACTTTTCTCACTAAGAAGTAATCTATTTGGCTCTTAACTGATCCACTCTTAAAGGTTATCAAATGCTCCACCTTCTTCTTATACATAGTATTGGCCACCACCAGGTCAGAAGCCAAAACAAAATCTAAAATACTCTCTCCAGTCTCATTTCTGTCACCAAAACCGTATCCACCATGCACCTTTTCATAGCCTAGTTTATCTATGCCTACATGATCATTAAAATCTCCACTTATAATCAAATTCTCTCATGCGGATATCTCCTGTAAGATCTCATATATTTGATCCCAAAAATCCCTCTTAGTCTGATCATCTAATCCTACTTGATGGGCGTATGCACTAATAACGTTCACTATATTCCCTCCAATAACTAGTTTAACTAACATAATCCTATCCCCTTTCCTAATGACCGCTACTATATTCTCCACAAAACCCTTGGCAATTAAGATTCTTACCCCATTCTTGCGTCTATCCTTACAACTATAATACAGTTTAAAACCGGTATCCTTAATTTCCCTAGCTTTCTCACTCGTCTACTTAGTTTCTTATACACATGCTATACTAACTCTCCTTTTAATAATAACCAAAAAAAAAAAAAAAAGGAGAACAAAAAGAAAAAAGCACCATAGATCCCATAGCCACTACGAAGCTCCTTCCTCGGATCTCAATCTTCAACTGCTCTGTTGCTCAAACAGCCATAGTGATCAGGGGATATGAAGTGAATTGTGAAGGATTTGATGTGAGGGGTTCAAGTGATGGATAAATGAAAGTCAAGCACATAAATTGAAGTCCTAAGAAGGGCTGGTGCCTAAGTGCAAGTTAGATGCCAAGCAGTGAATTGTTTTGGTCCAAATGATTTGTATACCTGCTAACCAAAGATTGCATCACTTGCGGAAGATCTTCTAAGTTGTGAACTCAATCTCACTAGCTCAACTAACAAATCTGCCCAATTCAAAACCCCAAAAGTACAGAGTTTGGAGATTTTGATTATCAGAAATTGCCAACCTAGCTAAAACTATCCTAACGTTCGTGAATGGTTAGACCTATTTATTTGTCATCGGGCATGAATTGATGTGGCATGAACAAGTTCTATTCAGATTTGTTTTTTTTATTTGTTTGCTTGTCTAATGTACTGTATAAATTCTTAAGAAATGATTTCTCTGCTACCTCCTTTTTGTGTGTCAATCATTTTCATTTCTGGTGCAGGGTTATAGTTCTAAAGATCGAAAGGGCACTCTGATTGATGATTGGGATCTTTCAGAGTCTGGTGCAACAGAGCCATCTCAAGTATGTCTTTTACTTTTCTTGCTATTTTTCGTTTCCTTTATTCAAGATATATAAAAAGCAATAGTGACAGTCAGTCATTCTGGGATTCTACTCTTCTGTTGTTATCTATGAAATTACTTTCTGATATGATTATAAGTCTATGTTGGATTTTTTTTTCTTTTCTTTTGATGCTTTGATGTGAGCAGAACCAATGTTTGATGTGCAAAGCCACTTCGAATAGTTGTGCAGCTTGTTTGAGATGACCCTTCTTTCTTTTTTGACTGTAAGCAACTTGGTTAGTTGGTTATGATGAGCCTGAGTTCAAAGGCCTTGCTGCGCTCGTTGTAGCTGACTTGAGATACTAGAATTGACAACAAAGTGTCCTATTTCAAGAAAACTTATGGTTCAAAATACAGACCTGAGCTGGCTACATAAACTTATGGTTCAAAATACATATACATACGTATACTTTTTAAAGAGAATCTGTCTTTGACATTTCAAGAAAACTCATTTCTTTTCTTGTTTTTACTAGTCATTACTCGTATTTCAAAACACTTTCCTCAACTCCATTTATTTTCACAAAACGATTTCATGTTTTAAACATTAATTTACAAATATCATTCCCTATGATGATATAACCAGATATAACCTCTCTAACATTTCAAAACATACCAATTACACCCATCGATTATCTGCCACATAACTGTCAAAATCTCACATGTTAATTATACACTAACACATTTACGTTCACAAATCCAGGTCCCGCCATATTACCCAACTCAAGACTTTTCTCACGAATTCACACGAAGCACCCTGTTCACTCAAGCGGAGACTAAACATTCTCAAGTGTATCCCAAGTACTCCTCAACTTCTCACCCTTGCCCAAAACCAAAACAACTCTAGAGGTGACTCCTAGTTGATCAATCTTCCACTGCCAACCAACTAACACCACCAACTCTCAACACTTGGCACTCAAACACCGACACGTTCCCAACACCGATCACCCCTACACGGGATTCAACATCCACATACTCACACATCACTTGAGTCCATACCGGACTCCTCAAAACTAGTCACACCAAGACTACTCACTAAAACATTCATGCCTATATGGCAATCAAACACTTCACATCACTCACAAAGAGACCAATTAGATCAATTACCATTCCTCTACTAGAAAAGACAAAAGTTAATAATGAGTATATTCGAGAATGTGTAGGAGTAGTATCGATAGAAGATAAGTTGAAGGAGAATAGATTGAGATTGTTTGGTCATATACAACGGAGACCAACAAAAGCAATAGTTAAGAAATGCAATACAGTAACGGTAGATGAAAGTGTTAGGGGAAAGGGGGGACCTAGATTGGCATGGGCTAGTGTAGTAAATAGAGATATGAATCTCCTTAATTTGACTAACAATATGGCCTTGGATATAGTCGAATGGAGAAGAAGGATTATAACCGACCCCATTTGATGGGACTTAAGGCTTGTTTTGGTTTGGTTAATAATACTCTCCTCGCCAAGGAACACACTCAACATCTAACCAAGAACTCTCACCACCCTTATAAATTTCACGCACACTCAAATAATACAACTCGATTCTCATGGCATCTCGAATCTATTCTCAACAATACACGGATCACCAACTAAAACAAACGACTCTCAATTAAGGAAAGCCTTGCAAGCCATCACAAGTATTATTATCACATGTCATATATGGACCTTAATAAGGAAAGTGGTAACTATATTCAAGTAATAAATGTTGGGGCATTACAGAAATGCATTTTGCAGGTGAAATCTGGTGAGCTGACAAATATTTATACTCTGAAGAGGTGCTTATCACACCATATAAATGGAATGTACTCAGTGGATGGTTTATAAACACTAAATATTGAAGGAAAAAATAAAATTCCATAATAAGCAACACAACATTGAGTGTTTATACTAAAGAAATTGTAACCATTTGTTATTCTTGTTAAGAGGATGAAAAACACCAGTTCAATGGTGTAATTGGTCATTATTCTCGGTATAAATTTCTTCAATTAAATAGTAGTGATGATTTTATAGACACTCAAATCATATTATTATGATTTATGACATTTGTTTACAGGAATGTGCTGTAATTTGTTACAATGTAAAGACAACTTAAATGTGTATTCTGCATGATGTCTGTTGTCTAATCGTCAATATGCCTTTTTAAAAATAAATAATCTCTATGGATCAGAATGCAGATCAAAGACATGTTTCCTTGGATCAAGATCACAGCTCAATGCTTAAGGTGATTTGCAACCAGCGAGATCGGTTTAGGGCACGCTTGCGGGAGACTGAAGAGGTATGTGTCTTGTCAGCTTACACAACATTTCATTTATTGCTTTTATTTCTTTTTGCTTGAAAAAGAGTAGTATTTTTTGTTTCCTTTTTTTTTTTTTTTTTTTTTTCATTATTGCAATTGTGCATATTGTCTTTGTTAGATGGTGTATTCATTTGTTTTACTTTCCTAATCTTTACTGTACTAGGAAATAAGGCAGTTGAAGGAGAAGATAGGAGTGCTGACTGTGGAACTGGAAAGAACAAAAGCTGATAATGTCAAACTTTATGGGAAGATTCGTTATGTTCAGGATTACAATCTTGAGAAAGTGGTTTCTAGAGGATCAAAGAAGGTTTTCTATTGCAGCTACTATAGTTATTTTCGTATTGTGTTAGTAATTTATTCTAGCTCAAAATTTCATCATTCTTAGCCTGTAGAAGATCTCGAAAGTGGCTTCAGCTCAGATGTGGAATCCAAGTACAAGAAGATATATGAGGATGATATAAATCCTTTTGCAGCATTTTCAAAAAAGGTTTTCAACTTTTTCTTCGTGAGCTTCTTGTTGAATTTGAGTTCATTTACATTTAGAGGCTCGAAATACATGGTCGAATTGAGCATAATATTGGAACCAAAGCCTGTTAAATCTTTGTGTCGCTTTTAATCTCGTTTCAACAACAAGAGAACAAACGCTTGTGCATGATCTGGTAATTTCCTATGATTTTGTTGCCGATGTATACTGTATGTATATAGATCCTTATTCTTGATTTACCAATTTTTTATTTCTCATTTGAAAAAGGATTTTTTTTTTTTTTTAGAATGTTACTCCCTCAATCCCAATTTGTGTGGCATTTTGGACCATGTACACTGTACGGATATCATAAATGATTTACAAAAATATCATATGTCCTATTGTTGCTTTTTTGAATAATAAAAAAAAATTATTGGAGATTTCCTATTGAGTGTGTCTCTCGTTATGGGATTCAGTTATTAAGAGTAAATATGGGATTCAGTTTAACGGTTGTCATTCTTAAGTAGTCATTCGGGGAAACTCTAGAGCTCTATGGAAATGCATCTATGAAGGTCTTTCTACTTTTCGCGGTTTTTGCATTTCAGTGTGGGTTATGTGGGAAAATATTTGTTTTGGGAGGATGTATAGAATGCTTCATTTGATCTTTTATTCCCTCATTTGTATCGTTTATCTCAGGTTCATAATGCTTATATTGCTTCGATAGCTTCTTTTTTGGCCCTGATCTCTTGGAACTTCATTTTCTTTAGAAATCTTAACGATTGAGATGTTAAAGAATTGGCATCTTTGTCATTCATACTTGGTGACATTTCTTTCTTTGGGTGTGTTTTCTTACCCCAATTACCCTAATCAACCTTTTGGGTAGTCTTGTCCATATTGTTTTTATGAATCAGATATCCTCGGGATCTTCTATTTGCAATTGACCTTAAAATTTTAGGATACCTTCCCAACTTGAATCGGTTCTTCAAAATTTGAGCAACTGCCCATGTCTCTCCATTTGATATGAAACTTGTTTTATGATAGGGATAAAAGGGGCGACTCAATGCACGAGCTCCCTCTGAAGCAGGGTCTGGGGAGGGAAAGGTGTACACAGCCTTGCCCCATTTCTAGAGAGATTGTTTTCGTGACTCAAACCCACACTACCAGGGGCGTTAATGGCAAGCCTTATGGTTGGGCTAAGCCAAGAAGTAAAATTGGGCATGATAATTCAACCGTGTCTCCCAGTCCTAAAAT
The DNA here is from genome assembly GCA_025200525.1 of Camellia lanceoleosa. NCBI lineage: Eukaryota > Viridiplantae > Streptophyta > Magnoliopsida > Ericales > Theaceae > Camellia > Camellia lanceoleosa. Next base: position 12,605,871 of record CM045772.1, read on the forward strand.
TTAGAGATTGGATAAATCTGACAAATAGGCACACTAGCAAGTAACAGAATGTATTAGGTCATGTGGCTGCTGTATTTCTTGCAATTCTCACAGTGAAAATTGTTTCATGATTGGGATTTCTTGCCAACTGCGAAGTTTACATGTTTGCAGTCAATATCATCCATGAACTATTTGTTATCACCTTATTACCTCTTTTTCTTCAGAAAGGAGTATCCTAAACTCCTTTATGTGCTAATGTTTGTCAGTTGCGAAAGATGTACTTACAGAATTGTTTACTGTGTGATCAGGAAAGGGATCAAAGGTACAAGGAGTTGGGTTTAAGGGATAAAATTACACTTAGCAGTGGACGCTTTCTTCTTGGCAACAAGTAAACTTTCATGATCCTCTCATCTTTTCTCTAAATTAAAATTTTGATGTTTAGTTAGTTATCCTTCATATATATTTAACCATTCATTTTGCGAGATTTGATTAGAATTACCTCTAATGCAGTAATTATGAATTACTTTTGTTGATAACTAATCATGTTGTTTGAATTGTCATGAACTTTGTCACCATCATAGTTTTTCATCCATCCATCCATGTTAATATGCTTGCTGCATCACACTCATAGTTTTTGAGAAGAGTGTAAGGATGTGTATGTTCATATTATGTACTACAAAATTAAGCAAGGTCTAAAATGGGGCTTCAATAGTAGAGTTGGTCTGCAGAAACTTACAATTGTTTGGTATTGCTTTTATTTTTAATGCTTTGCTTTTTGTGTTTTCAAAAATAAAAAATAATAAAAATTTCGAAAGGACCATCTTTTTTTACTTTTGTGTGATTACAGAAGTTTCAAATTCCTGAAATCAATTTAAGAAGTATTTTTTAAAAAATGAGGTGTTTGAGAAGCTTCTCAAAAAATAGTTTTCAGAAATATTTCACCAAGTATGCCATGTAAGTTGTATTTTCTTTTTTTCCAAACATGATACAATTTTTAAAAGCGATACCAAAGGCAGTGTTTGGTGTGCTCCTAATTCACCCTAGGTCCCTCCCCTCTTCTTTGTTCTCTTGTAGTTTATTTTCAGAAAAAAGGTGGATAAAAACAAGGGGTATTTACAGGCTGAATCTGGTTTTTGTCCAAACAGGATACAATTTTTGAAAACGATACCAAATGCAGTGTTTGGTGTGCTCCTAATTCACCCTAGCTCCCTCCCCTCTTCTTTGTTCTCTTGTAGTTTATTATCAGAAAAAAAGGTGGATAAAAACAAGGGGCATTTACAGGCGGAACCTATTGACTAGACTAATTTACCTACAAGTCTTGCTTCATTTTTACCTATTAATATCCCCAAAAATTATTGGGACAAAATAAGCATTTTAGGATTTATTGGTATATTAAAAAAATGTAGATGACTTGTAGATATTTAAGTCCATCATATAGGACTGACCCATAGTTTACCCTAAAAACAACTCCATTTACACGTTGCTTGTTATAATTAGTTTTTGGGGAGGAGTAGGGGTTAAATGAAGTTATGTTGTGAGTGCAAATATTTGTAGAGTAGTGGATGATTATTTGTTTAATTTCCATTGAATTACTTCGTTTATGTCTTCAATCTCTTGTTGCCTTGTTATCATGTATTTCGAGCCATTTGGTCCAACATTTCATGCCAGTATTTGCCAGACTTAAAATTATTCTCGTGTTGTCTTGAAATTTGATGGTTTATTTACTTCTAATTATGGTAAGGATCTCCTAATTTCTTGCAGATATGCTCGGACTTTTGCCTTCTTTTACACCATTGGGTTGCATTTTCTCGTCTTCACATGTCTTTACAAGATGTCAGCTCTGAGCTATCTCAGGTAAAACTATCTGTCAAATGCTTCTTCTCGATTCTACTGGTTGATTGTCACTAACCGAAACCCCCCCTTTTTTTCCTGCAGTAATGGCCCTGAAGAACCCCTCATTGGAGAAAAAATTCTTAACCTTCCACATGCACTATGATATGATCTCCACCCCCAAAAATTTATTTTATTTTAGGGCTTCACACTAATAAGAGATGGAAAGATAGATTGAAATGTTTATAGAAGTTTTTAAACTCTTTTTTTTTTTTTTTTGTGAGGAAGTTTTTAACAATGTATATATAAAGACATGATGTCATTTTATTTTTTATTTTTTTTTATCCACCTGGTTCAAAGAGAAAAATATGTAACTTTGTTTTTGCTTTGATCTTAACCTTCCACATGAACTATGATATATATATATTGTTTTAGGGGTTCATGCTAATAATTGATGGAAGGATAGATTGAAATGTTGTAGAAATTTCTTACACTGTATATGTAAAGACTTGATGTTATCTTATTACTATTATTATTATTTTTTAACCCAGGTTTGGGGGTGCAAAGAGAAAAATATATTACTTTGTGTTTGCTTGGTTCATTTAGAGAAAATTAGTGTAACATTCCTCTCCAGCTTTGTATAGTAGGAGAGGTCCAAGATGTTTTTTTTTTATTAATTAAAGTCCCTCAATATTTTCACAGGGAAATTTCTCTGTGACAATTGAAATTTCTCCGAGTCGGGTGAAATTTCTCAGTAGGGCAAAATTTCTGTAAGTTGAATTTTTTCTGTAGAAATGTTGAGAGAACTTAACTATTATAAAAATATTATATATCTTTTATCTTATAAAATCTATATATCAAGAACCTTAAAAAAAATTTCCGTTCATTTATATTGAAGTCATTTATGTTGACATACCAAAATTGACTTCATTTTTTCTTACGGTGTCGACATACATTTTGTCCTAAAAAAAAATGTGGAATTTCACAATTTTTCATACCAAAATTGTAAATTTTTGCACTTTGGATTTCAAAGCTGTGAAATTCATAGTTTTTTGGTACTAAAACTAAAACATTTTTTTCAATTATTTTCTAAAATTATGAAATTTCAATTTTTAAAATTTGAAAAGCATCTTTGTACACCCTTTATAATAATAAATAAATAAATAATGAAATAGTTTCTCTTCAATTTGAAATCGGATTGGACAGAGTTGTTGGGCCTGAGGAGGCCCAAACTCTGGGTTCATATTGATAATCTAAATCGTTCAATGTGTAAAGTTTATCAAGGATATTTTCTTCACATCCATTCGCTTCTCTTATTCCATTTCTTCTTCTTTCTTTTTTTTATTTCTCCATCTTTTTCATCACTATAAAAGGAGGATGATAGCAACAAATTTAGAAATGGACGGGTTTGGGATGTTATTAACGTAGAATATGACTTTTTAGGACTTTCTTTTTTTTTTTTTTGGGCGAGCTTCGTTCAGCCAACATAAGGCGAACAAATGTTCATTTGTTTGGTCAACTATGATTGAACAAGCTTGTTTTGTTCTTTTTTTGTGAGCATTGCTATTAATCCCTACATTTCTTCGTAGAACCCTCACCTTCTTCATTTTTTTTAATTTCAATTTTGTCTAAATCTAAAATTTCACTTTTGCCATCATTCCTAATTTTCTAATTCTAATTTTCCAAACTCTAACTCTAACCCTAATCACCTTCAGTAATACCACCATCTCTAACCACTCCTCATTGCTGCAACCACTACCATCTCCAACCACCCCTCATTGCTGCAACCACCACTCACTCCGTGCAATCAGCCACTACCTCTACCAACAAGCACCTCTAGTCCCTACTGCAGATCTGAATTAGAGAAGAGAGATCGACCCGTTCAACACTGTGTTATTGAACTAAAAGGATTCGTTCAATATTGTGTTGCTGAACGTTCAGGATTCGTTCAACACTGTGTTGTCGAACCCATTTTGCTATCGTGACCACCCCATCTATTGCAAGAAAGAGTGAGCAAGAGAGAGAGAGAGAGAGAGAGAGAGAGAGAGAAAGAAATATATAAAAATCTAAGGTTTTCAGAAGAAAAAAGAGAAGAGGGAGAAGGAGAAGGAGAAGGAGAAGGGCAAGACATACACCATGAAATCACTCGCCATAGCTTGTGATAGTGGTTTTAATGGTGGCCATTGTTGATGGGTGTTTCTTTTGCTTTGTTTCTTACTTATACTTGATTGGAATACAAGAAAACATAGAAAGAACTTAGATTAAAGAGAGAAGTGGAAGGGGTTAGGGTTTGGATTTGGGATTAGAGGTTAGGGGTATAGTTAGTATTAAAGTAGGAGTTCAAAGAGAAAATGAAGGATTTCATTTTGTTGAGTGAGGGGTTCAAAGAAATAGATGGGCCAAAGTAATTAGGTGGGGGCAAATAGTAGCCCTCATTTTTTTTCTTTTTTTTCTTTTTTGGCGTTTGAGCTTTGTTCGGCCAACAATGACTTAGGGGTGTAAATTTGGCCCAGCTTGGCCTGACCCTTTTTGGGCCTCTTAGGCTCTCGCCAAACTTCAAGTCAGGCCGAGCCAGCCCAGAGGCCAGAAAATTAGGCCCAGACCCAGGCCTTGGGTAGGCCGATGGGTTGGGCTTGGAGGGCCTGAACTTTTTTTTTTTAAATTTTTTTTTTCTACCAAAATTTTATTATATTCTATCAAAAAATACACTGGGCCTTGGACGGGCCGGGCCTTGAGTAAGCCTTAAACGGGTCGATGGGCGGGGTCAGGCGGGTTGGGCTTCAAAATGATGGCTCAGACCCAAGCCCAGGGTCTCAGGCTAGGCTCGAGCCTGGGCCCATCCCTTGTTGCGGACGGACTTCAGGCCGTCCACAGGCCACGGGTCATTTTTATACTCCTACAATAACTGAACAAATTTGTTCAAGTTTTTCATGTGTGCAAGCTTTATTTGGCCAATTGGGGCCAAACAAACTTCATTTGAAATGCTTTTCTATTTTTCTTCTTCTTTTGAAAAAAATAAAAATATGAGCACCGCTACTAACACAAAAATCAACCCCAAAAAAATGACTCGCAAACACTCATATATCCCACAACCATGTGAATGTCTGTAATCCATTATGTGTTTGAGTTTTGTATTCTTAGTATTTTTGAAAAAAATATTAGTAGCGTTTGGTTTAATTTTAAAATGTGATTTAAAAATAGAATTGTATTTTGAGTTTGTGAGTTGTTGAATTATTATTTGAAAAGAGAAAATTTGTTTGGTTATGAATTTTGAAAATGGTTTTGAATTGAATTTGGAATTGAGTTTTGAAATAAAAAACAGTTGTTTTGTTATGAGTTTTGAAAAAAGTTTTTAAAACTTAATTCAAAAACTTATAACTCATAACCAAATATACAATTCAAAACTCTATTGAAAATTTTATTTAAAGCTTATAACCAAACTCTTTTAAAATTCAATTCAAAAAAATAATTACTGAAAAAATAATTTTTTTTATTTAAAAAAATTCCAAAAATATTTTTTATTTAAAATATTAAAAAATATATATTATTTTTTGTTAAAAAAAATATTTAGCCAGTGCTTTAAAATTACTTTTGATTGTATATTTGATTGGAATTTTTTTTAAATTGTTTTGTTCAAAAATTGTTACCCAAAAGACAACCTAAGAGGGGGGTGAATTAGGTTTTTACAATTAAAATTAATAATACCATAATAAAAATTATGACTAGCACAATAGATAAATATAATTAATGAAATAAAAATAATTAAAACAAGTGTCTTAACAACTATATCAGTTAATGATTTTAGCACAGTAAAAATGTGAAATATAGTTATGGCAATTTAACATAAAATAAAAGCAAAGAGATAAGGAAGAGAGAGGCAAACAAATTTATAGTGGTTTGGCTTCAATTCGACTTACGTCCACTTCTCAAGCTTCACTTAAGATTTTTCACTATCTTCTAGCTTCACAGGGGTGCTAGCAATCTCTTTACAAATGGAGCAATCCTCCACGGATTTTACACAGACTTCACAAGTCCAAAACCTTGCAAATATTAGGTGATTCACAATCACTCTCAAGATTTCAAGAACACAGTGTTTGCAACACTTTTACAAGATGAAATAGTATTTTTGCTTTCAAAGAAAGCTTACAATAAATATCTCTCAAAGATAGATATATAAAATAAAGCTTTGATTTTTCTGTAGATTTCACACAGGAAAGATGGGCTTAAAGTTATAAGGCTCAGTGTATAATTTCTGAGAATAGATGTGAGTGATTATAGATTAAAGAATATTTTCAGGTTTTTTTTGTTGTTGTTGTTACTTGTTTACATTAGAGGCTTTGGTATATATAATGAAGATTATAGCCGTTTATAGATGTTGTATTCATTTGAATTTATAGCCGTTTATAGTCGTTTATAGCCGTTGTAGTCATTTGAATTTATAGCCGTTGTAGTCATTTGAATTTATAGCCGTTTATAGCTGTTGTACTTCCATCATTACCAATTTGAATATCTTTCACTCCATCATTACAAATTTAAATATCTTCCACTTGAATCTTTTAGCCGTTTGAGCCTTTATAGTCGTTGTGCTTCTATCATTACTAATTTGAATATCTTGTACTTAAACCTTTTGAACCTTTTGACCTGCTACTGTGCTAAACTGTTTGAACCTTTGTTTTGGGCTGTTTGAACTCTTGATTTAATCAAATATTAAATACATTCTAACAACATTTAGGATAAAGGTTTAAGTGAGAAATAATGAGACAAAATAAATTTTGATTATATTTTTCTCTTTCAAATAAATCATCAAAATAAATTTTGATTCTATTTTTCTCTTTTAAATAAATCATCAAAATAAATTTTAATTAAAATATAATTAAATAAATCATCAAAATAAATTTTGGATTCTATTTTTCTCTTTCAAATAAATTAAAACATAATTAAATAAAGTATCAAAATAAATAAATCTAACAAAAATGTTTTGTTATTTTTTAAAAATTACTGTGATGAATTAATTTTTATTAAAAAAAAATTTTTTGTTGCTAATTTTGAATAAAAAGTTAACTACTTAAAAGTCATATTTTACAAATGTTATAGTAGTTCAAGTCTTATCTAAGATTTTTTGAACCAACAAGTCATATTTAGTAAAACTAAAAATATTACGGAAAATTAGTCTAAGGTCCCTCTCTCATGTTTAGTAATGGAAGAGATCCACAATATTATTTTATAATGTCTAAGGTCCTTCAACCTCCACACCTATATATCACAGAGAAATTTGACTTCTCTCTCTACCAACTTCTCCATTATCGAATCTCTTTATCTCTTTATCTATTGTGTCTCTTCTCTCCTTCAACTGTGTTTCTCTTTATTCTCTCTCATTAGCATCATTGACGACTGGCGCTGGCAATGAAAAGCTTTGAATTCAGCTCATAAAAAGCTTTGAATTCAAAAAAAATGCTAGACCGTTTCTTCGAATCTCATCAACTATGGAAGATCAAGCGAATTCTCCGAAACAGAAAGCTCACTCTCCTCTGCCTCGTGCTCATAGTGGTCGTGATTCAGAAAAATCTCGACGCTAGAAAGTTCGGAACTTCACAAGAAGACTTTAGCGATATCCGAGACCATTTCTACTCTAGTTGGCGCATCGAGAAACGTCGCGTTCTTGAAGAAGCCTATCTTCCTCCCCACTCCTCCATCAACCAAACTAATTAAAGCATTGATTTCTTGCCTTTATGCTTGCATCAATAAATAACATATTATATCAGAAAGCTTCTCCCAATAGTTCTGAGCTGGAAAGGTAATTGGACTTCAAGATCTAATAATGGATCTGCCTATATATATGGCCAGTGGATATGAAGAAACACGTTCTCTGGGTTACCTTTTCTTTGATAATGTTAAACCTTCCTCAATACTTTGTGTGAAAAATTTGTGCTAAATTTTCTCTGGTTTGGTTAATTTTTTCTGTCTTGTTTAATTTTCTCTGTGGTGTTCAATTTTCTCTGGATAACCTACTTTCTCCCGTGCTTCCTTCGACAGAGGAAGTTAGCAACCAGAAATTAGCGGCTCAGTACATCCACAGACAGTTACGTGAGGTAGATGAAGCAAATTTGCTTGATAAAGAAGGTGAGTTTTTTCTTATTCTCCAACTTTCTCTGGATGTGGCAATTTCTCTAGATTTGGTCACTTTTATCTGGATTTAGCAATTTTCTCTAGATTATTTTTGAATTTTCTCTGGATTTTGGCAATTTTCTCTGGAGTTCATCGTAGTCGTCGTCTCTAACTTAGGAAGCTAAGCTGTTGATTTATAATGCCTTTTGCAGACCATTAGTTACATGGCTGAGCATGTAGTGGGTATTTGATCATTTGGAATTGTTTTCAAGTAATATAATCTAAGTTTTATTTGAACTTCAGTAATTTCAGGATCGATGATGATTTAATATGACTTTTATTCAGGCAAAATGCTTGGAAACTATGGCCATAAAAAACACAGAGAAATTTCGCTAGGAGAGTGGGAAGTATATGGAAGACAGAGAAATTTGGAGAAGGAAAGGGCAGAGAAATTTACAGTGAGAAGATTATGGAAAGTTAGAGAAATTTTCAAAATTTCTCTAGATCAATTTTCTCTGTGACGTGAATTTTTCTCTGAATTAACTTGAGGGACCTTAGACATTATTAAAATATTAAATGTCCTTTATGTTATAAAATCTTTATACTAGTGACCTTAAAAAAAAAATCCCAAAATATTATTAGTTTTTCTCAATTTTTAAAATTAAGAATATTATCAATTTTGTATAATAATATTCCAGATAATTGTTTCACTAATTGATAAAAAAAAGTAAAGCATGAGATTAAACATTTTTGTCCTTCTACTTATTGGTTTGATTCAACTATCCAATAAAATCGAGAAGATTATCAGTTTTTTCTAATTTTAAAACTGAGAATATTACCAGTCTTTTCATTTAATTTTTTTTTTCAATTTTGCACATTAATGTCCCATCATCATGCTCCTTCATAGATACAATTTTTAATTTTGCACAAAACAATAATTCAGTTTTTCAATTTTTTTTTTTTTTGCATATAATTTTTTTTAGTTTTTTCAATTTGAACGTTGATGTTTTAAAGTTTTGAAAATCAAAATAAATGTCAAATCATCATATTCCTTTATATATAATCATAAATGATGAATAATTATTGTTTGAATGATAATTTCTACTATTAAAAATTTAATAGGACTTGAAGGTCTAAAAAATCTTAATTAAAATTTAATGGAGTATAAATTCATAAATTAGGACTTATATATAAATACCCCTTAAATAAATGGCCAAATAATTTTCCATTTTGATCTAGAAATAATAATTTATATATTTTAAACATATAAAAAACAAATAGTTTTTTTTTTTTTTTTTTCAAATAACAGGTAGCAATTGCAAAAAAAAAAAAATACTGTTTTGGTCAACCAGCCAGACGTCCAAGAGGATGTCCAGACAGATGACTAAGTAGATCCAAAAATTTAAAAACAGTTCGGAGAGATGTCTGAGTAGACAACCAGGTAGACCCAATTTCAAAATTCAAAATTCAAACACTCACTCTACCAAACATGCTCTGGAAAAAAATTTCAAACATAAATGTAGAATCAATTTTTGAACACTATATTCAAATACAACACTGAAATATGAAATACGAGGGTGGAATTATAATTCCAACTCTAAACTAAACACAGCCATTATCTTACTTTTACAAAATTTTATTTTTTGTTATTTTTTATTTGTAACACAACGTTGCATGTGAATGATTCTATATCATAAAAGCACTTATAATTGATAGCTCTAAACCAGAAGGGGGGATAAAATAGAAACTTTGAAAGGGGAAAGACCATCAAGATAATTGGGGTAGAGAAAACATGTCCAAGCTAGGATTCAGCTAGAATTCTTACCACTCTTTAATGTTCTCCCAATATATTAGCCCTTATTCTCTGTTAATGGATATGCTTTTTAAAATCTATGTTCATGTCTTAATTCAACAAACATGGTACACATAATTGACCCAGATGTTTTTCCACCTATGTACATATAAACAGAATCCTAGTACTTAAAATAATATATTTAGAAAGGCATGCAAATTTTGTTTAAAAAGTGTTCTTAGCAACCTCCACTTGCTGGCTCTACTGAGCTCAGAAGACCATTGCCTCTCAGCTGCATGCAGTGATCTTCTGCATCCACTTGAGCACATATAATCACCACTGACATGCCGTTGATATGTGCCTCTTGCATGATATTAACAGCATTGTCAACAGTCATTCCCGGTATCACCTTCATCAACACTTGGACAACATACTCCCTCTTGTTGTAGTTGTCGTTGTGCAGCAACACACGATACGGAGGGGACATTTTCCTTGATTTCCTGGACAAGAAAAAAAAGAACAAAAAAATTGGTAGTTAAATCTTCGGTTTTCAGCTCTGATATATCACATGAGAAATTGGAATATGAAATATGACGAAGTTAAACCAACACTGTTTTTATGTACCAAGATATAGCAAAATAAATAAACCAGCAAAGTATCTAAGCCATAATTTACCAACAAATTTTTTGTAATGGTGAATTTCATGAGACGGACTGTAATGTAAAGATACTCCAGTTGGCTTGTGAATCTCAAGAAGATAACACGTTCCCAAAATCCTGAAGTAAAGTTGGGGGGTTAGGAAATAATGGGGGCCTTGGTAAGGGAACTATTTTTTTCAGGTCCCTCTAGCAGTCTGGAGCTTAAAACAGATCGACAAGAATCAATTCACGTACACCAACAGGGTTAGCCCGGTGGCCAGATCTCATGTTCCTCAATAGGAGGTCACAAGTTTGACTCCCCCTCCCCCTCCAATGTACCAAAAAAAAAAAAGAAGCTTTGCTTGTGTTTTTTATTTGCTAGATCATTTGATAGTGAGAGGGAGAGATGAGGAAAAAAATCCAAAGAGAAACTCCAAAAAACCAGAGACCATTTTCTTCATAGAAAATGGCACATAGTTTGGTGATATAGTTGTACACAAACAATAGTAAACCTGCTTATATACTTTGCTATCAAGTACCTCAAATCAAACTCAGAATCACGACCGGGTGTTGTTCTCTCTATGGTTGGCTTTTCCAACAACCCACCACCTTTCCCTGATCCCATGGCTGATATTGTTGTCAAAATGATCCGGTTGGTGCATTGTTTCTGAAGAGAGAATTTATCCCCTGTGGAGCAGATCATTAGAAAAAAATGAGAATCAAAGGCATTCTTAAAGTAGTCCAGATAAGGAAAGCAAACTGTATTTTGCTACAAAGCCATCAGTTAAAAACGAAAATTAACTAGAGAGAGAATGCAAAGAGAAGGGGATGTAATGCTGTTGTACAAAACAAAGGAAACATGCTGTTGTATTTTCCTGCTATAGTATAAAACTCAGGAATTCAACTACTAATACTAGAATACATCTTCTCTGAAAGTTTATAAGTGAAGTAATCGTCACAAACAATTTTGAATGTCAATTAATCTAATTGAAAATGCTATACAAATAGAACTTTTACACAAAAATCACGTCCAGAACGATGTGCACTGGTAATTTTGAAATTAAGACACAATGGTTGGTGTTTTGGCTTGACATAAATGGACCATAACCAACCACACCATTTTGCATGAAAATTTTGTATAAAAAATACTTTTAGTAAAGCATAATTCTTAATCTATATCACAAATGATAATAACTTGGTTGTTCCTCCTTGAGTGAACAACCTGGTGGGAAAGTAATTATAAGATGCACATGCTATAGGATTAACTCTGGCCAATGAATGAATGAGCAAGAGTTCATTCTTGAAAAGAAGACCTAGAATACTAGATGCAGAAATAGATTGTCAAAAAGGCATGAATACTTTTCAATTGTGATTTTAATGAACTTTTTCTTAATGCATCACAGGCTCATTTATGCATTGTTTGAGAAAATATTCAAACAAAAAATACATTTTTTGAAATTTTATTAAAATCTTATAAGTCTTATATGCCATACAAAATACCATAGCAAGGGCAAGTATGCATGCATTTGACACAGACATAGTCACACACAGACAAAGACTGGTCAGCTGTTCATAGAACTAAAATTGAAAGAACAAAAAAATAATGGTCAATTGTTCATGAAGCACCACCACCAGTTTCAATGATTCTTGGCATTTTAAGTTTCACTTCTTGCTTGAGTCATGGTCTTAATATACTAAAACAAATATTCGTGAAGAAAAGAGAATGTATGCTGTGGGAAAAAGTATAACTGGCCAATTGTCCACGAAGCACCACTTATAATGATTCTTAGCACTGGAGATAGGATTTCTTGCTTAAGGCAAGATCTCGGTTCTAGTATGACTAAGATCTTTTCATATTCGTGTGGTATGTCAAAATTTGAAATATTTTATCGTATTTATCCATACGAATACTGTTGTTTAGTAGTAATTTCCTCTCTCTGTCTTTGCTATATTTGAATCATGATACAAAAAACTTTTCTCATTTAAATAAGAAGGTTTTCTCTAATTAAAGTATCATTTTTTGCTCTTCTTGGTTTCACAATCTCATTTCTGCATTATCTCGTTCCATACATTTTTGCCGTGAGTTCCTGCAATATAAATGAAATTGCTATATTGTTTACATAATAAGTCTCATTGTCTAACCATCCAAATTTCATTTCCCACCCCAAAAAAATTGATCCGCAAAATGATGATCAGAAATTTCAACAATCAGCAACCCCCCCTTGGATAAGTAGCATTCCCTCTTTCTTTTGGTTCGTAAAAGCCCAAATTGAAACATTTGCAAGTCCCTTCAATATCATGCCACTATTGCACATTGCTAAAAATGCTTTTGATAGACAAATAGAGCTCTGTGGTTTGCTTCCTCCCTTCAAGCATATATGAAGAAGCCAAGTGAAGTGTTAAAGAGGACAAAAGGGAAAAAGCAATAACCCCCAACATTTTTCCTTGTGTTTTTATTTAATTGTTGTACAATTTATGCTTAATTGTCTTCCCTTGTACTTTTGCGGCTTCAAACTTCACAGAACAAGAAGGATCTTTTATGGTATGTTTAGATCATGAATTTGAATAGAGATTTGGAAAGAAAAAGGGAAATGGAGGGGAAAAAAAAAATTAGCTTATATATTTCATTGATATTTCCCTCACCTTTTCCCTTTTCAAATCTATACCTAAATCCACAATCCAAACATAACCTTAGTGAAAACAAATTGAATCCAATTTCTCATTTGCACAACTTTCATTTATAAGGTAAAAATACATGTACTTTCTTCTCAACATCATCTGATATTAACCCTTTTTTAACATTACAATAAAAAGCCGAGACAAACAACACGTTTTCGTTTCCAAACAAGTTTTCATTTCCATTTTTTTTTTTCTTTAAAAAGACAAAACCCTTGTTAACTGATGTATTTTCATCCAACTTGTACTAGAACTTCACTATATATTTATATATAGTTCCTCGTACCAAAAGCTAATCTGGTGCCTCGTTACTTCCTGTAATTTCAAAATTGACTTAAATTTTCAACACTTTGACACCCAATTTATCATGGAATTCTCATTAATTGCACTCTATTACTAATAACACAGCATTATATTCATTTCCAGTTTCAATTCCAAAACCTCACCTACCAATACCAAATGCCAAATAGCAGTTGATCTTGCAGCAAATTTCTGTTTACATCTAATAATCAAACACAACCTACAATTCCAAAACAATTCAAGATACAATTCCAAAACAATTCACACAATATTCAAATACATATATATATATATATATTGAGAGAGAGAGAGAGAGAGAGAGAGAGAGAGAGAGTACCTGGTTTAGGGTGAAAGACGTGATTGGGAGAAAGAGCGACTCGACCGCAAATGGCAGTCTCCATGCCCACTCTCCTCTTCCCCCTACACACACACACACACACACACACACAAACGAGTCCTTGCTAATGAAATCAACAAAACATGCCTTTCTGATTTTTTCTGGGTTGTCCCAACAAAAATCAAATGGAATTTTTTTTTTAAAAAAAAAACACCAATACTGTGTTGAGTCAGGGATTTAAGGAGGGATTTGAAAAAGAAAGGTGAATTGTGAATAAAATATATTTATATTTTACTTAATTTTATATATTTTTTCTCTTTCTCTTTTTAAATTACTCTTCAAATCTCCAACCAAACACAACATAAAGCTTAATCGTTATAATAAAATAAAATTTTAATTTTAATTATTTATTTGTTTTTGTTAACGCTGGGTTTAGTTGAGAGATTTAAAAAGAAATTTAAAAATAAAAAGATAAATAAAATATATTTACGTTTCATCTAATTTTATATATATATATATATTTTTTTAAATCTCTTAACTAAATACAGCGTAAATAAAGTTAACAGAAAAAAATAATATTTTAATCATTAAACTTAAAAAAAAATTAAATTATTTTAGATATTTAATATACACTTATTTTTTTTTTTTTTCATGTTACTTAACATAAATAAATAGTTTAAAATTTAAATTAATAAAATTAAAATTTTATATTATATGATTTTTTTAATAATTTCTACAAAATCAAATAACTTGTTTTATTTTTTTAATTTTAATTTTGAGTGGTATGGATTTCAGAATGGAGAGAGGAAAGTTAGTGGTGTGTTGAGGGAACACGAAAGGTTGGTTATCGCGTCACCTACGCAATATTAAATCTAGACCGTTGATCTGTGGCTGACCATTCCACTACCGTGGGGTTCTTCTTGTGGTCCGAAATCTTTGAAGTCTTTCGTTGGCTGCTGAACCTGTAACTGATAAAAAACAAAATGAAAATTGTCCTTTTATTGGTTGATTTGAAATTGATATTTTAATTTAATTTAAGGAAATTCTATACAGTGTTAAGTTATAATATTTGTGTTTTTAATTATAACACATTATGTTGTTATAACTTAAAAGTTATTTAATTATATTTCATGTAATATTTGATTATAACTTATTTTTTTATTTATTTATGACTCTCATAATAATATTAAGTAATATCATTTATAATGACTAAACTCGCAAATAATATAACTTGTGATTGGTATATATTTTTTTGAAAAGGAAGAGGTTTCTCTCTAGTCTAAATTAGACTAGAGAGAGTTGTCTAGACTCTGTGGGCTCACCGAGAAGCCCGCATCAATAATTTGAATCGTTCGATGCGTAGAATTCATTGAGTATTTTATCTCTATAAAAAATCACGTTGATCGAATATCGATAGCGTCTTGATCATATCACAATACTATCAACGGTAAATATAATTTTAAAAATAAATTGTTAACATAAATATAATATAATCAAGTAGCTATCGATATCCGATCAATGTGATTTTTTGCAGTGATGAAGTAATCAACGAGTTATACACATTGAACGGTTTGGATTATCGATACAACCTTCATGGTGGGCCCACAGAGGCCTTGACAACACCCTCGAGTTGGAAAGCCTAATCGGAGATAATCCAATCCCTTTTGAAAATGTGTATCCTAATATTTCTCTTTAATTTATAAAGATATTTTTTTGTTAAGTAAAATTTGTAAATAAGTGAGAACATGTAAAATAATTATAAAGAATAGAGAATAAAAAATAATTATATAATAGACATGAAAGTTTGTAAAATAATTACAAAGTCATAGGGAAAAAAAAAATGCAAGTATCAAAGTATCCTCACTTTTGTTTCTTTTATCATCTTATTCTCGTTTTTGAGCAAAGTAAAAGAGTGGTTGGCGACAACGATGGAGGAGGGATTGGGAGCGTGAAGAAAAGGTCGGAAGAGATTGACAATGGCAGGGGAAGTGGATGAGAGATTGTCAGCAGGAAAGAGAGAGTGGGTGAGCAGTTGGCCAAAAGTGGATAGATTGGGATTTATTTTATAGTCTTCTTGTTCGGAACGGTTAATGGGACATTTTAATAATCTCTGTAAGGGTGCTGTCTTGGACTTGCGAGAGGATAGAGAGGATTTTTCTGTAACAAAAATATATATATATAAATAAAGGTATTTTGGATAATTTATTAATTTTTTCATTGTTTTGTAAATATTTTTACAAGTTTTTTCATCAGTACCTAATATTTGATTGTTATAATCATAGAATTAAATAAGAAAAAAATAAAGGCTCATTATGTAGGGTTATTTTGGAAAGTATGTTAAAAGTTATTTTTATTTATTTTTATTTTTTTGAATTTTTTTTTAAAAAAATGTGTAATAAAAATAAAAAAAAGTAATATAACTCAAAAGAGGTTAAAAACTAAAAAACTAACTTTTAATATTTTTTCAAAAGAAGCTGTAGTAATAAAACCCGAACCTAAATATTACGTCTAATAGGAGAGCATTTAAATGGCCAATAAATGATGATTAATGTTGAGATATACATGTAAAAATTATTTAAAAATAAAAATATATTAAATATTAAAATGCATAAAATTTATTTAAAATTTAATGGGAAAATATCAAATCAATGGAATAGTAAAAAGTTATTTACATTTTCATGATTTGCAACTTTACTATATGCATGGTGCAAATTCTCTATGTACATAGTGCAAGTTCTCATTGTGTATCAAAGTTGCATTACAAAAAATTTCGGTTGTGTTTGGAATTATTTCCAAATTATAATTTTACCCACACATTCTAATTTCATATTTGGATATGGCTTTCAAACTGTATTTCCAAAACTCTGCAGAAAACTCTGTCTCAAGCTCAATTTTCAAAAAAAAAAAAAAAAAAATCAAATTTGGCCTAACCGGTCGTCTCACTGAACGTCCTACCGGTCGTCCGCTCGGTTGACAGGAACAGTGCAAATTTATTTTTATTTTTTTTGCAATTGAAACATGTTAATTTTTATATATCCAAAAAAAAATATTTTCCGAATTTTTAAATTTTTTTTGGGTGAGATTTAATAGAATTTTGAGTTATGTGTTTGGTTATGAGTTGTAAGTTTTTATATAAAATATCATATGTCACATTAAAAATTTCTCACTCAATTCAAAACTTTTTTCAAAACTCTTTCACCAAACAAATTTTCTATACTCAAATCATAATTTTAAAAATTACAAATTCAAAATACAACTCATACTCTCAAATCATGTTTAGAAAGTTCTACCAAACGGAGCCTTCATCTCTCGTACAATAATTTTTCCACTTGTTACACTTATTTGAAAGGGAAATAATCGATCTATCGAATTTTGGTTTGTCTGAATTGCCCAAATTATGTAAGTTAGATAATCGACAGAACAATTGGCATCATCCTTATCAACTGCAATTTACTAGTATCAACCGATGTGTCCATCGACACTAGCCCCGAATGACTAATGGAACGACCTTCGATAGACCAATATACACTATGGAGGGATAAAAATTAACCTATGTAAGGTGAACCCACACAATGCTTGCATAAAAATATAATTAAGATAATAGAATAATGTCTTGCAATGAAATTTGTCAACTTGTCAAGTTGTTCTGACAGTCATGCATCAAATGGATTTTGGGCCATATAAATAACTCATTTTTATTAGATCAAATTGGTAGCTTAATTTTGTTAGACAAAACGAGTGATAAGTTAACCTATATAAAGGGATATAATTTTCAACTTGTGGTAGCCGAATAAATAAATTATTATTTATGACTGTTCGACGTATGGCCGAATAGAAGTCAGCCATGTGGGGGGTGAGGCCAAGTGTAAAAGCTAAGTACGAGCAAATTATGAATGCTGAAGTAGCCGACCACACCCTTTCATATTCAGAAGGCTCGGGGACGATTAAAAACCCACAAAGCAATGGGCCCATAGAGGTACTCGGATTTGTGGGCCCATGAAGGGATTCGGAAAAAATATTATAAAAGGAAAAGCCATGGTTAAAGAGAAGAACAAAAAAAAATAATAGAGAGAAATTAAGAAATTCTATTTAGACGAGAGAGTATTTCTAAATTTATTTCATCACACAACTCTAAAGGAAAAAGTATACCTAAATTTTTCTACTTATTTATTCAATTTAATTTAAATATATACTATCTACCTTGATTATCGAAATATTTTTCGACCAGCAACCATCAATTGGAGCGACTCTACTTAGTCCTTTTACAAATTTAAAACGGTACAACTTAATACTTTATTAATTTCGCAATTAACATACGTGGAATAATTTCGGCCACCACGTACACAAATTCAGATAAATCGAAGGAGGATCCAGTAGCTGTATTTAAAATTTCCCGAAATTTAACCAACCCCCTGTCCGTCTAACCTCAGCCTCTCAGTTCGTTGTTCGTTACCTTTTCTCTTCAATGGCCTTCTTCACCACCACCACCACCAGCACTGCCACCTCAACTACCTCCTTCAACCTCCAACCATTCTTCTTCTTCTTCAAACCCTCTATCTCCTCATTCTCCCCCATCAACGGCCTTGCCGATTCCACTTCATCATCATCATCATCATCCACGGCCTCTTACAGCCGTCGATGGTACAACCCCATCCGAAGAAGAACACAATCCCATTATCGCTCCTTGTTGGTTCGACATTGGGTCGAAGCCGATCCTCCGGTTCCATCTCATCAAGGTCTGTTTCTCCGAGAAAATGTGCTGTTAGACAACCTCGTTTATTACTTATCATTTGTCCCTTGCAATTTTGGGAAATTCTAGTGACAATTGCCCAAAAAAATGAAAATAAAAAAATGGTATGAACTCAAAATAATTACGAAAAGATCGAAATAATTTTAGACTTCTGTTTAGGAATAATCTTTGTACATGCTATTTGATTTAGGAAAATTTTATTTATTTATTTATTTGATATGCGAGTATGCGGGCCAGCTTTCACACATCTCTTGGGACCTGAAGTTAACGACCGGGCAAATCTTCAGTGCCCCGAAGGTGTGACTCGAACTCGAGACATGATTTAGGAAAATTATTTAGTACACACCCAACATATGACCTAGTTGGAACATATGTGGTCTTTGGTTAGTTATGACGGCGTTATGATTGATTGTGACAATGGTTATGACATTACTGTAGTAATTATTATTTTGGTTATGATAAAAAGAAAAAAAAAAAAAAGTTTATGACTCATTTATTTTTTAGTTATTACTGAAAACGGTTTAGTTTAACATTTGTGGTAACTTGCCTTTGTTGTACACCATTTTTGTGTATAGTAGCATGACCCTGTGATATATATACATATCTCAATCAATATGGATAATATTGTGGATTAACAAAATTTTACATGTAACGGTCAAATTACAGTTTGGCATTTAGGTAGCTAGTTAGCCTAGTTTCTTTCAGCTACGTTTGGACTTTTTTTTTTTTTGGATTTGCAGAGGGAAATGAAAATGAAAGAAATTTTTTTTAAAAAGAAAATGAAGTAAAAGAAATTTGTTTGGTTGGGTCAGTAAAATGAGTTTTTTTTTTTTTTTTGTTTGGTTACCCATAAAAAATGATATGAATAAATAGTTTAATTTTCCTTTTCCTTGATCCAATCATAGCATTATTGTTTCTTATGTTGTGATAAAACGAAATCATCTGTTTCGGAAACAAGACAAACTGAAGATATAGAACTCTTTTCTTAATCTCCTGGCTATATGTATACATATATTTATATTCATATATAGTTAGTTACTTGTGCAAGTATTATGTTTATTGGGTGGGTGGTGAGATTCGAGCACATGACCTTCTTGGTCTGGTATTATGTTAACAGCTAAATTGTCTTTAAGAGAGTGCGCAACATAACTATTTGTATTCTTTCTTAACATATAATCTCTAGCTATACGTTAAATTGTTATGTTTGAATCAAATAGTGGCTGATTGTGACATTTTGGATACTGTTTGCTACAGAAAGATTTATGGTTGTGTCATATAACATATTGGGGGACAGAAATGCTTCAAAACACAGAGACTTATACCCAAATGTTCCTTCAATTTACATGAAGTGGGATCACCGTAAGAGAATTATATGCGAAGAACTCATAGGATGGAATCCAGATATAATCTGTTTGCAAGTAAGCTTTCTAATTCTTCCTCTCTTTTTTTTTTCCCCCTTTTCTTTAATGCTATGTTTCCTTGGAAAAAAGTGACAGCTAACAAATGAAAATGCTAAAGAGAATTATAGTTCTTTAAGCATGTTAAGAAAATTTTTGTTGGTGTGTTTTTGTTAGGAGGTGGACAACTATTTTGATGTCCTGAACATTATGCAGAAAGCAGGATATATTGGTTCTTACAAGGTTAGTTGCTTTTTTGGGCTCTATACTGCTTATGAAGGCAGCTGATGTTGTTTTCAGATTGAGACCCTGTAACCATATACAGCTATTGCTTTAAATTATTGTGGAAAGAGTCTAAATCAGATGGTTCTGTAGAGACGCACAGGAGATGCCGTTGATGGTTGTGCGATATTCTGGAAAGCTGATAAGTAATATTTTTTTTTAATTATTTTTATTTTTATACTTTTGTGTTTCATAGATTCTGATTAGGTTAATATAATTGAATAATTTTTTTATTCCATTGTTCCAGGTTTCGGTTATTAGAGGGTGAGAGCATTGAATTTAAGGGATATGGTCTTCGTGATAATGTTGCTCAACTCTGTGTTTTTGAGGTACCAACTCATAAACAGAAAACGACATTTTAGTTGTGTTTGGTAAACTTTTATTTACACTTTGTGAGTTTAGCTTATGTATAATATATATAGTGGTTATCTAAGAAGCACGAACATTTCTAAGAAGGTAATGTGTTGTGCCCAACACTGACATGACACGACACTCGTCGGACACTTCCTGACACTTGGACACACATTAAACACATTAGAAGTTTGAATAAAATAACTTAGAATCCAATGATAAAACAAAACAATGTAAATTTATGAATATTCAGCTCTTTTAGACTTTAAAAATTATTATTGTTGACTTAAATATTTATATATATGACATATAATACTTATTTATCCTTATATATGACATATAATAAATATAAAAAATTAAATATTTTGCACTTGTCCTATATATTTTGAAAATTTGCGTATCGGCATCTCCGTGCCATGTTACTTGTCCGTGCTTCTTAGGTAGTTATTCATGCATCTATATCCATTTGTTTCTATTCTGAAACTAAACTCAGAGAACAGGCAGGCACATTAACTCCAATTAAGAACTTTAGCAAAACCTTTTGCCTATTTTCAGATCCTTTTGCTGAGATATGTACATTCTATAGCCAAGTATATAACTAATTAAGGGGTCTTGGCCACTCCAACATGGTATTCTGTGTTCACAATATGAACATGCTACATACATATGCCAATTTACTTGGGTTCAATTAAGTGGGCACCTCCTTCATTCAATAAACTGTATTCCAACAAACACTTTAAAGGTGATCACACTATTTGGAAGATTGCAAGAATTAGTTGTGTTACATGGAATTTTTTCCTCTCCATTCATTTGCATAAACTCAGAACTGTTATTGAATGTCCAGATCACTTGGTCAAGGATGTAAATCATTTGTATGATATTAAATTTACATGCTCTCTATTTCAGCATGATCTTTATTGTTGTATATGTTGTTCAATGTCACAATACACGTGTCTTACTTCATCTAATGCAGGCAGATGTGTAAAGCTGAGTCAAGAAGACTTGTAATTGGCAACATTCATGTGATTTACAACCCAAGCAGGGGGGATGTTAAACTAGGACAAGTAAGTCCTTTAGCATATATCCAACTCCCTTTTTTCCTTGAGTCAGTCATTTTGTTCCTGTTCACAGTTTTGATATAGGATTATTTTTTTTGTTCAGATTCGTTCCCTCTCGTCAAAGGCACATATCCTATCAGAAAAATGGGGAAATGTACCTGTTGTGTTGGCCGGTGATTATAACATTACTCCTCAGGTTTGATATCTAAAACCATATGCTAGGTTTCTTTAACTAGGATAAGGCTCTGTAAAACTAGAAATCAATTACTTTATTCTCCTTGACAGAGCGCAATATACAAATTCTTGTCATCATCCGAGGTAACTTTATTATCATAATATTCTAAATTTTGCGCTCCCTGACTGTAAATAACTGTTGTCATGCTAAAATCAAACTGCAGGTTTCATGTGCAACGAGCTTGCTTAATATTGAGTGTGGTTTTCTTATTTGCAGCTGAATATCATGTTACATGACAGAAGAGACATGTCTGGTCAAAGAAGTTGCCATCCTGATCAAGTTTTTGGCAATGAACAACAAACAGGAAATCTGCTTGTTTTGATGGACAGGTGCATCATTTTTATAAGTTCTTCTAATACTAATTTAAGATATTGTTGAAATTCTTTTACTAAGCAGTAATCACCCTTAAACATAAAAGCAAAAAAATTAAAAGATACAACTCAGTTTGACATATGATATGGAGCATGTTTTTGTCTAGTTAAATTCCATCATTACCTTGATGCATAAAATCTAGTTGAGACTAGACTTTCGACTTTTGAAGATACAACAAACCATTAGTAGGAACTCTTGGGGTGCACTATAGAAAAGAGAACTTATGAACTTTAAGCCTTCAATTGATATCCGACCCTGTAAAACTCTTTTAGTGTATGTTATCTGGGAAAAAAAAATATCATTAAGCTTTATGTATGTCGTCTTCTTTGCTAGCACGCAATTTTATTTTATTTTTTTTAATATTTGGTGGTAGTGTTGCAATTCATATGCTCTGATGCACGTCATTTCAGGTTTTTCAATGGTTGCTGGACTGATGAAGAAGTTGTAGTTGCAACAGGCAATGCAGAGAGCCAAGTAGTTGTTCACCCTTTGAAGCTTAATAGCTCCTATGCCACAGTGCAGGTGTTGACTATAACTTTATGACATGGAGCTGCTTTATTTTTCAGATATTATATCATACTGATTTCTCTGGGATGTTTTAATCTGTATTTTCTCAGGGATCTACAAGAACCAGGGGCTTTGATGGTGAACCTTTAGCTACTTCCTACCACTCAAAATTTATTGGAACTGTTGACTATCTATGGTAATTTGCTCTGCCAAAATATTCTAATAATGAACTTCAAATCAGCTCAATTATGTGGTGATTTTGGTGGCTGTGATGATGATAATAGTAAAACAAAGGGTCTTGTGCTTTTTACAGGTACTCAGATGGTCTTGTACCCACACAAGTTCTAGATACACTTCCAATTGATGTCCTTCAGAAGACGGGTGGCCTTCCATGCAAGGTTAGAATGCTTTTCAATCAGCTACATACCAATTTTGGTTCGAGTAAATTTAGTGTTAGGTGGCATGAAGGGGGATTTTTTGGGCATAAAAACAAGATTTTGACTAATAAGCCAAAGAAAATTACGTTGTTAAATGCCTTGACTAAATGATGAGGGTATATAGCAGAAGAAACTCAACACAATAATACCACAGAATGTTTCAGTTTATTTTTTTGTATATTCAGAATCTGTTGAACTCAGCTATAACCAAATAACCTTTCAAAAATCGAAATGTATTTGTTAAGTATTATTGTATAAGGGTAGTTAAGGATAGTTATGTCTTTTGTTCCTTTAGTCTTTTATTATAAGTATAAGTATGTGTAACCCTAATATTTTTTAGTGGTGTGAATAATATACAGTTCTCTTTCTTTTCTTTCTTTTATACAAATCTAACATGGTATCAAAGCATCATCTTCCTCCTTGAAGATTCGTTTCTTTTTCTTTTTCTTTTTCTTTTTCTTGTTTCTTTCGTTCTTCCTTGTACATAGAAACAATCAGAAAAAAAAAAAGAAAAAAAAGACGATTCTTTATGGTCGAAATTTGATGGGTTTTCACCCTAGATTTTTATTTTAATTTTTTGATGAGTTTTTGAGTGTTTTTCCTATTTTTGTTGATTTTT
The DNA here is from genome assembly GCA_025200525.1 of Camellia lanceoleosa. Lineage (NCBI taxonomy): Eukaryota > Viridiplantae > Streptophyta > Magnoliopsida > Ericales > Theaceae > Camellia > Camellia lanceoleosa. Next base: position 12,629,536 of record CM045772.1, read on the forward strand.
GGAAAAACCGATTGATTTTTTTTGAAAGTTCCTGCTAGGGCTTGTTTTTGGCTGTTTTTTCCCTTCCTCCCTCTTCCTTGGGAGCCGATCGACTGATCTAGGGTTGGGAGGACTGGTTTTGATGATTTGGCAAGCTTTCACTCTATTTTTGTCAATTTTCCTCAGTTTCAGCACGTTTTCTCTCAGTTTCTGACTGGTTTTGGCCTCTCCAGCCCCTGTTTCGGCTCTGTTTTTGTCTCTAGAGGTAGCTTTTGTCCCTAAGTTGAGTTTGTGGATTGCCTCTGTTGGTTTTTGCTATTTTTCTGCTGGTATTTGTTTTTTCCTATTGTGGGCATTTAATCTTCAATGGCTGAGGGTGAGACTAAGACTCAGGATACAACTAGTGATGAGGGTGGCCTCCGTCGTGTTATGACTCTTACCGACAATCCCTCTCTTCAAATTAGTCCCGTTAAATTGGATGGTTCCAACTATTTGATTTGGTCCCGCTCTTGTGGTCTTGCTATTGCTGCTCGCCGTTTGACTGGCTACATTACTGGTTCTCTTCCCCTCCCGGATGATGATGCCTCACTCCATACTCAATGGATTTCTGAAAATGCTCTTGTTATGACTTGGCTCATCAACTCTATGCAGCCCGCTATTAGTCGGAGTTTCCTTTTATTAGATACTGCTCATAAGATTTGGACAATTTGCCCAAATGTACTCCAACAAGGTAATGATGCAGGCGTATGAGTTGAGGAAGAAGCTTGAGCTTAGATCGTAAAGATAGATCACTCGCATCTACTATCTTTGAGTTGAGTAGTTTGTGGCGAGAACTAGATTATTACCAAAGCTTTCAGGCTGTTTGTTCTCTGGATGCCACGTTGTTTCAGCAAACCGTTGAGAAAGAGCGTGTGTATCACTTCCTTGCTGGCTTGAACTTGAGTATGATCAGATTCGCGTCCAGGTGTTGGGTCGTTCACCTTTTCCCACCCTACGCGAGGCTTATGCCCTTGTCCAGCAAGAGGAGAGTCGCCGTAGTACTATGGTGCATTCCTCTATTCAGATCGCTCGCTTAGTTGTTGCTCCTCCTCCTCGGGCTCCTCGGCCTAGTCAGGTTCGATCGGGAGTCGAGATCGCTTGAAGTGTGATTATTGTGGGAAAGACAGACATGATCGAGAGCATTGTTGGAAACTGAATGGTCGCCCTACTCGGGGTCGAGGTCGTGGTAATACAGCTCGACCCCAAGCACATGTGTCCGAGATTGCTGTGAGTCCTTCTGAGCCCAGCACTCTTTCCCAGGATGAGTTACACACTCTCAGACGTTTGATGGCTCGACTTGACTCTCCTTCTACCACAGTTTCTTCTACTTCTGCTTCTTCCAATTTTGCCAACACAGGTATTCCTGCTAGTGCTCTTAGTACCTTATCATCGCCTTCTTGGATTATTGATTCCGGTGCCACCGATCACATGACAGGTGCCTCTAGTCTTTTCTATTCTTATTCTCCTTGTTCCGGCCGAGACAAGGTTCGAGTGGCTGATGGCACTTTATCCTCTATCTCTGGCAAGGGTTCAGTTCATTGTTCATCTTTGCTTTCTCTTTCCTCTGTGCTTCATGTTCCTACTTTTTCCACTAACACCTTCGTTAGTAGTCTTACTACTTCTCTAAATTGCTCGACATTTTTCCTACTCATTGTGTCTTTCAGACACTGCTACGGAAAACGATTGGCAATGGTAGAGCACAAGGTGGGTCATACTTCTGGATGCCGCTCCTCCTCGTCCCATCTCAAGCTCTCAAGTGCACTATTGGCTCCTCTCTTTCTCTCCTTCATCAGTGGCATCGCCGTTTGGGTCATCCTTCCTTTAATGTTTTAGAGAAACTTTTTCCTTCTTTAGTTCGTGATTGTCCTAGGAGTATTTTTGGTTGTGATGCTTGTGAACTTGCAAAGCATAAACGTACTTGTTACCCTTCAATTAATAAAAGAAGTACTTTTCCTTTTATGCTTATTCATACTGATGTGTGGGGCCCTTCCCCTGTGGTTTCTACTTCTGGGTATCGCTGGTTTGTTACTTTTATTGATTGTTTTTCCCATGTGACTTGGATTTACTTGCTTCGAACTAAGAGTGAAGTTTTTTCTTGTTTCCAAACTTTTCATAAAATGGTGACCAATCTTTTTAATTCTCAAATCAAAATTCTTCGTAGTGATAATGGGACTGAGTATGTTGATGGAGTTTTTCGGGCATACTTAGAGGAGCATGGCATTCTTTATCGACTAGTTGTGTTGGTACCTCAACGTAATGGGGTTGCCGAACGCAAGAATGGCCATCTTCTTGAAGTTGCTCGCTCTCTATTGTTTACCATGAATGTCCCTAAGTCATTTTGGGGTGATGCTGTTCTTACCGCTGCTTACCTTATCAACCGTATGCCTTCCAGTGTCCTCCAATTCCGATTCCTCTTCAAGCGCTTCCTCGCCTATCCCACCTCTTCTCTTCCTCCTCGTGTTTGGGTGTGTCTGTTTTGTTCATTTGCAACCTCGTACTGTGGGAAACTCGATCCTAAGGTCAGTTGTGTTTTTATTGGTTATTCGCTACTCGGAAGGGTTACAAATGTTATGATCCTCACACTCGCAAAGTGTATGTCAAGATGGATGTCACTTTCCGTGAATCAGGTCCTTCTTTCCTTCTCCTCCGCCATCTCCTCAGGAGAGTAGTAGTGGTATGGATGAGATTGTGGATGAGGAGATGGCCTATCAACACGAGTTGTCTTTTTCCTTCCTAGTCGGCGGACTATTATTTGTGGTGAGGAGCCTAATAGTTCTCTTGATGTGGAGCGACATTAGTGGTCGTTTGGGCGGCTGATTTTAAGACTTATTCTCGGCGTCCAAAGAGCAAGCATCCCTTGTGCCACCAAACCCATCATCATCCCTTATGCAGCCTGTAATGCATCTCGCCTATCCTCTACACCAGAGTTGAGAGTCCGTTGTCAATGATTCGAGTCTTCCTATTGCTCTTAGAAGGGGGTTAGGGCCTGTACTCAACACCCCATTTCTAAATTTGTGTCATACGATTCATTGTCTTCTACATATCGTGCTTTTGTTTCGTCTTTGTCTTCTGCATGTATTCCCCAGGGTTGGGCAGAAGCTATCAATGATCCTAAGTGGAAAGTAGCTATGGTAGAAGAGATGCAAGCTCTAAGCAAGAATAACACTTGGGAGTTGGTTTCTCTTCCTAGTGGAAAGAAGCCCAGGGTGTAAATGGGTGTTCACCATCAAGCGAAGCAGATGGAACAATTGAACTGAAAGCACGGTTAGTGGCCAAGGGATTTACTCGGACATATGGAATTGATTACCAAGAAACCTTTGCTCTGTGGCAAAGATGAATTCCATTCGAGCTATTCTCTCATGTGCAGCTAATTTGGGATGGCCTTTACAGCAATTAGACGTGAAGAATGCATTTCTCCATGGTGATTTGGAGGAGGAGGTATATATGGATATATCGCCAGGATTCTCATCTCAGTCTACAGTTGGGAAAGTTTGTAGGTTGAAAAAGGCGTTATATGGTTTAAAACAATCTCCTCGAGCTTGGTTTGACAGATTCCTAAAGGCTATGTTGAGGTTTGGGTATAAGCAAAGCAATGCAGATCACACAATGTTTGTCAAACGTCACGCAAATAAGGTAATCAGGCTTATAGTATATGTGGATGACATAGTTGTGACAGGTAATGATGAGAAAGAAGTGACACATCTTAAGATGCTGTTGGCCAAGGAATTTGAGATCAAAGACCTTGGTTCGTTGCGGTACTTTCTTGGGATTGAAGTTGCCAGATCTGACAAAGGCATCTTTCTTTCTCAGCGGAAGTATATTCTAGATCTTCTTGAGAAGCGGCATGTTAGGTCACGACCGCCGATTCTCCAATTGAGGCTAATCACCATCTTTGTAGTGGTGTTGGTGATCTTCCGGAGAAGGAAAGGTACCAGACTTGTTGGAAGACTTATATATTTATCCCACACTCGTCGGATATTGCCTATGCGGTTGGGATAGTGAGTCAATTTATGCATGAGCCTCGTGCCCTCATTTGGATGCAAGGTATCGTATTTTGAGGTATCTTAAATCTGCTCGAAAAGGATTTTATTTTCCAATCATGGTCACTTGAGGTTGGAGGCATTCACAGATTCTGATTGGGCTGGTTCGATAGATGACAGGTGATTTACCTCCGGTTACTGTGCATTTGTGGGGGAAAATTTAGTCACATGGCGTAGTAAGAAACAAACAATGGTGTCCAGATCTAGTGCAGAGGCGAATCTGAGTATTATGGCGCATGGTACATGTGAATTGATGTGGCTCCAAATCCTTGTTGAATGATATTGGGTTTGTTTGTAGTGAACCATTGACATCAGATCGTGACAACAAAAGTGCCATTAGTATTGCTCACAACTCTGCTCAAAGATGATAGAACAAAGCATATTGAGATCGATGACATTTCATCAAGGAGAAATTGAATAAGGGTTTCCTATGTATGCCTTTTGTGAAGTCTCTGATCAATTGGTGATGTCTTTACTAAGGGTCTTAGTAGTAAAGTTTTCCATCCTATTTCGCAAGTTGGGCATGAGAGATATCTTTGCACCAACTTGAGGAGTGTTAAGTATTATTGTATAAGGGTAGTTAAGGATAGTTATGTCTTTTGTTCCTTTAGTCTTTTATTATAAGTATAAGTATGTGTAACCCTAATATTTTTTAGTGGTGTGAATAATATACAGTTCTCTTTCTTTTCTTTCTTTTATACAAATCTAACAGTATTTCATTTCAGGCTTGTTTCATAACTGTTTTGAACTCTCCATACTATTGGGTTTGGCTGATTAATTATTCTAGAATTAATTTGGATATCCTTGTGATTATGTGATTTGTTGGAATGGTATGTTCATGTCTTGGAGAACACTGTTGACAATATTGAATAATGTCAAGTTACAACGATAAAACATTTAAAACAAAATCCGGCCTTCAAGAACTTGGAGTATGCATGAATGCTTGGTGGTAACTAGAAAACACTAATACCTTAGTGATTTACATATTGGTATGCATGTTCTAAAACATGGTACACTTCGTTCTAAAATGGTGAATTTAGCAATCCAAAGCGATCGTTAAATTTTTACAAATTTATTTCATGAAGGTTTCCTTGGAAGGAAAAAAAACAAATATAATGAATTAAAATCTAGAGAAAGTGGAGTTTTTGTTGGATAAAGATAAAATGTAAAAAGTGTGCCATAATACATTTAAAAATGTATTGTTACTTGATTAATTGAAAAATAGATTATATTTTATTCAATCTCTTAGTTAGAAGTATAAAGTTCAAGAAATTAGGGTTAGGGTTGGAGAGAAAAGAGAGAGAGAGAAGAGAAGAACAGATAATATAGAGAATAGATTATTGGGTCATAATGAAAAACCCTCACCCAGTATATATTTATATTAGAAACATTAATGTTATTATGACAATAATACCCTCAATATAAAATAAAATAACATAATAAATCTAACAGGTCCCCTCAAGTTGGAGCATAAAGGTCGAACATGCCCAGCTTGGTAGACAACTGCTGAAACGAAGCACGAGGTAAAGGCTTGGTAAGGATGTCACCCAATTGGTCATCAGAGCGAACATAAGGAGTCATCAGTTGTTTCCGGAGTAACAAATCGCGAATGAAGTGACAATCAATCTCAATGTATTTGGTACGTTCATGGAACACAAGATTGTTGGCAATGAAAATAGCAGCTTGATTATCACAACACATAGGCATAGGAGTAGGAATGGAAAGACCAAAATCATATCGAAAGGAGCGAATCCATAACATCTTAGAAGCCGTATGAGCCATAGCACGGTACTCAGTCTCGACACTAGAACGTGCCACAACATTCTACTTCTTACTCTGCCAAGTAACCAGGTTATCACCAACAAAAGTACAATAGCCAGAAGTAGAACGACAGTCAGTATGACTACTAGCTCAATCAGTGTCACTAAACCCGGTGATAGTCAAGGAAATAGAAGGGTTATAAAGTAGACCGCGGCCTGGTGCACCCTTCAGATAATGTAAAATACGACATACAACATCAAAGTGAGGATGGTGAGGAGCATGCATAAACTGACTAACCAAACCCACAACATAAGTGATATCAAGATGAGTAACAGTAAGATAAATCAACTTCTCAACCAAGCCACAGTAGCGGCCAACATCAGAAAAGAAGTCCCCATGCTCACCATCAAGCTTAACGGAAGAATCCATAGGGGTATCAATTGGATGGGCACCTAAGAGACCGGTCTCGGTGAGAAGATCAAGGACATACTTTCGTTGGGAGAGGAAAATACCATGGGAAGAGCGAGCAACCTCAATGCCAAAAAAATAACGAAGATGACCCAAATCCTTAGTGTCAAAGTTCTGACTTAAATAGTGCTTTAAATCAGCAATCTTAGAAGAGTCACTATCGGAGAGGATAATGTCATCCACATAAACAATCAAGACAATAGTGCCAACAGAAGAATGGCGGATAAAAATGGAGTGATCATAGGTAGAACGCTAAAAACCATAGGCTAAAACAACAACACTAAAGCGATCAAACCAAGCATGAAGAGATTGTTTGAGACCATATAGAGCCTTCCGCAATTGACAAATAAGATGCTCACTACCAGGAACAACATAGCCAGGGGGTTGATCCATATAGACCTCCTCTTGTAGATCTCTATGCAGAAAGACATTTTTGAGATCAAGCTAATAAAGGGACCAAAAGTGACTAACAACAATAGGAAGAAGGATCCAAACAGAATTAAGACGGGCCACAGGTGAAAAAGTCTCTAAGTAATCCATGCCATAAGTTTGTGCGTACTCTTTGGCAACGAGATGAGCCTTAAGGTGCTCAATAGAACCATCAAGAAGATACTTAACAGTGTAAACCCAACGACAACCAACCGTAGGCTTCCCAGACGGGAGAGGCACAAGCTCCCAAGTCTGATTGGTGTGAAGTGCACTCATTTCCTCATCTATAGCAAGTTTCTATCCAAACATAGATAAGGCCTGCTCATAAGAAGATGGAGTGGAAATAGAAGACAAACTACAAACAAAGGAATGTAAGCAAGGAGAAACTCGAGAATAAGAGACAACATTTTGAATAGGATATTGGGTACAAGTGTGTTTACCTCGGCGCAAGGCAATAGGCAAATCATCAGAGGGCGGAGGCGGAGTCGGAGGCGGAGATGGAGCAGGGACCTCTGGCAAAAAAGATGAATCAGTTGGGCCATAAGAAACAACATGTTGAGTTTGAGATCGCTGATACACCTGTAAAGGAAATGAGGGAGGTGGAGGAAAAGCGACCTGGGGGAAGAGAAATGAGGAGAAGAAGAGGATGATGCCAGGGGCAACGGAAGAGTACGAGCAGGGCAAGAGAGCTCCCCCTCACGACAAGAGATGAGATTTGATGAGAACTGTATGCTAGAGAAAGAATAGTAGGGGGTGGACTCAAAGAACGTGACATCAGCACTAACAAAATAACGATGAGACTTGGAATGATAACACCGGTATCCTTTTTGGGTGCGAGAGTACCCTAACAAAAACACTTACGAGCCTGAGGAGATAACTTATCCTGACCAGGATCTAGGACATGAACAAAGGTAACACAACCAAAAATATGGGGAGACAAGGGAAAAGGGGAACATGTAGGATATAAAATGAAAGAGGGACTGATTATGTAAACAAAGGGCATACGATTGATAAGGGAGTAAGAAGTGAGAACCACATCACCCCAAAACTGTTTGGGAACATGCATGTTAAACAACAAAGTACGAGCAACATCCAATAAATGACAATGCTTCCTCTTAGCCACACCATTTTGTTGAGAGGTGTGAGCACAACTCGTTTGATAAATAATACCATGATCAACACAAAAGGAAGTGACAATGGACTGCATGTATTCTAAAGCATTATCAGAGCGAAAAACTTTAATATGTTTGTCAAACTAAGTAACAATTTCATTATAGAACCGCAAAATAACTTGAGATAACTTAGACCTCTGTTTTATTAAAAACAACCATGTCATTCGAGAAAAATCATTAACAAAAATAACAAAATAAAAAAAATCATTAATAGTGGGAGTACGAGAAGGTCCCCATATCCCTGTGTGGACTACATCAAAAGACGCGAACTCATGACTAACTCTACGACTAGGAAAAGAACTACAATGATGTTTCATAAACTGACAAGCTTTACACTCAAGCTTTGACACATGGCTTAACCTAGGTATGGCTAACTTAAAGCTTGGCCGAAGGATGACCCAAGCAAAAATGCCACTGAAAATGAGAGATAGTAACACTTATTGTGGAGGAAGTGCGGGGAGGAGAGCAATCAGGATTCAAATAGTATAGGCCGTCCTTCTCATGCCCCAAACCAATTGTCTTCTTGGTTTGGAGGTCCTACAAGACACAAGAGGTAGGAGAAAAGGTTATGGAATAGTGTAAAACCTTAGTTAATTGACTAACAGAGAGCAAATTAAAGGGAAAATTAGGAACATAAAGACTAGAGGGTAGAGAAAGACTCAGTAGGATGAAGACTACCTTTCCCACTAATAGGTCTGGAAGACCCCTCAGCAAGAACAATATTATGTGTAATAGAGTGTAAACCAGTGAAAAGAGAGGGATTACCGGACGTATGAGAACTAGCGCCAGAATCTAGGAGCCAAGGTTGAGGAGAGGTGGTCAAACACGTAATATTACTTGAACTAGCCAAGGTAGCAGTAGATGATGCAGGGAGAGCATCACGAAGGGAATGAATAAGCTCAGTCAACTCGCTAATATGAGTAGTAAGTGCATCACGTGAATCAGACGAAGAAGCCTGCTGAGAAGAAGGTATTTGTTGAGAAGAAGGAACTTCATCCACTACCTGATGTACATAATCGGGTTTACCATACTTCTTCCAGCACCAAGGTTCTGTATGACTAGTGGAACCACAATGATCACATTTCCTATCATCACGAGAGGGGTTACCACCATGAGAACCATCCCCTTGAGGAGCAATGTAAGAACCTCCACCACGAGACAGAGTGCCATGAGAACTATGAGAGCCACGGTTACCAGATCCACCACGAAAAAGACCACGAGAAGGACCTTGACCACCACTACTAGAAACCAAAGTAGAAGCAGAAGTTGTGGGGTAGGAGTGCCCTAGCCAAGGGATGAACGTAATAAGCAGAAGTAGGCATTAACAGCGGTAGGCAAGGTCTCATTAGCAAGGATTTGATCCTTAAAACCCCACAAATCAGAATCCAAGCCAAAAAGTAATGAGGCAATCATAAACTCTTCCCAATAACACTTCTATTGTGCGACATCAGTAGTAAAGGGACGATGTTGCAAGAGTTGATCCCACATATTCTTAAGGGTGCTGTAATATTCGGACAATGCATTTACCCGATCGCTTAGTGGCAAATATCCTCTCATTCAACTCATATACATGGGAAACGTTACTTGGATGAGAAAAAGACTTGGCAAGAAAGTCCCAAATCTGCTTAGAGGTCTCACAAAACTCAACGGTAGTGGCAATATGAGGTTCCAAACGATGCCAGAGCCATCCTATCACAATTGAATCCTCGCTTAACCAATCATCATAAGCCTTGTTTTTAGCATAGGAGGAAGATCGGAGAGATATTTCTGTTTCCTTTTACAACGGAGAAACACTTTCATAGCATATACCCAAGCCAAATAATTGAGACCATTCAGTTTCTTTGTAGTGATTGATTTAGGTAAATCATCATCCTTAAGGACTGTAGGGGGTTTTTCTTCAGCCATAAGAACAAACAAGAGGAACTGAAGCAAAAACAGTAACAACCACAAATGGAGAGCTTCAAACAAAGACTCAAAGGACCACAAAACCTCAAAGCAACTTCAATACAGACCTTCTAAGGTTTAGTTGGCACCCATAGAGGGCTGAGAGAAGCAAGAAATCAAATGGGTGAACCACCCATAACAACAATGACATAGCATCAGGTTGAAAAAACACACCCAGGAGCCTTAAATCACCAAACCAATCTCAAAGAAGGCCTTTAATGGTCCAATCGGCTCCCATAGGATAGATTACAATGAAGAAAAATCACAGGAAAAGTTTCCAGAAGCATATTACAAAATACCACCAATATATTTCGAAAATACTTTAAAAAATCAAAACAAACATCAAATGGCCCCAAAAAAGTTCACAAAAATCACCAAAAATACTAGGAGGATGAGACGTATCAAACCACGTATTTGCCTGGTCCTGACGTTCGTACAGATGCTGATGTCATGCTGACATCATCGTACGGAAGATGATGTCAACACGTCTAGGTCACCGTGTGGAAATTTTAGACTTTAACCAGACAAATTATTATAGGATCAAAGTGCTCTGATACCAAGTTAGAAGTATAAAGTTCAAGAAATTAGGGTTAGGGTTGGAGAGAAAAGAGAGAGAGAAGAGAAGAACAGATAATATAGAGAATAGATAATTGTGTCATAATGAAAAACCCTCACCCAACACATTTATATTAGAAACATTAATGTTACTATGACAATAATACCCTCAATATAAAATAAAATAAAATGACATAACATAATAAATCTGACACTCTTATTGTTAAAAAAATGTTCTAGAAGGACCTTAAATTTTAATAATGTAACCTGTTTAAGTCTATTCCTATTGTACCATTATTTGGAGTATGTAGCATTCTACGTTCCTCCTTTTGTTCCACATGCCAGAATGGTCACACTCAGATTAGTCCAATTTACGTGTACGCTTGAAATCTACTTTCTTGAAAGAGAAAATCTAATTGCACCTTGTCTCACATGAGTGTTTCATTTTGTGAAAATATTCTATGTTCATAGCACAACAGCTGTTCTTAAAATTCTGCACCAACCAGTTTCCAACTATAGCATTAACTTTTTCTTAATTGGGCAGAAATTGGGCAGTGACCACTTGGCCTTGGTTTCTGAGTTTGCCTTCACGCCCATCAGAGAAGACAGTGTAAACAACACAGCTTCAGCCATTATCTCACCCGCCAACTTATCATCTGAAGAAGAAGATTCATTAGTTTAATTGGTACATGGTTTTCTATAAAACTAATGTATTAACTCAATCTTGGTGAGAATACTAGAAATATGGTTTGATGTGCTTTTGGCTTGAAGGACACCAATTTTTGTTTTACCTTTTATTCCTTTTAGTTTTCCAAGTGTAAGCCAATTTTGAGACAATTTGTACATTTTGCACTAGAATTAATTTGCGGTGGCAATATAACATGTAGTTGGTAGAATTCTACTCTTAGTGTATAATCAATGATCAGCCATAGTTTGGGTTGTAATTATCAATCATCTTATGTAATACGAATACACAAGGTCAGCTGAATTTGGGTTGTTTAGTCACTACACAAACATATAATGGTGTCTGAGCCAGGATTACCACACTATAATATGAAAGACATGCCAGGAGTTTCTTTTCCTGTGGCTATTCACTTCACTTGCCACAACTGAACCGGGCAGGAAAATTTATGAGGGTCCGTTTGTGTTGGGTAGTGTAAATCTTGATATGTACTGGATAGTAACCACTTAATTGCAGGTATTTTGGTTTTTATGCAATTGTGAAGTGTAACTCTAATTTCATTTATATGTAGTTGGGGGTGTAGTTATGTCTATATTTTGTTTATAACTCTTTCAAATCATATTGAAACCGCAGCGAATGTGAGCGCATTCCTAATTTTGAAGTAAAGCACTTGTAAATCTTGTATTCTTGTGTGTGCATGTGATTTTACAATTACTATTTTATTTTTATTTTTACTTTTATGTATCTCACTAATCTTGGTTATGTGTTATGAAATTCATAATAGTTTTGTATAACTTCTTGCAAAATTGAAAGTTGCTAATCTGAAAACAAAAACTAAAGCATCCTTTCTCTAATTTCTTGATACTCAAGTTTTTAAATCATTTTTGCCTCATATGCTATAAGTTGAAGTCACACTAAACACTTTCAAACAAATCTCTTTTTTTTTTTTTAAAAAAAAAAAAGAGAAAAGAAAATAAAAAGAAGGTAAATTACACTGTTATCCCCTAGAGTATGACCATTTCCTGACTTTGGTCCTTAAAGAAAAAATGAGATTAGGTTAGGTTGGGATTTATGGACTAAAGTGAAAAAAATATTTTTTTGAGGGATCAAAGTGAAATTATTTTTTTGGGACTAAAATAAGAAACTTAAAATTTGAAATTTCTAAATTGACTCTTAGCTATGACAAAAGTTGACAATCGTAGCAACGTGGGAAACAACAAATAATTTTGGAACCAAAATGGGAGAATATATTTCTTTCAAGACCAAAGTAAGAAATGAATCATATTTTTATGGTGAAGTGTAATTTACCCAAAAATATATATAAACAGACAAACAGGGCAGTGCTGCTTCCAACATGGAAGTGTATGGTTCTCCTGAGCCATTGGACTACTTGTGGGATTCAGGTGTGGAGGAGGTATACCATCATACAGTGAGTTTGAGTAATGCCTGTTTGGATTTCTCAGTCTCTCTCTCATTGCGAAGAGCTTTTAGTCTATGTAATGTCCTGGTCAAGACTAGTGGAGATCCCCAGTAATTCAGAGAAAAGGTGGTAAGGTTGAAGAAGAAGAAAGGTTCACACTGGTAAAACTGCTAATTTGATGAAGGAGAATACTGCAAAAAAGCCTCATCAGGTATGAATTGATCAATATGTCTCTTACTTGAGTGTTTAGTCAAACAGGGATGTACTATGAATGCCTTAGCCACTGAATTGTTTGATGAGTATGCCTCAATAGGGCACAGAGTATGGTTTGATGATTTTGTCATAGATTGAATTAAATATTTCCTACAATTTTTTTTTCCCCATCAAATGCATTGTATTCAAAGTTTCTTTATTTTCCTTTCCCTTCATAAATCCAGGACCCAAACATAGCATCACTGAAAATTTAACTGATTTTATTGATCATATCATCATATAAGTGGAAGTGCTTGGTTAGTGTTGAAATAAATTATTTCTAAAAGAACTAACCGCAAAATATGTTTGATTAATCCTGAACATGCATTTTCCGTTCCGGAATTTGCTATATATATGATCTTACGAATTGTGTAATTGGTGCTATAGGAAAATCTTGGTCCGGAGTGAGAAATAAACTCTATTTAAATAACTTATTTGACTACAGGATGATATGAACTCTACAAGAACACAAAGCTTGCTAAATAATAATAGTGCACACCAAAGGTTAATTCCAGCATAGATAACAGTAAACATAAGAAAAACAATCCACTCTATATTTACTATTTTTTGTCACAAACACAATGCAACTATGAAGCACGGACACCTCTCTTAAGGTCATGTACAGATGTCCGACATGTATCGGACACGAACAAGTGCTAGTCATGCTCCGGACACGTGTCGGACATGCTGGAGGAAGTGACACACAACAGGCATGTTGGGGACATGCAGTGTCCCACTTTTTTTTCACAAAAGTTTCATACCCAAGGTTTGATGAGAATAAATATTTGACATAGAATAAATTTATAATATTTTAGAATATATGAAATAAAAATATATATATAAAATTATATGTTTTGCATGTGTCCTACATATGTTGTGTCATGCATTTTTTGAAAATTTATGTGTCCGTGTGTTCGTGTCGTGTGTGTGCTTCTTAGCAATGCATGCAGTCTTGTCAATAAGATCAATTTGTGAAAGAACTGTAAAAGAATGTGATGGTTGTAGAGTTCTGCTACAGTTTACAATGACATGATTTATTTAAAATCCTTTAAACCTAGATAATATACTAAACTTTCAACCCAACAAGAAAGAGATGCACCACATATGGCATTTTCCATATGCTTAATGGATAACAAAAGACTCTTTTTTATAATTACAAGGACCCATAGGAAGTCCACTTTTTTCTTTTTTCTTTTTTTCACTGGAAAATGAAATCCTAAGTAAACACAAAATCTCAGTGATTTTTATTCATTTACTTGCTGAAGGATTTTGTTGAGGCTGATTTCGCTGTTTGTTCTTCGTTCCTTTTTATTGCTGCATCAGCACATCGAACATTTTGTTCTTAAATGCAGCAAAATCCTGTGTTCAAAATAAACAAGCAACTTAATTCAAATTGACAAAATTGATCCAAGTACGCAATATGGCGTAAAGTAATGCAAAATCTTACCCCATTATAAAGCATACCAATGAAGCGCAACTCGATGGAAACAGAAAGTATTAAAGTTTGCTGCGCAGCTTTATATAGGCACTCTGAAACCAATAGAAATTAATATATATCTTCAGCATTGTTGGTACATTATGTTAGAATTAGAAGATCAATGTAGTCCAAAAAGAAAAAAATACAGAAGCAGCATTGGATGTTTGTGCACTTCTAATATGGTGCCATGGTATTACAAATAACCATGTGGGCACCTTGGTGCAATGACGAAATCTACCAAACCCTTTGATCAAAATAAAGAAGTATATAGACATATGCTAGTGTGTTATATTGCATGCGCTAGGAAATTATAGGACTTCAGTAGCATCATTAACTCAAACTTTTTATTTGAAGATACAATTTGGACTACCTCAGAGTTGCTTTATATTTTAGTGGTAATTGTATCAATAGTATTATCTATTGATGGGAGGATTACACTTATTAAGTCTTTTTTGTCAAACTTGCTGATTTATTAGGTTACCGGTGAGTCTAGCTAAGGAGTCGGAAAATCTTCAAAGATGCTTTTTGTGGGGTGATAGTGATGATAAAAAGAAGGGAGAATTTCAAATCAATGTAGAATTTGAAAAATAATTATAAATTAATGATAAACTTTATCAATATTAATAATTAAAATTATAAAATTCTCCATGCATATGTAATAATTTTCACAAATTGCCACTGACAAGTAATTGTCCCTAGAAAGAAAAGCATCCAATCATTTGGAATATTGTCACTTTGAATAAGAAAAATGGGGGTGTGGATGATTAAGAATTTAGCATCATGGTGGAGGTTTGAAGTTGCAACAAAAGCTCTCTTTGGTGTGGGGTGGTGCTTGAGAAATATAGGTATTCTCCACATGTCTGGTTGCTTACCTTGGAAATCTTGAAAAGGGTTTTAAGATATTGAAGGACATTGTATCTTAGGTACTAAGGATTTTTTTTTTAATTTCAAGGGGTTGGTCTGGTGCTCAAGACTTGGGTCCTGGGGGTGTGCTCCCTCCAATGTCTTTGGCTCGAAACCTCCTAGGTGCAAACAATTTCTTGGGCCAGTTGCCCTAGCGTTAATTGTGACCCCTACAAGTGGACGGTGGGATTGGTCCCCGAATTAGTTGGTCAAATGGGCCCGAGTTATCAAAAAAAGGTACGAAGGATTTTGTGCTGTAGAATATCTTGAAGGGAGGTTTGCTAATCAAAGTTGGTTAAGGGAATCAACTAGATTTTAGACTGATGAGACTGATGTGTGGTTACGAGAAAAATCCTTGAAAGATTAATATCCTAGACTCTTTTTAATTTTCTTATACAAGAACGAATGTTATGAAGTAAGTTTGTTATTTCGGAAGACAAAGTAGTTAGCATTTCATCATTAATGTAAACTATAATTTAGAGAAATGTGCCAAACATTAATAGCAAAAATTTAAACTATCATAATGAGAAATTTGAATTTTTCTCTAGAAAAGTAAGGAAATTGTATAGAAAAAAATGCAGATTTACAAATGACGGAGGAAAATTTTCTGGCAGAGTACTCACCATCCTATTTTCTTCTAGTTGGTCGAGTTTTGATTGATGATTCATTGCATCAACAATGAGATACTCCACTTCGCCCTCATGTTGGCTGATAAGTAGAAAGCCAACATTAGTTGATAATTCTTAACCAATTTTAAACATAAAGTTGCCAAGGAAATTCTATAAACAAATGGACTACTGAGGTTTTGTTTGTGCCATACGTGTCATCAATGGGAGGCTTAGCTATAAGCTGTTCGATGTGTAGTGTCTTTGGCCAGTTGGTGACAAGCCTGAAGACAAAAAAGTTAAGATCGTCTAGACAGAGATAGTGTATATAATTTTTATAAACTACCAAAAATCTAAATGTTCTGCTGATAGAAGCTGAAGAAAAATTAGCAACGGAAGGACTATAAATGGTTTTAAAAGAAACAGTAATAACTGCTAAGAAAGATAAATTGATTTTATAAGAAAATTCAGAAAATGAACAACACACTTCCCGAACTTACATCTCTGAAGCTGTTTTCTTCCTGTAGGCCTGTCATGAAAAAAGAAAAAAAAATTAGCGATCAACGTAAATAATTAGCCAAATCTAGGCTATTGGTTCATAAATCGTTTGAATGAATAAAGGAGCTGAAGGACTAATGTGTGTGGAGTGTTTAAAAAAAATTTGTATTCAAACACTCATGCGCGTTGACACGCCGACTTGCAAGTTTTCAAAGTATGTAGGACACGACAAGTGGGGGATACGTGCAAAATATATAATTCTATATATTTATTATATGTCATATATAAGGATAAATAAGTATTATATGTTATATATGTGAATATTTAAATTACCAATAATAATTTTTAACGCTAAAGGAGGAGAATAGGTATAAATTTACATTATTTTTGTTTTATCATTGAATTTCAAGTTATTTTATTCAAATGTGTAATGCGTTTCATATGTATCTAAGTGTCGGGAAGTGTCCGACAAGTGTTGTGTCAGTGTCGGACACATTATTTTACCTTTTAGAAGTGTCCATACTTCTTAGACCACAACTATAAAACCAATGAATAAACTTCTACAAAAATCAATAAGTAATGAAAGCATGGATCTACAAATCAGTGAATGGAAAACATTAATAAAATAATGTCATAGAATAAAATAAGAGTTAATATAATAGTGTGTGAGATTGTAAGAGGCACTAAATAGAGTCATAACCTTAAATACCAAGGTATATAGAATGGTTTTGTGAACAAAATACTTGATTTGAAACTTGTTTAACATTTTCATTCAATCTAAACAGACAACTACTTCTAGCCATTTGTTCAGAAAAATACCACCAGTCTATTGACAACCACAGTTTGTCCCTTTTCTTTTGTTGTCAAATCTCCCTGTAGACACAAAGATATTGAGAGATTAGACCCTGTAAGTTACAATTGTCAATTAATTTTACCAAGAAAATTGAGAAACCAAAATCAAATCTTAAATCTGAAATTTATATTTTTAGCTTATTAACATACTTCACATAGGTTAGTTGTAAACCAAAAGGAAATAAAGTGGAATTTGGTGACTTTTAATATGGCTTTGCTAGGGAAGTGGATGTGGTGATATGCTTGGGAACGGGACCGTCTATGGTGGAGGGTGATTGCTTCAAAGTTTGGAGTGGATAGGGGGGATTGGTGGACGAGGGATGTGATTGGTGCTCATGGTCGGGGTTTGTGGAAGGGGATTAAGTTAGGGAGGGGAGAGTTCTGGGATAAGGTAAGTTTTTGGGTGGGGAATGGGGAGAGGGTTCAATTTTGGAAGGATAGGTGGTGTGGGGAGGTTGTATTGGGGGGTGCGTTTCCCTTTGATCTTTGGTATTGCTTTGAATCGAGAGGCTTCTGTGGCTGATTGTTTGGAGAATGGGGATGGGGGTGGTTTGGTATATTCAGTTGCAACGGCAAGTCCAAGATTGGGATGTTGAGCAGTTGGGGGAAATGTTTAGCTTCTTGTATGGGTTGGGGGTTATGGGTGGGAGGGGGAGGGGAGGGGATGTGGTGGTTTGGAATGTTTCGGATACTAAGGGACTACTTTCTGTCTTGTCTTTTTATTGCAGTTTGGGGGGAGGGGTGACAGGGGTTTTTCCTTGGAGGAGCATCTGGGTGTTAGGTGTTCTGTCTAAGGTGGTTTTCTTTTTATGGACGGCTACCCTAGGACGGAATCTTACTATTGATAATCTAGTTTGCCGCGATCATATGTTAGTGAATCGGGGTTGCATGTGTTGTGCTGTTGCAGAGTCTGTAGATCATTTGTTTCTTCATTGTCATGCTACATCGCTGCTCTGGGTTCTTATGTGTTCTTTGTTTGGGATTGTTTGGGTGCAGCCAAAGGGGGTGATGGAGATGTTGTGGAGCTGGCGGGGCACTCAGGTTGGCCGTCATCGTCGACGGATTTGGTTGTTGGTGCCTTTTTCTTTGATGTGGTTGGTTTGGTTGAAGAGGAATCATCGTACTTTTCAAGAGACTTCACATTTGATGTCGTGACTTGAGAATTGATTGCTAGTTACCTTGTATAGTTGGTTGGAGAAAAGGGAAGATCCAGATTTGTTCCTTTTTTTAGACTTTTTAGATAGCGTCATTGATTAGGTTTCGTAGTGTCTTCTTTGTTGAGTGTTTTGTATTCTTGGCATCATTTTGATGCTTTTTCAATAAAGTTCATTTATTTATCAAAAAAAAAAAAAAAGGCAAACAAAGAGGAATAAAATGAGATTACTTCTTTAATCATAAACTTTTGTCCAAGTTAGTCTCAACTAGAATTACCTCCCAAGCCTTCACATATCCGTGAGGTGGTCTTTCTAGGAGAGTTCCACTTGCATATGACGACAGAGCAGTTTTGATGCCGAAAGTGTTAGTTATAGCAAGAGATTCCTTTGCCCCTTGTTCAGAATTTGCCACCATAGAACTTGAATTGCATGCACCATTTGTTATACTGGATTGATCAAAGGCATTAATAAGTCTCCGTTTCAAGTGATATTCATCTTGTGCCATTTGTGCCCATTGAAACTGTCGTCCTGTCTTGCTAGGCAGTGACTGACTGGCACTTGCAGATACTTGAAAATTTTCTAAACTCCGGTACTTCTTTGATTTTTTATAAGTTGCAGAACCAAAAAAGCCGGTTGCATTCTTTCGTGCAGCTCTTGGAGCCCCCAGTGATTTTGGTTTAAAAGATGAAGGCACACTCTGACGAAGGTTTCCTGGAGACTGTAGAGCACTGAAGGCTGAAGGAAGTGAACAAGTGGTTGCATATTGTGCACTTTGATGAGTCGTCGCTAAAGCTTCTGAGTTAGCTGTGAGTGACCACATGGCCTGGTGAGAGCTCTTATATTCACTGCCAATCATTTGAGATTCTGAGGGATATCCTGCTGCTATGGTTGTCGATTGCAAAACTTTGTGTTGATTTACATTGCTTAGAAAGCTTGAATTTTCTGCTGCTGCTATAGTCCCAGGGCTTGTCCTTTGTGATAAAACAGCACCTGCTGGTGTAATCTTCAGATTGCTGTGATTGCCGAACCCTTTCTCAATCTGAGAAGTACTTGAATTTGGAGATTCTTGCATTGGTTTCTCGGAAATTAGATCATCTTGTTCCTAAACAAGAGTGTAATTAGTTAACCACATTGCAATGGTAGTTAACCAAAAAAACAAAAAACTTCTCCCACTGCAAGAGGGTTCATGAAGCTCAATAGAATGAATGCTAAAATATATATACCAGTCTCGGACAAAAAAAGTAGGGCCCAATTTAGTTCCCATTGGATGGGAGTCTAGGAGATGTTGATTGAGTACAGAACTAACCTTTGGGATTAAGGTGGGGTTTGGCAATTGCTTTTTTAGTTGCTTTTTTGCATTTTTAGAATCTAAAAAAGCTAATGCATTTGATAATTGCTAAAATAGTTGCTTTTTTTTTAATGGGAAAATTGGCTTTTTTAGTTTTTTTTTAGTTGCTTTTTAACCGAAAACAAACATACTTTTGTCTTTTTAAAAAGAAGCTTTTTTAGTCCAAACCAAATGACGCCTTAAGTGTACAAAGCGGCTGCCCTCAGGTTTGAACCTACAACCCCAAGGTTGAGGGACCAAATCTTAACCACTGAACCAGTGGTCTTTGAAAGAATCCAAGAAATAGAAGGGGAGTCACACAAGTTTTACCAGTAAGTCAAGAAAAGTTGTGATATCTTCTTTAGGGATTTCTTGCCAATTAATAGTAGATTCACTCTCTATTCCCCCAAATATCGTGATGGTGCCATCTGAAAAAATAAATAAATTTGATTCTAAGTTTTGTATAAAGTAGAGAATTAAGTATATTTAGCAACTGGATAATAATTAGGTATGTGAAACAATATGGAAAGCACAATAATTCAAACATTTCTTCTAATCTTGGTCATAAAAAACTTGTACCATCTCCACATGTTCCCCCCACAATTTGTTGTGGTAGAGTCGAAGTAGAAACACTTTGTGCAAGTTTTTCTAGCTAACTCATTAATGAATTACTTGACTTTTCCTGGATTATCATGCAGTCATCATCTGATAAAGAAAAATAAACATGGTAAATTATAAACATTACCAAATGCCACCTAAATGATAATAAGTACGGACACTTCTAAAAAATTAATGTGTCATGTCCAACATAGTGTCGAATACAGACACGACACAACACTCGTTGAATACTTCCGAACACATATGAAACACATTATAAGTTTGAATAAAATTACTTGGCATCCAAAGATAAAACAAAAATAATGTCATTTCATACCTATTCTTCTCCTTTAAACTTCAAATTTATTATTTTTGGACTTAAATATTCATATATATATGATATATAACAGTTATTTATCATTATATCTGACATAATAAATATATAAAACTACAAATTTTGTACATGTTTTCCATGTGTTGTATGCTACCTTTTTAAAAAAAAAAAAAAATTATGTGTTAGCGTGTTGATGTCGTGTCAATTTCATGTCATATGTTCGGGCTTGGTGTAAAACATTATCAAAAGTGCAAGAATTCAAACATTTCTTCTACTCTCGGTCTTAAAAAACTTGTACCATCTCCACATTATGCATAAATTGATGTTTCCACTGGTCAACCACATTTATAAGCAAATGATTTGATCATTTTCTTTTGATTGCCAGGCTTATAAAACTTTTACCATCTTCATATTGTTCTCTCTCATGTTTCTGTTGCTCAGGTGCAGTCCAGGGATCATTTTCTGCAACATGTTCTCGCTGATCCGTCACAGCAGATTGATTTATTGCTTCTTTCAATATCTTCATCATGTCATTAACTGACAAAGGAAAATTGATGGTAAGTGTTTCACAGACTAGTTAATTAAATGAAAAATACAAGAATATTATTTTGGTTGTCAACTAATATTGTAAGCCCAATAATTTTAAATGCTAGCTTTCTTTGCTTCTTGTCAACTTTTACCACTTTTACTTTTTTCATTCTTTGTCATCTGCTGTGCACTTGTGGTAGGAATATTTTCAGCAAGAAATTCTTTCTGACCGGTCATCGATTCACTCGTTACTATAATTTCTTCATCTGAAAAACAAAAATCAATAGTCAGCATGCAAAAAAAGGAAAGAAAAAGAAGAAAAAAATAGAGGAATAAATGTAAATTAGCATCACATTTATCATCCATCAGTAGTAGTTCAAGTTCAGCAGCAGTAAGAATATTTCCTGTTGGAATGTTGTGCTGACTTGCTGGCAAGGGTCCACTGATTATGTTTTGGATCATCAAGAAGTCCTCATCTGAGAAAGAACAACAATAGCAAGTGTTACACAAAGTGGAGTTAAGTATATATGAGCAACAATATGAATATTGTTTCTGTTAGTCAACAAGACAAAAAAGGATGAGAAAAACATCTCTAGTACACTATTCTTTTAATAAAGATCCTAGTGTCAAACTGAGAGCAGTATTACCCATGGACCATAATGGTATGTTAGAAACACTTAACAACACTAAAGAGAGTTGGTGTTTTGAATGGTGTAGCAACAAAAACTAACAATTTAATTTGATAATGAGTAATTTCATCCAAATTCAATAGGCTATGATGGTTTGGGTTTGGTTATTCTATAATGAAAACCTTAGAAGCACGGACACTTCTAAAACACTTCCCAACACTTATACACCCATGAAACACAGTACAAGTTTGAATAAAATAACTTGGAATTCAAAGATAAAATGAAAATAATGTAGTTTTATACCTATTTTTCTCCTTTGGATTTTAAAAATTATTATTTTTGACTTTAATATTCATATATATGATATATAACAATTATTTATCCTTATATCTGACATATAATAAACTAGTGGGTGTGTGCCCACCTGATGGGTATGCTATTGAATCTATAAAATATAAATTTTGATTTTGAATTAAAAGCATGTAGTGTTTGTTGCTCAAGTGGTAAAGGTGTTGTTTAACAAAGGGTCATATATTCGAGTCTTGTTCACCTTGCTATTCATTTTTTGTTTTCGATAGACAAAAAATCCACATGGCAAAAGGAGAGAAGGAGCTTCAAGACACCAAGAGTTGTTCACTTTATATATAGTATAGATATATAAAATTATAAATTTTGCACGTGTCTGTCGCTATTATTTTGTGTCACATGTCCGTATCTGGACTTCTTAGATGAATACCTATAGATGCAATGGTAAGAAAGAGTGATATGATCATCAAAATGGAAATATTATTAGGGAGAGGGGAAGACCTAAACTAACATGAGATTGTAGCCATTTTTTTTTTTTTAAAATTTTTTTTTAAAAACTAAGCATATAACCATCAACAGAGCGAAATAATGAAAAAGGATTCATGGTAGGCGATGTTATTTGATTGAGACCCAAGGCTTAATTTGATTTGGTTTGCAAAAAAACAGGGTAATGAATATAATTAGATAAACTTAAACAAAAATGAATGTGTGAACAACCTGACCAATTGTCTTGAAATGGAGGAACCAAGTATGTTCCAAAATCTATCCCCTGATGATTTTCAATTGCCGGTATACTTTTTAAGTCGTCATGAATAAGAGCGGCATGAGCCTCCATAAAATTATCCGAGAGTAAGATGAGGTAGTTACGATTCTTGTCATCATTAAGCATAAATTCCATGCCTCGTTTGTTTACATTTCCCTGCATTGTGATGCATTGATAAGTCAGTTAAGTTGCCCAACAAGCAATAAGCAAAGAAAGGTTTACTTTACTTTCGTTTTGTTTTTTGTTTGTTATATTTTCCTTTTTCTTTGGAGGACTCCTTGTCCTCCGGTTTCTTGTAACCCTTCTTTTCATTAATTTTCTGTTGTCAGTAAAAAAAAAACAGAAAAGAAAAATGAAGATATCCAAGAATAGATCCAAGTGTTGACAATTGATGCAAAAACTATGTGCTTGACATTTTAAAATTGTTAGTATCCAATGCAAAACTTAGAGGTAAAGACAGTAAGAGGGGGAACATTCAAGGTACCGCCAACCATCCATTTTTTTTGCACGTTTTCTTTTGTTTTGTTCACAGTGATAATCTGTCAACTACTTGTTATCTCGAGTTAGCACTCTGTTGGTTAACAGATAAATTTTCTGTTGAGGTAGGAGTAGCTATTCCAGCTTTTGATCCTAGCTATAGCTGTTGAGTTCTTGGAAGTTTGATGGATTGGAAATTTCCTTTGGTATGCTTTGTTTTCAGGGTGCTCTACTTCAGTTGTGTAGCGTAGCTTTGCTCCAGGGTATTCTACATCGGTTTGTTTTGCTTTTGCTCTGCCACTAAAAGTTGGTAAATCAGCTGTTGCTTCTATTTTGAGTTTGTTTTATCGGGGATTTCTTGTTAGGTTGCTGTTTTTTTTTTTTTTTTTTTTTTTTTTTTTTTCCCTCAAATATTTATTGTAATGGAAGAGCATTCAATAGATCATATTACAGTTAGTAAGTGCAATGAAAAACTAAATGATTTCTTACCGCGTTATATATCTCTATAAGCCTTGGGGACAGTTTTGGAGAAATTACTGAGAGAGAAACAAATGACTGCATTGACAAAGTAAGCAATAAGATGAGAAAATCATACAATCACCATTTATATATAGAAGGATAAAATACATTTTAGTCCTCAAAAGTATGCTATGTGCTCCTAGTTTCAATTTTGTAGTTTTCAATTTAAGTCAATTTAGTCCAATTTTAAACAGACTATCAAAATCATTGACGGAATGATAAGAAAATACTCTTATGGTCCCTAAACTATGCATTCCGTGTTATTTTTATCCGTAAAATTTTAGTTCTGTCACTTTGGTCCCTAAACACTAATGACGAAGAAGAAGCATAGCCTTCCAATGTTGAGGTACGAAATTAACAAAATAAAACTTTAGGAACCAAAGTGATGTAGAAAAAAACTTTATAGACCATAAGTGAATTATAATTACTTTGCTCAACATTCAAACGTTTCTAATTGGACTAATTCGATTCAAATTGAATACTTTTGGAACATAATTGACAAAATTAAAACTTGGAAGACAAAAGTGACATAAACGAATACTTTAAGCACTATATGTGTATTTTATCCTATATATGTGTGTGTGTGTGTGTATATTATATGAAGCATTGCTAACTACCTGAACGAATAATTTTGCAACAGACTCAGCATCAGAAATTCTACCATAGTCGAAAATTGGATCTTTGGGGAGTTCAAATGGTCTAAACAAGGGATTTGAGTTGCTGGAAGCAACAAGTATGCAATGACTTTGCCCGAACAGTTGAGTTTCACTTCCTCTTTGAGCTGCTGCTATCATCTGTTTAATATTTATGACAGAAAAAAAAAAAAAAAAAAAAATTAATGTCTCTCTCGCGGTGTTATTAAAAATAAAATAAAATAAAAGAAGAGTTTATTGAAGAGGGAGGAACTATATATTTGTTTTAACCAACTGCTTTTTCAAAATACAACTCATTTTTTAGGAAACACTTTAATTTCTTGTTCTTTGTTTCATTTTCAATTTTTACATATATTTTTTTTTGGAAGACTTGAAATGAAAATTTATTTGGTATATTTTTTCATTTAAAAAAAAGAAAAATAAATTTATTTCAATTTTCAAATTTTTGAGAAACAAAAAAACAAAAGAAAGCGTTTTCACTTATTTTCCAAACAAATTTTTACTCTCTTCTTCCTCTCCCACCACCTCTTACCACCATCCGCTGGCATCACTGACTCACCAACAACTTCCAACACAACTACCCTCCAGCAAGCTCCAATGATCTTTGATTACCTTCCAGTCACCGCCCCATGACCTCTGGCAAACGCTCTAATCACCAACTCTAGCTCCATCCACCGGCCACCACCTTCAACAACTCACCAAATATATATATATATATATTCCGCTTATTTTCAAAGCATTTTTGTACACCAAATCTTTGGTGGTGTTTGATAGCTTAATTCAACACTTAAAATTAAGTGTATTAAGTGAAAAGTAATCAAGCCCCTTTGATAGCTACAAATGGTATCACTTAAAAATTTAAGTGGCTCTTAAAATATAAGCTTAAATTTTACAAAAAAATTTAAATAATAGGAAACTTAATTAATTTTAACTGAATTTACAAATATTTATATATAAGCATTAACATACACTGTTATAACTTCACACAACTGCCACCGCCGCCACCACTATCACTGTCACCGTCACCCCAACCATCCACCACCCTTCCACGACCACTACCTTCATCACTATTGTCATTGTTATCATAAATACCACTCTTATTTCACTACCACCATCGCCACAGTTGCCACTGCCATTACCACCACCGTTAGAACAACTACTATTACAACCCTTCATCTCCACAACCATTGTCACCGTTGCCAGAATAGTCGCCATCATTTCACTATCACAATAACCACCATCATTACACTAATGCCACCACCATCTTTTTATCTTCACTACATTACTCTCACCACGACTATTATCTCTCTATCTCTACCACCATTGTTATTAGTGCTATAGGCACCATTGTTACCTCCACCACCACCATTAACTATCACAATATAAAATTGACAAAAATATAATTTAAAAATAATAAATTTCAAATTTAATATTATATATATTAAACAACTTATTTTAATTCAACACTTAAATTTTTATGAAATAACTTTTCAATTTTTAGTACTTAATTTTAAGTTTTGAATTTTCAATTTTATTAAACACCACCAAAGTTATCAGATGGCACCTAAAAGGTTTGATTTTAAAATTTGGAAACTGTTTTCACATAAAAATGAATTCAAAAGGGTTTTTAAGACATAGTAGTTTTTTGTTTTTAAAAACACAAAAAATAGAAATGAAAAACAAAGACATTATCAAATATAGAGATTTTGTGGAAAAAATCAATTACCTGCAAGGCACTAGAGAGGCCTTTAGCAAGAGCAGCTTCATCAAAGCCAACACTGGTAAATGATAAACCTGATAGCCACTTTATGAAGGATTCCACATCACTTGTCCATCCACTTGGCTGTACCAAGACTTCTACAAGAAGGTTACAATGGAGATAATCAAATTTACTAAAAATTAATAAATTCAAATTTTACTCTTTTTTTAATTAGATTTTTTTTTTGGGTGGGTAATTTTTTTAATTAGACAACATTAACTACAAATGATGTTAAATGCAAGGGTGATAAATGAAACTACAGCTCAAGCTCGACTTGTGTTTAAGTTTAGTTGGTTAGGTAAACAAGCTAAGTATGAACATATTTTGAAACTCATTAAAGTTTTAAAACCATACTTGAACAATTAATTACTCATTTAACTTGGTTCGATAAGTTTAAAACTATGTAAAATTCTAAATTATTTGAGCTTGACTCAACAAAAACTCGTTTGAGATCGGCTCAAAAGTTTAACAAACCAAGCTTGAAGAAATTTGACACTCGTTAAAGTTTTTAAACCAAACTTGAATAGTTAACTGTTCGGCTCATTCGACTCGTTATCACCCCTAGCTAGACGTCTTAAAGTAAGCGACTTAGTCTGATACTCAACCCAAATAGTAGTCGATCTTGTTCTCGTATTTTTTATTAAGCAAGCAAAGTAATCCATTTTGTCTTATATTCTCTCTGTACTTAAAACATTGTTCAAATTGAAATTACAAAAACCAAATGTAAAATTTGTGTTAAAAGTACAAAGGTAAAAAGTGTCAACTACCCTTAATTTAATTACCATGACAAGGGAATAAGATATGCATTTCTTGTGCATATGTAAGAAGGTTTTTTTGCAGCATAGAACATTGTTCTTGAAGCGGAATCAGAACTACTTCATGTTAAAATAAAAGAAGAAATTACAATTCAGTGGTATTTTTTCAAAATAATTACATATTCATGAAAAAGTGTAAGACTTTAATTATTAAAGTTCACAAAGTTTACTACTGATTTAAATTTATTTATTTATTTTTTAACTTATACTGAATTGTCATTTCCCTTGAAATAAATATCATTGATGAAACAAAAGGGATATTGTTAAAAATGGTGTGGAGGGTTGGAACAAATGCCTAACCATAATAAGGTCCCTGAGAACTATATACACTGAGACCAAGCATAGATTTTGTGCCACAAGAACCCTGAAAACAAAAAGGAGACAAACAAATAAAATTAATAGTTTAAAACAATATTAAGAGTTTGTTTGGACCATTGTATCCAGAGAAGATGAGACAATCAGCTGCACATAAAAAGGTAGCAACATGTAACATACTAAAATGAAAATTGAAGGGAAACGAAATTTAATGATCTTACAATAAACAAGGAAGTGTTCATTTTAGGAGATCATATTGCAAAATCAATCACTACATTACAGCCCGGGATCCTTTGTCCCTAAATGCCTGTCTTCTTGTTCTAAAATATTCACAGTAGCAAGATTATGCCTCCACATTTTTGTGTTTCGAGATTCTCACATGATTTAATGATTGTGAATATTTTGAAACAAAGAGACAGAGGATTATTGGCCTTGTATTACAATTGTTGGATTATGTTTTGTGATTCTAGAACAGAGGAACTGAGAAATTTGAAGACGGAGGATCTTCAACGTGGCATTCTAAAAATTAGGAACACTAATAAGCATACCAAACAATATACATGATGTTAGGTCAGTTCTATCCATACACAAGCCTTATGTATTGGTTGGTATGTTTATTGATATATTTGTTAGTGTCCTTAGCATTATGGAAATGTCCAAGTAGTTGAGGCTACATCGCATCACTTTTAGGTAACAATTAATGTTGGGTTAATTAACGTTAGTATTTTTGCACTTTTTCTAAAATTTCACTGTAGTCCCTCCACTTTTAATTGATACAGTCAACTCCTTATGCTTTAACTCAAGTTACAAAGTCACCATTTTGTCCATTTATTGTAAATTAGGCTGACAAAAATTCAAAGTGGAGAAATCAAAGTGAGATTTTGGTAAATGTGTAGGGATTGCACTAATGAGGTGAGAAACATGTCTCGATATGATTCACATAACAAGGTTCGTCAATCCTTATTAACGTCAAATGAACGGAAGGGTGACATTACTAGTTGATTATCACAACTAAAAATGAAGGATTAAAGTGAGATTTTGACAAAAGTAAAGAGGTGTCAAGTGTAATTAATCAAAAAAAAAATCTTTCTAGAATCATACCTGTGATGTTGAAGCTTCATAGTCAAAGTACCTACACATATAACAGGATATGCTTACTTGACTATGTTAAAATAAGCAAATATTCAGCAACAATTGTCATCAAACTAAGACTTATGCCCTCAGTGAAATACATAAATAAATGAGAAAAATATAATGTATTGTAATAATTACAGCAACAAATATGAGATTTGAAAGTTGATATGAACATTGCAACATGTAACGTGTTCTACATGATGATGCTTATATAGAGGAGGAGATTGTTTTGTTTATTTTCTCTTAAATTTGAACTTTTAGAACAAGCAAGCATTTCATGTCTAATGCAGTTTCAGTGTTGTCAATTTAAATTTCAATAAATTTCATTTTGCCGATCAAAAAAACAAAACAAAACTCTTAACATTAAACTTCTACATGAATGCCTTTTTAGTTTATGGTTTATTTTAATGCATGTTTTTTTTTTTTAAAACAAGGTAATATAGGATCATAGCGATTGCATGTCTTGTTTTCACCTTTAAAAAATTGATATAGATTTATGCTCTATTTGTTTCGATAGAAAACATTTTCCAACATAAAATATTTTTGTAGGAAAACTTTTTCTAGAAAATATTTATAAAAGAAAATAGTTTTCTATAAGTGCTTGCATCTTTGAAACTAATAGACTAATGGTTGTATTAGTGATGGTGATAGTGGTTGTAGTATGATGATATTAGTAAAATTTTAGTGTGGGAAATATTTTTCACCTTTAAAAGTGAAAAACATTTTATGTCCAAATAGATTTTTTTGTTTGTTAACGTAAATCTGAAATATTGAATCATATATATTATGAATAGATATGATTAGCCCTAATTTATATAAATTAGCTTTAATTTAGATAATTTTTAGTTCTCCAAAGCATTATTCACCAACCCTTTCTCATGGGTTATCGTAGTGGTTAGCTGATTGTCACCAATTGGTGGAACCCATCCCAGCAGTTTCATATTTTTACCGACAGTTCCAAAATGCCGACATATATAGGTCAATTTTTAGGCTTCAATTTATTTCTTAAGAATTTTGGTTCAATAACTTATAAAGATTCAATAATTCATAACTGCTTCAAATAGATTTTGATCCACAATTTAAATGTATTGTTGTAGCTGAACCTCATTCAGGTCTAAATGTGCAAACTTATGGTGCTAGAGGATGAATGCCATGGAAATTGAAAAGAAAAATTAATCTTCCATATAGCGGTCATGTCAAATAGTGACATTTTTAACCTTACTACTCCAATATGGGGACAAATAAAATTGTTGAACTTATAATCGCAACAATTTTGAATAAAAGAACATACAATGGTAACATGGAACTTTTTCCTACTTAGAACAATTCTCGTTGACCAACCGCTAATTTCAAATTTTACAACATGAGACATCTGCCATTGGTTTTTCCGAATGAATCCACAATTCAACGGTCAATTCATAAAATAGGCCTTTAATTTGGCAATGACAAATAAGAACCCACATAAATGACAGAAAAACAAAATTCAAGTAGTGACACCATATGTTAGCAGTTACAAAGCATGAATATATGTTTCTTTTTTTTCCTTTTGAGAGTGTTGATATTCTCTTTTTATGGTGATGAGATAATTGTGAAATTTGTTTTATACTCATTTTCCTTTTATGTTAGACCCCAAAATGTTGGCATCATTATATTGTACCTATAGACAAGAAAGAAATCGCAATAATTTTGAAAGAAAAAACGTATGATGGTTACATGAAACTTTTTCTTTTTTAGAACAACTTTCGTTGTCCAAAAGCTAATTTCAAACTTCGCTACAAGGGACATTTAGCCATTTTTTTTTCTAATAAATCTACAATTCAATGGTTGATTCATAAAAACGGCCCGTAACAAATAAGCACATATAAACGACCAAAAAAAAAAAAAAATTAAAGTCAAAACATCATATGTCACAAAAGCACAAATACAATAGGTTATTTTCTTTCTTTGGAGCATTGTCAACAATCAAGTTCTCTCTTCTTATGGTGATGAGATTATTGTGAATCTCCTTTTTAATCATTTTCCTTTTTTCTCTTTTTCTTTTTCTTTTTTTTTTTTTGGGGGGGGGGGGGGGGGGGGGGGGGGGTTGAGTTGGTGGTTAAAACTAATTTTTGACACCTTACTTTCTTGTACAAGATAGTGATGCCAATATTAATAAATTAAAAAAACAGATTTAATTTAAAAAAAATAAACAAATTTACCCCTATGAACAGATTTAATGACATTAATTTTTTTTTTCACTTTTTTCATTAAAACAAAAAACAAATAAATAAATTTTAAAAAATTTCTTCTTTCTTATAACCCTTTAATTTCATGTTCCTTGGTTTGAATGGGTAATTAAGCAATTACTCACTCCCTATTGTAAGAATGGTGTCATGAGAATTATCTACTAAAATTGATTTATACCGGCTAAATTTCTTTATATCGTCACAATGCTATCTCGAGTGACGACTAAATCAAATCTATAGACCTCGACAAAAACCTCAAGAAAATTGAAAACTAAAATTAATTTATAATTGCTAAATTTCTTTATATTGATGTAGTGTTACCACCACTATATCGATCTATAAACCTCACTAAAACATCAAGAAAATCGAAAAAGATTTCTACTATTCAGTTTTATATAACAATATATATATATATATGCGTATGTATATATTAAGAAAAACATTTAATAATCAATATTGCATAACTAAATAAATTCAAGGTACTCCAAAATACTTTTTAATAAAGTCAATCTGGATGAGTCTATATATATATATCAAAACTGAAATATAGCAATTCACTAAGAGTGTGTGCTATTTAGCGATTATGTTTTTTTATTTGTCTCTCTATAATCCTTGTTATATCGTTGTAATTTGATATTTCAAGTAAATAAAAATTTTATTTTGCCGATTAAATAAAAAATCATTGAAACTCATTATTCCATCATTTCTAAACAAAAACATTTTAAAACCAACACCAATCTACATTTTAAAATCAAAACATTTTAAGTAGCGCTCAAGAGCTAGTTTTAATATCAACTCATGAAAGGAAAAAAAAGAAAAAAGAAAAGAAAAGAAAGAATCTCATGAAAACAAAGTCACAAAACATCACATGCATGAGATATACATTAGCATCAAAACCATAAAAAATTCAAAGAAGCAAAAAGATCATTTGAAGATGATAATACCTGATGATCCTTTCAAGATAATCTGTGAGGATAGTTTTCCAGTGAGAACCCAACTCAGCAGCACTGTCAATGACGATTATCAACCGCTTATCTGCCATGGATTCTGCAAGGTCAAAGCTCTAGAGAGAGAGAGAGAGAGGAAAGGGAATGAGGACAGAGAGAGAGAGAGAGATAGAGATAGAGAGAGAGATTTGGTTGATTCTTATTGATGAACTCTCGTCCTTTACAGAGAGATTTGCATGAAGGCTTTGTATTGTTTTGGACACGTATGTGCCTAATACAAATGCTCTAGTCTAGCAAGGCAACAACGGTTACTCATTTTACTTCTTTTCATTTAATTCTTATTTTATCTCTCATTTACTTTTTATCTTTGTCAAAATACAAATTGTTTGTATTTAATTAATTGCGATAAGTCACTTTGCCACTCATGTATACACTCAATTAATAAAAGAGGAATCAATTATTTCCCATTATGGGTATTCCTTTGCTTATTTGTTATAAAAAGAAAAATAAAAAATAAAAAAAAACTCATATAAAATGGCTAAGTTTAGATTATGACTATGTAAGAAAACTCATTTGTTTCTTCCCATTATGAAATTCTTTCTTATGTTATATATTACTAAATTTTTTTAACTGTTTTATATTACCAAATTATATGATAAGATATTATTTACTTATATTAATTGCTTAATAATTATCTCCAAATAAAATAACCGTATCTATATAGAAAATTATATAAAATTGTGATAAAAAAAAACCGATATGATATAGTATTTCTCATTATGCAATATTTGTTGGTGTTAGATTTGCGATTTGTGTTATTGGACTTTTGTAATAGTGGATTATTCAATTTGATATAATTATAAATATAAATGTTCTCTTATTAGTTGTTAAATATATATATTTAAATAAATAAAAAATAAAAAATAAAAACAGTCGAGGAAGACATATGTATATATACAAAATCTATGCATGTGTGCAATTTGGAATGTTTTACATTCGTGAAGGTGCAAAACACCCACATGTGTTTTACTTTTGTAATATATATACACATTTAATCTCCAAATATGCAAGATACAGAAGTGAATTTGTCATTAATCCCCCTTGACTATTTTCATCATCATCATCAACAACTCACTTTTTATTTTATAATATTGCTGTAAAAAATTAACTTGTGGCCTAAATTCCTCTTAAGTTTATTTGCTATGAAGTCCAACCACATAAAAAGATTAATCAGAAATGATTACATGTAATCCTACTGTTTTTATTAGTACAATTAAAGCCCAAAGCACAGTTCAGCATGTATTGTATTATACTTATAGGACGGTTAAATGAATAAGTTATTTAAGTTCAACTCATATTTGAATTGTTAAAAATTTATTCGAGATTGGTTCGTTATATAAATATGTCAAATTTGAACATAATTATAAGCTCGTTAAGTTTTTAAGTCGAGTTTAAACAATTTACTACTCAATTTGATAAACTTAAATATATATTATAAAAAAATCAAGCTACTCGAATTCGACTTTTGTTCAGCTTGTTAAAAACTTATTTTGAGATTGGGTAGTTGTGTAAACAAATTAAAATTAAACATATTTTAAAACTTGTTTAGTCCAACTTAAACAATCCATTATTTCAGCTCGTTTACACCCTAATTACACTATTCCATACATTAAGATAGTCCCAGTAAATAATGAAACGGATACAAATGCATCATAATAGGGAATATTTCATCTATCAAATTGGTGACAATTTTACCAACACACGTCATTCATGTTTCATTTGTTTCTTCTTGTACACTTTAATTGCTAGGGGTAGGTCAAGTGGTCAATATTTGTCAAAGGCAAAAATTATTATTATTTTTTTGAAAAACTTACGTATATGTCTTAATAAATGGGCTTATTGTCCAACAGGTCTTATAATAATTAATGATATTTTTCATCAAACACTATTAAAAAAAGCATCACTAATTCTTTATTTTCAGCGACAGTTTGAAAATTTTGTCACAAAAAAAGTCACTAATTATAAGTTTTAGAGACAAGTTAAAAAAATCATCACAAAAAATCACTAATTTTTAACTTTCAGTAGCTGTTTGAAAAATTCATCACAAAAAAACACAACAATTGTAAGTTTTAGAGACAATTTGTAAATATTGTGACAAAAAAAAGTCACTAATTGTTGATTTTTAGTGAAATGCAAAAATTCGTCACAAAAAATTACTTTCGGCGACAATTTTATTAGGACTTATATTCAATAGAACTTGATGAAAATTAAGTCTAACTATTAGGACCTATTGATAGTTTACCTTCTTTTTTATTTATTTATTTTTTATTATGGAGCTTTTGTTATATTGAGCTTTTTTATTTTATCAGCTTAAAATAATGAAAATAAATTATAAATTTATTTGGGGCAACTTTTGATAATATGTTAAAATTTGTTTAGTGAAATAAACTATTTTGTTATGCAAATGTCTAAAAAGCACACAAAAGTTATAACTAAAACAAAAGAGACACTTTTACACACACATATGTACCGGTTTCAAATAAGTCACAAAAAAATTATAAACGGTAACTTAAAAAAATCTCATGACCAAATAAATTATAATTTAAAATTACAATTAAATCTCATTAATAAAAAAAATTAAACAAATAATTCGACTTATAAGTTCTATCAAACAAGTCAATTGTACAATTTGATACAATTATCTTCATATGTGTAAATAATAATCTTCTATCATCAATAAAGTTTCTTTTTACCGATAAAAAAATAATAATAATAATAATCTTCTATCAATCAACAAAAAAAAAAAAAAAAATTGGTGTCACATAGGGCTGCCCTCATTCTAGTATTTTCCTAATTCCTTACTCCCTTATACCCAAAGGGTGTTTTCTTTGGATAACCACAATTTGTTAGAGGCTCATTTAATGTGGACAACTCACACACAATCTACTTTTTTTGTAATCTTTGAAGTTACACTTGACAACTCACTCTTCATTAAATTTAATTATTTTTCTGGTAGAGGTCAATTTAAGATTAGAAGATGCTCACAATAGCTTAAGTGATTTTAATGTCAGTGTAAGGTTTCAAATTTGAATTTATAAAGAGGCATTTGTTTGTGTTGTAATTTAACAACTAATTATTAATTCACTAATATTCTCCTTTGTGCGCGTGCAAAAAAAAAAATAAATAAATAAAGAAAAAGGTTAAGGTTAGAAATAATGTTTTCAACTTTCAAAGTGGCCGCACATTGTGAGATGGAGAAAGTGGACATATTGGTAGTTGCGGTTTGGTTTTGAGTGGTTTGTGGATCGGTTTAGATCCGTTCGTATTTTTGTAGTTTGTAAAAATTCAATTCACAATCGCCCGTAGTGCGGGTTGCAATTTGTGCGGATAGAGTTCACAGATGTGCAGGCGGTTTGCGAATTAGATTTTTTTCTTTAAAAATTTATTTTGGAGCTTCTTTTTTTATTTTTATTTTTTTTATTTTGTAAATATTTATTTTGGGTCATTTTCTCCCATTTTGTAAAATGCTTCAATATTAATAATTAATGAATTAGAACTCATAAAATTAAAAACACAAACAAATGATTCAAAATCCTAAACTTTTAAATCAAATCATAAACTAACACAAACATAGCTTTCAAAATTCTAAACTAGATGATCAATCTCATTCACTATCTACTACCCAACAATACAATTAAAGTAAAATCATTCAAAATCCTAAACTTGCCTAAAAGCATTTCTTCATTAACTTTTACATCATTCAAAATGCAATAATAAAATAACAACAGTCCAGGTTTTAAAATAAATATATATATATATATATCTAAGTGCGGACGGGTTCTTACGAGTGCAGGTTAAACCCACAATCATGCTATATTCTAAATTGCATTCATTCACATTGTGTCTTTGAAACCACCCATTTATATGTGAATCAGTTCGGATTGAGTGGATTGAACAGTTCAAATAACCTTATATCCAGCCCTAAGTAGAATTGATGCACTTGATATATATTGGATTGAGTAGGTTCTATTAGTGGAGTTAGGAAAAAATAAGGAATTTGAAATATGTTGATGGGATTGATCTGGTGTAATTCATATTACATTATACTTATATTGGGTGAATTATGTAAACAATTTTTATAATTTGATACTTGTATCACTTTGATTCTTAATTTTTTAATTGTGACATATTTGACCTTATATTTTGAATCTTATTTCAAATAAGGACAAATGAAGATATTATTAATTTCAAGGGCAAAAACTAATTTGACAAAAATAAATGTCAAAAAAATATTTTTAAATTTTTAAAAATTATTTCTACACACCAAAGATAAAATTATGTAAAATTGATAAATCTTTAGACATTTATTTATTTATTTATTTTACCAAATTAATTTTTATTATGTGTTTAGATAATGATCATGTAATGGATGGTTGTTAAGATTTTAATGTGTAATCGATATATTTATATGCAATGTTTTTAATTTTAGATTTTTTGATTTAATGAATTGGTATAATAATGATATTAAAATTGTCGCCATATTTGACTTTTGAAAAAATAGAAACTAATTTAATGAAAATAAAAACAACCACCTATTACATGATCATCATCCAAATACATAATAAAAATTAATTTAGTAAAAAATAAATAAATAAATGTCTAAAAGATTTATCAATTTTACATAATTTTATTTTTAGTGGGTAGAAGTAGTTTTTAAAAATTCAAAAATATTTTTTTGACATTTATTTTTGTCAAATTAGTTTATATTTTTTATTAAATTGATGATTTTTCACTTGAAATTGAGCAATGGTATCTTCAATTGTCCTTATTTGGAACAAAATTTAAAATTTAGAGTCAAATGTGTCATAATTTAAAAGTCAAAAATTAAAGTGACACAAATTCCAAACTATAGAGACTATTAGTGTAATTCACTCATTTATTTTTATACTATATATTTAAATGTTGAGTATTTTTCTATAAATATTTTTCTATGTGGTTTGCACCAAGTATATCATTACTAGCTTTACTCTATGCAATTCAATTTAAGAAATTGTTTTAGACATCTAAATTTATCTTCAATGATGAAAATTGATGCATGTTAGTTAATGATTTGTGTAGGAATCAATGAATTAAAAATTCAATCCCTTGCCAAAATAATTTTAAGAGTTTCGAGTATTACTCTTTAATTTAATTTGTTAATTTTTCAAAGTTATTTGTATTGCTTCTCAATGTACACAAGGTATTAGGGGTGGGCGTGTGTCGGTTGCGGCCGCAGAACTTTCAATTCGTCATCCGTCTGCCAGATCAGCGGATTGGAGAAAATCAATCCACATCCGTCTGCCAATTTAGCGGATGTGGATTGAGCGGATCAACGATTCAAAATTTTATAAATTTTCAATATAATTCAACTTGTGCACTTCCTTAAAAAAAAAAAGAAGAAGAAGTATTACATTCAATTACTTAAAAAAATATTACAATCACTGTATGTCTCATCCAAAGAAAAAAAGTTTGAAATTATAGAATATTGCAATCACTGCATGCCTCATCTACATATTAAAATCACAGCATGTCTTATCCACATAAAGTATTACAATATGTGGTTCTTAAAATATAAAAACAATTCAAATTACCATAACTATGAATAGAACAATAGTAGAGATTGTATGCATTTGTATTGTCA
This sequence comes from Camellia lanceoleosa, assembly GCA_025200525.1. Taxonomy (NCBI): domain Eukaryota; kingdom Viridiplantae; phylum Streptophyta; class Magnoliopsida; order Ericales; family Theaceae; genus Camellia; species Camellia lanceoleosa. The sequence goes on from CM045772.1 coordinate 12,666,774, forward strand.
CATCTATATCTATTTTTAAAAACAAAAACCAATCAACATATATCATATTTTTTATTTTTTATTTTTAGAGTTAGATTTAAAAATTAAAAAATATAGATAAATAATACATTTATTTTTTTCAATTCAAAAAATATATTCAAGTTGAAAACTCTTTTTGAACAGAACACATTCAAAAAAATATTTAAACTCTCTTTCAATTGAAGACACAAACAGAATATCTAAATAAAGGGGTGCTTGTGGTTTGGCGGTTCAGTTGCGGCCAAAGGAACCTCAAATCCACCATCCGTCCAAAACTAACCAGATTAGAAAAAATCAATCCGTAATCATCCGCTCATCATCACGTATCCGTCCAAAATGCGACGGATCGGTTCGATTCAGTCGGTTTAGACGAATCGGTATATCCGCTACTCACCCCTACAAGATATACTTCAAAAATAGCTATTTGATGACACATCTCTAGCTGTCTATAATTTTATTGTTACATCAAGCATAAAATAGAATTCAATTTTGGTGTACTTGGTCCATCTTGTAGCATAAGAACACATCTAAGGGGCTCATCTATATATGCATTTTTTTAAATGTTAAAATGTGGTCAATTATAGCATTAATACTCATAGAATTTGTTAGTTCTTCTATTCCAGAGGAGCATCTTAAATTATTGAGTAATCTTATACATAAATAAATATTTTATATAATTTTTTTATCATTAGACAATTAAGTAGCGGGGTTCACAATAATAAATATATGTGGGATGCATGTTTTTGTATTTAGTGGTAAAAAAAAAAAATCAAATAAAAAAGTATGTTTAGAGGGAGGAGGAGAGTTGAAGTTGTGACAATGGGACCAACTCCAATGGTTAGTGATTAGTACATTTTATATCATATAGTTTCTGCAAAAATAATTTCTTTCCTTTCTTCACTTTGGCTGACAATAATTTTTTAGAGGAATGGAAATGTTATTATTGGCTTTCATGATTCCAACGTTTGAAACGGACAGGAATAAGGAAATGGTTTATGATTATCTAATTTAACATGAATTATATTCTCAAACTAAGTAAGAATTTAATTCCTCACTTTCTTATGGGATTTCCTATGAAAATCTCACATTTCTTGAGGATTAAGAGTAAAAAATAATAACTAAACCTGCAATATTTAAAATTTGAGTAGTGCTACTCTAACTAAAAAATTAAATCCATTTTTTAAATTCAGTGATGTGATAATCTATTAAAATATTTAAGACAGCTCTCTTTCTCATGTCTTCTTTAATCATTAGTTAATTATCTATTTTACACGTTACTGAATTAAGTTTATAAAATGAATTTATATATCATTTTTCTTAAAATTTTATTATTTTTCTCACGAAACCAAGTGCATGAATAGCATTGACACATAAATTTTATTACTGGTACTTAGTCTATGATTGTTCTAACCGTGAGATTGAATTATTATTTTTTTTTTAAGTGAAGTTGATTAATTACTTTCATTACTATATTATGGTCAATGAAAATTACAAGAATATCCTAGATATATACTACTCTTAAAATTTTAACAACTTAGAAGGGTTGGCTTGAAAATACAAGAAATATGATTTTCCCAACATTTGACGTTTGTATAAAACGTTAAAAAAAAATTATTGATGTGTCAAAACAAATGTTGCCTTAGTGGCAACTATGCTGATATCATCTATAGTAACAAAAACAAATGACGTCATTTTGATTTTCAATTTAAAATTAAAAATAAAAAAACTTTTTACATGTGTTTATTAAACTAGTGGACAACATTGGGACCAAACATTAAAAAATAGGCATCCCCATATGGCCATGGGCTAGGTTTGGAAACTAGCCCACCTCAGTAGTGGGCTTTGAGCCCAACATGAATAGGGCTTACAAAACTATAACTAACAAAACGTTTTACAAATTTGGAACAAAATTATTTTATTTTCAGTAGAGTCCTCTTTCTTAAAAGTGATGTCAATAATAGAAACATCGGAAAACTTTTCCAAATTTTATCAAAAAATAGTTACATCAATATGTGGGCTTTGCCTATTTAAAAAAAAAAAATACAAAGAAATCAAATAATAATGAGCAGGACTAACCGATAACACGGCTATTTTCTAATAGGGTCTGGTTTTGGTCCAGTCCACCATTGGACTGGACCGTACTATTGGGCTCGTAGGGGCCTATCACGGGTCTCGTTTTGAAAATCTGAATCGTTAAATGTGTAGAACTCTTCGAGTACTATATATATGTAAAAAATCACGTTGATCGGATATCGATAGCTATGTGATCAAATCAGTTTTGTATAAAAAAAATGGACGGTGAATAAATTAACAGTTGACAAAAAACTAATTTGATCACATAGCAATTGATATCCGATCAACGTGATTTTTTTACAGGCATATAGTACTCAAAGAGTTCTACATATTGAACGGTTTAGATTTTTAAAACGGGACCCGTGGTGGACCCATATGGACTCGACAGCACGGTCCAATCCGATGGTAGACTGAACCAAAGCCAGACCCTTCTAATATATATATATATAAACATAAAAATTGCATAATTTGTATATTGGATGATTGGGTTGCATTGGGGGTGTTTGGTGGGCTATTTTAAGCTAACTTATGGCTTCTGACTTTTAAAAAATTATTTTAGACTGTTTGGTTAAACTTATTTTAAACAGTTTCTGATTCTAACAATTTATTTTAAGTAAAAAAAGCTAATTCTGAGAAGTTGCTCATCCATTGCTTCTGATTATTTCAAACAGCTTCTGATTCTAACAACTTATTTTAAGTTAAAAAAACTAATTCTGAGAAGCTGCTCATCCCTTGCTCTGATTATCAGCTTCTGCTGTGGAGATATTAATTCACGGTTATATTTTTAGATTTTTTTATTTTTTATTTTTTTAAAAATAGAAAAAAAACCCAAATGGACTATAAAATATTATTATTATTTTTTATGAAAAATGTAGACAAATAGTGAATAATAAAAAATAAAAATTAATTGAAAAAACTACTTCACAGCTTATTTAACAAACATTACTCAGCAACTTAAATTTATAATCTAACAGTTATACCAAACAGATTAACAGTTTCTGATTAAAGTCATAATCTATAATCTGTTAAACTATAGTCTATAATATGTTTTAACAGTTATACCAAACAGCACCATTAGAATTTAGTATTTTAAAACAAAGTGTCTGTTTAAATGATAGTTAATTACACAAATGTTGCTGTTACATCATTCCAATGATAATTTTATATGAATAATATTTTTCTTTCTGATAAAATTTCAAAACAATTTTTCGAGTACTAGAGAATTACATGTTGGACTTTACTCAAATGCTCCTAGGCCCACAAGGCCACTGATCTGGACGTTCTTTGTTTTGGTCAAGAGTACTGCTACAATCATCAAAACATTTAATCACTGAAGACTTCTCACATTTGTTCGCAACTATACAAACAAACAAGATATTCACACTTACAGATTCAAACATTTGCAAAAGATTGGTGATTTGAGTGAGCCATTATTGCAATGCATTTCTTTCTCCTGTGGTCAATGTATCGAGATATTGACCCCAAAACTTAACCGTGTGGCACTTTTCAAGTGTTGGTTCTATTGCTTCAACACTTGACTTGGTTTTGAGCTTGAAATCTATGTGGGTGTTTGGGAAGTTATTATTTTAGTAGGTTTTTTTAATTTTTGATTATTTTAGGAGGTTAAAATTTTTGTGTTTAGGAAGGTAGTTAGGTTTTTTTGTAGTTGAATATGATATTTGTGAGAGAAAAAATGAAATGATTATGGATTTGATGCGACATTTTGTTTGGATTTGTTTTTTTTTTTTTTTTTAACCAATTTTGTCTTTTAATGTTTTTTTAGCGAAAAAAAAAAAAAAAAAAACACTTTCCAAACACCACCACATGTAGAGTTTCAAGTTAGTTCGCTTGAGCGAAGAAAGCTAATCACATCCCCAACACTCAACCTCTTTTCTTTCACAAATTGGCTCCACTCCCTGGTTAGCACATAACCTAGATGGCTCCACCAAAATGTGTATTTAAAATGCCCATACCTTTCCATTGTTGTCCCTCATGCACAACAATGCATCTCTCGAGCCTTTCCTAAACTGTTGAGAATATAAATAATAATTATTTTATTTTATTTTAACAATTTAAGTTTTTAAATAAGTTGATTGTTGATGATTTAACATGATATCAAAGCAGACAATAAATTATATGCTCATAAACTATACTAAGGAAGGGCGAGGGTAAATTTTATATAGGTGTTTTTTTTTTTTTTTTTTTTTTTTTTTTTTTTTTTTTTTTTTTCAAGGGGGAATTACAAACATACCCCCTAAAGTTCGCATAAGATACAAATTGTGGTTTTGAAAATTGCATCATGCCCCTTTAAGGTTTTCGTTGAATAACAAATGGCCAATTTCATTAGTAAATCATTAAGTCAATTAACAGTGTTTAATAGAGAAAATTGGTGTAAAGTTCATCCTTAAGAGTGTATAAGGCATTAAATTCAAGAGAAAATCTTATTTGGTAATAAGGACACGCCAGAAAAGTCGTCGGCGTAGGAAAAAGTCACTAGAAAAGTTGATGGCAGTCGGCAACAGTGATCAGCGATCGACAGTAGCAGGTAGGGATGGTGAGGTAGAGAAATGTGTGATATTCAGCAGATAGGATGTTGAATGAATAACATATGTCATATTTCAACATATATGTTGTTAGTGAATTACAATAGATAGAAAAATAAGTTTAGTGAATTTCAACGGATAAACAAATTAAGTAATATTAAGAGATAGACAGAGAGGTGGATTTCAACAAATAGTATTCTTTTGGACAAATTGTATTATTTTGGCCCAAAGAGATTAGATCTTGGGCCTAATGGCCCAAAATATTAAAATATGGATCTATGGCCTGATTACCCTTTTTAATAATGTTATAAATATAAACAATTCAAGTAATTTTATTACTGTATAGAAAAATAGTTAGAAATTTTATTTTATTTTTTATATTAATTTTGTTGAATAAAAATTCTAATAAGGGGATATTTGTAATTTCTAAAACTATAAGGAGCAATCCGTATTTTTAGCAAGCCTCAAGGGGTATATTTATAATTTATGATTCTTTTTTTAATATATATTTTAGCTTGGCTAGAATTTTAGATTTCAAAATGCTATTATATATATATATATATATAAATACTCAAAATCTTGTTTGGTTGAGTTTTCAAAACTTAATTTCTAAATTTTTTTATAAAAAAAAAGAAATTAGTTTGACAAAAATAAAAACTAAAAAAAATATTATTTTCTAAATTTTCAAAAATTATTTCCTACCTAAACAAGAGAAAATTATGCGAAAATAATGACTTTATTTTTCATTTTTTTTACCAAATTAGTTGTTGAAACTTGTTTAAAAAATATATTAAAAAGTTAACCCAACAGAGCTTTTTGGAAGAATTGAAGTAAAATTATATAAATTTTAAAGGGGGTTCAAATGGGAAAGGCATGTGTCTGCCACTGCTCTTTACTTCACAATTAAAATACTTATATAAGTTTAACTTGCTTATTAAAAGAGAATTTGTCTACATGTAAAAAAATACATTGAGAAAAGATGTGTGGAGAATAAAAATAATAAAGAAATTGGTCGAATAACTTTCACCAACATCTCAATGTCACATTAATCAGATTAATCCAATAGAGTAATTAACTTTGTCATGTTAGCACTTTTCTTCACACAAAATATGTTAAGCAACTCGAATGTTCTTATAATTAATTTGGCAATTGTCTCAAAGTTCATATCATTAAGTTCAGATTTAGTGCAAGATCATAAGGAGTAAGAGGAAGAAGATGTGGTGATTGTGATGGAGACACATAAGAAAATAAAAAGAGATGAAAAAGTGACAAAAAGACCAAAAGAAGAGAAGTAGTCTGATTGCTGTGAGGTTAAAGGTGAGGTGGAGCAGAATAGAAGAAAGATGTGAGTTTGAGAGGGAAGATATTTTTTTAGAAAAATGTTTGGGGGTATGAATTTATGTGATTTGAATAATTTGAATGTATCAAAATAGCGTTATTTTATCTTTAAAATGATGTCATTTTAACACATTTGAGTTATGAATTTTCGGGCCAGCAAGTACTACTGATTTTTTTAATTTTATTGGATAGGTCCAACTTTTGTGTAATTAAAGGTAAGAGAAGAAGGGAAACACGTGGATTGAGAGAGAAAATATATCTTTAATTCTATTAGACAAATGACAAATTAATAATAAAATGACAGAGAGTAAGGATAGACAACTACAAGAGAGTATCTCAACCCTACAACTAATCTAATATCGTTTTTATTTTTTAATTTATTTGTTCTTAGGAATAGAAATTTAAAATAAATATGAAGATAAAACTTGACAAACTATTTAAAAATAATAATGAAAACACAATTTAAAAAATGCTTCTAAATTTTCAGAAATTGTTTGCACAATAAATGTAAAAACAATGAGTGTTTTATTTACCTTTCATAAATTCAACTTTTTAGATCATCTTTAATGGTTCACTAATTGATTTATCAAATTTAAATTTGATGAAAAAAATTCACTTTTTGCTACTCTAAGCTATCACGAAATTTTTTATTAAATTTAAAAATTTTCAAATCTTTCATCAAAGTAAGGATGGATATGTCTTTTATAAAATCACTATTCATAACCATTTTATATTTATCATCAAATGTTCTCTTAGATAATCACCTTCAAACAAAATTTTGTGAAAAATTTACTTTGACCGGTCGATCGGCCGAACATTTGCTAGATCGTCAGATGATTTTGATGAAACTTTAAAAACCTCTGTTAGAACATTGATATCAAATAAAATTTTTATTCAAATTTTATGGAAAAAAGAAAAAGAAAAAAAAGAAGATGAACAGTTTGACATGCCATTAAACATGAACTTAAAAAAAAAATTAAGAATTTTTGGATTTTTTGACCGTTGGAGGTGAAACTTTGAAAGAGCGCGGCAAATTTGAAGAGAGAGAGAGAGAGAGAGAGAGAGAGAGAGAGAGAGAGAGAGAGAGAGAGAATGGAGGATTCAGGAGAGATTCTCTGTCAGATCTCTTCTCTCAAGGATATGCTCGATCAGGTTCACCATATCCCTATCACAATACCTACATTTTCGGAATCTCAGATTAAAAATCTATAGGGTTTCTACTAAAATTTTGCTTGAATTCCATTTCTTTTCAGGTGAATGAAGAAATCGAAGAGGGAATTCAGATCACCAGAGAGATAGAGTCGGAAATCGTGAAGTGTTCCGAAGTCGAGAGCGCTTTGGCAGTGAGAGAATCGGAGCTGATGAAGATGGTCTATATGTTGGACTTTGAGATCAGTGGATTGATTGCAGTGACTGGTAAACCAAGTGTTTAAATGTTCTTCTTTTATACCATATGCTATAGAGTTCAAAAATTGTAATATATTTGATGGAGCCTATTTGGAAGATCAAGGGTTTGAACAATTAGGTTGATTTGATGATTTAGGCCTCAAAGTTTGAGAATACGTTTTTTTAGTAACTTCTTGACTTTTTGGCTAAAATATGATGTAAAAAAAATTAGTATGTTTGGGATGACTTTTCGTTTTTTTACAAAGAGATGTGCACAAAATAGGGTGAAAATGAAATCTTTGATTTTTGGTATAAGTTGTTGGCTTTTTGATTTTTTTATTTTAGCTTTTAGGCTAAAAAGTGAGATTGCCAAAGGAGGCCTTAGGCTCCTGTTTGGTAGGAGAGAAAAAGTAAAGGAAAATGAAAATGAAATTCATGTATAATTATTTCTAGTAGTAGGATATTAGAATCGGATTAAGGATTGTAAAATTTTGTCCCAAAAAAAAAGAAAAAAAAGAAAGTTTATAATAAATTTTAGGGTAAAAACACACTTAAAATATAAGGGTAAATTAGACTCACCTCCCGTATAGTTAGAGGAACTATAGTTAATTTAATACTTTTGGCATAATTACATAAGCGTCCCTTGAGATTTTAATTCATATAACAATTAGGTCATTTTTCATAATAATTTGTTAGTCGTATGAAAGAAAAAACAATATTATCATCTATTTTGAACTAAAATATATATATTTATTTTTGTTTATTTTAGAATCTACCCACTATTTGCATTAGTCGTTTTAGCCATACCAAAAGGAAAGTTAGTATAATTACGTCAAAAGTGTAGGGCTAAATGTATTTGATTCAAACCTTTGGGGAGGTGAGTGTAATTTACCCAAAATATAATAAGCCCCACACGTTTGTCAAAATTATATTGACATCCTTTTTATTAAGGCTAAAGCAATCGGAGCTGATAGATAGTGTATAGATACATGGATAATCAAAGCTAAATTTTATATTTAGTGTAAAAGAGATGAAAAATGAGACAAAATTTTATATGAATTAAAATTTTAAGGGAGCACAGTGAATTTCCTTGTGAATTATGGCAAACTTATGAGTTTCCTTCTCATAGTGCAGCATTATTATTTTCTTCATCTCCTAATTCTCTTTTGTCTTGCTTGTTCATAGCCGATTCAAGAACCTCAGTAAAACTCCTGGAGGAGGAGATATGTTGTCTAAGGGTGAAGCATGATGAGATCCTTCAAAGGATTAACAACATGCGGTACTGGTCAAAATCTATGTGAATGTGCATAAAAAATTAAATATAATACTACAGGTTATCTGAATCTCTTACTTTGTGCAGTTTGGCCAATCTCAACATTGTTTGCACAGTTTGCACAATTGAAACAGATATATGGAGAGAGAGAGAGAGAGAGAGGAATTTATCTGTACAATGGCTGTCTATGAATCCTTTGCTTAAAAGTTTCTAAACCTCTTTCTCAACTTACAAGTGTCTTTCATGAGCTAAATGGTTTACTGGTCATCATAATCAGCCATTACTGTACAAACTCCCTGATTTAGTACTCCATATCTTATCTACTATCAGACAGTGATCAACTAAAGCTTATGGATCTAGAGATGCAATTTCTCCAGCATTTGTGATGAAGTTGTCTCACAAATCATGTTAGTAAACTTGGATTATCCATAATCAAGTTCAAACAGTTATATTTGGATAACATAAAAGAGTAGTTTGTATATTCCCCTGTTTTTCAACTCTCTTGTTGAGATTTCTGGGCTGTTCTTATGTTGTCAAATTTAATCGATTTACATTTCAATGCAGGATTAACTTGTTCTACTGCAAAAGAGGTTGGCACTTTCATAGTGTTCCACACATAATTAGTACACTCATTGTTCTAGATAACAAATGTTGTCTGCATATTCTTTATGTTCTTTCACAAATAAGATTTGTTGCCTTTAATAATTTTGGATGCTACCAGCATGCTTGGTTTGGTTTTGTGAAGTCTTGTGCTAAGAAGTGTAAAAAAGCTAATTCTTTGATTCACTGTACTATTACTATGTCTGTAGAGCTATAATTGTCGTTTGGAACATTCCCTCTACACGGCTCCACTGCTAGCAATTTTTTATAATGCAGTAGATTAGGAAAGAAACATGGGTGTAATGTGCTTGCCACAGATAAGCTGATGTATATACTTCTGAAACCCATCCACATGTTAAGCAAATTAGTAATTCTTTCATGTTAAGTTTTATGGGTATTTCTCTCTATTTGACATTTGATGAGGTTTTGTGAAATTATTTAACAGCTATTGGAATGTCTAATACTATTCCATTACCTGGAATTTTGCAATCCTTTTTCCAAATAAAAATCTCTCAAAGTTGTGTGTGATAGTTCCCATAAAAGTGATACCAGCACTTTAGTTTTAGAATTTACTTTATCTGATTTCCTCATATAACAGACTGAATTGTTTTGGCACAGGGAAGGGTTCACTACATCATGCCTAGATTTCCAGAGGAATATTGAAAAGGGACAAAATGATGTACTGGGGGATTTACTATCAGAAAAACAGCTTCTTGAAAATGAATTTCATCTTTTGAATAAGAAAAATAATGCTTTGCAGAACTCAATGTCGGCATTTGTGGAGGAGATTCTTGAAGATCTTCATGGTTCCAATTATGGTAATGTTGATTTTCTCTTAATAGATCTTGGATGGTCTAATGGGCTTTCTTGTGCCATGATTGGTATTCCTCTTTTGTACTCAAAAAGTCTTGTGTAACTGTTGTTATGTTACCTAATGCTAACAATTTAGAACTTAAATGAAAATTTGTTATCTTGTTCAAAGCACTTGTTTTGATAAGGGATACTAAAACCACCATTCATGTGTACCAAGATATTAGATGTAATCTTATATGCAAATTGTTGTTGAATGCAGGTTTGCATTTTGAGTTAGAGAACGGGAAGATTGAGAATGAGAAATTGCTCAAGGATATCAATGAGTTGAAGACCACACTGCTTTCATGTCTTTCAATTTGACAATGAACAATGGTATAACTTTATTATGCTTTCTGTCATTAAAATTTTATCCTGAAGAACAATTTTTAAGTTGTAGTCAGTTTGTTCATGTTGTACCAAACCATGGAATTCTTACGTGATCTCATCTTTTTATGACTTGTTATTGGAATTATCTTTTCCATTTTTGACATGCAACATAATTTTTGTGTCATATCCAAAAATGCAAATGCATACATCTGAGAGTCAAACCAAATATTTTGAATGTTACTTTCACATTACAAGTAATAAAGAGAACATAAAAGTTTATCATGAAGGGGAGATTTTAAGGACACTATCCATAGAATCAAAATATGTAGAATTAATATCAAAATATATTTTTATAGTATTGTTTGGTCATCCTACAAACTTTGGAAGGAAAAATGCTTCTAGAATGAGGATTGTTCAGACTGTAGGTATTAGGTTCTGCATTACATACTTCATAAGCTAGTTAGACCACTGACTTCCTGTACCGTTGTTTCTGTTGAGATTTTGAAATTGTACTTGGAAAGAGATTCTAATCTTGCTTTTATCATTGAGGATGTTAATTGATGTATTCGGACCACAGTCATATATACATTTTTTTTCCCAAAATTGTCGAATGTTGTTTTGGTAGAAAAGAATTTGATGCGAGCAACTTAATTGTATCATTGGTGTCATTAGGAAACATTTAGTTTATGGAACTATCCTTGTCCTAATGAACATATAATGGGAATTACAAATCATTTTCATTATAATACTAAAAACCAATAATATTAGGCAAGGAGAATGCAATAACTAGAGTCCTTGCATTATGAATGAGAGAATAATAGTGGTTCTAGTTTTTTTTTTACAGGTAAATTATATCGTAAGCCTTTGAACTTTGAATCCTTTTTAATTAAGCTCGTAAATTAAATTTTCTTTCAAACAAACCCTCCAACCTTTTAATTTGGTCCAATAACTCTTGATGAACTTACATGATGTCCACTTTCGATAGTTATAGTATGTCTTCAAGGATCAACCTAAAGGATAAAGTGATAAAATCAATCCTAAAATCTTTCCTAATATTGAAAAAAAAAAATCAGTATCAACCTCATAAATCAATATTGGTGAAAGAAATGATGTTGGCTGGTTTTATGTTTTATTTATTTATATTAGGAAAATGAATTTATGATTAATTTTACTAAGGCAAATGCTAACAAGTGCCCCTTATGCATTGTTTAATGTTAGGAAGTGTGTAAAAAATGTTTTCAAAACATGTAAAACTATTAAAACGTGTATTGATTTCAGTAAAAGTGCATTGAATTTAGTGAAAAGTGTCTTGTGTTCTTCAAATTTTTTGTCTTTTACTTGTGCCTTAGGAGCACTTGCTAGAAAGACCCTTCTACTAATTTACCCATTAGTCATGTCCATTTAAATTATATTGTATGTAACGAAAAAAAGTGAATTAAATGTGAACCAATCCAAAATTTTGAAAACATTAATCCAAAAAAAAAAAAATGTAGATGTCAAGGATTTTGTCACAACTAACTATTTCTTACTTGCTCTCAAATTTATGCCTGATTTGATAGGGCAACAACTAGAGGACCTATGCACAACTAGAGGGGATGAATTCAACAAATAAAAAAAGAATGTGGTCTTGACAAGCAAGCAATTGGAATAGGTTGTCTTCCATCTCACAGACAGTGGCCATGAATATCAGGTGGTTATCAGGTGCACTCTTTGACCTTTATTTGTACATACAGATGGGAGTTTTTTTTCTTCTTTTTTTATAATCATACATTGAAATTGCAAACTCAGCATGGCCCCTCTGATTATCCATATTTGGAATCAATCGGTGAGTCCCCACAGCAGATTCACACCTCTTGTATTGATTTGATCAGCACATTTAGGACATGACTTTTGTTAGCACAGGCCAAGCATCATTCCTCTTCTCTTTTACTGTTTTTCCATTTGGAGTGGAAAAACAAGCATCAATTCATGTGTACTGTTTTATTGCGTCACTAAGTTCATTCAACTCTCTTAAAATTTTAAAAAATATGTAATAAACTTTATAAATTTAGTATAATTACATTTGAATTTATTAAGTTTTTTATTTACATAACACTAAACGCTCTTTTCATTGATAATTTGCTAGTCATATTTATGAAAATATAATGTTGTCCTATTTTTTATATTGAAATATATATATATTGTCATGTTTATCTTTGTGTCTTTACACTATCTCTGTTAGTTTCGATTTCTTTAACCTTATTAAAACTGGGGTTGGTATAATTATACGTGGGATTTGTATTTTCTCCAAACCTAATGGAAGGAAATAAATTTATGATTTTTTTTATTAATTGATGTGTCATTCAATAAGAAAACTTTAGAAACTAAAACCCAAACCACTTTCATGATATAATAAATGTCACATAAATAAAGTTGTACTTAGTGCAAAAAGTTCAGCTCACAAGTTAGTATTAAGAGCGGATAACGCTAATCACTTTAGATCCCGACTTTTTCTTCAAGGCAATCGCCAATTATTAATTTTTCCATTAATATTTATGTTATCTCGGTTAATAAATCTAAGAACACAATCAATTACAAAACTAACTACAGAAAATAATGGTGACATATCTTGACATATATATTAGATGGTGGAGTTGCCAATAAAAAGACTTCTTTTATCCATATATATATTTTTTTGATAACTGGGTGTGTGGATTATCTTGTGCGCACTTCAACTAATTACAAGATAATGATCGGAGAAACCTCTAGTAGGTCTTTAGGGCGGTGACTTGAACTCGAAATTTTGGATCTTATTTTATGTGATTGGTCCTATATCTCTAGAGTTATTGCCATCTCACCTCCTTAGGATTGCGTTATCCCTCATTTATGAGATTAGTGTAACATTCGGATACGCTATCCCATCGTCAGATTATGAAACGAAATATGGGATAAATGAGTTCCACAAATAACTAATGCAGTCTTCCCTTGATTGGACGGACTGGATAAGGGAGGATTAGAATCTATCGGACTTGAATTTTATGACTGTGAATCTCTCGGACTATTTGGTTAGATTATATGTGTATTCCGTATTTGTTTTCTCATAGAATTAGATGTTTGAAAATGATTATTTTTAGTGAATCCAATGTTTGGTTAGACGGACTAGATAGAATAAATGAGCAAAAGATTATTTTATTATTTTTCAATTGTTTACTAAGTAATAGCACTATTAAACATATCTTTAATATTTTAATTATTTTTAGCTAGATTAAATAAAAATTTATTTTATTTTATTTTTTACACAATTAAATAAATTTATTTTTTAAAAATTAAATAAATAAAATATCAATAAAAATATATGTTATTTTTTTAATTAAAATTTTAAATAAATTTATTTTAAAAAATAATAATAATTAAATAATGAAATTAAATAAAACATCTATTAAAATTTAAATAATGACATTAAATAAAATATAAACAAAATTTTAAAATAAAATATCAATAAAATATCTATAAAAAAAATTTTAAAAAATTAAATGAATAAAACATCAATAAAAAGTCAAATAAAATTATTTTATTTCTAAATTGAGACATTTAAATTTTATTAAATTTTACTAAATATAATACATAATTAAATATACTATTTCAAAATATACTATTTCACCATATACAATTTTCATGGGATTTTTTTGGGACAATTGTCCCACGTCCCCCGGATAGTATAATCCCACATATGGGAATAAAGAGTCTAGCCGGACTCTATGTCCGGCGAACCAAAAAAAAAAAAAATGCCGGATAAAAACCTTCTTTTGGATTACAATCCGAATGGTAAATAATCCCCTCTAATCCCCCCAACCAAATGCACCAGACCAGAGTACACAATAATGAAACCGACAGAAAATGACGAGCCCAAATTGAGGCAAGAAAAATTGTGTACCCCCTTGATGCCCCCACATCTGTCTCTTCACTTGATCACGCACCCTATTTTTTCTCCTATAAGAATGCCCATTCATTCCATTAAAATCCTTGCTACATTTAGAAGTACTCTTCCAAGGCGCAAAAAAAAAAAATGTTCCACTCTTTTCCTTGCAAATAATCCAAGAAAATTTCATTCAAGGGAGAGAAAAAGGAGCACAAAGGCACACAGTAGGGGAGATGAAGATGACAAATACTTCTATTGAAAGCTCTAAGAGAAGATTTCCATGTAAAGCCCTAGGAGAGAACCTCAAAGAGCAAAGGGTTAGACTTTACATAATCAGAAGATGTATTGTTATGCTTCTTTGTTATCATGATTAGAATTGGGGGGCCTTGGGCTTATGACATGCACATGATAGTTAATTACTTGTTCTTCACCCTCTCTTCCTTCTTCATATTTTGTTACTTTTTTTTCTTTTTTCCTTTTTTCTTTTTTGTACTCTATTGTTGATAACTAATGCCTAACTATTCTTCTTTTCAAATTAACTTCCTAGGTTGAGCTTTTGATTTGTATAAATTTATATGCGGTTCTGCCTATATATGCTTGTTATTGGAATCCATTTGGTGCTGTTGTTCTAGACATGGATATTAGAGGAAATTAAGGCCGCATTTGGATTTGGGGGTTTGAATGGATTTAGCATTAATAATCCGAGGAGTTCATTTCAATGTTAATGCTTTAGATATGGATTTCAAGAATGGATTTGAATTTCCTCAAAAAAAAAAAAAAAAAAAAAAAGGATTGGATTTGAGAACTTTATATTGATATTTTTACCAAGTTATTAAAAATCATTCTATAAAAGATTAAATTTATATAAGAATGTTAATAAAATACATCTCATATATCTCTATTCAATTCTCCACTTTAGAATTACCTATCTACCTTGGATAGCTAATTTTCTTATAATTTTATAAAATTATACCTCAAATCTCTTCGTTTGAAATCCATCCATCCAAATGAAGCCCAAGTATTACGAACTTTCAAAATGTAGGAGACGAAGGGTTAAGGCCTTCCTTATTAGGTGCATGATGTCATAGTTCGAGTCTTATCGTTGCATAGTTCAACTTGCCCTTCCCTTATACAGTTATCCTCCTCCTACCGGTTATTGAAAAAACTAAAAAGTAAAAATGTAGTGGAGTTATTTTTCTTTTAAAAAATTACAATGCTAGGAATACAAAAAAATGAACATAAGAAGAACGTATATGGACGAGGTTTGTTGGGCTTGTTTCTCAAAGAATTTATCCACCTATTTATTTTTTTTGTCCGATATGTGTTTGATTTTTGTTTTTTATAGACTTATTGTTTAAAAAAAAATATCAAAATACATTAAGTTGTTGCTTATAGGATTTCCAAGAACAAATGAGAAAAAACAATAAATTTTATTCTTTCATCTTATCTGTATTTGCAGAGAGCATACACTAATTTAAACCTAGCAAATCTTGAGGGTGAGTATTTGAATTCAAAGTATTTTATGTGGAAAAGACGCTACCCATGAGTCTATAATGGAAAGAGATTGATAATACCCAATCCTCTCTTAGATTTTTTTTTGTTGATGGTGCATTTTGAAGATTGCCAGCAAATAATGCTTGTACTTTATGGTATTTTTTTGTTTTGTTTTGTTTTTTTTTTTCCGTATTATCTCTTAGGAACTGTTTGATTAATAAGATTAGTAGTGAGTAAATTAATAATTATTCAGTTAAATTAGTAAGATAAATAATTCTCTTGTCCATTTTTGTTTTGTAATGAATATGAAAATATACAATTTCAATTAGATATTTATTTTATATTATTAGTTGTAGATCTGGACTTTGAAATTTTTTTATGATGAAGGCTATCCCAATTTTTTGTAACAAAAGTGTGTGGCTTAAAACTAAATGCCACTGTAGATCTTAGAAATTAAAATGTAATTTAAATGAAAATGGTTGTGATGTAGTGGCATCAAAGAATCAAATTGATTCAAGACATGTTACAAATATCACATCGTTGTTATTTGTATCCACTAATATTGTTCATTGAGTTGCTACAAATCGTCTCTAAAACACAATGAAATCAGCCATGTGCACGTGTGTGGATCATACAAATATCGTTCTGATCAAATAATAATAATAAAAAATCAAGTTAAAACATAGGAGCCAGATGATCAAAACTGAAAGGCCAATATTTGCATGATCAAACTCAAGTAGTAGTCTTGTTAATTTGTTTCAAAATGTTGTGAATTAAAAAACGAATGGTTCGGATGTTGAGACGAGACTTGTGATAGGTTTCATGAGCCCAAACAAATAGACTGAAGACAAGCTGTGTCCCTTTTTATAATAAATGCACATTGAGCAATATGTGTTATATTTTTAAAAGTAAAATTATAAACTTGATCAATTCAATGACTTAACTTTAACTAACTTAGTAATCATTTTTCGTTAAAAACCTTGAAAGTGCTATCAATTGGACTAAATTGACATAAAATCTAAATTAATGATCAAAATTGAGTTAATTGAAAACATACGGACCAAAATGACACAAGCAACAAAATCTAAGGACTACCAAATTAATTTCCATATATCTACAAGGATGAGCATGAGACTTGAACATCAATTATTTTTATTTTATTTTTTTTAACACATCAAACTTTTTGTTTATTAAAAAAAAATTCTTAATATTTAAATAGCACACAATATATAATAGATATTTTATTTTATTTAAATTATACACGTGTCAACCGCTATCTATCTATATCTATCTATACTATACTATATACTATATCTATATACAAATGTAGTGTAGTTTCTAAAGTCTCTAAACTCTTAAACTTGGCTTCTCATTTAAAGTTGAAACTATCTCTTCTACTTGGCAATCTTAGAAGTTTTCCTTTTCCTTTTTTCTAATTTCTAATAAAAAGTCATTTTTTATATTTTAAAAAATAAAATTTGAAATAAAAAAGATATGGATATGCATATAGAACTCAAAATAAGATGAACTCTAATTTAAGATAATTCAAATCTAAATTTGTCTTATTTTTTTGAAAACTCCTCCCTACTTCTTCCTCTCTTAGAAGATTTTATTTGATTTTCTCTTTCCATAATTCTTAGAATTTATCTTCAAATTTAAACTATTGAGCCTATCCAATTGAAAGTCATATATTATCTTTTTGCGATCATGTTGATCAAGTGTTGATACTTTTCTGTTTGTGATTTTTGAAATTTCAATATTTTTGTGTTATCCATGTATGCTATAAATGTCTTTTCTCATTCAATTGATTTGCATGTGTGTTTGTTTGTATTACTGATTTTGTATGTGTGTATATGCTACACTAAAAAAATGTAATATTCTTCATTTTTTTTTTCCTTCTTGGATTGGACATAAAGAAAAGAGTACAGCAAATTGGAGACAAGAAATATGAGAAATTTATCTCAAATCGTGGTAGAAGAGGAGTCCCTCAATAGCACGATGGTTAGAAATGAAATACAGAAACAACCAATAAATTTATTTTTTTTTTTCATTATGATGTGGCTTGAGCATTTTTATTTATTTATTTATTGAATGTTTAGTATGATTCATATTTTATACGATAATTTTTTGAATGAATATTAATATCTGTTCGCTATGTTTCTTCTCATTAATGGGATACTTTTATTATTGAAATACCTTGAATATACACAAAGACACATTTTTGTATTTATTGAGAAAAGTATGGGTTTGATTTGCATTAGGAATTTAAATAGTGTTCATATACTTTTGATTTTTGGCAGATTGTAATTTAAATTGTGTTCATATAAATTCTTTTGGTTGTAGTATTGTTCTTTTGTTTTTGTTTTTTTTGACATGTCTTACTTTGAGATATGGTAGGAAATGGTTTTTAATGGTACTACTGTGGATGGTACTATGAGTGTTCCAATCAACATTATCTTTCATGTTTTATTTTGTTTTACAAAATCCAAAATATATATGTACATACTTGGTTTGAAAATCGGAAATATTATGTTTTGAAATGAAAATTCTACCATACTAGACATGATTTCAATTCTTTTGTTTTTCTTTATAGTTTTTAATTTAAGATTAAAATTTAATTGTTTTCATTACTTCTTTAATTTCTTAGATTGCCAGAATCTATTAAATTTAATACTATATTTTGTTTATGATTTTAGTAGATAAATAATTCAATAAAAATAAAGTTCAAGATGGTTAAAAGTATATTTTGATAGGTATTTGTAGTGTTCCATCAATAAGATAATGCAAGTTTACCATTATATTAACAACACATGTTAGTTTTATTTTTATTTTATGTTATGAAAAAATAAAATCAATAATTTTACACATAATACAACTAAATTTATTTTGGGTGGAGTAAGGGGAAATTAATTAATTTTATGTATATTATAAAATCATAACACGTATTAAGTTATTTGTGCATTAAACTCATAATTTTTTTTAAAAAAAAAAATTATAATTTTACACAACTTTTAAATTTACAAATAATACTCTATTTGGTTTGGAGTTTTCAAAAATAGTTTTTTGAGTTTTCAATTCGTATTTTTATATTTTTAGTGATTTTTTAAATATTTTTATTTTTATTTTTTACATCCACTTAATCTTGATATACTTAAAAGGTATAAAATTTGTACAAAAATCTTTAAAAATTTTATTGAATACAAAAAAATACGAAAATGTATTGAATTTTTTTATTTTTTATTTTTTTTTGTATTTGGTGAATTTTTTAAAAGTTTTTTTTAATATAAATATTATACTTTTTAAGTGTATCTAGATTAGGTATATCTAGAAAATTTTAAAAAACTATATAAAATATTAAAAAAATTACTAAAAAATAAAGCTTAATTTTCTAAAAAGTGAGTTTAATCAAAAGTTTTATATAAGAGAAACAAAATAATAAAAAAAATAAAAGGAAAATGAGTATAAATATATATGGACAAAAAATATGTATCCCGTGCATAGCACGGGGTGAATGCTAGTATATATATACATGCTTGTTTTCTTTGTAATGATCAAAAGCGAAGATGAGCCCAATGGCTCTCTCTCTCTCTCTCTCTCTCTCTCTCTCTCTCTCTCATATTTTCTTGCTTGTTTTTGCCTTGTCATTCTCGTCCTCCTGCTTAGGCTGCTTCTTATTAGTTTTCTCCTCCTGACCCCTTCATACATAATTTATAGCTAGCGGGTGTAATTTAAGTAAGTAAGAATAAAAAATAATAATAACAAAATTAATATTATAATATGTATTTAGTTTAAGTAGTTTAAATTCTTCTACCTTAAACCTATAGTTATGGATTCAAGTTTTACTCATCTCTTTGTGTAATTTTTAAAAAAAAAAATAAAAAATGCTACCACGTGACATGAAGAGGGTAAAGGTTTTACTACACCAATTGAGATCTTCATTAATAATAGTACTATGGGTTGAAATCTTGCCCATCTCTTTGTGTAACATTTTTAAAATAAAAAATAAAAAAGCATTGCCACGTGACATGAAGAGAGTAAGGTTTTACTGCACCAATTGAGATTTTCACTTAATAATAGTACTAGCAGGTGTCACGCGATTCGTGTGCAATTAAAATAAGTAAAAATAAAATAAAATTTTTACTATATATGGTATGTTATACAAGTGATAAGAGTCTTATTTATTAACTTAAGGTCCAAAGGTTGAGTCTTACTCTTATTTTAACTATTTGATTTTTTTTTTTCAAATAGAAAAATGAGGACATGTGACATAAGGAGAAGACATCAAGTGAGTTGTTCACTATTATTAATAATATAGATAGATATTATTTATACATATATCATCGACATATCACCATTTTATATTATCACTGACGTGGATACTCGCAGTGGACTTTCTTGTGCAAACTGTATTAAAAAAAATTGATAATTAAAATTTCAAAAATATTTTTATTGTTTTATTGTAATTTTTGTTATTCAGATTAAATTTTGATAAATATTTTGTAATAAAATTGATGAATTTTTTAATTTCATATTCATTGTAAAATAAATATGAACAAAAAATTATTTATTTCACTAATTTAGGTGGATAGCCAATGCTACAATATTCTCATTGTTATTAATGTGGTGTGTACTCTTCTCTTTCACCTGCTTTGGTGTCTATTATAAAATATTAATAGTAAATAATATAGCTTTAAGCAATGTTACTGACTCCGAAACTTCTCCTTTTTTTTTTTTTTTTTTTTTTTTTCTTTTTCTTTTTAAATTAAATTTCAACTTCAGTGAATTTAATAATTTAAAGATAAATGTGAATTATTTTTTTTATTCTTTTAATATAAGAAGGATTTTTTTTTCACTTGTATAAAATGATGTGTTTGTTGTTTGCAACTTGCAAGTATGTGATTGCTACTGTTACGATTGGGTTTGTTTACACAGAATTCCAATTACGCAACCACTGTCCAGCTGATCATATTTTATTTTTAAATGGTCTAATTTTTAAATTATATTTGTCATTTATGTTTTAAAGATAAATGTGATTCACATATATATTCATTAGGGTACTTCTTCAAATTTAATTAAAATATGAGTCGTCTCCTATGGTTCTGAAAATTATATTCCATGCCCTGAGATTTTTAATTTCATAACAAATCGTCTCTTTTATTAATAAATCATTAAGTTAATTAACAGTTTTTAATGATATTAGAAATTTGTTTCAATTAATAATATAGGTAATTTTATTATTGTGTAGGAGAACAATTATAAATTTTATTTTTTAATTAATTCTCTTAAATAAATTTTTTTAACAAAGGGGTATTTATAATTTTCTAAGCCACCGGATGCAATCTATACTTTAAGCAAACCTCAGAAGTTATATTTATAATTTACCCTAATTATTAATATTTGATTAATTTAATTTTTCTGCATTATATTTAAAATGCACTAAAAATTGAATAATTCAAATAATGGATCAAACTGGACTGGAAAGAAACTGCACCCATTAAGTGCGTCACCAATCAATGAAGAAATAGAATTAGATGAAATTGTTCTCTCACTAATTTAATCATATAATTTCCACCGCAATATTAAATTTCAAGTAATGATATATAAATAGAAATTTTATACACAATTTTTAGGGAAATTTAGCAAAAATCTCTCAATTGGACCCTTGTTTGGTAAAAAGGACAACCCGATTTATTTTACTTTATAAACCCCCTGAGGAAAGGGAACATTATTGAGTAAGGATAAAGTAAAATATTCTTTTTTTTTTCTTGGACAATATTGCTAGAGTAATATGATACTGTGAACCAAAGTAACATGTTACTGTGAAATAAAGTAACATGTTACTGTCAAACAGAATAACATGTTACTATTTATATCAATTTCGACGGCAATTATTATTATTATTATTATTATTTTTAAATTTCATGGTCAACATAGATCTTATTTGATAAATCTTGATGAGAAAATTCTAAAAATACTAATTTTATTAAAACCTGACATCTAGATCAAAAATTAAATTATTTTAAAGTTTAATATTTTGATAATAGCGGGGTATGTATTGGATTTTTCAAGAAAATTTTTTTGTACTTGTCCTTGATGCATTAAAGATTTATTACGAGGGGCCTAATTTTTTTTAATGTAGAATGATTTGGCAAAGTAGAGACTTTTCATCCTTTCACTTCAAAACAAAATATCCCTATAAGTAATCCGAACAGAGTTTAGGAGATTTGCAAAGATGGCAACTTCAAAGGAAAGAATAGCAAAATCAACCCTAGTGTTGAGGATATTCACCCTCATCATTCTAGCTGCTTCTGTAGTGGTTATGGCCACGGAATTTCAAGCTCAGTAATGGCTCTAGAACTTCTTTCAAAGATATCATTGCTTACAGGTATTTTACTCATAATTTCCACTTCAAACTATATGTATCTATTTTTAAAAGATGGTATTTTTATAAAGCAAATGACACTTTCACCAACTTTATTAAAAGGCCATCACTGAGCACAGGAAAAAAGAAAAAAAGAAAAAGCCAAAAACTTCTGTCCCAAAAAAGGCTTTTAAAATTGGTTTTTCATTTTTAATGAGAAATTATATGTAAGCCCACACACCAGCTGATAAGTCAACACGTGTGGAATGCAAACATGTCTTAGTCATGTCGATTATAAGGGCATGATTAATGAATTTATTTGATGAGAAAATAAATTATTGTTTTAAATAAAATTTTTTTTTATTCCCACGGTCATGGATCATAAAAAAAAAGTCACCAGCGTTGAAAGTGGTAGTCAATGGTGACTGCTGGTGGTGGTGGTAGTGGTGGTGGTTGTGGTGAGGATATAAATCGATAGGTGATATGGATCGATAGGTGATATGGATAGAGATAAATAATAGATAAGGATAATATGATCTTTCAAATTATTGTTGTCCTTATAGCTCCAAAAGATTAGAACTTGAGACAGTTGTCTCAAAGTATTAAAATTGAATTAATGGCCCGAATACCCTTTATATTTTTTGGACTGAAATTATTTTTAAAAATTCATAAACATATTTTTTAGTGTTTTATTTTTATTTTATTTTTCTCTCAAACTAGCTTTCTAATTTTTCAGAACAATTCAGAAAACAAAACTCAAGCAAGGAGAAACTTATTAAAATAAAATAAATATATAGTTGCTTTGCTTGTTTGTATATATGATGATGATGGTCTCTTTTTCTGTGTTGCAAAATTGCAGGTTTGTGATAGCAACTGGTATGATTGGGTTTGTTTACACAACATTACAATTACCATTTGGTTATATTATGTCTGCACTGAAGAGAGATTGATACGCAACAATTGTCTACCTGAGTTTGACTTTTATGGAGACAAGGTCTTGTTTTAATTTCTTTTTGTGTTATCTATTTAAAATTGACGGTAAATTTCAAAAAATCGTAAATTACAAACACATTTTTTGAGATTTACTTAAATTATAAATTATTTTTATAGTTTTAGAAATTACATTATGCTCCGTTAAGTTTTTAATTTCATAACAAATAGGTCATTTTATTAATAAACCATCAAGTTAATTAATAGTTTTTAATAATGTTAAAATTTTATTTCGATTAATAATTCAGATAATTTTATTATTGTATAAGTGAACAGTTAGAAATTTTATTTTTTTAATTAATGCTGTTAAATAAAAAATTCTGACAGTGAGGTATTTTTAATTTTCTAAACCACAGGGGGCAATTCGTATTTTAAGCAAATCTCAGGAGGTGTATTTGTAATTTACCCTTAAATTAATGATTCAAATACAGTCTTAAAGAATAAATTATCTTCAATTGAGTTGTCTAGCTGGATCGTGCTATTAGGTTTTAGTGAGTCCATTGTTGGACCTATATCAATAATTCGAACTGTTAATCGTTCATCTTACAATACTCTTTTACAAGATTATGATATGACTACAGAAAAAGAAAGCAGTAATTGAAGAAATAAAAGAGAGAAAATGAAAAACTAAATTTGGAGTCAATTTTTCCCCTATTTTTGAAAACTTGATTATAGTAATATCCTTTCCCTTTTCTCCCTCAACTGTAGCTATATACAGCTGGAATAACCCTATCCAATAACTAACCTCCTAACCAACTAACTAACCTTCCAACAATCAAACAACTCTCAACTAATTCTCCCTCTCAAACTGAATTTTAGCTGCTAACTGAATCTAAAACTTCCTAAATCATAACATTTCCCACCCCTTAAAAACTGCCTTGACTTCAAGGCTGGAAGTGGGGATATTTGGTGATGATGTCCTGGTAGTCCACCTAAGTAGCATCCTCTGGAAATAAGTGAGACCACTAAATGAGAAGTAGAACCACAACCTTGTTGTTTATCTTAACCACACGTCTGTTTAGCATTACCACGGGTTCCATTTGGAAAGTATAATCAGGAGCGACTGGTGGCAATGTAGGCTGTGCTATTATACTCTAACCCAACTTTTTCTTTAACAAAGAAACCTGAAACATTGGATGGATGTGGGCAGAAGTAGGTAGCTGTAGCTGGTAAGCAACCTTTCCAAATCTTGCCACAACCTGAAATGGACCATAAAATCTAAGAGCAAGCTTCATATTCCTGTATAATGCCAAAGTAGATTGCCTATATGGTTGCAACTGCAAGTAAATCCAGTCATGTGGTTCAAATTATCTATGAGTATCAGCATAATGCTTCATCCTGTGTTGAGCTTGATGCAAATTGTCCTTTAACATTATGAGAATTGAAGCTCTTTCCCTTGTCCAATTATCCACCTTGGCCACAGTAGAGGGGTTGAAAGCAATGAAGGTGTGGTTTGGTGGATCTTGGCCATAAACAACATAATATGGAGTGGTTTTGATGGCTGAATGGTAGGAAGTGTAGTACCACCATTCAACTAAAAGAAGCCACTTAGCCCAATTCCTAGGATAGTCACCTGTCATGCATCATAAGTAGTTCTCTAAGCACTTGTTTAAGATCTCTATTTGGCCATTAGTTTGTGGATGATAAGCGGAACTTAAACACAATTTGCAACCTTGCAAAGTAAAAAGCTCATGCCAGAAATTGCTAGTGAATATTGTATCTCTATCGAATACGATGGATGAAGGCATTCCATATAATTCGTAAACCTGATCAAGGAACACTTGAGCAACATCTTTGGCTGTGTATGGATGTGAAAGTGCCATGAAATGGCCGTACTTAGTCAACCTGTCTACGACCACAAATATAACAGATCTTTCTTGTGATTTAGGAAGCTCCTTAATAAAATCTATAGAGATATCAAACCAAACTCAATTGGGAATAGCAAAAGGTTGTAATAATCCAGGTGATTTCATATTTTCACTCTTAAACCTTTGGCAAATGTCACATTCGGAAACCAACTTTGAAACATTTTTCTTCAAACCTTTCCAATACAAAGTTCTCTGAATTCTCTTTGTGGTTTTATCAATCCCTAAATGCCCACAAACTGCAAAGCAATGAAATTCCTCCACAATCTAGGTCTTGAACTAAGACATGTCCCCTACCACCAAATTGCCTTTATAGGTCAGAATCCCTTGCTCCCAACGATAACTCCTATGGGAATTAGAATTAAAAATCAAATTGGTAATAACCTGCTGCACCACTGGATAAGATAACTAGCCTTGCTTAATTTTAGCTAACCAACTAGTAGATACAAAAGGGATAGCATGCAAAGTAGTAGGGTTATCTAAAGTATCCTCTCTCCTAGACAAATCATCTGTAACCCTATTCTCCTTTCCACATCTGTAAACGATCTCATAATCATAACCCAACAGTTTAGTAATCCACTTCTGTTGGAATGGAGTGCCCACCATTTGCTCCAATAGGTACTTTAAGCTTTGGTGATCTATTCTGATAAGGAATTTCATACCCAAAAGGTAATGCCTCCATTTGAGTACAGCCAAGACCACTACCATTAATTCCTTTTCATAGGTAGATAAAATTTGATCCCGTGCAGATAAGCCTTTATTCCAAAAAGCTATTGGATGTCCCTTTTGCATTAGCACAGCCTCTAAGCCTTTTCCCGATGTATCTGAGTCTACCACAAATTCCTTAGTATAATTAGGCAAAGCCAGAATTGGTATTGTGGTCATTGCTGCCTTAAGCTGTTCAAATGTTGCTACAGCTTCTGTGTTCTATTGGAAGGAATCCTTTTTGAGTATTGATTGAATAGAGAACAAATTTTTCCATAACCCAGAACAAATCGTCTATAGTATCCTATAAGGCCAAGAAATCCTCTTAGTTCCTTCAAAGTAGTAGGTGTAGGCTAACTGGTCATAGCTGTAATTTTAGTTGGTTCAGTAGAAATGCCTTTTCTTGAAACCAAATGCCCCAAGTATTCTACCTCCTCATTGCCAAACAACACTTGGACCTTTTGGCAAACAATTGGTGAACTTGCAACAACTGCAAAGTAACTTGTAAATGATGCAAAAGATTGGTCCATGAACTACTGTAAACTAAAATGTCATAAAAAATACTAACATGAATTTCCTTCAATGGGCCTGAAAACTTCATTCATCAAGCTTTGAAAAGTAGATGGTGCATTTGTTAACCCAAATGGCATTACCATGAACTCATAATGTCCATCATGGGTTCTAAATGCAGTTTTGTAAATGTCTGCAGGGGTTATCCTTATCTAGTGATAACCAGATCTCAAATCCAGCTTAGAGAAATACTTAGCACCCCACAATTCATCAAGGAGTTCATCTATAGCAAGAGTAGGAAATTTATCCTTCACAGTAGCTTTATTTAGGGCTCGATAATCAACACACTTTCTCCAACTCCCATCATTTTTCTTAACTAAGAGCACATGTGAAGAATAAGGACTAACACTGGTTCTAATAATTCCTGAAATTAACATCTCACTAACTTGTTTTTCAATCTCTGTCTTTTAGAAATAAGAATACCTGTAGGGCCTGATATTGGTAGGTTTCATCCCTAGTTTCAATGGTATGCAACGATCATGAGCTCTGGTTGGAGGAAATGCCTTAAGTTCCTAGAAAATATCTTCATAATCAACCAATAATGCTTCCAAGTCTGGCAGCAATATATCTTCTAGTTCATTACATTCAGCTTGAAGAGAGTACACTTGAGCTACATCTCCATGTGCTTGTTTCTGAATTATATTTTTCATCTTATTAGCCCCAATGAATGTCAATTCTTCTTTCTTTCCCCCCTTAGCACATGCCTTCTATCATTCAATTGAAATTCCATGCTAAGATTCTTGAAATCCCATTTCACTAGACCTAATGTTGCTAACCATTGAATCCCCAAACCATGTCACAGCCCTTAAGTTACAAAATCCTCATGTCAGCTTGAAATTCAATACCCTTCATTTCCTTTTGGTTCCATCAACAACTGAAACTGGTAATGGGTCTGTCTTTGAGGTCGTTATCCCAACTCTCTTGATTACTTTTGGACTTAAAAAGTTATGAGTACTTCCTGAGTCTATTTGGATCATGATTAGCCTTTTCTTGACATTGCCTTTTACCCTCATAGTTCTATAGGAAATAGAGCCAGATAGAGCATTAATAGAGATCTGTAATTCCTCTTTTGGAATTTGGTCTTTATCCACCTTTTCACCCTCATCTTTCGTTTGTTCCTGATCTTCTTATTCATCCTCCAGAGCAAATAATTGCTTCTTTTTGTAGATATGCCCTTTTGTGTACTTCTGATTGCATTTGAAACATAATCCTTTGCCTTTTTTTTTTTCTTCCAAGTCCTTTGGTAGTTCTTTCTTCACAGCATTCATAAATGGATTTGGTTTGGGCTGATGGAAAAATGTAGATTCTTCCACTCTATTTGCTCTTCTTGTTATGGCTTTAATGTTATTCTCTTGCATTTTATCCAATCAAATGGCCTAAACTATAGTAGTAGGCCTGAACATTAACACTCCTGTCTTAATGTCTTTTCTTAACCCACTGATGAAACAACTAATGAAAAAAACTTCTGGTAAATCACTGGTTTATTTGCTAGAATCTCAAATTGTTCTTGAGATTCCTTCACAGTGGTTGTTTGCCTTAATTTGGTCAGATCACCCATTGCATCTTCATAAGAATTGGGCCCAAATCTAGAAATAATTCCTTGTTTGAACAGATCCCACCTTATTTGATTGAACCTAAGAAGTTTTCATGGTTTCTGGATGATTTCCAAAAACTCCATTCGCCATTTGATCATACTTGACATTCATAAATCAATTCCTTGATTTCGTTCATATCCTTCAATGAATTTCTGATCTCTCTAATGTCCTGTGCTTGGCTATCACTACTATTTTTAAGAGTTCGTATTGCTTCATCGATCCATTTTTATTCTTGTACCCTAGTCTTATCTACCATATATGTGGAATCTCTCTTGCAATACAAGAATAGCTTTGCTTTGATACTAATTGATATGACTATGAAAGAAGAAAGCAATAACTGAAGAAATAGAAGAGAGAAAATGATGAACTAAATTTGGAGTCAATTTTTCCCCTCTTTCAAAAAACTTGATTACAGTAATATCCTCCCCCTTTTCCCCTATCAACTGTAGCTATATACAGCTGGAATAACCCTATCCAACTAACTAACTAACTAATCTCCCTCCTAACCAACTAACCCCCCAACAATCAAACAACTCTCAACTAATTCTCCTTCTCAAATCGAATTGCAGTTGCCAACTAAGCTAATTGAATCTAAAACTTCCTAAATCATAACAGATTATTCATGTAAAAAATCATGTCGATTGAATTACCGTAATTACATAATTAAATCACATTTGTTTTTAAAAATAATGAACGACTTATTCTCAAAATTATATTCAGTTAATTATCTAAAAGTTCTATTTACAAATGTTATAATAATTCAGGTTTTATCTAATATTTTTTGAACCAATAAGTCCTATTTAGTAAAACTGAGAATCTTATTAGTTTTTCTCAAATTTTAAAAATTAAGAATATTATCAATTTTGCATAATGGTGTTTCAAATCATTGTTTCACTAACTGATGAAAAAAACAGAATATGTGATTAAACGTTTTTACTCTTCTACTTATTGATTTGATTCAACAATCCAATAAAATAGAGAATATTATCAGTTTTTTCTAATTTTAAAACTAAGAAAATTATCAGTTTTTTTTTATAGTTTTTTTTTTATTTTTTTTAAATTTTGCACATTAATATTCCATCATCATGCTCCTTTATAGATACAAAAATTCAAATTTTCACCCAAAAAAAAAAGGTTCAATTTTTTCAAAAATAAAATTAGTTTTTTTTTTGCACATAAATTTTTTTTTTTTTTTTAGTTTTTTCAATTTGAAAGTTGATGTTTTAAAGTTTTGAAAATTAAAATAAATATCAAATTATCATATTCCTTTGTAGATAATCATAAATGATGAATAATCAGTATTTGAAGGGCAATTCTGATTATTAAAAATTTAATGAGACTTGAAGGTCCAAAAAATCTTAGTTAGCACTTTAATAGATTATAAGTTCACAAATTAGAATTTGTATGTGAATGCCCCAATTATATTTATTGCCTATTCTTTTGAAAATAAATAAGAATACGTGGTGATGATTTTCCGATAAACTAAATTTTTATAATGAATGATCAACAATTCGAATTGTCAACTCAAGCCCTAAAATGAGCTTACTAAGGCCCAACAGTGCAATCCACTTAAAAATCCCAACAGGAGACAATCATCTTCCTTTCTTTACACCTTTACATCCAAAATCTTCAAAAGCCACATGATTTCCATCCCTCTTTAATTGTTTTTTTGTTTTTTTTCAACATCAGATGCCACAATTTAGATTATTGCTTTCAAAAACAAAAAAATTAAATTAAATTAAATTTCATAACTTGACTCTGCACATTTGTTTTTCTTCAAAATTATGCTTTGGAACCTATATGACAACATCTATAAAATAATTTTCAATATAAAATTTTGAAAAATAAGACTAAAAAATTTCACAGTAGAAGCTAAAACATTTTTGCAATTTTTTTTGAAAAGAAAGAAATTTATCAATTTCTTAAATTTTCATAGTTTACAAAACTATGAAATTTCATAGTTTTTGTTTAGTGACCCTGGAATTCTGCAATTTCTCAAACACATATAGACGATGAAATTTTTGAAATTTTTAAAAAATATTTTAAAATTAATGGAACTATGAAGTTTTGCATTTTTTGTGCAAAAATTGTGAAAGTTGGTAGTTTCTGAACGAAATATGAAAGTTGGTAGGATTTCAATTGAGAAAACTGCAAATTTTGCAATTTCTCAAATATCTATACTGTGAAATTTCAAATTTTGAAAACTATTAAATTTCAGAATATAAACTATGAAATTTCACAGTTTATCATGCAAGAAAATTGTGAAATTATAAATTTCACAGTTTCTAAAACTGTAAATTTTGTGCTGGCAAAATTAAAGAATTTTGTTTTTTTCACATATTTTCATATCCTGTATTGGTATTGTTTTATAAATCTTGGCTAGTAAAAATAAAAATAAAAATAAAAATAAAAATAAAAAGGTTGTTGTACAGTTGTATAGTGAAAACTATGACATTCTAAATTTATTTTTTATTTTTGTCTTTGGTGAGCTTATTTATTTATCTTTAAGTTTTGGTTGTCCAAAAAATGAAAATTTGAAATAAGAAAAAAAACACCTTTGAGAATGGATATCTTGTGGATTCACAAAAGCCTCCCGGTAGCATCCTTTTTTGAAGAACAACTATTCATTCATTCTAATTTCTACTGGCAAAAAATGTTTTCTTGGATATTACCAATCAATTTAGTATGAGATTTTAATTTAAAAATTTGGCAGATTATCAGCTTCCTTTTGGCAATCGGAGTTGGAGCTAGCTTTGCTGTCACACATGAGCTAAAGAGAATTATCAAGCCGCATTTTGATGATTTCGGAGGACTTGATGAGCAAGAATCAAAGTCAATTTCGTTCCTTAACCACTACAAAAATTTTAGTTTTTCGCGACGGCAAAATGCCATCGCTAAGATTCCTAATGCCATTTCAAAAAACTTTTAGCAACGGTAAATGACTTTTAACGACGGCAAAGAGAAGGTCACAATAGAGGGTATTGTTAAAACGTTTTAGCGACGACAGAAGGCATGTGTTGGCTTTTGCGATGGCGTTTTACTATCGCCTATAATATATAAAAAATGAGACCTTTTGGCGACGGTAATGTTGTATCGTCACTAAAAATTTTATTTGAGACGGCAAAAAAATGCTGTCGTGAAATGTTTTTGTTATTTGCGATAGCAGGACCTCTGTCGCCAAAATTCTTTTACGACGACATTGCCTATGTCGCCAAACAAAATACATTTTAGCTCTAAAATTTTTGTGACGATGTGGTGCCGTTGCAAAAAAAATAAACAAAAAATAATAAAAATATTAAAAATATTCAAATTACCTATATTAAATGAACAAAAAATTAAAAAAGAAATCAATAATTGCATAATAATATAAAAATTCATGTATAGAAATAACAAATTCTTCATAATAAAAATATTATTGCATTCATAACTAGACATCAGCAAAATTACGCCACTACATAATGTTGCATAATACATATATAATATTTAAATACATAATGTTGTTCACAATTCAAAATAACATAAACCAAAAACAAAAGTTTTCCTTATCATTCTCCGTGGGTAATAAAAACAAAAGTTAGTCGCATTTTTCACAGGCATGCATTCCACAAGAAGCAAACTCCTACTGGGGAAATATCTGAAAACAAAAAACAAAAAAATTAATGACAATATAATTATGTGTTAATATGTTAATTACAAAAAAAAACATAAAAATTTAACTACTATACAATTACAAAGATAATTAAGTAAATAATTTTGCCCAGACCAGAATCTGACTCTAACTCCCAAACCGAAAACCTGATTTGAGTCTCGTCTTCTCCCACAAATCTCTCGTGCCAAGGCGGTCGTGTGTGCCAAGTTTCGTACTAATCCGATGCCGTTTGGTAATTTTGGGGCATCAACACCTCGAATTCTAAGTTTCTTAAGGAACTAGTTTGCCTAGATCGAAATCCAGCTCTAACTCCCAAACCAGAAACCCGATTCGAGTCCAGTCTTCTCCCACAAGTCTCTCGTGCCTAGGCGGTCGTGTTAGGATTTACTTTTGTGTCATTTACCTGCTATCATTGCTGAGTGTTATTTGCCTTTGTGGGTTGAGTAACTTAGTTATCTAAAGGAGTGAGATTTGTTTACAGGTTTTTAATACTCGCATCTTTTACACTGTCATGGTCTTGTCCAAAGCCTTAACTTTGTTTTCTTTTTGTTGAGATGTGTCTTTAGTGTGAATTGAGAGTCTCATATTTTTTTATTCTTTATTTTTTATTTATTTATTTTTTTTACACTATGAGCTTTTTTTTGAATAATGTTATGTAGCATTTACATATTTGTGTACTCTTGGTTCTTTCGGGCTGCATTAATCTGTGTTGGGACAAGATGTGTGCTGCCCCATTTGTTGCTATAGAGTATGTTAGGAACACAAAGACTAGGCTGTAATGGTGCGCTAGTCCGAGTGGGAAACTTAACAATGGAAAATCCTTTGTCTTTCTTCCTAATTAAGTAATTATCATCTATCCTTTTGGGTTGTGTACAGTTAATGTATGGTTATTCTTAGCTTAGAATGCAAAGATACATTTTATACCTGATCTTCTGGTGGTGGTATATATAGAGTCTCATCTCCCACAGTTTTCCTAAATACCTGGTGGCCACTCGATGCATTAGGAACCTATGACAGTCCATACATAATGTGTTAATCATATTCAAATTTCATATTCAAAATCAGATGCTCCCGCACACCCTTTCGTATAAGATGGTATTGATTCTCACATTCCCTACATGGACAACTAATCATCGAACCTTTAGCCCTATTGGCGTAGGAAAACACAAGGAATTGATCAATCCCATTAATGTATTCCCTCGACATCCTATTTGGCAAGTCAATCCAACTCTTATCCATCCTCTGTACTTCCCTCAAATGTCTCTTCTGTACATAGTATATTCCTATTAAGTTTAAGGGAAAATTTTATAGAATAGCTATAAGGATCTTTTAATAGATGGTACTAAATGTTTGGTGGTTAGGAAAAAGCATGTTTACGAAAAGAGTGTAGCTAAAATGAGATAGTTGAGATGGATGTGTAGAATTACAAGAAAATATAAAATAAGAAATAAATCCATTAGGAACTTCTTAGTTTAATTTGACTAAAGCAAACCATAATCATTTATGAACTTCTTAATATAAACAAAATGAAGGCATTTTATTTCTCACAAAATTCAAATCAAAGCATCAAAAAGGGAATCCAAATGAACATGGCATAAACCATTAAAAAACAAATCCTAGAAATTGTTACTATTTCCAATACCAAATTCAAATGGGTTAAGACTAGAACCCCATAACCAAGTCATTATTTGAAATATTTTGCTTTTATTCTATTTACTTGTTTGTAAGTTTTGTCCCAAGAAATTGGGATGAAGGTGGTTGAGTTTATGTAATGCCTGAACTTCTATATAGAAAAGCAATTGGATATTGTGTCAAAAATTGGAAAATGTATCTCCGTATATTACAAGGCCTCAAAAAAATTACGTAGCACTAATAGAAAACAGAAATCCACTTTTGGGTACGTCATTTCCTACTATGATTTTGTCTTGCTGGTCAAAATATAGAACCAAAGATTCTCCAAATCAATGAACATGGTGATAAATGTGTATATACTATAAAGAAAATAATGGAGAATGAGCTACCCTATTCTCACATTTATTTCTCTCAAAATAGAAGGGCTCCTCGCTCACGCATGCATGCACGTATAGAAGGGTTTAATACAAAAGGCACAAATTATTAGATATATATATATATAGCAAGCTAGCTTCCATGGAAGAAATCATTTTCCCATATAAATAAAAGATGCTTCTCATGTCAAGTAAAAAGAAAATGATAATTATATCAAATTAAAGAAAATTATATATACTCCCTCATTCCTCTCATGACAATCTCTCAAATCCATATGACATAATTTTCAATGAATTTATAAAATGAAACAAAAATTTCAGTTAGCCCGGCAGAGCAGAGACGTGAAAACGAAGAAGAAGAAGAGCTAACCTGGTTCAGAGATTGAGACTGATTGAGAGAGTTGAAGAGAGACATGTCGCACCGTCGTCACTCGCTCGTCGCTGTCGCACGCTACTCACCGCCATTGCACGCTACTCGATGCTGTCTCACGATGCTCGTTGCCGTCGCTAGATTCTATCGATTCGATGCTCACTGTCGTTTGTCGCTGCTCATAGTCGAGAGAGAGATAGAGAGAGAGAGAGAGAGAGAGAGAGAGAGAGAGAGAGAGAGTCGTAAGAAAAGATAAAGATTTTTGATAGGGTTTTTGGTTCAAAGGATTAGGGATTTTTGAGATTGGGGATTTTTGGTTAATAAGGGGGGGGGGGGAACGAACACGAAGGGGAAAAAAAAGCTAAGCACTTAGATTTTGTTTGTTTGTTTGTTTTTTTTGTTTTTTTGCGACTTCAAGTTTTATCGTCACAAATGAAAATTTAAACAATAAAACGACGTTGTTTAACTAATTTTTTTTATTTGTGATAGGGGGATTGCCATCGCCAAAAATCTTTATTTGCGACTGGGGGGAGGTTGCCATTACAAAAAAAACTCATTTTTTGCCAAAAACCTCTGTGTCCATTTTGCTGCCCAATGAGAGCTAGGGAGAGAGAGAAACAAAAAATGATCAGCCAGAGATAGACAAAGAAAAAGAAAAAAAAAGAGCAAAAAGAGATGAATGAGAGATATACAGATAGAGAGAGAGACATAGAAAGAGAGACAGAGAGAGAGATGAGAGAGATAGAGAAGAGAGATGAGTGAAAGAGAAAGAGAAGAGACATGAGCAAGAGACATAGAGAGAAAGAGAGGGGGAGAGAAAGACCCATTTCATTTTTTGACTTTTTCCTCTTTCAACAACAATGGACAAAGAGAAAGAGATGAGTGTGATTGAGAGAAATAAGCGATTGAGAGGGAAAAGGGATGAGTGAGAGAAAAAGAGAGAGACACAGAGAGAGAGAAAGAGAGAAACAAGAGATGAGCGAGAGAGAGAGAGAGAGCAAAAGCAGATAAATGAGAGAGATATAGAGAAAGAGAAGAAAAATGAGCAAGAGAGATAGAGAGCGAAGAGAGATGAAAGAGCCAGAGAGAAGAGTGATGAGTGAGAACGAGAGAGATGAGAGATAGAGATAGAGAGAAGAGAGATGAGTAAAACACACACACACACACAGAAAGAGAGAGAGGCCCATTTCATTTTTTTGAATTTTTCCTCTTTCGACAACAATAGGCTAAGAGAAAGAGATGAGTGATTAAGAGAAATGAGAGATGCGCGATTGAAAGAGAAGAAAAAGAGAGAGAGAGAGAGAGAAACAAAGAGAGAGAGAGAGAGGGAGAGAGAGAGAAACAAAGAGAGAGAGAGACAAAGAGATTGGTAAATCAAGAAGATGAGAGGAAGAAAGTGAGCAACGCGAACACAGTGGAAGAGAGAGAGAGAGAGAAAGAGAGACAAACAGACAAAGAGTGATGAGTGAGAGAGAGAGAGAAAAAAAGAAAAAGAAGAGAGATAAGCGAGAGAGAGAGAGAGAAAGACAGAGATAGAGAAAGATAGAGAGACGGGAAAATGAAAAAATGGATGAAAAGAGAAATATTATATCAAAATAGTATTGTTTTTCTATTTTTTTTAAATTTTTTTGTTTGCAACAGCACCTATTACCGTCGCAAAAAACTTCTTATTTGCGACTGCAGTTCATGCCATTCCAAAAAATAGCTTTATTTGTGACAACAGGGGTTGCCGTCACCAAAAAAAAAAAAAAAACGCATTATTTACAATTGCAGTTGTTGCTGTTGTAAAACTTGTTTTTTTTGTGACAAGAAGTGGCGCCGTCACTGAAACCTGATTTATTGGCGTCGCAAAAACTCACTTTTTGCAACGGTAAATGGTGCTGTCGCAAATGCTTCCGTGTTATATGCCCCTCTTTTCTTGTAGTGAACAGAGGTTACATAGGTATTGGGATTCAATTTGTAGGTTTCATTTGCATGACTATACTCTCAATACTTTCATTAATCAGCTGTTGTGAAAGAAAAGGCTTTTTCGAATGAAATTTATGCATTTTCTTACCTCCCCAAAAAAGTTTATATGGTGTTTGGGTGACACAAATAAGTGTCTTGTTGATGTTAATTATGTTTAATTTCTTTGTTATTTTATTTGATTCGACTATGTATTCTCTTCTCTTCATTTTTTTTTTCGATTTATGGGAGGAAGAAAAGAATAGTCGAATCGTTGACTTGAGATACATGATTTCTGACCATTTAAATAACCCCGTGATTCTGCTATGTATTCTCAACAATGAATGGAGTTAAATATAGGAGCATCAATAAGTGGATTACTTTGAATTTTCTTTGTAAGGATTAAAGTTGTTGACTATATATTTTGTAAAAACCAATCGTAGCTTGACACGTGGCACATGAAGGGCAATTTGGGGAGTTAATACAAGTCTCTAGTCAAAGACAGACACGTGGCAGTTCGTATTGGTAATAATGGATCTGCGCAGCACTGGAATAGCTAGAGGCTGCAAGGTGATGTGGTCTAACAGTTACTCATAAATTAAAATTCAAATTCAGGAGGGAAGCTTAACTGCAAGAACGGCGTAGTGGGGAAACTATGAGAGAACATGATCAGCAATCATGGGGAGACATTTTGACAGTTGGAAAATTGAAGAGTATAAATAAAAGAGAAGGCCTCAGAATGAAAGACTCAGACTCAAATCCAGAAACCAGTTTATTTACTTTGTTTTTCCTTTCCAGTTTTTCCTTTCCAGCACTTTAATTCCTGTACTACACTTTATTTCCTAAGAGTAGTTTCCAATAGTCGTTGTTGTAAACCTTTTTCAAGGCTGGGTCACTTCATTGTATGTTTTTATTTACTCAATGAAATTTAGTTTTTGAACTATTTTGTATCTATGATCATTTATAATTTTCTCCTAAAAAGCCACTAGTAAAAGTCCTCTTCATTGAGGCTGAAAGAACTACAACAGAACCGTTTGATAATTGGTTGGTAATTAAAATTCTATAAGGACTCATTGATCCTTGCTGACACACTTTAAATTACATAATTAACCTTCGAAAGCCAAAAAAGCCAACGTATATTTTTTGGCACGCCCAGTGGGACCTTAAAATGGCTAGACGTAGAGCAAGAGGAGAAAATGAATGCGTAGAAGAGGATGTGGAAAGAGAGGTAAAAATACCTAACCCAAAAGAGAATGTAATGGATGCACCTATCCCATCAAATCCTCCACAAATGGTCGAACAGACCAGCACTTTGGAATATAGAACGCATGTCTGACATACGAGACAGGGCCATGAAAGTGGACCTTTAACTATCACTTCTACCCAACAAATAAATCCATGGGGAGGTTTAGTTGCTTTTATGGGACAGCAACTAATGTATACAATGGAAAGATCGACAACATCCTTTTTGGATAAAATGAACTCTCATCAACCAGTTGTTGTACGACAGGCTGAATAGAACGAGAATTCCCTTCAGCATAGATTGGCTTGAGACAAATAGCCTATGCAAAATAATGGTCAAACTAATGGTCAGATTAGTAATCAAAACCATGAGAGCATGTCACTTGTGCCTCAGTCATGGTACGAAGCTCCTTTGAGACCACTAGCAAACCAAAATGTACCATTGCCCACCAGCAAAACCATACAAATTAGTGGATCTGGGCCAGTACGAGGGAATGGTATGAGGATGTTTCCAAATCCTATGTTCGAAGTCATACTTGGCACACAAGGTTTCATTAATCCTATGTTTGAATTTACACCCAAGGGGTTGGAAGGATTTCCTGCAGTTGGAAGAGAAACAACAACTGTTCCTCCTCTTGTAGCAATTTTCGTAGGGCCTTTCCTAAGACAAATTCCAAGAGGTTAGCCATACCTTTAACAGCAACCAGTACAATAAGGATAGCCAGCCTTGAATGTACCTATAAATGGACCAAGAGGCCCTCAAACACATGGAGTTCTTCTAAATCTTGCGTTTGTTCCTCCAGTAGTGGTTCAACTAGTACAAAATATGGTTCCAAAGGACCAAATTGTTGATATAGTTAGAGAAATGTATGGACCTATGGCTCAGGGGGTCTAGACACCAGTGTATAGAAAACCTTACCTGGAGTGGGTGGATAAGGTACATGAGTATCCAAGGGGATTTAGAATATCAAAATTTGCCCTCTTTTATAGGAATGGAAACCGGTCAACGGTGGAACATATTGCTAGGTTTACAGGCCAGTGTGGTGAGTTCGCTAATAATGACTACATAAAACTGAGACTTTTTCCAAACTCTTTAACAGGAGCAGCCTTCGTATGGTATATAAACCTTACACCTGGCTTTATCCAAACTTGGCAACAAATGGAGGAGGTTTTTCATGCCTAATTTTTCCAAACAGAACCTGAGGTTTCCATGGTAGACTTGGCAAGATTGAGCCAAAGGCCTGATGAGAAAGCTGGTCAGTTTATTACCAGATTTAAAAGGGCACGAAACAAATGTAGGGTCATGCTACCCGAGCCTGAATTTGTGAGATTGGCTCAAAATGGGTTAGAGTTTAGGCTTCAAAAGAAGTTTGATTCAATTGAGTTTCAAGACTTAGTAGAATTAACCTATAAGGTGTCCAGATATGAAACTTTATCTGAGGAGGAACAAGATCAAAGTAATGCATCATATAAGACCTACTATAGAGACCCTAACTATGAAATTGATGTAGCAGAGATCGTAGGAAAAGAACCTATGACCTGTGAAGCATTAATACAGAAAGACAGTATAATAGACCAGTAGTTTAAAAAGAAAGACCTTCATAGGAAGTACTCTTTTGATTTAACAAAAGCAGATGACATTTTTTATCATTTGCTTATAGCAAATTTTCTGAAGTTACCAAAGGGAGTTAAAATCTATACCCCTGAAGAACTTAAAGGAAAACTATACTCTAAATATCACAATTTTTGGTCTCATTCAACTAAAAACTATATTATTTTCTGAGACAGGATCCAAGAACAGATTCGGAAAAGAAGGCTAAAGTTTCCAGTCAAGACTAAGAAAGCTATGGGCATTAACACCAATTTGTTTCCAGAGATTAGGGAAGCTGCAGCCAATGTTGGCATGCTAGATTTCCAAAACCTATCCTTGAAGGAATTGGAGGAAGTCACTGTACAAAATACATATGGCTAGCCAGACTGCCTTTAAGAAGGACACCTGAAATTCACCAGCAAATGGACAAAACTCTACAGACCAAATGGATGGCTCTAGTGTAGAGATACTGGATGATGACTCCCTCAAGGCAACTATAGTACAGAGGATGTGTCCTAGTTGCATGATGAGTTACAAATGGCTGAAGGGGTTTCCAATTGATGGAAAATAGTATTATAAAGATGTACAGAAGGATTGAAAACCATTTAGCACCAACAACAGAAGGCCATATCCAACTAGTCCTAGATAGCATTCATCTTTGGCTGGTCTACCAAACACTAGGATGCAATCAAAGGGTAAGAGGCCTCTGTATGAAACTAGGCCACCCAATTATTACAGGGTAAACAACCAGCTTGAAAGGAAGCATGGATTTAGTGCAAGGCATGGGACCAGGACTGATTATTGGCACCTAAGGACTGCTTCAAAGACTGCTTCAAAAAGTAGGACTACCGATCCAGCAGCCAAACCAGTGGGCTCATGGGTCCCAGGAGTTCCAGATTGGTTTGTCATACAGAACAAACCTAAGGAAATGCCTGCCCAAAGAAAGGCTTTTAGAGACCAGGAAAGAATGATCAAACTTCCCTTAGTGGCTCCAAACAATTAGGTGTTATTAAAGAACCCAAAACAGGGAAGCCAGATGTGGTTTCTATGATTTCAAGGTCTCAAAGGAGGAAGATCCAATGAAGATACACCCAATATCAAAGGGATCTAAAAGAAAGTGGAGAGAGCACTTCCATGGCACAAGCAAAAGACTAGACAAATGAGGGGGTAGGTTCGAAGCCTGTTCCTAAGGTCAAGAGAAGTGCCAGTATAAAGCAATTAGCTAAAGTTCATGCTAAACTGAGAGCCAAAGAAAAATCCAATTTAGCAAGCCTCGAGAAGGCCTTACTAGAAAGTGACGTTGAGACAGATGAAGGGACTGGGCTAGGCTAAGAGAAAACATTGGCTGAAGATGAAATGTTTGAGGCCTTCATGGCTGAATAGACCTTTCTGGTTAACAAGCCAATAGAAATAGATCACCAATAGGCTGCTTCAAAGGAACCTATTAGCACAGAGGTACCAGAATACAGCATGGAAGATGCTTCTGAAACAACGGAACAAGTTACGTTGGAAGGGAAAC
Organism: Camellia lanceoleosa; assembly: GCA_025200525.1. Classification (NCBI taxonomy): domain Eukaryota; kingdom Viridiplantae; phylum Streptophyta; class Magnoliopsida; order Ericales; family Theaceae; genus Camellia; species Camellia lanceoleosa. Next base: position 12,706,983 of record CM045772.1, read on the forward strand.
AAGTACAGCCAATAGTTCAGTTTGACTCATTCCCTCCAGTACTAGTGAATATGGTATATGTGCTGCCACAGGAATTCCAGGCTGACCAAGATGGTCAGGAAGATGACCCCATTCCAGTTTCTAATGAAGAGTCACAGGCTAGCATGGTTCAAGACAAGTCAGAAGTGGCCAAGCCAATGGCAACTAATGAAGAAAGTAAGGAGGTGAGCATTAACCTCTCATACCCCTTCGAGTACCGCGCAATATCTATGACCCAGTACCTTAAGCCCTTGTACATCAAGGCTTACTTCGATAGAATACAAATGAAAAGGTTGTTAGTGGACAATGGTACAACAGTAAACCTGCTTCCAAAGTCCTCGTTGAAGAAGTTGGGGAAGATAAACCGTAGGTTGATCCCAACTAGCACAACCATTGTTGGTTTTGCTAGGGATAAGCAAATGGCTCTGGACATTTTGCCTATCAACCTGAGTGTGGGAACTAAAGATTGCATGACAGCATTCTTTGTTATAGACAGTAATGCCAAGTATAATGCTTTGCTTGGCAAGGATTGGATTCACACCAACAAGTGTGTGCTTTCCTCTCTATATCAGAAGATGATGATAGCTCTGTGCAATGAGAAAACAGAGGAAATCAATGTAGGTCCACAACCTTTTATTGCTTGTGCGGATTTTGCTAAGGCCAAGCTATACACTGAAGGAGTTGTATTGCTCAATGTGCTGAGGAAGCTTGATGAAATAGCCAAAGTGATGGCTGATGAGGAAGTAGCACACCTAAAGCACTTGGTGTAGGAGAGTGCTGATGAAGAGTTTGTCACTAAAGATGACAATGATGCCTGGTTGCAGGTAAGAAGATCGGGACCAAGAAGCCAGACCTTTGGCCTTAATCAAGTTTTTAGCATTGGACATAAAGTCAATAGTCCAGAGGATGCAAGAACAAGAAAGAGAAGCCATGCTGATTGGCTATAATTAGGAACAACAAAAGGCTAGGCCTTTGGCCCTTGATAAGTACTGTGCATTGGACATTGATACAAAAGTCCAGGAAATACAGGAAGAAGAAGCCTTATGGACAGATTTTGTCTATGAGGAAGAAAGCAAGAATGTTGAACCAGAGAAGGTGGGAGGAGAACAAAATGAAGAAGTTGCTTTGAAGATAGAAGAAATCAAAGGTGTAGCGATCCCAATTTTGCCACTTCCCTCAGTATGTCGAGGATCGAGTGCCTGATCGGCTTGCGAGGGTCTAAAGGCGCCCTATGGCGGAATCTATGGCCTGGCGGGCGGTTGAGGCAAAAAAAAACAAAATGCATTAGAAGTTGCTTGTTCACTCAAGCGGCCGATTATGCGCTCGAGTAGAGAATGTTTGGTTTCAGAAGTTTGACCTGTTTGCAAAAGTACTGGGAAAGTGTATTTGACGCTCAAGCGGGGTTTTCCACGCTCGAGCGGACCATGTTATATCAGTTCGTGAATCTGATATTTCAGATTACTTTTGTATATCTCTCTCTCTAAAAACCCTTTCCTCTCCATTCTCTCTACATTTTCCTAATTGGATCAAAACCTTGATTTCTCAAGATCCATTAGATTTCTGCCATAAGTTCTTCATTAAAGTTGGTTAACTTCTCGATAGCTTCATTATGTGCAGTGAAGATCGAGTTTCGACACCGTTGATTTTGGGGGTTTCATCTTATTTCTTCTTCAAAACTTAAGGTAAGGATTTTCTTAGAGTTATATATATATTTTTGCATGATCTATATGATTTTCGAAATCATATTTCGATAGTTTTGAAAATTGATTGTTGATTCAAGAAGTTGAGCGATTTTGAAAGTGGGTTTGTCTCTTATTCTTTTAAAATGATCTTATAGGTTTTGATCTTTGTTGATTGAAGAAAATATGATTTTGGAAAGTTTTCTTTCAAAAGATTTGAGTTGTATAGTTTTGGTGAGAAAACCTAGAATTTGGGGATTTTTTTTAGAGATTGAAAATCCATGAATAATATTGTTATATTTATTTTGTGTGTCAAAATAAATGGATGTTTGAAAATTTTCTTATTTATATTTATATAAATGATGAATTTCAGGGAATATGAGAATTATTGTTCATTTTGAAAATTATTCTTCAAAACATTGAAATAGTCTTGAAATGACTAATTGTTGAGGATACTTGAGAAGAGGGAATTGTATTATTCTTTGGATGATGAATTGGAATAAAAGTATTTATATTCATCTTGTGTTATTGGCATATCAATTCATTTGACTACATTAGACTTTGAAAATTGATTTGAAAACTTGCATTGAGAAACAAGTTTCCATGAATTGGTTTTGGGGTAAAAACAGTGGTAAGTCTTGACAGGTGGTATAGATGAAATTGAATAGGTGTCGAGCCTTCTAGTTAATACTGGTAAAAATGACAGATTATAGGTGTTGAGCCTTCCAGTCAATGCTGGTAAAAATGACAAATTGGTAGTACTTGTATAGTCTACTTGTAAACACCAACCTAGGGATTATCAGAGTCGTATTTACTGCTCTTGAAATGAATTGTTAAGTTTTGAAGAATTGAAATTGCATGACATTATTGAGCATGATGGTTTTCAAAGAGGAAGATGTGATTTTCTTTCAAAAGGGCATAGCATGGCATGTGCATTTCATCTCTTGAGACTTGTATAAAATGTATATACTTCATTAAGGATTTCCTATTAGGCTTTATACTCACCCTACGGGATTTTTGTGCAGGAAAAGATGTGGTGATGTCGCCTAACTAAAGGCAAGGAAATATATGTTGAGAGTACGAGACTCTCATTTTGTTGTGACTCTGTGTGTAAGCCAAGGGCAATATGTGTGTAGGTTTGAAAAACCGTTTTATGTAACCAAGCTCAAGCCTTGGAAACTTGTAAACCCTTGGGCGTATTTATTTGTTTATTTACTTGTTGTTAGATTAATGTATTGTTGCATGAAGAACTATTGTATCATGTAATGTAAGTTTGGAGATTTATATTCGGTTTTCCTTGAAAGAGCCATGATTGTTGTATTATCATTTGGGCTAGAAACTTGGGGCGTTACAAAAGGGGAAGCATCAGTAAGTGCTCAAGTACAAGACCCTTTCGAAGAAGTCAACTTAGGGGAAGGTTCTACATAGTAGCCCACCTACATCAGTGCTTGGCTAAGTCCCAGTGACTGGTAGTCCTAAAGCAATATAAGGATTGTTTTGCTTAGTCTTATAATGAACTGCTTGGACTGGACAGGTCATTAGTAGAATATAGGCTCCCAATGAAGTCTAATTTCAAGCCACATAAGTAGAAACCAAGACGGATGAGCCCTGAAGTGGTTCAAAAAGTGCAAGAGGAGATTCTTAGGCTCCTTAAGATAGGCTTCATTAGAACAACCAAATATGTTGAATGGTTGTCCAATATTGTGCCTGTGGTTAAAAAGAATGGCAAGATGAGGGTATGCATTGATTTTAGAAATCTGAATTTGACAACTCCAAAAGATGAATACCCGATACCTATAGTTGATCTATTGGTGGACAGTTCAGCAAGGCACAGGATTTTGTCTATGATAGATGGGCATTCTGGTTACAACCAGATCTGGATTGCAGAGGAGGATGTCCACAAGACAACATTTAGGTGTCCTAGGAAATTGGCACCTTCGAATGGGTTAAATGCCATTTGATTTAAAGAATGCTCGAATAACATATCAGAGGGCAATGAACACTATCTCTCATGATCTCATTGGAGAATACCTTGAGTGTTACATTGATGATATTGTTATAAAGTCCCAGTCTATGGAGGAACTCCTGGTTCACTTGACAGTAGCTTTCGAAAGAATGAGAAAGTTCAAGTTGAAGCTTAATCTTCTCAAATGTGCTTTTGGTGTATCAGCTAGAAACTTCTTGGGGTATATTGTGCACAAGAAGGAAATACAGATTGATCAGAATAAAGTCACAGCCATCATTGAGGCCAAACCTCATCAAGTAAAAAAGAATTATAAAAATTCCTTGGTCAGGTTAATTTCTTTCGAAGATTTATTTCTAATACTGCAAGAAAAATTAAAGTATTTTCTTCTTTGTTAAAGCTAAAATATGAAGAAGGGTTTGTGTGGACAACTGAGCATCAAACTGCTTTCGAAGGAATCAAAGCCTACTTGGCTAAGCCTCTAGTGTTGATGCCACCAAGGAGAGATAAACCCTAGAAGTTATACACTGCTGCGGTAGAAGATTCATTGGGAGTTTTTCTAGCTCAGGACAATGAAGAAGGCAAGAAACAAGCAGTTTATTATCTTAGTAGGTTTTTAAATTCTTGTGAATATAAATACTCAGTTGTAGAAAAGCTGTGCCTAACATTGTACTTTGTAGCAATGAAATTAATATATTATCTTTTTCCTACTGTTGTCTTGGTAATTGCAACCACAAACTTTGTTAAATACATGTTATCTAGACCTATGCTAGGAAAAATAATTGGCAAATCGATATTAGCTCTATTAGAATTTCATCTAGAATATGCCCCCCCCAAAAGGCAGTAAAAGGACAAGTTTTGGCTAACTTTTTGACAGACCATCCATGTCAAATGAAAATCCAAAAGATAATAGACTTTAGTATGGTCAACGTTGAGTCATGGCAAATGTGGTTCGATGGATCAAAAGCCAATGGTCTAGTTGGAATTAGTGTTGTGATTAAATTACCACAGGGGGCAGAAACCAGACATGGTTTTAGAGTTGATGAAACTACTTGTTCCAATAACCAAGCTGAATATGAAGCTTTAATAATAGGACTTGAGATACTCATTAGATTACAGGCTCATGCAGTTGATATATTTGGAGATTCTTAATTGGTAATCAACCAACTAAAGGGAATTTTCAAATGTCAAAGTACAAACATGTTACCATATTATGTTGCTGCATTGCATTTGCTTTCTCAGTTTCAGATAGCCAATGTGACTTATATCCCAAGATTCATAAATCACAAGGCCAATGATGTAGCCCAAAAGGCCTCGAATTTTAGAAGAAAGGGTGACACCGAAGTGAACATAAGTCAAGCAACATATCAAAAGTTAATACCACCTTTGGCTAAAAGGGGTATCATGGTAGAAGTTAACTAGAATAACTTAGAAGAGCATGATTGGAGATATACAATCATTCAATATTTAACTGGCCCTTCTTTGAAGGCCGGTAGAAAAATTAAATTACAGTCCATGCAATATATAGTGTATGGCAATGCTCTTTACAAAAGGGGAGCAGATGGATTTTTGTTGGATTGTTTAGGGCCAAAAAAAGCAGTGACTGCCATGGCTGAGGTGCATGAAAGTATTTGTGCTGCCCATCAGCCTGGTGTGAAGATGAGATGGTTGCTTCGAAGGCATTCCTACTATTGGCTAACCATTCTTAGGGATTGCATAGAGTATGCAAAAAGATGTCACACATGCCAAAAGCATGGCATGATAAGACATGTGCCAATAGCTGATTTGCATGCAATAGTGAAGCCATGGCCATTTAGAGGATTGGTAATGGATATGATAGGAAAGATATATCCACCCTCTTCGAGGCATCATTGTTTCATTCTAGTGGCCACAGATTACTTCACTAAATGGGTCAAAGCTAAGCCTTCTAAGGCTGTGGATCAAACTGAGGTTATCGGCTTTATCAGAGAATTAATCCATAGGTTTGGCATCCCTCATACCATAACTATAGATAATAGGACTGTGATTAATGGAAAGATGGTGAAGTCTTTCGCAACATAATTTGGAATTAGTCTTATTAATTCTACCCCCAATTATGCACAAACAAATGGTCAAGCTAAATCATCTAACAAGTCCTTGAAAAAAAGAATACAAAGAGTTGTAAAAGATAATCCCAGAGATTGACATAACTTGTTGTTAGATGTGTTGTGGGCTTATAGGACTTCTCCAAGGTCAAGTACAGAGATCACTCCTTATGCCTTAGAGTATGGATGATGCAGTGTTGCTCGTAAAAATTAATATTAAGTCCTTGAGGGTAAAATGTCAAGACCAATTAATGACTGAGCAATATCATCAAAGCATGTTTTTAGAGATGGAACATGTGGATAAGGCCAGAATTTTAAACAATATCCTCTTCCAAAAGAAAAAGACAGCCAGAAACTATAACAAGAAAGTCAAGCACATAAGCTTTAATGAAGGAGACTTGGTATGGAAGACAATACTGTCAATAGGAATCAAGAATCATAAATTTGGAAAATGGTCACCTAGTTGGGAAGGACCGTATCAAATTCATAGTCTTTCTAGGGGGAGCATACCATTTGAGAAATCTAAATGAATATGTGCATCCCAAGAAAATCAATGGTAGGTATTTGAAACCTTATTATCCAACTGCGTGGGAAACACAAGAAGTGTGAGAAATGCTAAGAGTAAACAAAAAAAAAGGGAAGGGGGCATGAAACACTTAAATAATAAATAAGGATTTCATTTCATAATGAACTAAGTACATGCAGCCACAAATTGGCCCAAAAATCAATACAATGTTTTAGTTGTTCCCTTACAATTGATTCTCTACTCCTAAAGGATGCGAATAACTAAATGGCTGTAGCCATGTCCTGCTTTCTGTCAGCCAGTCATTGGTTAGTAATTTGCAACTTTTTAGCATTTCGACCCAAGGCTAAATTTACTGCTTTGGGCTTTCTTCTCCAAGAGTTGGGTCTGAAACTGGAAGGCATAAGAATGTTGTCCCTTTAATTCAAACACCTCAGCATGTATATGTGAGACAAACTCCTTATCTTTCAGCAGTTTCTCTTCAGCAGCTCTGGCCATCTGGCAGATATTGGCATAAAAATCTAAAGTGGCTGCTGCTTGGGATAAGTGACTTGAGAAAGCCATGTTGGACTGCTCAAACACTTTGCAGCACTTAAGGAAACCATTTTTAATAATAGGCTTTTGTAAGGCTTCAAATGGAATCCTTGAGAATGATTACAGTAGGTCCAAGCAAGTTCCCAAATCGACCCGAGGCAAAGAAGCTTCAGTAGTAGTTGAAGAGCTCTCAATAATTTTCAAAAGAGAGTTTGCAAGGACCAATGGCTCAGTCTCACTACTTGGTGCTCGAACTGGTGAAGATATGCCAAATAAGTTGGCCAATCGAGCCTTGAAGATGTCCAGCTCTTTCTCTAACATTGGCAATACAGAAGAATCACTGGTTGAAGGAAACGATGGAAACCTAGGGGTAAGAGAAGGAGTGGAGGAGTCCCTAACAGTGTCTATTGTCCTAGCCACTAGCAAGTCAAGAGAAGAGGGACTCGAGCTAGATGGTAGGAAAGAATGGTAAGCCACCAGTGTTTTTCTTATGAGTACCAACTACCACTAAAGATGAAATGACAACTGGAATTCTCTCAGGTGATAAAGGAGAAACCAGGACTATAGGAGAAGTAAAATGAGATGAGATGAAAGATAGATGGGGCAGATATAGAGTTAAGCCTGGGCATAAGGAAGGTGTGATACTTTGCTTCAAAGAGGAAGGCATGGGAAGTGTAGAGTTGGAAAGTGGAAGCATCATCTGAATGGGCTCTATGCTCATTGGCACTTCAGTATGAGCCTTCCTTATTCCTTTTAAGGTTGAAGAAGCCAATATCGAAGGAGGAATGACTACTGCTACATTTTAGAAAACAGAAAGAAAGTTAATTTTTTGTTTAGTCCTAGAGAAGGAATCAAAAGGAATTAAGGAAAAATTACCAGCTTCAGAGGTTATGATGGTAATGATTGAAGAGTTGCGAAAGGCATAGAGCTCAGTAGTTTGTTTCTTCCTTGCAGCCTCCTTTTGTATTGCTTCAGCAGCAGCAGCCTCTTCTTTTTGCATTTGTTGCAGCCTCCTTTTCTCAGACTTCTAGAAAATGATAATTTCTTTGGAATGCTCTTGCTCCACTGCCTTGGCAGTTACCTCATGAGTAGGGTCCTAGAAAAAATCAGAAGGAAAAATTGTCATTTTCTTCCTCCTCTTAAGTGGAGTTTCTTTTTCCTTTGCTGCTTCCTCCTCTTCTGCAAGAGTTTCAGGTGCCTCTTCTTCAAGATCAAGCAAGAGTTTCATTTTCCTCTGCTGTTGCTGCTTGCCCTTAAGAATGCTCAAAACTTGAGCTCTCTGAGGAGAGTTTTCTTGTAGAGCTCTTGCACCAACAATAGAAGCTATAAATAAATAAGCAAGGCATCATAAAAGAAGAGAAAGGGAAAATAAAAATGCATACCTTTCTTCAAAGTAGCTCTGGTGATTCTTGGAGGAGGTAAGGCAGTAAGAGCAGACATAGAGACAGTAGGAGTAAGAGTTGGAATGATAGGGGCAGTGGAGGCAATAGTAATTGTCCCAGTCTCTTTGGACTTAACTTGAGAGGGCACGTCTAGCCCTACTAACAGATCCCGATCAGAGATAGCCAGGAGCACCTCCATATTGGTTGTCCACCAATTCTGGTACCTCCTCAATGTAGTGCTATATAGGATGAAGAGAGTGAACCTGAATTCGACCAAGTCTTGTATCAACTTGGAAGTTGCCTCATCCAGCCTGGTTCTTGGCATCTTCAGCTCTCTGGTTGCAAGATTAGAGTTAGTTTGGTTGCAGAGAGGGACAGGACTTCCTTGAGTATGCTCAAATTGCCTAGCAAATTGGGCAAGGCAATAGGGTTCAGTAATACACTTATAAGCTCGAAAGTTCAAGGTACCAATGTAGAGCTCCCTTGGAATCAAAATCGAGGCCCACATATCTCTTTGCATGGGGTTGGAGCAGGTGCTATCAGCCAGGAAAGTCTTCAGCCATGTTGGCCCTGTGTTAGCTGCAGCTGCAAAGGGGCAAAAGAAGGTAGAAAGAGGGGAAGCAAGAAGTTGATGGAAGAAAGTAAGGTAATAAGCAAAGCTAGAAGGGTAGAGTGAAACTCTGGCATACTTCATTCCATAAGTGGTAGGGTCTTGCACCAAGAATCTCAAGCACTTGGAATGTAAGTCAGTGAAGTAAGTGAAAAGCCAAAGTTACAACACCTAGAGTGGTCCTCCTTGGTTGGCATCGAGGGGCTTTTCATAAAAATGAGAGCAAGCTCTATATACATGACCCAATACATAAGGAGCTAAGGATATCTTCTTAGCCGAAGCAAGAGCCTTGGCAAGAGGGGCGAATTTAGGCATAATCCTCTGTGAGGAGGTACGTAATAAAAATTTGCACAGCCTATATAAGAGAAAAGAAAAGAACTCCCGATCGGTCACAGGACCTTCCTTTTTATTCTCAAACTTCACAAAATCACTAAAGGAAGAAGTCAGAAGGGGAATACAATAAGGAACATTAAGATTAGGATAATCATGACCGAAATGAGTACCAGTGGGTGATAACCCTAGAAGATGGCACATGTCAAGGACAATGGGGTCCATCATGCCACACCAAAATTGAAAAAAAATTGAAAGATGGGTTCCAAAAACAAAGAGCAACAAGTATGAGAAAATGGTCTTCAAGAATGGAAAACCTAGCTAGTCGAAGGGCGTTAAAGAGGTAGAGTACTTGAAGGTCCAGCATCCTAGTAGGAACAACTCGGTCATACCATTCTTCCCATTCTGGCCTCAATGTGGGCTAGAAGCAATGGGGACGGTTCATTTTCCAGCTTCTCCAATCAAGGCCATCCTCGTAAATGAGGCATTGATCCTCTAAGCGCGAATACAGAACAGGGAGTTGGGTGGGAGTTTCTCTAAAAATGGGTCTAAGAAGAAACTCCTCTTGAGCATGGTATTGGGGAATAAAGATATACCCATCGATAGCACACCATTCACCGGCCTTGTATTTGTCACATTCTTTGTTGATGATTCTTCTCAAAGCCACAGATGGGCTCATATGCTCGACGACTGGTATTTTGGAAGAAGAAGCCATTAGCAAGGAATTGAAAGAAGAAAGTGAGCGGAAGAACAAAGAGCTGCAGCTAGGAGCAACATGAGTGAAAGAGAAACTTTGGATAAGCGTATAGATAAAGCACGAGAAGAGGGGGTTTCAAACCTTTCTATCCAAAGTCACCCATTTAATATAACGAGTTAAATGGACCCAGGTTCTAACCCATGCGTGATTGAGGCTTTTATTTTAAAATCCCTGAGAACACAAGGAAGAAAACTATCTCTGAGCCAGTATGTAGATACCTTAAGAAAGAGGGAAACACATTTGAAACACCCAGTTTGGCTTCGAAAATTGTTAGTTAGCTTCAAAGCCAGTTTTCAAATACTTAGCTTAGCTTTGAAAATAGGTAGTTGGCTTCGAAGCCAATCTTATACCTTGAATTCAAGCATAGTTAAGATTTGTTCACTTCAGGAATCCTGGAGGTGTGCTTTTAGACTTTCCAAGAAAGGAAGTTTCCTTCGAAGGGATATTTGTAGTGACCTATGGTTAGAATATGGTTCTAGCCTATTCTTTTAGCATAGATAAGCACTAAGGAACCAGTTCTTGGTTAAGCAATATAGAAAGTCCAAAGGCCAAAGGACTTATCTTACACTTTTGCTTATATAAAGCCTTTCGAAGGCAAATATGGCCATTCTTAAGAGAAATTTCATGCTTCGAAATACCTGAGCCAAGCCTCGAAGCAAGATTGGTTAGTTCAAAGCTATTATTCACATAGATTATATCAACCATACGATTAGAGTGTGAAAACCTAAGATAAATATTATCACTCCTATGAGGAATTTTATGATTCGAAGCATTTGAAACCAGGAATCAAAGTAAGTTGGTTGTTTCGAAACTGATGTTTAAAGATTACATAGACAAAGTAAGGAATAAGGTCATATTCGCCACGCATTCGATCATTCAATTGGAATATAAAACCAGATCGTGACAGATGAGATTGAAAGAACCTATTTTTATTAATATGCAATATTTACATTGGGAAAACCTGCTTGGTTATATTCTCAATTTCATAGAAATAACGAATGAACAAAGTCACAAGATCATGAAATTTTGTCCAGCAAAATTCAATAAATACATACTCTTTTCCTAACCTATCATCCTATCTAAATTCAGTTTATCTAACTGATGAGCTCTTAGTTGGAAGAAGAGATGCTAGGCCTTCATTTCAAATTCTATTTGTTTAAGAGCCTTCTCTGTTTCATCCATTCCTCTTTCCCCGTGTGCATAGCCCATAATGGCATCTTCTCCATACTCTAAATCTTGGTTCTTAAAGTCTTCATATTTTTCAAGAAGATTCTCTGCTTTATACTGAATTTGAATACCAGCAGCAGAGGTGTTCTCCAACAACTCACTGGTAATAGAAGCGTTTGTGTGCCATTTGAGTAGAAGAGGAAATTGATCCAAGAAAGTATGCAGCTCTGCCTGGGCTATAGGGTTAACGATGTGGCTTCTAGAGATAATATCATAGGACCACAATAAGTTATTGTGAGGAATGTCATCTCAAAGGACCTCAAAGGATAAATGGGAGAAAGCAACAAACAGAGTCTGGGCCCTATACTGTTGGTATAGCATTAGGAAGAACTGGAGCTTAGTAGAGAGCAAAATGCTGGCTCTCGAAGAGAGTGAGTTTCAGTTCTTTAACCCAGTTAGGATTTGAGGGCAGGGAAGGAGCAGTTGGGCCCTTTCCAAATGAAGGTGGGATCTCAGGCTTGTTTACGCATTCTAGCCAATTAGAGGAGTAGAGTTTTGTTTTTTTGGCTAGGAGTGCAGGACTGATTCCCAAGGCCTCAACAGGATGTGGAGTCCTTCGCACTACTCTGAACGGCAAGGTAGAAGTATACCAGGCCGAAAGCAAGTTGTTTTCAAGGCTACGAAGACGGTCGAGGGGAACGTATGGATGTATTGGTCCTGTTTGGTGTAGCTATTAAAACAAATTATAAATTATAGCTTAACATATTATAGATTATGACTTTAATCAGAAGCTGTTAATCTGTTTGGTATACCTGTTGGATTATAGATTTAAGTTGCTGAGTAATGTTTGTTAAATAAGCTGTGAAGTAGCTTTTTCAATTAACTTTTATTTTTTTATTATTTACTCTTTGTCTACATTTCTCATAAAAAATAATAATAATATTTTATAGTCCGTTTGGGTCTTTTTCTATTTTTAAAAAAATAAAAAATAAAAAAATCTAAGAGTATAACCATGAATTAACATATCCACAGCAAAAGCTGATAATCAGAAGCAAGGGATGAGCAGCTTCTCAGAATCAACTTTTTTGACTTAAAATAAGTTGTTAGAATCAGAAGCTGTTTGAAATAAGTTTAAACAAATAGTCCAAAATAACTTTTCAAAAGCCAGAAGCCATAAGTTGGCTAAAAAAAGCTCCACCAAACACCCCCATTACAAAACTGGGCATGGAGGTGTAGACACTCCATTTTTTACCGCCCTTTCAACTTGGGCACCATCACTTACACACCCAATGATGAATGTATATGCTTGTCAAATGCTTAAAAGTCCTCAGCGGAATAACACAGCTCTGAGCCTCAAAACCCTGTAAACCTTATACCTTGTTTTTCCACCAAAACTCCATCCTTTCAAACCTGAAAAACCTGGGACCTACAGGCCCATTTTTGTGGGCGGTCCCTTTTGGCTGCCGACCACCCTTGTGCCTTGCTGGCCAAGTGCATGGCCGACCAAAATTGGTGGCCTGCTAGCCACAAGTGTGTTTTGTAGATATTTTCTGCAGCTGTTTGCATAGATGTTTGCATCTACCTACACGTGTATGGATGGATGTTTCTAAAGAAGTGTGATATTTTTCTATAAATAGAGGACCTCCCCTTTCATTTTTGAAGGTTAGAAAAATTAGAGCAAAATTAATTTTCTCTTTCTACAATTCTCTCTCTCTCTCTTGAAATTTCTTGAGCTTTTGCCTACACACTCTTAACCAAACCTTGCCATCTTTGAGCTAAGGTACTTTTGAGTCTACTTTGAACTCTTGAGGGTGTGTATGTGTTGAATTGTTGTTTAAAAGTGTTCTTCTCTTCAAAAGGTATAATGCTTAGCTTGTTTCATTAGTTTAGTTGCTTCTTTTCCTACTGTTTTTTTTTTATTGTTTTTGGGCTGTATAAACTCTGTATTTTTGGGCTGAAACTTGTGGTGTAAGGTTTTAAAGGATGGAGGGGTAGTTCACATTTCTTTCCACATTGCTTCTCTAGCATTTACCCTTGTGTTTCCTACCTTTACAATATCTTTTTTTTGAGCTTTTAAATACTGAATTTTAGAGTTATTTCAGTGGCTAAAAACATGTTTTGAAGTCTAAAATTGAAGGGGCTAGCCTCCCCTCCTTGTGTCTTGTTTACTAGCTTACATAGCTTCGTGTTGTAGCTTACTATTTTAGCTTTTTTTTGGTCTTAATTCCAACACTTCTTTTGCATATTTTAGGACTGTTTTAGGTGTTCATTGCATTTATGCTTTGTTTTGCATGCTTGTAGTTTAGTTGTCCTCACAGGTTTGGTGTTTTAGGCCTTAGCCACTAACCTATTTGAGTTGATAACATTTATTTCTTGCTTTTCTTACTTGTGATCACCTCTAATCATCTCATCAACCTTCTTCATTTCTTGGCTTTTTATTTGCTTTGAGAGCTGTTTCAAACTGATTGTTGTTGTAAGCTTGAGGTAGAGTTTATCATGCTTAATAGTTTAATCCCTTTTAAGGGTTCATTATCAACAGCATAACACCTCTCTCATGCCTTAAACTAACCCTTGGTTGGCACTTTCCTCCATTAGAGGACTTAATATTTACCTTTGGACTTAATGAATTAAAGAATGGGAAGGTAATTAAAATGGAATAATAAAACTTGGACTAAAATGATGCAAGATAATAACTTGGTTTGGGTTCAATTGGACATTAATTGAACCCTTGAGTCATGAGTTGTTTTATACTCATTCGTGATGAAAACGGTTCAAGAGTCATTGTCAACCATTTCCCTTAATCATTCATGATAAGGAGGAGGTTTAAGAGTCTTTATTTGAGCATTTATTGAAAGTGTACCCTTTGGTTCATAGGCCATCATGCAATGAAATTGCCTGGATTGATGGCTTGTGAATCAAGTTTACTACTCCTTTGAGTCGTCTGATGATAAGGAGGGGTAAAGCGTACAAACATCCCTTGAGAATACCCTGTTTTTGCTCTGTTTGTCCTCTGTTGCAGTAGGAAGGGCCAGACTCCAGTGGCTGGCCGGCCACTTTTCCTGGATGACAAAGGCATCTGGCAGCAAGACAGTGGCCTTTTTCGAGTGGAAATCCGTGCATGCATGAGCATTCCTCATTTCCCGAGGTGAAGTAATTAGAATAGCTAGCTTAGTACTTCTGTTGTATTCATGTAATTAATTAGTTCATTTTGATTTGTAATTAATTAATTAGTTAGTTAATTTGTTGTAATAATTAATTAGCTAGTTTAGTTGATTATTTCATTCGGTTTGTAATTCGTAGTAATTAGCTAAGCTAGTTAGTTTGGCGCAAATGTTGTAATAACATGTATGTTTTCCAACCCCACATCTTTCTCCCTTTTATTTACCTGTTTATGATGGTTAGTTTAGAAGCATCATGTTTTATTTAGCATCTCTCATGTTTGCATCGACTTGTATTGCATGCATTGAGACTCGGCGCATCATTCTAACTTGCATCGTTAGTTAAATGCCTCTTTGAATACGTGCTAAGACCGCATGCTATCAAATTGATTCATATGCCATATTAGTAGCTGAGCCTAGTGATTGCATATCGCATGCGTTGCATTAGTCATATTACATTAGTTAGGATCATGCATTTTTTCAAACTCTTTTGTTTATTTTGACTTGGAGTACTAGGTGAGCTTTTACCCGCTTTAGTATATCGCATGAGTATGATTGTTATCATATCCAACATGTTCACCATGAGGCTAATTGCTTAAATGATATAACTGTTTGAATGACTATGGATGAAAGCTAGTTGCTTGACTTGGGATAATTTGATTAATGTCCATTTTAGCCTACTTTTTCAAGTGGCAAATTCACAAAAAAAATTTCAAATAAAACATGAAATCAAATGTTCCAATTCTTGCAAAAATTAGTCTATACTTGTGTGAGTAACATAGTAATATAGCTAATAATCGAAATAAGAACATATAATGTAAATAAGAATCACATCATGAATAGTAGAGGCCGATCTTTGATCGAGCGAGCGGAGGTGCTCAATTTATGACCTTTCCCTCTCGTACCTAAGTTTCTGAGCCGAGATAATTTTGGTGATGATGGACACGTGGCCTTTGGCATAAGTCATGGGTTTCCTAAATTTCTCAACAATATTTAGGTGGCAACTCTGTATCTGGCAAAACAGTCCATTTTTGTCATTTTGATTCGAAATTGACTTTCTAAAAGATTTGTCGGATTTGAACTCTTTGGTGTTAATCTATTTCATATTGCACTTGTGAGATCAGATTCAGAACCGCGGGAGTCCGAACTGTAGGGCTTATCATCTTCCAAAATGAGCACGAAAAGTCAAGCTACAAGAGGGATGAATTGCAGTGGGATCATTGCATTCGGGAAATCGATGGTGGATTCGTTCTCTTGTTTGAATTTGAGTGGGTGTGGGCCAAGAATCCCAACCAGTATTTCTAGAGGACGATGAAGCAACTTCATCTCATGCAGAGAGCTTTGGAGCAGATAAAGAGCTTCCAAGATCCATTTGTGCAAATGCTTGGTCCAGAGGTTCATATGGTGCAAAAGCTTCCATAACTTATATAAATGAGGGAAAATAAATTTGGCCAATAAATGCATGAAGGTTCTTTCGAGGTCGGACATCATCGTCAAATACCTTCTCATATGCTCGATCAATGTAAGAGAAAGCTTGATTGGCTATTGGAGATGTATTAGACTCTTTGTATTCACAGATCATGGAGGGAATATTCAAAGCGTAAGAAAGGATTTAATAAAGTTCAGTGCTTTATTTCTAAGAAGACAGCTATTCTTCAGCCAAGTCCATGCAAGTTCTAAGACGTGGACAAAGTGCACTAATCCACTAATATCACCAAGTATTGGGTATATTAGTGCGAGGGTAATGTTGACTATATATTTTGTAAAAACCAATCATAACTTGACACGTGGCACGTGAAGAGCAATTTGGAGAGTTAATAAAAGTCTCCAGTCAAAGACAGACACGTGGCAGATCATATTAGTAATAATGGATCTGCGCAGCACTGGAATAGCTAGAGGGTGCAAGGTGATGTGGCCTAACGATTACTCATAAATTCAAATTCAAATTCAGGAGGGAAGCTTAACTGCAAGAATGGCATAGTGGGGTTAAACTGTGAAAGGACATGATGTAACGCCCTCAAAATAATAACATTAAACCCACAATATAGACATGCATTGATATATAAAAGATCCACGTTCTTCTATTCATCAAAGTTTCATTACAAAAAGTATTACATGTTAACAACAAAAGCAAATGCCCTAAGGGCCTACAGCTTTCCAAGTTAACACTTGGTTACAAAAAAAAGAGTACTAACTCATTTACACATTAAGCCCTTAGCTTAAATTTATAAGTAATACATCAGAAAGAAAGACAACAAAAAGTCTGCCCGCCTCTAGCCTCCCAAGCTATGTCCTTGCAGGTGGTATGCTACCTGTACCTGAAAATGATATTCCCATATAGGGTGAGCCATAGCCCAGTAGAAACATACTAAACCAAGTATGAACAACGACTAAAAGATTAGCACTTGATAGATGGCCAACACTGGTACTTCCACTTACAACACTTTATAGTTTCGTTTTCCTTTTCTTTTAAATTCTCAATTTATAACCATGGCTCAGAACCTAGCCAAACAACTTAGATGAGACGGTAACCCATATTACACTTTTTCCCATTTCATATTAAATAAGCATACTAGCTATATCAACACATTAACAGATATGCATAAGAGCACTATCATACTTCCAAAGACAAGCTTATGAGCTGTGTCAACACATCACTAGATAAGCATATGAGCTCTATCTATGGAGTCCATCCCCTATCTCCTCCCAACAACATCCGGTTTAGAGATCCATCCCCTATCATCCCCTAAACCGTCGAGTACATCCCTTATCTCCTCCAACACAACACAATGCATATAAACAATAATTATACACATCCCAAATCAATACATAAAGTTAATGTATTCTTTTAACCGTCATACTCAATGACATATTTCAATGATTAGTTTTAGCTTGCCTAATCATCATGCATTGTCTACAACAATCAAGACTATCTTCCACTGATAGTCCAAAGCAGTTATTTCTATACAGAATATAAATGCAACAAATGGATATATATAATCAACATTACCACATCAATTCCTCATTTCTCACAATTAATTATACAAATTAATTCACCAACGTAATTAGGACATTTTTCACAATTAACATTACAACCCTTAGGTTCCATTTCTCTATGCCAAACATGCATCTAGGTGTATTATAATTGAAGCCCCAACTTTTGTAAATTTACACAAAGGCCCAAAGTTTTCCAAAATTGCACAACAACTCCCAATATATCAAAATGCTAAAATTTAAAGACAAAGCTCATAAAGAGGAGTAGGGTATTCCTACCTCAAAGTTTGAGCCAAAGATGAGATGAAGACCAAAACCCAACGTGCTCCAAACCCAAAGATTTTCAGATTAAATCGAAGCTCTCAACACCCTCTACCTTTTTAACAAAGCATCAAGGGTAGATTCACACTAGAAGGAGATGATTTCTTAGAGAGAAGGCAAGTCTAGAGAGAGAAGGTCTCAGATCTAGGGTTTGAAGATGATAAAGTTTTGAAAAAGTGATGTTTAACTCGGCTGCTGCTAACTGATATAAACAGGCTCGCTCGAGCGACCAGACATAGAAAACCATCGATCGAGCCAATAAAGTCTCGCTCGAGCCAAAAACTTAAAATCACGCTCGAGCGACAAAATGCTCGCTCGAGCGAAAGACAACCAGACTGCTCGAGCGACGGAAAGCTCGCTCGAGCCAAAAATCACAGTGTTCAGGTCCAGCACCAAACGCAGTCGTTCGCTCGAGCGAAGAAACCCTAGATCGAGCGAAGGATCTAAAACACTGCTCTCGCTCGAGCGAAGTAAAGCTCGCTCGAGCCAAAAACTACAGCTCTCAGGTCCAACTGAGACGCAGACGCACGCTCGAGCGAAGAATCCCTGGCTCGAGCCGCCAGACACAAAACTCAACTCTCGCTCGAGCGACCAACTCCTTGTTCGAGCGAAGGTCTAAAAATCTAGACAGCAACACTTGGCTCCCAAACACAACCAACCTGTAACAGACCTGCCCAACACATCCTATAACTCAACTACAAGGTTGGAAAGGATGTAAACAAGATAATAATCAACTACTAACATCCACGGACACACGTCCGGATCACTGTACAACAAGGGGTAAACCCGGGATCGCTATAACCTCCCCCCCTTAAAGAATTTCGTCCCCGAAATTAAGAACAAGTTTTCGAAAACAGGTTTTTCTCCATTTTACACAATGTTACAATTCAACACTAAACAGCTTGACCCATTACCGGCCATTCCATCTCTTATCAAGAGGCATTTCACAATACATATATTTCAACATGCATTTTCTTTCCATTTCAACCATCACCAACATACATGGTTCACAATTCATATCATAAGCAACAATCATGATACATTTCCATTTCTACTATATATTCAACATATACAATGTTACACTAACTTCCATTTGAGGCAAGTTTCCAACTACTTTCATTAACTAAAACATGCACCATGTTTTACAACTTAAGACATATTTAATGATCTTAAAGTTCAACAATACATCAATATATATAGCATATGTTCAAGCATCCAGAAACAGGTCCGGATATTTCTCTTGGACCTCCAATTCACGTTCCCAAGTGGCCTCCTCCACTCCGTGATGTTTCCACAAAACCTTCACCAAAGGAATGGTCTTGCCACGCAGGACTTGATCTCGTCTATCCAAGACCCGAACCGGTCTCTCTTCATACGAGGCATCCTCATCTACCTCTAAGTCGGTCCAATCCAATACATGTGATGGATCCGGCTCATATTTCCGAAGCATACTCACATGAAACACGTCATGAACCCCGGATAACTATGGCGGTAAAGCTAAACGGTAAGCGACCTCGCCAATCCTCTCAAGGATCTCAAAAGGACCAATAAATCGAGGGGATAACTTCCCACTCTTCCCAAACCTCATCAATCCCCGCCTAGGTGATTTCTTCAGAAAGACATGATCACCTGTCTCAAATGCCAAAGGCCTCCTCCTACGGTCAACATAAGATTTCTGACGACTCTGGGCTGTAACAAGCCTCCTACGGATAAGCTCAACTTTCTCCGTCGTCTCCCTAACCAACTCTGGACCCAACAAAGGCGTGTTACCCACCTCGGTCCAACAAACCGGAGACCTACAAGGTCGGCCATACAAGGCCTCAAACGGTGCCATACCGATACTAGACTGAAAGCTGTTGTTGTAGGCAAACTCTACCAATGGTAAGTGCCTCTCCCACGTCCCACTAAAGTCAAGGACACAACCTCGAAGCATATCCTCAAGGATCTGAATAGTACGCTCGGACTGCCCATCGGTCTAAGGATGATAAGCTGTACTAAAGGTCAACTTAGTGCCCAAAGCACTCTGTAAACTTTGCCACAACCTAGCAGTAAAGCGAGGATCTCTATCTGAGATGATCGTCACTGGGACCCCGTGCAATCTTACTATGTCCCGAATATACAAGTCGGCAAGATGATCTACTAAATCTCTCACGCGTATAGGAATGAAGTGCGCCGACTTAGTCAACCGGTCTACAACCACCCAAATAGCATCACTACCCCGCTGAGTCCTCGGAAGACCTACAACGAAGTCCATAGTGACGTGTTCCCACTTCCACTCGGCAATAGGCAAGGGTTGCAACAAACCCGCTGGCCTCTGATGTTCAGCCTTCACTTGCTGACAAGTAAGGCACTTAGACACGAAAACTGCTACATCCTTCTTCATACCTCGCCACCAAAACTGACGACCCAAATCCCGATACATCTTAGTACCTCCCGGATGCACCGCAAGGCGCGAATGATGGAACTCTCAGAGTACTTCCTCTCGGCAAGACTCTGGCACAAACAAACGGTCTCGGTATCTCACACTCAGGTCGGGATACACCGTCAAACCCTTCTCAACCTTCCCACTGGAGATCTTCTCTCGGAGAGATTCTACCCCTAGGTCACCTCTCTGTGACTCTAACACTCGAGTCACAAGTGTAGGCTGCGCAACAACAGAAAACAAGGCCGCAGTCTTAACGGATTCGCTCAGTAGCAAATCAAACTCGCTAAACGCTCCCAACATTTCCCACTCTCGGATGGCTATATAAGCTACATCGCCTATGGATTTCCTGCTAAGAGCGTCGGCCACAACATTAGCCTTCCCCGGATGATAATGCAACTCAAAGTCGTAATCCTCAATAAACTCCATCCACCTTCTCTGCCTCAAGTTCAAGTCTTTCTGTGTAAACAGATATTTCAGACTCTTATGATCCGAGAACACCTCGAATCTCTCACCATAAAGGTAATGCCTCCAAATCTTCAAGGCAAAGATGACAACCGCTAACTATAGGTCATGCGTAGGGTAGTTCTTCTCGTGTATTTTAACTGACGTGAGCCATAAGCTACCACTTTCCCCTCTTGCATCAACACACAACCCAAACCATCTCGTGAAGCGTCACAATAAACAGCATAACCCAACCCTCTCTCCGGAATAATCAAAACCGGAGCGGTGGTCAATCTAACCTTCAACTCCTGAAACGACTTTTCACAAGTCTCACTCCATACAAATTTGACTCCCTTCCGAGTCAATCTAGTCAACGGCGAAGCTAATCTGGAGAAATCTTTCACAAACCGCCGGTAGTACCCAGCCAATCCCAGAAAACTGCGGATCTCAAACACACTCTTTGGCTGTGCCCAATCTACCATTGCCTCAATTTTGGATGTGTCAACAGATACCCCTTCCCTGGAAACTACATGGCCTAAGAACTTGACTTCCTTTGGCCAGAACTCACACTTCCCAAACTTGGCATATAGCCTATGGGCTCTAAGTAACTCAAGCACCACTCTCAAGTGCTCCTCGTGCTCCTCCTCTGAAGGTGAATAGGTAAGAATATCGTCTACAAAAACGACTACAAAACGATCCAAGAATTCCCGGAAGATCCGGTTCATCAAGTCCATAAAGACTGCCGGTGCGTTGGTAAGCCCAAATGGCATTACCAGAAACTCATAATGGCCATACCGCGTACGGAATGCCGTCTTCGGAATATCCTCCTCCTTGACCCTCAACTGGTGGTAACCCGATCTCAAGTCTATCTTAGAGAAACAATAGAAACCCTTCAACTAGTCAAACAAATCATCTATATGGGGCATAGGGTACTTATTCTTAACTGTAACCCGATTCAACTTCCGGTAATCGATACACAATCTCAAGGCACCATCTTTCTTTTTAACAAAGAGGGCCGGTGCTCCCCACTGTGAGACACTAGGACGAACAAAGCCCTTATCAAGCAATTCCTGAAGTTGAACTTTCAATTCAACCAACTCTGCTGGAGCAAAACGGTAAGGTGCCATGGAAATCGGCGCCGTGCCGGGCACTAGATTAATAGAGAACTCAATCTCTCGGTGAGGTGGCAAATTAACAAGATCTTCGGGAAAGACATCCGAGTACGCACAAACCACCCTTGGCAACATAGTCTGGGTCTCATCCCACTCACCGCTCTCAAAGCTAGCAAGTAGACCACTAAGCTCCCTCCGCCCTCACGGATTATACCCCGGTGGCAAGACACTACCAACCCGGTCCCCCAAGAAATGGAAACACTCCCCGCTCACGGTACAACAAGTGACCCTCTGGCGGTAGCAATCAATAATTGCCCGGTATGACGATAACCAGTTCATACCCAAAATAACATCAAAGCCCTTCATGGGCATAACTACAAAAGCGAACGGAAGCCTATGATCGTCGACCTCTATATCACAACCTCTACATCCATGTTTCAAAATCAACTCACCCCCAATAGGTGACACAACACAAATAGGAGATGCTAATAGTGCTAACTCCAACTCCAACACATATGCAAATGCAGCAAATACAAAAGAATGAGATGCACCCGTGTCAATCAACACTCTAGCAACCGAGTTGCAAAACAGAAAGGTACCTCTCACTACTGATGGAGCCGGCACTAGATCTGTAGCGACATACAAGATACACGCTACCAGGCCCCTCGATCCACCTCTAGGAGCATAGGATCGGACTGCTTGACCGAGACGACGAAGCTCTGGATTGGCCCTCGAGGCTCGCATGCATCGAAGCTGAACTCCTTGTGTCTGTCTAGAACCAGACGCTCCTGAAGTGGCACTTAAGCGTGGCGTAACCTCTTGAGTGCCAGTTGCACACTGTGATAGCAAGACAAGGGCTGCCCCCTACCCAAACTCTGAATCTGCGGTCTAGCTGAAGAAGAAGCAGCTCTCTGACCTCCGCCCTTCAGCGGGCAAACCGAAGCCTTGTGACCCAGCTGGCCACACTTGTAACAAGTGAACTCTCCCTGATTGCCTCTCCCCGAGCCTGCACTCGGCACTGGAAAGGTCGATCTAGAAACTCCACCCTGAGACTGCTGAGGGTTATAACCCCTCTGTCTCCTGCCATCACCCTGGCTCTCTTGGCCCCTCTTGGAGCCTCTATGCTTCTCCTCTTCTTCCTCCTGCATCATAAGCTCTATATGAGTTGCAGCATCCACCAGATGTCTATACTCTCGGATGTAAGACCCACCGACTCTCAACTTGAGGCCACGCCTCAACTTCTACTCAAACTCATAGCAACGGCGCTCCTCTGTTGCCACAAGTTCAGGTGCAAACCTGGACAAGCTAGTGAATGTAGCCTCAAACTCAGCCACAGACAAACCCTCATGTTTAAGCCGGTTAAACTGATCTCTCAGCTTCTTCCTAGCAACTGCAGATAAGAATCTCTCCTGGAAAGCATTTACAAACGCCTCCCATGTACCACCCACATGGACCTTCTTGTATTTCCACCATTGACCCGCATCTCCCTTCAGCTGAAAGGATGCCAAGGTCACCTTCAGTGCTTCGTCCTCAATGCCAAGCATTTCGAACGTCTTACTCATTTGTTCCAACCATTTATCTGCCTTAAGTGGCTCCTTTGGATCTCCGATGAATTCGTCCGGGTTAGACCGGAAAAACTCCCTCTTCAAGAAAGAAGGCCCTGCCTCAACTGCCTGATTTCCAGCTCTGAGAATACCTAAAGCTCCTGCTATCTCTCGGGCCAAGGCACTCATAGCTTGCTGACCCGCTGGCTCGGCCACGTTGGCTTGGCCAACTCCTTCCTGCACTGCCGAAATATCATCCGGTACGGGTACTTCCTGCCTCGCAGGCCTACCACGCCTAGCACCTCTTCCTCGTCCTGACATCCTAATAAAGGTAACACAGAACGTTAGCACATTCATAAATGTGCCGAAACTAAACACCCATGTCCTAATGCATGGACAACAGTAATTCACTCCACGTAAGCACATAAACATATAAGCACTTACGAATTTCATTTCCGGATAATGATAGTCCCAAGGCGTTACTAGAGTTCTAGTTAGAAACAACATTGATCAAGTGCTTTTCCAACAAGACTCCCAGGAACCCAAGGATCCAATCAACATCCTAGAAATTAAATCCCATACCCAAATAATCACATAAGCATGTTATCAATCAACACATGGTATATGACACTATACCTAGGTCTCTATCAAGCGAGACAAACCCATTGTGATCCTAATCACTTCCCACGTACCCAAAGTATTCAAACCCGGTACGCTCTGATACCAAGTTGTAACGCCCTCAAAATAATAACATTAAACCCACAATATAGACATGCATTGATATATAAAAGATCCACGTTCTTCTATTCATCAAAGTTTCATTACAAAAAGTATTACATGTTAACAACAAAAGCAAATGCCCGAAGGGCCTACAGCTTTCCAAGTTAACACTTGGTTACAAAAAAAAGAGTACTAACTCATTTACACATTAAGCCCTTAGCTTGAATTTATAAGTAATACATCAGAAAGAAAGACAACAAAAAACCTGCCTGCCTCTAGCCTCCCAAGCTATGTCCTTGCAGGTGGCATGCTACCTGTACCTGAAAATGATATTCCCATATAGGGTGAGCCACAGCCCAGTAGAAACACACTAAACCAAGTATGAACAACGACTAAAAGATTAGCACTTGATAGATGGCCAACACTGGTACTTCCACTTACAACACTTTACAGTTTCGTTTTCCTTTTCTTTTAAATTCTCAATTTATAACCATGGCTCAGAACCTGGCCAAACAACTTAGATGAGACGGTAACCCATATTACACTTTTTCCCATTTCATATTAGATAAGCATACTAGCTATATCAACACATTAACAAATATACATAAGAGCACTATCATACTTCCAAAGACAAGCCTATGAGCTGTGTCAACACATCACTAGATAAGCATATGAGCTCTATCTATGGAGTCCATCTCCTATCTCCTCCCAACAACATCCGGTTTAGAGGTCCATCCCCTATCATCCCCTAAACCGTGGAGTACATCCCCTATCTCCTCCAACACAACACAATGCATATAAACAATAATTATACACATCCCAAATCAATACATAAAGTTAATGTATTCTTTTAACCGTCATACTCAATGACATATTTCAATGATTAGTTTTAGTTTGCCTAATCATCATGCATTGTCTATAACAATCAAGACTATCTTCCACCGATAGCCCAAAGCAGTTATTTCTATACATAATATAAATGCAACAAATGGATATATATAATCAACATTACCACATCAATTCCTTATTTCTCACAATTAATTATACAAATTAATTCACCAATGTAATTATGACATTTTCCACAATTAACATTACAACCCTTAGGTTCCATTTCTCTATGCCAAACATGCATCTAGGTGTATTATAATTGAAGCCCTAACTTTTGTAAATTTACACAAAGGCCCAAAGTTTTCCAAAATTGCACAACAACTCCCAATATATCAAAATGCTAAAATTTAAAGACAGCTCATAAAGAGGAGTAAGGTATCCCTACCTCAAAGTTTGAGCCAAAGATGAGATGAAGACCAAAACCCAACGTGCTCCAAACCCAAAGATTTTCAGATTAAATCGAAGCTCTCAACACCCTCTACCTTTTTAACAAAGCACCAAGGGTAGATTCACACTAGAAGGAGATGATTTCTTAGAGAGAAGGCAAGTCTAGAGAGAGAAGGTCTCAGATCTAGGGTTTAAAGATGAGAAAGTTTTGAAAAAGTGATGTTTAACTCGGCTGCTGCTAACTGATATAAACAGGCTCGCTCGAGCGAAGACTTGGTCACTTGAGCGACCAGACACAGAAAACCCTCGATCGAGCCAATAAAGTCTCGCTCGAGCGACAAAATGCTCGCTCGAGTGAAAGACAACCAGACCTCTCGAGCGACGGAAAGCTCGCTTGAGCCAAAAATCACAGTGTTCAGGTCCAGCACCAAACGCAGTCGTTCGCTCGAGCAAAGAAACCCTAGATCGAGCGAAGGATCTAAAACACTGCTCTCGCTCAAGCGAAGTAAAGCTTGCTCGAGCCAAAAACTACAGCTCTCAGGTCCAACTGAGACGCAGATGCACGCTTAAGCGAAGAATCCCTGGCTCGAGCCGCCAGACACAAAACTCAACTCTCGCTCGAGCGACTAACTCCTTGTTCGAGCAAAGGTCCAAAAATCTGGACAGCAACACTTGGCTCCCAAACACAACCAACCTGTAACAGACCTGCCCAACACATCCTATAACTCAACTACAAGGTAAGAAAGGATATAAACAAGATAATAATCAACTACTAACATCCACGGACACACATCCGGATCACTGTACAACAAGGGATAAACCCGGGATCGCTATACATGATCAGCAATCATGCAGAGACATTTCGACAGTTGGAAACCTGCATCGACGGTTACCATTAAAGAGTATATATAGAAGATAAGGCCCCAAAATGAAGGAAATAGACTCAAATCCATAAACCAGTTTATTTACTTCGTTTTTCCTTTCCAGTTTTACATTTCTAGTTTTTTACATTTCCAGCATTTCAATTCCTGTACTGCATTTTATTTCCTAAGAACACTTTCCAATAGTCGTTACTGTAAACCTTTTTCAAGGCTGGGTCACTTCATTGTAAGTTCTTATTTACTCAATGAAATTCAATTTTTAGACTATTTTGTATCTGTGATCATTTATAATTTTCTTCTAAAATGCCACCAGTAACAGTTCTCTTCATTGAGGCTGAAAGAACTGCCACACAATCATCTGATAATTGGTTGACAATTAAAATTCTGTAAGAACTCATTGATCTTTGCCACCACGCTTTAAATTATGTAATTAACCTTTGAAATCCAAAAAAAACCAACAAAAGTTGAAGTGAAGATTTTATTAATGAAATTGTTAAATATGTTATTAACAATTTTAAGCCATTATAAAGTATACTTGTTAAAGCCCGTGGCTACATTTGATTGACACTATTATTATGTCTCTTGTTGCGATCTTGAGTTTGACTTTCTTTAAATTATTAATTGATACGTACTTACCATGTATACTATCCACAATCCCTAGAGACAAATGAAATTCTAATAAAAACTCAATTTTCATGCAAAAGATCAAATTCTTGAAGTGAAATGTAAATTCATAAATTATGCACATGTGAGTTCCAATTTCTCAAAATTCATGGAGTTTCCTCCTCAATTCTCAAGAGCCATGCCAGAAGGTAAACATATAAAGAAGATTTCCATGAAAACATGCCATGCATGTGAAGATTATGAGCTCATTACACTACAAAAATTCCAGTTTTTCACAACGGCAAAATGCCATCGCTAATACTCCTAATGCCGTCTCAAAAAAAATTTTAGTGACAGCAAATGACTTTTAGCGACGGCAAAGGAGGGTCACAACAGAGGATGTTGCTAAAACGTTTTAGCGATGGCGCCTTTTTTCTGCAACGACAAATGTTAGCTTTTGCGACAGCTTTTTACTATTGCCTATAATATGTAAAAATTAAGACTTTTTACGATGACAATGTTGTACCGTCGCTAAAATTTTTATTTGAGACGACAAAAAAATGCTGTCGCGATATTTTTTTTTTGCAACGGCATGACCTTTGTCACTAAAATTCTTTTGCGACGGCATTGTTTATGTTGCCAAACAGAATATATTTTAGCTTTAAAGTTTTTGCGACAATATGGTGCCGTCGCAAAACCCAAAAAAAAAAAAAAGCAATAAAATTATGAAAAATATCTAAATTACTTGTATTAAATGAAAAAAATTGAAAAAGAAACCAATAATTGCATAATAATATAAAAATTCCTGTATAGAAATAACAATTTCTCCATAATAAAAATATTCTTACATTCATAACTAGACATCAACAAAATTACTCCATTACATAATGTTGCATAATACATATATAATGTTTAAATACATAATGTAGTTCACAATTCAAAATAACATAAACCAAAAACAAAAGTTTTCCTCATCATTCTCCGTGGGTAATAAAAACAAAAGTTAGTCTCATTCTTCACAGGTATGCATTTCACAAGAAGCAAACTCCTACTCGAGAAATATCTGAAAACAAAAAACAAAAATAATTAATGACAATATAATTATGTGTTAATATGTTGATTACAAAAACAAAAACAAAAATGAAGGGTATAATGGTAATTTCACATATAGCTTTTTTAGACTTTCCAAATGACTTCGTACTAAAAAAGTCAATCTAACTTTTTATCCCTAAGCTGCAAAACACAGCTTTTAATCTTGGTTCCCAAATGGGCACTAAAAGTTAGTCATAGTAGTTAACCCATTCACAAATTTCATGCTTTATCTCAGCTCTTTTTGATGTACTTAACTTTTACTAGACATACCTCCTTCTATTTTTAGAACTTTTACTAGGCATACTTTCATCTATTTTTACATTCTAATCTTACAATGTGGATTTATTGTTGATTAGTTGCACAAAAAGTTCCTTAATCCGTTGAGTTCCACACATCAGTCAATGATCAAAATATTCATATCTTGAAGGGGCTAAATAAGAAATGGGTCAGACCCAAGCCTTGGGCCGGTCCAATTCCCTAAGCCCAAATCCAAATGAGTCAGATGAGCATGTGTGGAACCTAACTAAGCCTAACTCCATTACTAACAGTCCGCCCAAGTCCTCAAACACTTGGGCCCAACTCGCAGTGGAAAGGCCAGTCCAGCTGCGATACTGGGCTAGGACCGAGCTGCAGGACTCATTTTATGGGCCAAGCTGATGGGTCTAACCCATCATCAGAACCAAAGTGGGCCGAGTCCATACACAAATATCTTAAAGGGCCAGCCCATCCCTACAGTAGTCTCGCAAAGGGCCGAGTTGAGGTACAACGATACCGAGCTGAGGGAACCTCTCAGAGAAACGTGGAAGCTATGAGTATATGCATGTACAAGTTGCCACCTCAGCTAGTCCACTACACCTAGAATCACGGAAACAGTTGAACCAGAGGAATGTGGTTTGTTATCAGCATGACTACAATGAGTATATGCACCTCTAGACAACTACCAAATGGTCCCCCAACCTTGTGCAATGCTAAAAGGAAACTTGGCAGTACCAAAGCTCCATGAAACCATCTTGGTAAACAATCAAGGAGTTCTATATAAACCACACTAACTTCGCATTGAAGGTAACTAATCTAAACTAAACCCTCTACACTTAGTGGGCAACTCACTTCTTCTCCGATTACTCATTTCCACACCGGAGGGGTTATCCGGTCAACCCCGGTCGGGCAGCTCTTACGATGTTCATTATTGCAAGACCTCAATTCCTGGATAGTCCAACCGATTACGGAGCTTCGATCCACTTTCATCTAGTGCAATATCCGGTATGCACAATTGGTGCGGTGAATGTGGACGCTTTGTCTTAGAGCTCTGCACTCAATTCCGGCAATGGGGATTGAGGACGTCCCACCTTCGGCACGTACTCCACAGACAGAGAAGACAAAGGGCAAAGGCTTGGCACTCCTAACAGTTTTAGAAGAACAAACTGGAAACAATAACCGGACTCTCGAATCTGTTGAACATTGATTGCCCTTCGCTGGAGGTTCTTCTCATCACTTTCTTCTAGAAAAGGATTACAGAGATCGAATCATAGACTCCATGGGGACGGAGATACAGGAGTTGAAAGCGCAACTCAAAAGGGTGCTAGGCAATCCGACGGAGAAGAGGATTGATGCAGAGCCCTCTTGCCCGCGACAGAGAAGCTCCTCCAGAGAACCACCGATGAAGAAAATCCCCAGAAATGAATATGGGCAGCAGAGCCAGCCAATCCCGGTACAAAGCAAGGTGGTGAGTAGCCACACCCGTGGCTCACGACGGAGAAGGGCTAAAAGGCAAAAGACAGTTAGCCAGCAGACTGAGTACCCTCCTTAAGACCTTCGTACTTGGTTGATTGGCAACAAGCAAAATGAGCAACGCGAGATCATCTAGACAGTACCATCCACCACAGAGAGCACCAAGCTTTGGATAGGCTTGTATCTTCCCCATTCTCCTCGAAAATCGAGGCCATGAGACCTCCCAAGAAATTCGCCCCGCCAAAGTTCACATCGTACGATGGGAAGTCAGACCCATTGACACACATCAGCCATTATAGACAGATGATATCCCTATGAAGTCGAGACGAAACACTGATGTGCATAGTCTTCCCATCCAGCTTGGGAGAATTTGAACTCGATGGTTCGATCAACTCCCCGCTGGATCAATTTATAATTAGAAGCAGCTCTCCTAGGAGTTCTTAGCCAGGTTTGTTTCCAACACTAAGATCCCGAAAGAGCCGGATGCACTGTTCGGTCTCCGAAAGGAACAGGAAGAAACGCTGTGTAATTATGCTAGGAGGTATTGGGAACAGTACAATGACTTAGAGGAAAACGTTTGCAGTGACCAGATAGCAGTTATGTCCTTCAAACATGGTCTGCACCCAGAAAGTAAGTTGAGACAGTCATTTACTAAGCGCCCAGCCACAGCACTGAAGGATTTGCATGCTAGGATTGAGCAGTACGCTCGCCTCGAAGATGACCAGATCCCTATCGAGGTAGTATCAGCAGAACAAACAGCTCGACATAAGAAGAGAATGGACCGAGGGGAACGCCAGGGACTCACAGTGAATGAGGTGGACAAGTCCAATCTCATGAAGCATTCATGACCGTATTCAAAGAACCAATCTATCGTATCTTGGAAAAGATCAAGAGAGAGCCCTTTTTTATTTGGCCGTCGAAAATGTTGGGAGATCCGGCTCAGCGTAATCAGAAGCTCAGATGCACTTATCACCAAGACAGGAGGCATATGACTCAGAATTGCAGAGCACTGAAGCAACAGTTGGAGGACCTAGTAGCAGCTGGACACCTCCGAGACTACATTGATCAGGATAAAGCAGTGGCCAAACCGGGGAACCCACCACAAGAACCAAACAATGAGCACCCACCTCGGCTGGTAATAAATGTGATTCATGGTACAACAACCCAGAAACGCGAAGAGGCACTAGAAGAAGAAATTGCTAAGGCTGTGCAAATTCAGCAGGTCATGTTAGTAGAGCCCGCATCGAAAAAGGTACACACAGTACTCAAGTCTCCTTTGTGCACTGTTTCGTTTACTAGAAAGAATTTAGAAGGCATATAACACCCACACACTGATGCACTGATTATAACTGTGGGAATTGGGAAACGGTTTGATGTAAAATGAGTCCTAGTAGATCAAGGCAATGCAGCAGACATATTGTATTATGACTTGTTCAAAAAGCTCGGTCTCTCTGAGCAGCACCTCACCCCAGCTGCAGCTCCCTTAGTCGGCTTCAATTGATAGCCAGAGTGGCCACTTGGCAAAATAGTGTTACCCGTTATGGCAGGAACGAAAACCCTCCAGATGGAGTTTTTAGTTATTAACACACCTTCTCCTTACAACGCCATACTCGGTCGTCCATGGATTCACCAAATGGATGCGGTCCCTTCAACTTACCACCAGCTCATCCATTTTCCAACAGAACACGGAGTAGAGCAGATCGCAAGGGACCAAGTTGCGTCCAAACACTACTTCATGGCAACAATGAAGGCTAAACAACTTTGCAACCGGGTACAAACAGTGGAAGTAGCCGAACAGCCAGTCTTAGAAAATGTAGGAGAAGCCCCAGAGGAAAAGATGGTATAGGATTTGGAGAAAGTCCTGGTAAAAGAGGATAATCCAGAAAAGTACTTCCTTATCGGTACCTCGCTGGGCGCTGATGAGAAACTTCAGCTGCTGGAATTGCTGAGGAAAAATATGGAGGTATTCGCATGGTCAGCATATGATACTCCAGGGTTGAACCCAGAATTTGCTTGCCACAAACTCAACATCAATCCCTCCGCTCGGTCTGTCATGCAGAAAAGTCGGAGATGCTTAGTTGAGCACACTGAAGCGGTGATTGCCGAAGTCAAAAAACTCCTAGCATCAGGAGCAATTAAACAAGTTCAGTACCCACAATGGCTGTCCAACACAGTTGGAGTCAAGAAGAATGATAGAAAATGGAGAGTTTGTGCACCTGCTTGAATAAAGCTTGTCCCAAGGACAATTTTCCTCTACCTCGCATTGATCAGCTAGTGGATTCAACAGCAGGGCATGAGCATATGAGCTTTCTGGACACCTATAGCGGCTATCACCAGATACTACTGTTCAGCCCAGATCAGGAGAAGACAGTGTTTATCACTCCAAGGGGCACTTATTGCTACAAAGTAATGTCGTTTGGCCTCAAGAACGCCGGGGCAACCTACCAACGAATGATCACTCGAATGTTCAAGGACCAACTTGGAAAAACCATGGAAGCTTATATAGATGATATGGTAGTAAAAAGCAAGCTCGCTACAAAACACCTTACAGACTTAAGAGAAGTTTTTGATATCCTGAAAAACCATCAAGTTCGCCTTAATGCCTCGAAATGCGCTTTCGAGGTAGGAATAGGGAAGTTCTTGGGGTACATGGTCACTCACAGAGGAATCAAGGCAAATCCGGACCAAATCAAAGCAATACAAGAGCTTAACGTACCAACAAAGGCTAAAAAGCTATAGAAGTTGGCCGGAATGGCGGCCGCCCTGAATCGGTTCATCAGTAAGTCTTCAGATCGGATGAAACCCTTCTTCTAGCTACTGAGAAAAAAGGCAGCGTTCGAATGGAGTCCTGAATGTACCAAAGCATTGCAAAGTCTCGAAAGATACCTCAATACACCACCTCTTCTGTCTACTCCAGAACCAGGAAAGGAACTGTACTTATATCTGGCAGTCTCAGACCACGCCGTAAGTGCGGTATTGATTCGAGAAGTTAATAAGGAACAGAGGCCAGTATACTATGTTAACAAGACTCTACTAGATGCCGAGGCACGGTATCTACCCTCAGAAAAGTTAGCTTACGCATTGCTTATCGCCTCAAGAAAGTTGCAACATTACTTCCAGGGGCATACTATCAATGTCCTCATTGAATTCCCCCTCAGATCTGTCTTCAGCCAAGCTGATTTCTCTGGCCGAACAGCAAAATGGGCGGTAGAGCTTGGTGAGTTTGACATTCAATATCAACCCAGGACAGCAATCAAGGCCCAAGTCTTGGCAGATTTCGTCGCAGAATTCGCTCCCATCTAGAGTACCGAGCTTGAGAACTCCAGTTCGACACAGGTGCCATACACCACCGAACTAAGAAAACAATGCGCTTCAGAAGTATGGAAACTCTTTATTGGAAACATTTGGCAGCTCTATGTCGACAGATCATCCAAAAACCGAGGTTCGGGAGCAGGGGTAGTACTTATGTCACCAGAAGGGTTTATTTTGGAGCAAGCTCTAAGGCTCGGCTAGAAGGCTTCTAACAATGAGGCGTAATCTGAAGCACCTTGGTGGTTTACTGTGATCTTTAACACTTCAGTGCAGAGCAACTTCTTGTTTTCAGCGATTCACAATTGGTGGTGAACCAGCTTTCTGGGGTCTATGAAGCAAGAGACGAACGAATGGCTATATATGTAGGCAAGGCCAAGGATCTACTCAAAAAATTTTGATCCATATGAGTGAAACGGATCAGTCGGGACAAAAACAGCCATGCTGATGCTCTGGTCTGCCTCGGCTCATCAATAAATACCAAAGACGCTAGAAAAGTTTGGCTTGAGTTCGTGCCAGAACCAAGTATTATAGCTCTAGTCCTCTGCAGCAACCTAGAGCCAAGCTGGATGGATCCGATACTTGTTTTTCTAAAAGCTGGCACTTTCCCCGAAGATAAAAAAGAAGCCAACAAAATCCTACATAGGTCAGCTCGATTCTGGGTCTCACCATCTGGGAAGCTAAACAGACGTTCCTATCTCGGTCCTTACCTTTTATGTGTGCATCCAAATCTGGTCGAAAATGTTCTCTGCAAAATTCATGATGGGATTTGTGTATGCCACGTTGATGGAAGGTCACTGGCGCACCGAGCCCTCACTCACGGGTACTAGTGGCCACAGATGCAATAAGATGCACAATAGTACGTTCAGAAGTGCGATAAATGTTAGAGGTTTGCTCCACTAATTCATCAGCTAGCTGTAGACACCCCATTTTTGACTGACCTTAAGACTCAGACGTCACCGATTGAGCACTCAGTGATAGTGCATATTGTGCTCGTTCTGGAGTTTCAGAGTCTCGGCTGCGAACCTTGCTTCCGAACTTTTGGGCTCTTTTGTGCTTTGCCTAGGTTTGCGAACCAGGTCCTGTTTTCTTTGTTTTCCCTTCCGGAAGGGAGGGAGAGGTCTCGTAAACTATCTCTCACTGGTCGTAGGCTACGTTTCGTGGTCGTAGGCCATTTTTCTCGTTTGGAGGCCAGTTTTCGATTTTCGGAGCCGTTGGCCGTGTGCCTCGGTTCGGGACTGCTTAGCTACCTTCGTTTGCTCCGGTTTTTGGCACACACCTTTTTTCCTCTCCTTAGAGGGACACTATGGCCTGGGAGACCACCTTCGTGGTCGTACGCCACCTCCGGTGCTTAACAGCCTGTTTTCGAGGCCTCGGGCCGCGCATTTTGGCCCTTGAACCCTCGTTTTGCATCGGTTTGGGTTCATTTTTGGTATGGACCTTTGTTTCATTGCTAGGAAGGTGGTAGGATGGTGGGAGACCAGTAATTTTTTTGAAAACCATTTTCTCTCTCCTCTAGCTGGTTTTTCTGATAGAAAGCTAGTTTTTCTCACTTTTGGGCCATAATTTCTGGTTTTTCATACCACCATTGTATTGTGCACACCTGGGAGGCCACCAATATGGGTAGGCCGACCAGTATTTCTTCTTGACCCTTTTGAACCATGCTAAAAAGCTGGTTTTCCTCTCTCCTGGGTCACTTTTTCTGGTTTTCTACCATACAGCTGTGTTGCCCTCATTTGGGAGGCCACCAATCTGGGGTGGTTGACCAGCATTTCACCTTGACCCCTTAGACCCCTGGTCGGTCGACTAGGGGGAGTGGTCGGCCGACCACCTTAACTGGTCGGCCAGCTATCTGCTTTTTGCTCTCTCTGAATGCATCACAGCTATGCCAGCTGGAGGGCATTTGGACCATCCTTCATACACATGTATGGAGGATATTTGAAGCTTCCAAGAGAAGCTTTGGCCTCTCTTCTCTATAGGAGAGGCCCTCCTCCTCAATTTTGAGGGTTCAACAATTTTGCTAAGGCTTATACACTCCACCCTCCATAACTCTCTTCTTCAAGCTCCAAAACCCTAATATTCTTGCACCATTTGCACACCAACCCTTAGCACAACACCTCCACCATCCATTCAAGCATCTTGGAGCTGATTTTCAGAGTTTGAAGTACTCCTTTCTTGGTCCAGAAGTTGCTGGAAATCTGCTCTTCAAGGGTAAGTCCTCATTTCCCTTTTTCTTGCATTATTTTGCTCCATTGTTTAGCCTTATTTGAAAGCATTTTTGGGTTTTGTCATAAACTAAAAAGAGTCTTATTTTAAGCTCCTCTTGAAGTTTTATTAAGGACACTTTTCTCTTTGAGGCCATATACCTCCTTGTATGCTCTATCCCTCTTTGTAGGCTTATTTTGCTTCATATCTTAGCCCTACTTGTGAGCATTTTCAAGATTTGTCATAAACTGAAAAGAGTCTTATTTTGAGTCCCTCTTGATGTTTGATTAAGGGCATTTTTTTTTTTGAGGTCATTTACTTCCTTGTGTGCTTGTTTGCCTCTTGTTTTGAGCCTTGCATCTAGGCTTTTGTTGCATGATTTGTTTGGCCTTCTAGCCACTGAAATCTAGGGGATCTTTAATGGCTAGCATACTATTTTGAGAGCCAAAATCAGAGGGGGGTGACCCCCTCTCTCCTTGTCTTGATTGTTGGCCCTTTTGACCTTCCAAAGGGGCTCTATCTTGCATGCTTTGAAGCCTCATTTCAGGCCCTATTTGGTGAGTTTTAAGGTCTGCCTTGACTCTGTCCAGAGCCCATTTTTCCATATTTTGTGTCCCTCATGCATGTGTGGAGCAATCCTCCTCAAGGCCTTTCAAGGGGACCTTTCATTGCATGTTTCATTGACCCATTTCAGGGCCTTTTTGGTGAGTTTTAGGGCTGTCATAACTGATTTCTAGAGTTGGCTTTGCCATTTTGCATGTCTATCTTGTATGTGTTGAGTAATCCACCTCATGGCCCTCCAAAAGAGCCCATCATTTTTGCATGCATTGGATACATTTCAGTAATTAATTAGGGTTTTGTATTTATTCAAACTATATTATTTATTCGGACTGTATTATTTATTCGGACCCTCCAAACAAGGGAAAAGTTGTAATAAGTGTGCGTGTGTGTGATGTATGTCTTCCAACCCCACGTCTTTCTCCCTTTTATTTACCAACTTATGATGGTTAGATTAGGGCATGTTTCAATTAGCATACTTATGCTCGCATATTTGCATCCATTCATTTGTCTTGCATACACCGGGCTCGGCACATCATACTAACTACATTGTATTTCAATTCTGAGTTGAATACTTGTTAGTTGTAGCGTTTCACATACCATCTTTAGAATAGTCGAGCCTATCTTAGTTGCATTCCTGCCTGTGTTGCATTAGGGATTTCTGTATAGTTAAGATCATGCATTGATTTCTAACATAATTTCTGTTTTGGCTTGGAGTACTCGGTAAGTGTTTATGCTTTAGCATCCTTGCATGCGTGTGAGTAACTGCCATGATAGCATGCTTACCATGAGGCTATGTGCTTATGTGATATACCTGCCTGAATGCCTTCGGATGATTGTGCGCAATCTCCAGCCAAAATTGATGCAGAAAATGATTGTGCTCCCCTTCCCTACCTTTTCAGATTTGCACGAGATGGGGGTACAAATTGAGGATGCTATGAAACAAGGTCTGATTGACCAAGATAGACAGCAACCCAAAAGAACCTTCAATCGCAACAACAATACAGGCACCAGCAATGCCGCAAATGCTAGAGCTTCGGAGGTAAGCATGGTCACCGCCATCCCCCCTCCAAAACCCATAGCAGCTACACCTTTCTCCAGCGCGTCCGGAAGTAACACACAAGCCACCAGATTCCAACCCAGAGGCCAAAGAACCTTCACGCCCTTATATATGCCCCTGTCCAAGGCTCTAGGGGTATTAATCAGGAAAGGGCACTTAAAGCCCCTGGAGCCGAGGCTATTGCCAAATCCACTCCCTCCCTCTCATAACCCAACAAAATACTGTGTATATCACCAACAACATAGTCACGACACTGACCAATGTTTTAGATTACGTCATGAGATTCAAGATCTCGTTGACAAGCAGGTGATTGTGCCTCCAGAAAAACCCAATGTCACAACAAACCCTCTCCCACCACACAACCAAGCTCTAACCCCCAAAAGAATCAACTTTATCCAGACTGGGGTCGTGTCTTACGATCCTAGCATCTATATCACTCATTCTCACCTACCCAAGCCGGAGGTGTTCCTTCCTAACTGCACTGACTTGTGCATGTTGGACATCTCCAGAGCCCAACCCGAACCACTGGTGGTGACTACAGGGGCGATTTCAGGGGAGAATGGGATTGCTGAGTCAGAGTCTGAGGAATATGGGAGTTTTGCTGAGGGAGTATACAGTCCAAGTGACTACATTCTACCAGTGGGCCAGGCTGGGTCAGATATGGAATTGCCGGCAGGGGCAAAGCTTTGTATGATACAAGGGGATGAATCTGGTCAGAGGACAGATGACTTGGCAGCCGTGGAAGGCGACTTTGCTAACGTCCAATTTTTCAATGAACAAGAGCCAGAGGGCATGGTAGTCAACTGGTCAGATTTTGAGGAGTCAGCAGAGGTCACCGGGTGGCTTGATGACCTACCAGATATTGTCGACGAAGCTTAGTTGGAACGGGGCCCGGCAGGGGCAAGAACATCAGTTGTGGGCGGAAGGGCCAGAAATCAGAATGAATCGCCGAAAAGCGTCGATGCTAAGAATTTCGCTCAGGGCTTGGGCATTGTGAATGCGGGAAGTGTTGAATGGCCAGCTGTACTAACGCAGTTGGAACAAGAAAGGTTTGAGGATTCCGAGAGAATCAGGAAAGCTAAGGGCCCTGAGGGGACTAAAAGTCTTGTATGCACGAGGACAGAAAATGCTGCGAGCATGTGGACGGAGAGTACTGCGAGTGCAATTGTACCGGAGCCAGACAAGTGTCTGTTGGCTACCAACAAAATGTGGTAGGAGGACGATGATTTATGTCTTGCCCACACAGATGAGGATTAGGGGAGCAACCAGCCAGACGATACCTGGTACATCGGCGAAGTCGATCATATGACTAGAAGTGGGCGGTATTTCAAGCCCCCACATCTAGATCAGCCAAAGGCATCTGGGAAAGATAAGGAGGTAGAGAAACAGAAAGAGAAGCAACTCGAAGAAGAAGCTGTACTGAAGTAGTTGAAGAAGATACACATAGATATCTCCATCTGGGGACTGCTTATGGCATCGTGAGTGCATCAACAAGCTATCTTATCGGCCATGGACAAGGCCAAGCTCTCAATAGACACCACGCTCGAACAGCTGGTGGGCTTAGTTTTTCCGGGAGGGGCTACCCCGATGTTGACTTTCTCCGATAAGGAATTGCCACCTGAGGGTGCGAATCACAACAAGCCACTCTACATCTCTGTGGAGTGTAGAAACAAATGGATTCCGGTGGTTCTTGTTGATACCGGATCCGCCATCAATGTCTGCCTGGGAAGGATAGTGTATGCAATCGGTTTAAAGACCGCAAACTTTGTGCCGGTAGCCCAGGTGATTTGGGCATATGATAACATGAGCAGAGACGTCATGGGGACAGTGAAAATTCAAATCAAGGTTGGGCCGGGACAGCATGAAATAGACTTCCACGTCTTAGAAGTTCCTGCAACTTTCAATATGCTCTTGGGGCGGCCATGGCTACACCAAGCGAAGGCAGTTTCGTCCACCTTGCATCAAATAGTGAAATACCCCCATAAGAAGGGAGTAGCCATTGTTTTTGGGAATTCATCGATACATCCACCGCCGGAAGTATCTACGCCAGTTTTGGAAATTGAGCACGGTATGGAGGATGTGTTCTTATCCAGTTTTACCCTGGCTGAGGCCCGGGTCGTGCAGAACATCATGGCTGTTAATGAGGGGTTGTATGTTGGCGCACAATCAGTATACCTCATGAACAAGCTTTAACACATCCCCGAGATGGGATTAGGAAAGAGCGGCCGGAAGGGCGTCGCAGCATTGGCCGAAGTGCCACACAACCTACATACCTTTAGCTTGGGTTATCTTCCCACCAAAGAGGATTGGATAAGGAAGGGTAAGGAGATGGTTGGGAGAGCCAAAGTGAAGAGGCAGGGAAGCCTTTTGACTTAATGTATCGACCCATTCATGGTACCCTAAACGGACGCTTCGTCCGGGAGGGGAAGGATTTTCCGTTTTGTGGCTTCCCAGAGCCGTGGCTGAACGCGGAGAGGAAACGCGTGCCAGGTTTTGAGATCTTCTTTGACCTACAATTATCCGGGGATGACGTTGCCAAAGAGCAAACGGACCCATTAGCTGAGGCTGAGTAGAGCAAGAAAGTGGAGTTTGAGGACGCCGAGAGTGAAATTGGGGTAGCGCTGGCGTGTCTACTTTCAGATCCTCCGATCGAACAGAAGTGCTTGGGGGATAACTTCTCGGTATGTGTGATCGGGAATGAAACGACTGCGGGCCTACCAGCAAACATTTTGGATGCATCTATCGCACCCTCTCTCATTTGGTAATATGAAGAGGGATTTTTGTCAAGCAGCACCGGGTCAGGTAGTGAGCCGGAAGCTGATTCCACCGAGTCTGTTGAGTCGGAATCAGGTTCCAGCTCGATCGAGTCTGAGTCCGGTATTCCAGGGGGTGATAACCCGGATACCACAGTCCTGTCCAGGTCGTCTTTTTCTTTCTCTTTTGAGTCTGTTATAATCGAAGAATCAAACGATTTGGATGTGCTTAATGAGAATGATGTGGCTGTGGTTTCTGAGTACTTTTCTGTGCCCTTGATTTATTGCATTAACTCAGACTTTCAAAATTTTGATGAAAACGACGAGGAAGAAATTCCTCCGATTTTGCAACGCTTAATTGAACAAGAGCAGGAAAGATTTGTTAAGCCCTTAATGGATAAAATCACTACTATGAATATTGGTACTGAGGAGGACCCACGGCTGGTCCAGATCAGGTCCACATTGTCTTCAGAGGAACGCGAGCGCTTAGTCGCTTTATTAAAAGATTTCAAAGCTATTTTCGCGTGGTCCTACGAAGACATGCCTGCGATCGATCCTGGGATTGTACAGCACTGGATCCCTCTTGACCCCGAGGCCCGACCCGTCAAACAGAAACTCAGAAGGATCTGCCCAGACTAGGCCCTCAAGATTAAAGAAGAGGTCACCAAGCAATTTGATGCAGGGTTCCTGCCGGTATCCGAATACCCGACTAGGTTGGCCAACATTGTTCCGGTGCCGAAGAAGGGTGGCAGGATCTGGGTATGCGTGGATTTCAGGGATTTGAACAGAGCCAGTCCGAAGGACGACTTTCCCTTGCCGCATATTGATGAGTTAGTGGACTTCACAGCGGGGCATGCTTTGCTTTTGTTCATGGATGGCTTCTCACTCTATAATCAGATAGTAATGGCACCCAAGGACCGGGAGAAGACTGCTTTCACCACCCCGTGGGGGACATATTGCTATAAGGTGATGCCATTTGGGTTAAAGAATACTGGAGCTACATATCAACGAGCCGTGACCACAATATTGCACGACATGATCCACAAAGAGGTTAAGGTGTACGTAGACGACATGATTGTCAAGTCCAAAGATAGAGAAGGCCATTACACTGCCTTGCAAAAGTTTTTTCAAAGGATCAGAGAATTTCGGTTGCGGCTGAATCCTCAGAAGTGTACGTTTGGTGTTACAGCGGGAAAAATGCTGGGGTTTCTGATTACACGGAGAGGTATCGAAGTCGACCCTTCCAAAATCAAGGCCATCTTAGAAATGCCATCACCAAGGACTGAAAAGGAGGTGCGAGGCTTTCTGGGTAAAGTGTAATTCATAAGACGGTTTATCTCAAAATTAACTTTGACTTGTGAACCACTTTTTGGCCTCTTGAAGAAAGAAAAGAGATTCTAATGGGATGGCCGATGCCAAGCTGCTTTTGAACAGATCAAGGAATACTTACAGAACCCACCCGTGTTGTCACCGCCAGAGCCGGGGAGACCGTTGATTTTGTATCTTTCAGTAACTGAGGCTACAATGGACTGCATGCTCGCGCAAGAATCAGAGGACAAAGTGGAGAGAGCCATCTACTACCTGAGCAAGAAGATGCTGGAGTATGAGACTCGCTACCCACCATTGGAAGAGGCTTGCTTAGCCTTGGTATGGGCTACCAGGAAACTGTGGCACTACCTGTTAGCTCACTCTGTAATGTTGGTTTCCAGATTAGATCCCATCAAATATCTCTTCGAGAAACCGGCGCTTACGGGTAGGCTAGCTCATTGGTTGCTGTTGCTTTCTAAATTCGATCTGAAATATGTGACGCGCAAGTCAATCAAGGGAAGAGCAGTAGTAGAATTCTTAGCCGATCACCCAATGGAAGGGGGTGAAGCAGTTGAGTACTTATTCCCAGATGAGGCCATCTTGCATATCGACGACGAGTTTTGGACGATGTACTTTGACGGAGCGTCAAACCAGTACAAGTATGGGATAGGAGTGCTGCTGATAGCGCCCGACAATTTCCGTATCCCTCTAGCCTTCAAACTCCAGTTCAAATTCTCAAACAACGAAGCAGAATATGAGGCATGCATTGCCGGTCTAGAAGCAGCCCTGGAACTAGGGGCAAAACAGTTGGACGTCATTGAGGACTTGAACCTTGTTGTATCTCAAGCAAAAGAAGATTGGAAAGTCAAAGAAGAAAAGATGATAACGTATCACCAGACCTTGGACTTGTTAATTCCTCAGTTTGAGAAGTTAAACTTTACTCATCTGTTAAGGGAGAACAACAGGTTCGCAGATTCACTAGCAACTCTATCTTCCATGATAGTCATCCCATTTGGAGTCCAGATGCGTCCAGTCATTATCGACCAAAAATTTATGCTGGCTTACGAGTCGATTGCTGTGATAGATGAGGTTCAAGATGAGAACCCCTGGTATTACGATATTTGGAACTTTTTAGAGAAAAAGGCGTATCCACCAGGGGAAAATGCCAAGGATAAAAGGGCAATAAGAAGAATAGCCATTCAATTCATCATCTGCGGAGGTTAAATGTATAAGAGAGGTCATCTGGGAATGCATAAGTTGTGCGTTGAAGCTGAAAAATCAAAACGCCTGATGAAGGCCATCCATGGAGGGGAATGCGGTGTGCATATGAACGGGGTAATGTTAGCGCGGAAGATCCTCAGACAAGGTTCTTTCTGGTCCACCATGGAGGAGGATTATATCAGCTTTGTTCGGCGATGCCACAAATGTCAGATCCATGCAAATCGCATAAACATTCCGCTATCGAAGCTATACAATATGACTTCGCCGTGGCCATTTTCAGTTTGGGGAATCAATGTGATTGGGGCTGTCACTCCGAAGGGGTCGAATGGGAATGAGTTCATCCTGGTCGCAATAGATTATTTCACAAAGTGGGTTGAGGCCCAATCCTATGCGGTGTTGAAAGCATCGCACGTTGCAAAGTTTATCAGAAATAACATCATCTGTCGCTATGGGGTCCCAAACGAGGTTATTTCAAATAACGGTTCCCACTTTAAGAAAGAAGTGATTGATTTGTTGGAAAAATACAATGTGACTTTTTATAAGTCATCCACCTATCGGCCGCAGACCAATGGAGCGGTTGAGGCTGCCAACAAGAATATCAAACACATACTACAAAAGATGGTGGAAACCTACCGGGATTGGCCAGATAAGCTGCCGTTTGCTCTGTGGGGTTATCGGACTTCAATTAGAACGTCCACTGGGGTGACTCCATATTCATTAGTTTATAGGATGGAGGCCGTTCTACCTATTGAAATTGAGGTTCTGTCTTTGCGAGTGCTGGCTGAGTATCAGATAGCAGAAGCAGATTGGCAGCAGAGCAGATTTGAAGAACTCATGCTCTTTGACGAGCGCAGACTGAAAGCACTGTACCATGTTCAAGGTTATCAGCGCAGAATTGCCAGGGCTTTTAACAAAAAAGTTAAGTCTAGGAATCTGAAGGAAGGAGATTTGGTGCTCAAGGACAACCCTACACGACCCTGGGGGCAAGTTCAGACCCAATTGGATTGGTCCCTACATCATTAAGTCTATCTGGTCAGGTGGAGTTGTGGTTCTGATGGACCTAGATGGCCTAGAGTTCTACCAACCGATCAATATGTACAAGTTGAAGAAATATTACCTCTGAGAGGCTCGCTAGGCCGAAAACCCGCAAAGGGTGACCTAGGCAAAAGTTAGAGCACAAAAAATTTGAAATGATAAAAACTGAGCTCGCAAGGTTGAAAACCCGCAAAAGGCGGCCTTGGCAAAAGTTAGAGCGTAAAAGGAGAGTGAAAATACTCGAGTAAACCCGAGCCTGAACTACGCAAGGCTTGATTCTCATCTTTGGGATACATAGGCAACTTCATCCTGAAGTTCAGCCATAAACTTTTCCTCGATCAACTTTGTCCATTTGATCATCTTGGGCATCTTTGTCTATTCAACATTCAAGAGTTCGGTTATGATCTCCGGTACAGTGCTTTTCAGACTAGGGGCAACTTTCTGTTGCTAAGCAGTGCTGCGGTACTATTCAGACTAGAAGCAACTTTCCAGTTACTGGGGATCCGGGGTTGTGCATCTCAGTGACAGATTTCAGGCGTGTCCAGTTCTGATCCATATCAAAAATGGTTTTGAAAAGTTTTAATAAAAGTTGACTTTGTTCAAAACTAATCTTTTTACAACTTAGACCATTTTTGGACCAAAGTAGAAAATTTTCAGTACCAACAACCTTCAATTTCATTGATTTCAATACAGAGTTCTCCTGCTCTTGCATACAAATTGAAGTTGCTTTTTATTACAATCATAAAGAAAACTTGAAAGTACTAATAAAGCAATAAATTCGGGACATAGATAAGTCAGGTGTTCCTGCACTCCCTCCCAGAGCTGGTTGAAGCTTTTGATGCCAAAGTGGGCCCTTTCTATGCCTCTTCATTGAGCTAATCCAAACACTCATCAGACAAAGTGCAACTGAAAATGGAAGCGGGGGCCAGGAGCTCTCTAGTCCTCCATGTTATGGCATACCAGGCAAGCTGTGCGCCTCAGGTTGGGAATGCAGCAGGGTACTCTATCCCCTCTGGTGGGCAAGTTTGATCATGTCCGAATTGGCGCTAGAACCGGAACAGAAAATAGAAGACACAGTGTGTCATGCCAATCAATTGAATCCCAGGCTGACGAGTCGTGTTGTAACTCATTACCGGCAGATTGAGCCAAGGGCAGCTCCAAGTGATGCGGTTTACAGATAAACTGCACATCCAGTTGTACCACCACCCCTCATCCAGGGCATTGACCAGGCGTTGTTGGAAAAAGTAGCCACGAGCTAAGTATGCGGGGCAAGA
Organism: Camellia lanceoleosa; assembly: GCA_025200525.1. Lineage (NCBI taxonomy): Eukaryota > Viridiplantae > Streptophyta > Magnoliopsida > Ericales > Theaceae > Camellia > Camellia lanceoleosa. The sequence continues at coordinate 12,751,047 of CM045772.1, forward strand.
CTCCACAATCTGTAACTTGTCCATTAACCACACCTGGGGAGGGATAAAAAATGAGAGAATAAAGAATAGAGAGATGTACGATGAGAGAAAAGTAAGAAAAAGGGTTTTGTGAGAAAAACCGAGCCTGAGGGCCGAGTGATGTGAGCAATACATATGTGAGATTGGGTGGGAAACATTACCTGCAACAGTAGTGGGCTCCCTGCAAGCCTAGCCGTCTCCCGGCGATGAAAAGCGTCTAAGCCCATCAATGTCTCAGCCAATGTCATGGCAATGCAGCTCTTGCCCTCCTTCAAACCTTGGGCAACCTTGATCAACCGGACACTGAATCCACCGGACCCCGGGGCAAGCAAGAAATGAGATAGCAAGCATAGGCAAAGCGCGTGTTGTCAATAGCCCTGCCAATGGTGGTCGCCGCGGTTACCAGCATCAGAAAACCGACAAACCAAGCTGGGGATGTCCAACTCCCTGTCATGAACCAATGATCGAGCGTCATACAAAGTGAGGCCGCATATTTGCCCTAGGGCTTGGACGTGGCCAAATCGGAGTTGAGGCAAGATTTCCTCGTTACGCTCAGACTCCATCAAAGCTTGGAAATCCTCAAAAGTAGGACACATCTCTTGCCCGCTAAAGCTAAAGACGTGTGTTACCGGGTTCCAAAACCTTGCCGCGGCATGGAGAAAAGGAAGATGCAGCGAAGTACGACCCAGCGTGAATAGTGCATTCAAGCCGAAGCCTTCGAAGTTCAACCTTTTCGAGCCATCTAGAGAAACGATCCAAGCTGTGAGATTTTGGATGAGGAACGCCTCCATTTTGATGCAAAGCTGAGATGAAATGAATGAACCACAAGGCTAGAGCTTTTAAAGAGGATAAGGCACTGTTCGGGGGACACGTGTCGAAAATTTGGTGGCTGCCAAGCTAGGTGGTCGGCCAACCGCCTTTTCTGGTAGGCCGACCACCTCTCTCCCCCCCAATGCAAAAAAGCTGGTCGGCCATGGAGAGAAGGGTGGCTTTGGTCTTGTTCTAGCTTCTAGAAGAAAGTTCCTAGCATTTCCATGCATTAGGGGTGTTGAAGGTGCGAGTTTTCCTCTGTTTCGGATGCGTTCCGTCACTCCGATCGTCCGAAATACATTTGTTTATCGAGTTGTTGTTAAGTCCTGCTTATTGAATTGTTGTTTTTGCTTATCGAGTTGTTGCTTTGCTTACCGAGTTGTTAAGCTTACCAAGTTGTTAAGTTTTGTCGAGTTGACGAGTTTTGTGTATCGAGTTGTTACTTATTGTTTAATCAACATTGTTATGTCTTGTTTATCGAGTTGTAAGTTTAATCAACATTGTTGTGTCTTGCTTATCGAGTTGTAAACTTGCTAAGGTTCTGTTCTTTTTTAGTAAGTTAAGTTGTTTTGTTTGTTGCGTCGGTTCACTACCTGACTTGGCAATTTTTCAATGCACGATTTCCATTCAATCTCATTTTTGTGCAAAGTGGTGCGATGCGATGCTAAGAACATAAAATACAACACTTTTTGAACAAAAGCTGTTTCATTCCATCATGCTTCTTTTGTTATAACATTTTGCAACAAGGGTACAAGTTTTACAGAAAATAAAATTGCCTAATAATGTATAATATGCTACAACTATTAGTAAAAAAAGGCAAATAAAGCAGGAACATCTGTGCTCTCAAGTGCAAGAATAAGAGGCCCTCTTCGTCCTCTTCGGCTGAGAAGTCCCTGCACCATCTCCACTAGCACCATCATCTGAACAAGAGTTGCTGTCCTCGGAACCCTCATTGGCATCACCTTCATCCTCAGAACCAGACTCAGAGTCCTCCTCTCTGCCTGCAGATGTCTCTGACTGAGGATGCGCGGACTCCTCCTCCTCGCTGGACTCCTCCTCTATGACATACGCTCTGCGTCCGCCTCGTCTGCGAGACGACTCCCCTCTCCCAGCTCCTCGAGAAGGCCTAGATGGCCCAGTTCCTCGGGAAAGCCCAGGTGGCCCGACCTGTGGCCCGGTATATATCGGAGGCATCTGAAAAGAAAGAGTGCAATTTGAATGCATCAGCCAAAGTATGTATATCAGATGCAGATGCAAGGAAACTACATAGAGTGAGTGTATGTAGATACAGTACATGAATGTGGTGTGTGTGTCAGATGTGCTCTAAGCATACAGTCAATCAATGCAGTGAAATATTCAAGTTCAGCATGTCATCAAAAATATGATAAATGCAAGAAAACTAAAGAGTATCGGGACACCGATGATGGACAACTGCGCCTTTCTCCGCAAGACCTTGCCCTCGAGCGAGGCCACTAACCCGAGCAACCCCTCAGTATACTCCGTGGTAGGCTGCAGATGCAAGTGCAAGTCATCAATGAATGAATGAATGTCCAAGTATCTGAGTGATAAATCAAAGCTGTATAGCATATCGGTGGTGAGTCAGGGTCTCTGACGTATGGGTGATCTGGCATAGGAGGCTCTATCGAAATCGGGTAGGAAGTCCCGTATCGCCATCCCGTCAACTCAGTCGGGATATCTGGCCATCCGACGTGATGATAAATAAGGGGAATCGGGGGGACTAGTCTAGCCCCGCCTCTAGATGTACCAGCCCTACTGGTCGAAGGAATGTCTCTCGCTCGGGTGCGACTCGAGGATGGCATGCCAACAGACCTCCTCGTGGGAGTACGAACACTTGCCAATGAAGGCGTCAAGTATGTATGACGGTAGGTCGTATACTCCCCGTCCTCCAAATGTAGCAATACGTCGGTACCCAGCATGGCGCTGTTGACGTCCTGAGGAGTGAGCCTATCAACGGATCGCATGTCATCTGGAGGTGCTGAGGGAACACTCTGCTCGGGAAAGCCCATAGTCTGGCGCAGGAAGCGGTTCCCCAGGAACCAGGCCCCTCAAACAAGATCCTGTACCGGGAGGCAGCCCATCCTCTGGCAAACTGAAATCGGATGTCTCCACCCCAAGGCACCCAAGGCTGCCATGTGATCTGCGGATAACCAATGCATAAGCCGATTAGAAATCGTAGATGCGCAAGATAAATCAAAGATGAAAACATAGAGAATTGAGAGTTCTGGATTACCTCTGTCGGCCGCACTGTGTCGAAGAACTGCCATAGGTAGGGAAGAGTCTCCCGGGGCCGCGGCCGGTACTGACCCTCGAAAATGAGCGAGTAGGGGGTCATGAGGGGCACCTCCACCTCGAGCTCTGAGGCTAGCATCGGAAAGGATGCAAAAACCCATAACTGTGGAAAACAGGGCAAAAGCCATCAGAATACAGAATGTTGAGTGCAGAATCTGAATCTGAGAATCTTTGGTAATGTCTGAGAATGTAAAGTGTGCCGTGTGTGCAATGTACAGATAATGAAAAGCAGAAATGTAAATCAAGAGGGCAGAAAGTACCTCCCAAGCTCTCCAATAGCCGCCAACTATGTTCCCCCGTCCGCAGGAGGTCGCGCTCATATAGCAATAAAGGGTAGCCAAGCCGGCACCACCCCAGTCATACTGACTAACCTGCGAGAGGTCTACCAGGGCACTCAGCAGATAAAGCCCAACGGTGTTCCCCTTATCGGTAAACAGAGTGGTCCCGAAGAGGAACATCAAAAACCCTCGGGTGTACTGTGCTATCTCCTCGAGAGTCTCGGACTCCCTCCCTCTGAAATGTGAAGAAAACCAGGTATACCGAACTCTACCTGAGGATCTGTCAACTGGTGGGCGAGCTCCCAACAGATAAATCCAAGCAGCCTCCCACTCGCACATGTCCTCATCATAAGAGATCGTCCAGCCTCCCACATCAAGGCCTGTCAGCATAGCGAAGTCGAACGGGGTTATAGTCATGTCCCCGGTAGCCAAAAAGTGAAACGAGTTGGTGGTGTCCCACCATCTCTCCACAAGTGCCCCCATCAACGTCCTACTAGCAGGATAGTGAGATATCCCAGTACAGAAGGGTCCAAATCCCGCCTGGTCAACCCAATCACAAACAGCCTCCGGGAGCTCTATGTATCACTCCCTCGCAACAATGGAGCCCTATCCTCGTGTAACGCAGGAAGACACCTGCATTCATAATGAAGACATGTATTCAGTTTCAAAATGAAATCAATAAGCTGCGTGCAAATGAAATAAATAAGCTACGTGTAAATGAAATGAATAAGCTGTGTGCAAATGAAATGTATGAGCTGTGTGCAAATCAAATCAAATACAATGCTGTGGACTGCGTGTTCAGTATGAGCTGTGTGCAAATCAAATCAAATGCAATGCTATGTGCTGCGTGTTCACAATCAGATATGAGCTGTGTGTTCAGAAATTCAAAGTTTGGGCTGCGTGTTCAACTTTCAACTAGTGTGTGCTGCGTGTTCACAATAAAATATAGGCTACGTGTTCAGAAATTCAAAGTTTGGGCTGCGCGTTCAACTTTCAACAAGTGTGTGCTGCGTGTTCACAAACAAATTTGGGCTGTGCGTTCAGATTTTAGAAATAGTGTGTGCTGCGTGTTCAGAAATTCAAAGTTTGGGCTGCGTGTTCAACTTTCGACAAGTGTGTGCTGCGTGTTCAAATTTCAGAAATAGTATGAGCTGTGTGTTCAGAAATTCGAAGTTTGGGCTGTGTGTTCAACTTTCAACAAGTATGAGCTGCGTGTTCAAAAATTCAAATTTGGGCTGTGTGTTCAGATTTCAAAAATAGTGTGTGCTGTGTGTTCACAATCAAATATGAGCTGCGTGTTCAGAAATTCAAATTTGGGATGTGTGTTCAGATTTCAGAAATAGTATGTGCTGCGTGTTCACAATCAAACATGAGCTGCGTGTTCAGAAATTCGAAGTTTGGGTTGCGTGTTCAACTCTCAACAACTGTGTGCTGTATGTTCACAATCAATATATGGACTGTGGGTTCAGAAATCCAAGTGTTTGAGCTGTGTGCTCAAAATGCGAACAGAATACTGTGTTATAAACTAAGCATTCAGAACAAGCTGTGTGCTAGAATGAGCAGAAGTATGGCATGCGAATGTGTTCAGGACGAACAGATAAGCATACAAAGCATGAAATGCATGGAAAATGCAGAATATAAGGTAGGAAATGTAAAAAGTGAAGTACATACCTCTCGTGCCTGATGAGAGAGGTGAGACTCCGGCTCCCGCAATAGCAGATCCACAGGTGCTCGAGCATCAAAGTCGATAAAATGATAGAAAACTGCCCGAGGGAGGATGTGTGTCGGAGGGTCGTACCTCTCGGGAATGAATGGTCGAACCCTCGGAGGTAAAGACATGATGTCCGGCTCACCTCCAGCACCTGGAGAACCTCTACCGTGGGGAAAATGAGCCGCCATCTCAAGAAATCTACAAAAAGGAGCAAAAATGAGCGAAATGAGCCAAAATTGAAAAAAGTCAACAAAAGTCAACTCTCGGGAAATGAAAAGGTCAACAAAAGTCAACTCTTGAGAAAATGTTCCAAATATTGAGACAAACTTACCCCAAGTGATGAAAATGGAGAAAGAAGCACCGAAATCAAAATCTAATCGGTTCAAAGTGAAGAGAACTGAAAGTTTTTGCGAAACAACTTTGCGTTGGGGCGTTGGAAAATGCGTATAGAGCGCAGATCTGAGAGAGAAAATGCTCTAGGAAGGGAGAGGGACTGATTTCGGACTTGGAGTTATGAGCAAAAAGTGTTTGGCTTTGTGTATTTAAAGAAATGAGTGTGAAAGTACCAAACTGCCCCGGATTTGGGCTTGGTGGTCAGCCGACCACCTTTTCTGGTAGGCCGACCACCCCCTTGCCTCAAACCTGGTCGGTGGCCTCTAATAGCCTCCAAACCTGGTCGGTGGTATTCCCAAGGTGGTCTCCAAGGTCTCTTTGAACTCTCTGCAAAATTTGGTAGTGATCGGAGTCCCCGGCACCCGAGAAAGTACAAGAAAAGTGCACTTTTCGTTGCGAAATCCCTACGCGGGAACTTCAACTCCAAATTTCGATGCGTGTTTCATCGTTACTTGTCAAGAGCAAGATGTATCCTTTTTGAATTCGTTGTGACCCTTCCGGGAGGTAAACCGGAGGTCGCGATTGAGTCGCACTCGTCGAAACTTGCATTTCTTTGCTCGTTGTTTCGTATCAAACATGCATTCGAATTTACACTTATCCTACATTTTTATGCACGTCACTTGCATTCCCATGCATACCACTTGCATTGTTGTGCACGTTTCATGGGTATTGTCATACCCTCACGCTTAACTTGCGTTGTCGCGCACATTTCTTCTCGCATTGCGATGCACTTTCCCATCGGCACCATGTTTGTTTGCGTTCGATATAACGTTGAACATGTGTTGCTAACTATGTTGTGCTTGTTAAGTTTCTCTCTTTTGCAGGCACGATATTGTATGTACGGTTCATTTGAAGCTGGTGCGACCAAACGAATCACGCAGGTATTGTATCTTCTCCGTGTGAGACGTAGCGAGAATTGAATAATTCTCCGCATTCTTAAACTGCATGAAATGTAGTTGTTGCTTTGCATTCTTGCTAAAAACTGTTGCGTGTGCACTTCATTACAGCTTGTTGCTTTGCATGATCATGAGTTATATTCGGCTCGGTGCATCTCGTTTTGCATTTTGCCCCCGCTTACGGGCATGCCTATGGGCACATTTCTTTGTTATCTTGTATGTTTGTCCAAGTCTTTGGCCTTGTCAAAAATAGGTCGTCTCTGGGCTTTGACATTCACTCCCGTCGCTTATGACTTTCGAGTTCTGTCAAAGAGAGGCAACTGTAGACACCCCATTTTTGACCGACCTTAAGACTCAGACGTCACCGATTGAGCGCTCGGTGATAGTGCATATTGTGCTCGTTCTGGAGTTTCAGAGTCTTGGCTGCGAGCTTTGTCTCTGGACTTCCGGGCTCTTTTGTGCTTTGACTCGGTTTGCGAACCAGGTCCTGTTTTCTTTGTTTTCTCTTCCCGAAGGGAGGGAGAGGTCTCATAGACTATCTCTCACTAGCCGTAGGCTACGTTTCGTGGTCGTAGGCCATTTTTTTCGTTTGAAAGCCGGTTTCTGATTTTCGGAGCCGTCAACCGTGTGCCTCGGTTCAGGACCGCTTAGCTACCTCCGTTTGCTCCGGTTTTTGGCACACACCTTGTTTCCTCTCCTTAGAGAGACACTATGGCCCGGGAGACCACCTTCGTGGTCGTACGCCACCTCTTGTGCTTAACAGCCTGTTTTCGAGGCCTCGGGCCGCGCGTTTTGGCCCCTGAACCCTCGTTTTGCATCGGTTTGGGTTCATTTTTGGTATAGACCTTTGTTTCATTGCTAGGAAGGTGGTAGGATGGTGGGAGACCAGCAATTATTTTGAAAACCATTTTCTCTCTCCTCCTGCCGGTTTTTCTGATAGAAAGCTGGTTTTTCTCACTTTTGGGCCATAATTTCTAGTTTTTCATACCACCATTGTGTTATGCACACCTGGGAGGCCACCAATATGGGTAGGCCAACCAGTATTTCTTCTTGACCCTTTTGAACCTTGCTAAAAAGCTGGTTTTCCTCTCTCTTGGGTCACTTTTTCTGGTTTTCCACCATACAGCTGTGTTGCACTCATCTGGGAGGCCACCAATCTGGGGTGGCCAACCAGCATTTCACCTTGACCCTTTTGACCAGGGGGAGTGGCCGGTCAACCACCTTAACTGGTCGGCCAGCCATCTGTTTTTTGCTCTCTCTTAATGTATCACAGCTGTGCTAGCTGGGGGGCATTTGGACCATCCTCCATACACGTGTATAGAGGATATTTGAAGCTTCCAAGAGAAGCTTTGGCCTCTCTTCTCTATAAGAGAGGCCCTCCTCTTCCATTTTGAGGGTTCAACAATTTTGCTAAGGCTTATACACTCCACCCTCCATAACTCTCTTCTTCAAGCTCCAAAACCCTTATATTCTTGCACCATTTGCACACCAATCCTTAGCACAACACCTCCACCATCCATTCAAGCATCTTGGAGCTGATTTTCAGAGTTTGAAGTACTCCTTTCTTGGTCCAAAAGTTACTGGAAATCTGCTCTTCAAGGGTAAGTCCTCATTTCCCTTTTTCTTGCATTATTTTGCTCCATTGTTTAGCCTTATTTGAAAGCATTTTTGGGTTTTATTATAAACTAAAAAGAGTCTTATTTTGAGCTCCTCTTGAAGTTTTATTAAGGGCACTTTTCTGTTTGAGGCCATATACCTCCTTGTATGCTCTATCCCTCTTTGTAGGCTTATTTTGCTTCATATCTTAGCCCTACTTGTGAGCATTTTAGAGATTTTTCATAAACTGAAAAGAGTCTTATTTTGAGCCCCTCTTGATGTTTTATTAAGGGAATTTTTCTGTTTGAGGTCATTTACTTTCTTGTATGCTTGTTTGCCTCTTGTTTTGAGCCTTGCATCTAGGCCTTTGTTGCATGCTTTGTTTGGCCTTCTAGCCACTGAAATCTAGGGAATTTTCAGTGGCTAGTATACTATTTTGAGAGCCAAAATCAGAGGGGGGGTGACCCCCTCTCTCCTTGTCTTAATTGTTGGCCCTTTTGACCTTCCAAAGGGGCTCTATCTTGCTTGCTTTGAAGCCTCATTTCAGGCCCTATTTGGTGAGTTTTAAGGTCTTCCTTGACTCTATTCAAAGCCCATTTTTCCATATTTTGTGTCCCTCATGCATGTATGGAGCAATCCTCCTCAAGGCCTTTCAAGGGGACCTTTCATTGCATGTTTCATTGACCCATTTCAGGGCCTTTTTGGTGAGTTTTAGGGCTGTAATAACTGATTTCTAGAGTTGGTTTTTCCATTTTACATGTCTATCTTGTATGTGTTGAGTAATCCACCTCATGGCCCTCCAAAGGAGCCCATCATTTTTGCATGCATTGGATACATTTCAGTGGTTATTTGGACATATTTTAGCATACCATATTCCTATTTGTGGCTGGTTTGGTGACCTCTCTTATGCTCCATATACATGCCATGTAAATCATGCTTACTAGCCTATGTCACATGTTGTTTTAGCCCTTCATGTTAGCGCTTTTCGGCCATGCTTGAAACTGATTTGGTGCATGTTTAGGACTTCCTTGGCTCTGTTTTCATGCTTCATGATCAAATAATGCTTGCTTTTCATACTTGTGGTTTAATGCATTTGCCTAGTTTTGAGTTTCGAGGCCTATTTCATGCATTGGGTGACATGTTTTCATGATTTGGGACCATTGAGCATATTATTTTAGAGCTGGAAATTGCATGTTTGTATGCCATCTTTCATCCCTTGCCATGCTTCGGTAGAGTGGCATTTGATGCCTTAGGATTGGTCCCTTGCATCGTGCATGTTTGCATGTGTTTAGGTTGTCTCATTTTCATCACATGGCCACTGATTTGAGTATGGCTGAGGTCCACTCATATTGGTATAAGTCCATCTCATATTGAGCATGCCATTTAGTTTGTGATTGTTGCATGTTTGGCCATTGCATTGTGTATGCTTTGATCATATCATTAATAGTCTTCATGTGCACATGATAGCCTTCGTATGTGCATTGTGTATGCCATTTTAGTCCATAGCATTGCGTATGCTAGGTTGCATGTTAGTCGCATTGTGTATGCCATCTCATTTGCATTGTGTTTGGGATAGGAGTTAGCCCATACACGGGAAACGAGGGACGTTTCGTACTCCAAGTGACGGAACGTATCTCAATTCCCAGTCGCCGACACTCCGGATTACCCATGATGGAGTCTAGGCCTTGTTCTGTTGTCATGTGCATTCATTTCACATCGAGTCGTGCAATTCGACTCCTCGACCATCATGCAGCGAGATGCGTGATTGGTGGCACGAGGATCGAGGTCGTGCATACATATGTGAAAATACTTTGCCATGCCCCTTTCTTGCTCTCTGCTGCAAACCGAAATCGCTGACCTTCTAGAGCTTTGCACAGCATTCCGGCATTAATTGCAAACAGAGGCGAACTAGGGCATCGCAATGGATTTCCGCGCCAGGCAACTCAAGCATGCATCATTCATCATTCGGAACAGGGCTGAGGCGGTCCATGGATTTGCATATTAAGTTTACTTTGTTTTCCTAGTTAATTTGTTAATTAATTAGGGTTTTGTATTTATTCAAACTGTATTATTTATTCAGACTGTATTATTTATTCAGACCCTCCGAGCGAGGGCAAAGTTGTAATAAGTGTGCGTGTGTGTGATGTATATCTTCCAACCCCACGTCTTTCTCCCTTTTATTTATCAGCTTATGATGGTTAGATTAGGGCATGTTTCAATTAGCATACTTATGTTCGCATATTTGCATCCATTCATCTGTCTTGCATGCACCGGGCTCAGCGCATCATACTAACTGCATTGTATTTCAATTCCGAGTTGAATACTTGTTAATTATAGCGTTTCACATACCATCTTTAGAATAGCCGAGCCTATCTTAGTTGCATTCCTGCCTATGTTGCATTAGGCATTTCTGTATAGTTAGGATCATGTATTGATTTCTAACATAGCTTCTGTTTTGGCTTGGAGTACTCGGTAAGTATTTATGCTTTGGCATCCTTGCATGCGTGTGAGTAACTGCCATGATAGCATGCTTACCATGAGGCTATGTGCTTATGTGATATACCTGCCTGAATGCCTGTGAGTGGAGGTTGGATTACTTGAATTGGAACAATTCATCGATTGTGAGTTTTAAGCCCACTTGAGAGTGGCAACACCATGTTTTCTAAGCCCACCTGAGGGTGGCAAATCCACATTTTAGCCTACTTGCGAGTAGCAAACCACTTTCAAAAACAAACATGCGATGTTTTGTTCCAATTCAAGCGATCCGGTCTATATTTGTATGTTGTGCGCATCACGTAGTAAATCTAGGCTAATAACCGGAATAGGAACACATAATGTTTTCAAAACCTAGTATCATGGTTAGTAGAGGCCGATCTTTGATCGGGCAAGCAGGGGTGCTCACGAAGTGACCTTCCCCAATCGTACCCAAGTTCCCGAGCCGAGGCAACTTTGGTGATGACGGACACGTGGCCTTAGACAACGAGTCAGGGTTTCCTAAATTCCCCCAAAACAAAATATTTAGGTGGAGACTCTGTATCTGGCAAAGCAGTCCATGTTTGGCACTTCTTTCAAAAAAATCTGTTTTCAAAAACGATTTGCCGGATTTGAACTCTTTGATGATTCATCGGTCTTGCATTGCACTCTGCGAGATTAGATACAAGACCGTGACATTGAGTCCTGAACTGTAATGAGACCAAATGAACAGAACGGGATCTCCTCCCGGGACGTTCAGGGACGTTTACACCAGCCAAAACTCTCACTCCACTCACCAGCCCATGGCCCTTTGCCCAATGAAGACTGGCTATTGTCGGACCGTTGGCACGAGGCATTGGGAACAGGCGATTCTTCATCGCTACAACCGACTATTTCACTAAGTGGGTTGAAGTCGAAGCCTTGGCAAGTATCAAAGAAGCAGACACAAAGCATTTTGTCATGAGGAAAATCGTGGTCCGTTTCGGCATCCCGCGGGTACTGATTGCAGATAATGGAACACAGTTTGATGGAAAGATCTTCAGAAAATTTTGGGCCAACCTCAGAATCGAAGATCGGAACTCTTCTCCAGGCTATCCACAAAGTAATGGGCAGGCAGAAGTGTCGAACAAAACCATCATCAACGGAATAAAGAAGCGACTCAAACATGCAAAAGAAAAATGGGTTAAAGAGTTACCCCACGTACTATGGGCTTACCGAACCACAGCACAGTGCTCAACGGAGGAAACACCTTACTCTCTAACTTATGGAATGGAGGCCATTATCCCACTCGAAGTAGGTCTCCAAACCCTCTGATCCGAACTGTTTGAAAGCACAAGTAATGAGGAAGCTATTGCACAAGCACTAGATATGGCAGAAGGCCGAAGAGAAGCCGCACTGATCAAACTTGTAGCATACCAATAGCAGCTCATCAAAAGTTTCAACCAAAAAGTTTTCCCAAGACAATTCACACCTAGAGAGCTGGTTTTGAGGAAAGTTATGGATCACAAAAGGGTGCCTGGTGAAAGAAAACTTGGGCCTAACTGGGAAGGTCCATACAAAGTCACAGTCGTTGCTGGAAATGAAGCTTACTACCTAGAGGATCTCAAAGGCAAAGCCATACCTCGGCCCTGGAATGTAGCAAATCTCAAGAAATACTATCAATAGAATTATACCTCAACTTCTCTATCAGAATGTAAAGACGTTTATTTCTTGACCGATGCATATACCTCTCCACTTCTCTCAAATTTATCAAATTTTTGTAATTAGCTTTGGTGTTCACCAAACGGAAATAGCTTTGATGTTTATCAAACGAAATTAGCTTTGGTACTTACCAAATAGAAATAGCTTTGATGTTTATCAAACGGAATTAGTGTTGGTACTTACCAAACGGACATAGCTTTGATGTTTATCAAACAGAATTAGCTTTGATGTTTATCAAACGAAATTAGCTTTGGTACTTACCAAATGAAAATAGCTTTGATGTTTATCAAACGGAATTAGCATTGGTACTTACCAAATGGACATAGCTTTGATGCTTACCAAACGGAAATAGCTTTGATGTTTATCAAACGGAATTAGCGTTGGTACTTACCAAATGGACATAGCTTTGATATTTATCAATTGGAATTAGCTTTGATGTTTATCAAACAAATTCAGCTTTGGTCTTTACCCAAACAGACTTAGTTTCAGAACGACTGAACGGAATTTAATTTTAGTTAGCACTCAAACATGCCAAGTGGAATTGCTTGGTGGAATTATGTTTGACAACTAAATTGGACTTTAGCCAAGTGGAGTTGCTTAGTGGAAACCGCACTAATATACTTTAAGTAAACATCTCTTGAGCTCACAGAATTTCTTAAGTACCATTACATCAACACTTCAGTATTGATGCGTACAAACAGAGTTGGAACAAACTTGGCTAAACTCTATCAGGAGCAAACTTCTAGCACTAGTCTTACCCAACTCCAGGTGAGGGCAAACAATTGTTTTTTTTTTCAAACCAACCTAGACCTGAGTAAGACACCCCTTTATACCTTTATCTCATTCAAATGCACTTATGCTATCAAAGTTGCAATAGACTTAAGCAGCTCTACCTAAAGAGCACAGTCTTCAATACCGATCTTACTTAGCTCTAGGTGGGAGCAAACAATTGTTTTTCAGAACCAACTTGGACCTAAGTAAAACCCTCTTCTTTCATTACAAAACCAAGCACAGCCATGCAACATATTCGTTAACCAGACCAAGCATCTATTCGGCCTTGAGGTCCCAATAGTGCTTGGCCAGGGGCAAACAGTACAGAAAACATTCAAACATAAAAGTAAGAAAGTGTCAGATTGCAAAATCAAAAGGAAAATTCCATCATCTAACAAAAGCACAGATGGCCTCACAACTAGTAACAAAGAAAAGAAGAAAAATTGTCTTGGCAAACATAAGGGGGGCAACTCGTCAAAGAAAACCGAGTCGTAGTACATTAGAAACTTGATAACAAAATAAAGTCAGAAAAAGCAGAAACTTCGAATCATTCCAAAAAAGACTTTAGCTTTCATCAACGGAAGGAACCTCAAGAGCAGCGTCCACAATCTTGTCCAGGCCGTCTTGGGGAGGAAAAGTAGAGGCAGCTCCAACTTCTTGAGAAGTGGAAGCTTCCTTAACCACATCTCTCACGGCTCCAATCTCCAGGGTTCCACCCCCTTCAACATTCACCGTCTCAATGGCAACATCACTCTCCTGAGTCTTGTTCGCAGAATCTATTTCCGGGAAAGCCTCAGCCGAAAGAATTGCAGGGGTAGAGGCAATCTTTGAACCCAAGGACCTTGAGGGAACTGGGACATCCTGAAACAGGGGAGAACTTTCAGGAACCTGAGCAGCAGCTAGAGCACTTGACCAACCCTTCAGAAAGAGCTTGTCCCGCAAAGACCAAAGACCTCCTCTTTATAGGCAAATCAAATTTCATCCCAACCTTGTTGCCAATACTTGGCCTCCAATGCAGAACGCTCAGCAACCATCACCGTGATAACGGCCTCTAGCTCTGCCACTTTTCCTTCAAGTTGGGCTTGCACGCCAATGGCAGCCTAGAGAAGAAAAGGGAGAGCAAAGGGCAGTTTAATACGTGAGTAAAACCTTAGCTGATGTAGAGACCAGATACCTACCCTTGGAGAAGCTAACACTAGCTTTAGTAATGGCTTCCAAGAAGCTGAATCATTACTTTCAAGCCCACAAAATCATGGTGTTAACTGAGCATCCTCTGAAGTCCCTCAAAGAAGGAGATCCGACAGCGTGATAACCAGATGGGTAGTGGTGTTGGGCCAATATGACCTAGAATTCAGACCCAGAACATCAATCAAAGGCCAAGTTTTGGCCGATTGTGGCAGAATTCACACCAGGCGCCATCATACGTCGGGCTCCGTTGAGCAAAGGTCCAGGTAAACAAGGAGAAACCCAGTTGGAGATAGCCAAACAAAGGAAATAAGAGAAACTCAGGCCATGCAGTATTTACATCGACGACTCCTTCCGACTGTTTGTTGATAGACAACAGGCGAATACGCACCCCGAGATGAAAGGATGTCAACCAATGTAAAGGAGGTGGGCAAACTGGTAGCCTTATTCTAGAATTGCCGACTACAGCAGGTTAGCCGAGATGACAACAGCCATGCTGATGCTCTGGCCAACCTGGCTAGTGCAATAAAACCTGGAGAGGCAAGGACAATAATGGTGGACTACTTGTCAGGTCCAAGCATAAAACCACTGAACACAAAGCATGAAGCAATGTGTGTGGAGTTGGGACCAAGCTGGATGGATGCAATAATAGTATTCCTTAAAGAGGGAAAACTGCTAGATGATTATAAAGAAGCACACAAGTTCAGACTGAAGTCGGCAAGATTCAGTCTAACAGCAGAAGGACATCTCTACAGAAGATCTTTTACTAGACCCCTTTTGAGGTGTATACATCCTTCACAAGTTGAAGACTTCTTGTATGAGATACACGAAAGAGTATGTGGAAGCCACACTAGGGGCAGGTCACTTGCTCATAGGGCCATTACTCAGAGGTACTGGTGGCCCTACTGCAGAAAGATGCTGAGGCCTATGTCAAGAAGTGTGAGAAGTGCCAGAGGTTTGCACCTTTGATACATCAACTAGCAGCGAACTTGAACCCAGTGTCCAGCCCTTGACCATTTGCCCAATGGGGCATGGATCTTGTTGGACAACTGCCTCAAGCAACTGGACAAAGGAAGTACCTGCTAGTGGCAACAGATTACTTCACCAAGTGGGTGAAATTTGAACCCCTCGCAAAGATTCGAGATGTTGATGTGAAGAACTTCATTTGGAAGAACATCATCACCAGGTTTGGGATCTCAAGGGCAATAATAGCAGACAATGGTATACAGTTTGACAGTAAGCTAATCAAGAGCTTCAGTGCAAAGTACAAAATCAAGAATTATTACTCTACTCCAAACTTCCCTCAACGCAATGGTCAAGCAGAAGCATCCAATAAGGTCATCTTGGATGGGATCAAGAAGAGGATGGAAGCAGCCAAGGAAAGGTGGGTAGATGAGTTACCCAGTGTACTTTGGGTATATTGGACAGAAGATCAACTGGGGAATCCCCATTTGCCATGGCTTTTGGCACAGAGGCAGTAATTCCATTAGAGGTTGGCATCCCTGGGATCAGAACCCAGGGAGTAGAAAATGGGACCAATGAAGCATTCTTGGCCCGAAATCTAGATCTGTTAGAAAAAAGAAGGGAGAAAGCAGCAATTCAGTTGGGGGCATACCAACAGCAGCTTGCCAGGGCTTATAATAAGAAGCTTAACCCACAAGAGTTCCAAGTTGGGGACCTCGTCCTAAGAAAGGTCGTCGGCAACAAAAAGGATCCCAGAGAAGGAAAGCTTGGCCCAAATTGGGAGGGACCTTATAGAATCATCTCGATCCTGGGCAATGGTGCATATCGGCTTGAAGACAATGAAAGCAAAGAGTTGCCAAAACCCTGGAATATTTGCAATCTGAAGTTTTTCTATCATTAGATTTTTTGTTTTTTAAATTTCTTGTTATTAGCCAAAGTAATAATAAAGTCTTAGCTTGATTTTTAAACTTGTGTAGTATGACTGACCAGTCACTTTTGCGTCATTTCTGATTGAAACATGATGAATAACTTAGACTTATTATATGGCAGAGTTTTTACTTGCATATAATAAAGTTGAATTAAGTTGGCGATGTTTCTGATTGAAACATGACGAATAACTTAGACTTATTATATGGCAGAGTTTCTACTTGCATATAATAGAGTTGAACTAAGTTGGCGATTTTCTAATTGAAACATGACGAATAACTTAGAATTATTATATGACAGAGTTTCTACTTGCATATAATAGAGTTGAACTAAGTTGGCAATATTTCTGATTAAAACATGAGGAATAACTTAGACTTGTTATATGACAGAGTCTCTACTTGCATATAATAAAGTTGAACTAAGTTGAGTTAACCCAGACTTGCCATATCAACAGAGTCAATACAGATTGAAACTAAGGGCATTTTAATAAGATTAACAGAAGAACCGGTAAACCTCGGCCAGTCTTTGTTTGAATATTAACTCGGCAACGAGGTCAAAGCCACTTGTTTAATGAGAACCCAAGTGGAACTTAAGTTTACATTAGGAGGCAGAGGGCTGGAGAATGCTGCTTGGGAGTTGGAATTTACAAGCTAAGATTGGTTTAACACATGTTGAAATTTCAGGAAAAAATTACAAGTTGAAGTTAAGTCGATGTTACGATTAAAGGAAAATTGGTTTAACACTTGTTGAAGTTTTGAGAAGAATTTACAAGTTGAGATTAAAGCGAGGTCATGTTGAAAGAAAATTGGTTTAACATTTATTGAAATTTTAAACAATTTATGAGTTAAAGTTAAGCCAAAGTTATTTTTAAAGAAGTATCTGCAAAATATTACCGAGATTACTAAATTACCAAGATTTGGAAAATAGTGGACGACAGAAGTCTTAATAAATTGAAAGTGAAGCGGCATGTGTAATGACCCTCACACTGATTACTGATTAATTATCGATTATGGAAAAACTGAGACTGGTTATGAGAAGAAATTGAACTGATTGAGTTACTGAACTGACTGACTAAAATCTGAACTGAATCGATTGACTGTATCTGTTTAATTGCATGTTTGTCTGTTTGGCTGTTTAATTATCTGTTCAGTTTTCATGTGTAAACTGTTAATTGAAGGCCTTATCAGCGGCCGAACTGGAAATCGATTAGTGTTTCATGATCAGTAGAATTTATGTGATTTAAGGGTGTATTTATCTGAAAATTGATTTGGTATGATTAAATTAGATTAAATATGTTGAATTGCATAGTTGGCTTTAATTACAACATTGCCATCTTAGTGGCCCACTATCTTGAACTTATTGGAACCTTATTACATGTAAACAAAACACATTTCATCAGCCATTTTGTTGCCTACAACCGACCAAGATAAAGAGAGAGAGAGAGAGAGAGAGAGAGAGAGAGAGAGAAATTGAATTCCCTTTTGAAAATTGCTTGGAGACTTGAAGATTTGGAAGAGAGATTGCATAATTGAGCCTCCTTACCTTTAATTCAAGACTTGAGGTAGATCCATTGTCTTCTTGTTTATGTTTTGAGTTGATTTCTTACATGGTTTAGAGTGAATTGAAGTCTAGAGCCAATTTATGGCTCAAATTGTTGTCTTGGAGCTTGATTGTTGCATGCATGTATATATATATTGAAATTTTGAGGTTGTAGTTCTTAATTCCTCACATGCATGTCCATGTTTTGAGAGTAGACCATGATTTTATCTTATTTTGAAAGGAATGAGCTCATTAAAGCATGTATTGAAGCTTTGAATTGATTTAAAACTCATGCATGTCATGTTTGGATCATATTCATGAAATTGGGTTTGAAAATGGATTTAAATGAAACACCCTTGGGCTTTGATTTTTCAAATTGAGCTTTGAAACATGTCATTCTATGTGTTTACAAATGTTTTCCAGAAATTTAGCCCAAGAGGATTGAATTTGATGCATTTAAACTTGATTTGAGCTTGGAAGTTCAAATCTGGAAATTCCAGATTTTGGACTCCCACTCGAGCGGGGAAAGTGGTGCTCGAGCGGGGAATTCAAGCTCCCAACATCTTGCACTGTTTGACATTACGCTCGAGCGTAGGATTTACGCTTGAGCGGGTGTCGAGCGCCCAATCGAGCGTGAATTTCACCTATCTAGTACTTTTTGGTACGCCCGAGCGGGTAAGTTGACGCTCGAGCAGGTACCTTTGCTTGCCTATACGCTCGAGCGGGTTAACTCAAGGCCGAAAGGGCCTGCTTTCACTGAAAATTTCTGAAACTGTTTTCTGAATACATCTTTGCATCCTCATCCCATCCTAGGCATTCTTAGGCCTAGTTTAAGACATCTTAATGAGGGTATAGATGTAGAACACGCCGAAGCAAATTAGGGATTAAGTTATTATCTTTCCCAACTGTATAGCTTGGTGTGTGTTCAATCTATAACTGTGTAGGGTTGGCTTTCCGGGGAGACGCTCTAACTTTCATCAGAGCCCGTAACTCGTGAGTAACAAGCGTAAAGATATATTAAAAATGATTATCTTCAACAATCGAACTGCATCGCTTCTCAATCGATATTGTTAATCAATGAATGTATGTCCTATATTCTCGAATCAGACAGGCATCCTTAGCAACTACTATTATCGATCGTTATCAATTAGAGATCTTCGTCGATTCTCGTTGGAACCACTATCAAGCATTTCGATTGATGGCCATCATTTACTGTTCGGTCTTTTAAGACCTAATGTTTACTGTTATGCTAATGGATGTACCACATATGACCGTTTACTGTACTGAACAACTGATATACTAATTGAAATGAACCGTTTTCATTACTGTAAGGACATTCATTCTAAACCCCTTTACGCTTTATGTTATTCACTGGGCTTTAGCTCACTGCTCATATATATATATATAGGTGTGCAGGCACCGGATCAAAGCTAGAGGCATCGGGGTAAACTCTAGTTTTGTCAAGCCAACCACCGTGCCTCACTGCGAGGTTCCAAGCCTGCCAAGCTATGGCTTAGGGGTGTTTTTATTTCCCCGTCTGTCTCTGTACCGTTTTGTATCTTGTATAGATCTTTGTCATTAATAGGATTAGGTCCCTGTCTACTGAATGATTGTACATATATGTATATACTGTTTCTGTATCGAATGTCTACATGTATAAAAAAATCTTTTTGCATACAGACTGTCACAGCTCATTGGACATTGTTTATTTACTGTATTAGCTTCCGCCATGCCCTTGTACTCTGTTATACTGTCTTACTGTTAAGCAGGCCTTCGGTAATCTCGGATTACTGGCCGGTTATGATGTTAAACCCATAGGGGCAGGTTTGGGTCGTGACAACATGTTTTAGATAAAACACTTGAAAACCTTCTTACAATGTTTTTCAAGTGTCAAGATAAGGCCGAGATAAACAGTCAATAAGTATATCTGAGGTATTTTATCCTGAGGAAATTACACAGTTAAGGTGTACTTTGAAGACATGTAAAATATTCTAAGTATGGAAGCATACAAGATAGACAAACATGCAATCACATTGAAAGAAAAAATTTGAGGGTGCATTCAGATAAGGAAAGAAGGCACTTCGGCTTGACATTAAAAAGTAATTGTTTAGATTACAAAAGTGGCACGTCGGCCAGATTAAAGCTTACATTGTTTCAAAAGTAAGAAAAGAGTACTAAGTACAAACAAAAAAGATCGAAGATCATAAACGAAACTACTCAGCGTTGGCAGCGTACTGTGTCTCACCCCCAGAAGACAGTCGTAAAGACTTCTTGGCAGCCTTTTCAGTCTCGAGCTCGGCGTCGATCTCTTGTAGAGTTTGATCAATGCTCTTCTCGGCAATTGGCACCTCGGAAGTTGTCTTCTGGGAGAAGGCACCTTTGGAGACTTCGTCCTCATCCTGAGTAAAGTCCAAGACTTGCTCATTCAGAGTTGGGGACTTGGCCCCAGCAATTTCTTTGTTCTTCTCGGCCTCAACCTGATCCTCGGACTCAGCTTCATCTTCGGACTGGCTTAGAGATTGGGGGAATGGCAAGACGAAGTTACTAGCATTCTTGAGCGGAGAATTCTCGGGGACAGCCAACTCTTTTAAAGTAGCCATCCAACCGAGGGTGAAACCCTTGCTGCATGCCTGCTTCACTTGTTTCTTGTAGTCTTCTTTGATATCGGCCACCCTCTCGGCATACGCCTTCCCATTTGCCGCTTTGATCTCGGCCTCTTTTGTGGCCAGAGCATCTTGAAGTTCTTTTTGGGCCTCGACCATCTTTGTTTCGGCCTCAAGTACCTTGGCAATGGCCTCTGCCGTATCAACCTTTTCCTCGACCTTGTCCTAAGCTTTCTTGGCTGCCTTGGCCTGATCTATCAAGGCCTTCATTTTGCCCTCTGCCTTGCTAAGGGACTTGGACAAATTAGCAGCCTCCTTTGTCTTTTGGACCAACTCTTTCTTGATGGCGAAGGACTACATCACGAAAGAGAGGCCATGCTGGATCGCCTAGAAGAAATGAAAAAGAACAAATGTTAGTAAAAATTCTCTAAAGTATGGAAAAACAAAGAGTAGAGAGTACTAAGTGATGTGGGCTTACTTGTACGGAGTGCTGCAACATCAAAGCAAAATTTTCGTACTCGCTCATCTCGGCATTGCGAACGAGATCTTTGGGACGAAGCAAGGCGGTAGAAAGGGCAACGCTGACTTCAATATCGTCGGCGTTGTTGCCAGCTCTGACCGACTTGTCCTCAATTGTAATTGGGGAAGCCCAGGGGGCATCAGACTTCAGAGAGCCCGAGGTTGTTGCCTACTCAGACCTTAGTCTCTTTGACCTGGTTGATTCAGAGGGTGTGGCCTCGACGGGTCTCTTCTTGGCAGTAGAGAAGATCTTCTCGCCTTCGGCCAATTTTGAGATCAACAAGGTGTCCTCAGTGTCGATCTGAGTCACCGTTGCCTTGGGTTGGGCTTTCTTCAGCCTTTTTGGTTTCAGTTTTGGTTGAGACTGGGATGGTGATGGTTGTGCAGTGACAGTGTTGGGGATATCGGCGACAAGGTCGTCTACTACAGCCTTCTTACGACCCATCTCGGCAACGACTACAGTACGACATTGGCGTTTGCATTAGGAAAGTGGGATTAGTTGTGGAGCCGAGGTTGATGGTTGTTCCACAGGACCAGATGTTGATCCTTGGTCAGGCCTTGATGATTCGACTTGAGGAGTTGTGGCTGATAGAGGAGACTTGCTTTTCCTTTTTCTTAGGACGTCGGGAAGAATAGATTTGTACGTCAGGATAAAGTTGAGCAATAAAGGAGCCTTGCGTTGATTAATAGGCAAGTCCAACAACTTCTTAAAATCTTTACTGGGAAAGAAGTTTTTGCGAAAGTCCTTTAGGGGCTGGGGGAGAACTGCAAAACAAAACCAAACTATAATAACCCCGACCTCCGATTAATGCTAAAACATGATTAATTATACTTAACAGTAATTTAGAAGGAATCTGGAATTAATTTGCATGTGTATTGCATTATCTTTGTGTTTCTATCTGTTTGCCATAAAATGATTTGTTCATGTTTCAAGTTTGAACTGCAAATTGAAAGCCTTATCGGCGCCCAATTCCGAAATTGTTTTGTGTTAAGTATTAGTTAGGATTTATAGAATTTTATGGTAGATTTAATTTAAATTTGATTTGGTATGATTAAATAAAGTTAAATTACAATAGTTCAAGTAAATTACCATCTTGCCACTAAGTAGATTATTCTAGGCAATCCCCTAATCTTGAGTCACATGAGTTTGAGGCATCAATTATTCATCTTTTGAGTTCAAAAACCGTAGGAGAGAGAGAGTGAGCAAGAGAACAAATTGAGTCATCTAGTCTTGGCTTGGAATCTAGAGAAATTGAAGGCAACTTGGAAGATTAGGCCCCTAAGCTTGAAATTGAAGACTTAAGGTAGGAGAATTACCTTCTTGATTGTGAATTCAAGTCACTTCTTGCATGATTCATGTGACATTAGTGATCTAAGACAAGAATTAGATTTAACATGTTGAATTAAAGCTTAAATCATGCATGCATGTCTATATCATAACAATTTGAAGTGTTTTCATGGAAATTCTTGCATGCAAGACCATATTCTACTTATAGTCCATGAGTTCATCATGATTTTGAGTTTAATCTTGCATTTGGTTACATTTTTGGAGTATTGAATTCAAGTGAACACTTGCATGTTTTGTTCTTTAATATTTCTTGGAAATTGGTTGCAATTGTGTTTAATTGACTCACCCTTGGGCTTTGATTTCTTAAATTGATCTTCAAAACATGTTATACTATGAGTTTAAAGTGTTTTTCCAGAAAATGGGCCCAAGAGGTTGAGATTTGGGAAGTTGAATGCTTGGTTTGAGCTTGGAAGGCAAATTTGGAAATTCCAGAATTTGGCTTCCTCGCTCGAGCGAAGGATTCCACACTCGAGCGACCATCATTTGTTTAGAGCTCTACTCGAGCGAAGGAATGGTGGCTCGAGCGTAAATTGCAAGCTCTCAGGTTTTTGGTGCACGCAGACGTACGCTCGAGCGACGAGACCTACACTCGAGCGAAGGGTGTGTCTCACGCTCGAGCTAACATCGAGCGTGCATCAAGCGTAAAATTTCAACAACCAGTACTTTTTCATTTTTACAGACCGCTCGAGCGAAGAAGTCTACGCTCGAACGACCCCTCTGTTTTGGCAAACTCGCTCGAGCGAAGAAAGCTACGCTTGAGTGAGACCCCTGTTTTCAGCAAGTTTTGCAAAATATTTTCCAAGGCATTTTTGCATCCTCATTTCATCTTAGGCATTCCTAGGCCATGTTTAAGACTCTATAGTGAGGATTAAAGGGTAGAAACACATTAAGAACCAACGACGTAAGTTTTGTATAATTAGAACGTGTGTTTCAAGTGTGTGTCTGTTATGTACTATGTAGGTCACGTGCCGCGTCCTGTTTGACCTATCTGCTTCGTCTGTCTGATTCAAGATTAACTGTGAGTAATAACTTAGTAAAGTTATGCTCAACCATAGCTACTTTCTATGTGATAAAATAAGATCTGTTTCCTGAAATAACATGCTCTGTACAATGAATGATTGTCCAATTTCTGTTATGTATTGGTGACATCCTTGGCATCATGTGATATCTGTTCTCTGTTACTCGGATCTGGAGGTTCCTTCATGGAACTGACAAGCTATCTATGCCCGGCTGCAGGTTCCTAATTGGAACTGACAAGTTTACAAGTTCCCAGTCCGAAGGTTCCTTTATGGAACTGACAAGTTATCCTCACCCGACCGGAGGTTCCTCTATAGAACTGACAAGTATGATCTAAAATGCTTTGTAAGTAATCTATTAGCGCTAACGGATGGACTATGTATGATTGAACATGACTCATAATTTCTGTCTGTATATGATCTGGATAATTGATGAATTTGATACAAATCTAATTATGTTTTCTGAAACTGTATGAACTCATTCATTGAAACCCTTTACTCTGTTGTTATCCACTGGGCTTTCGCTCACAGTTTATATTATGTACGTAGGTGAGACGGCACCTAACCAGGGCCAGAGTTGACGGCCTTCTATTCTGTTTTGTCAGCCAAACTATTGTGCCTCCCGAGGAGGTTCCGAACTAAGCCTAACGCCATGGCTGTTTTTGTACTCATGTTAGTCATTGTATAAGTTTCGTACAGACAGATCTTGGGATGTACAGTTTTGTAACTATTGTGTATCTTGACTGGCATGTTATGCATATATATATATATACACTTTGAAATGTTCTGTCCCATACACGTTATCACAGCTCATTGGGCCTTGTTTATTCTGTTATATTGCTTCCGTAGCCCCTTATTATTTGTTAATCTATTTTGAGGCCTTTGGTAATCTACAGATTACTGGCCGGTTACGGTGCTAAACCTACAGGGGCAGGTTTGGGTCGTAACAGAGTGGTATCAGAGCACGTGTTCTACCGCACACACGGGTCCGTATGAGCTTAGGATGTCCTAGTAAGCATTAAGGGCATTTCATTTGCATGTGTGAGTGTGTGGTAATGCAACTGAATATGAAAATTGAATGTATATTTGAATAAGTGAATTGAGGGAAATAAATGAGATTATGCCTGTGTTTATTATCATTTGATGTTTGTATAGTAAGATGGAGAATGCAAGGGGAAGTGGTGAAAGTGAATCTTCAGAGGCTCGCATGGGCCGAATGGAACAGATGTTAGCAGCATTGATTGAAACCTTGACACAACAACAGAGACAACAACCTTTACCCCCTCCGCCTCCACGGGCACAAGCTAAGGCAGATAATAATGACATCATCAATCTAACACAGAAATTCATAAAAATGAAACCGCCAACATTCTATGGTGGAATTGAGCCTTTGAAAGCTGAGACATGGTTGCTTGAGATAGAAAAACTTTATGAAGTATTCCCTTGTTTTGAAACTCAGAAAGTCCTTCTAGCCACCTACACTTTGAAAAATGAAGCCCGCAAGTGGTGGTTACTAATCTGGAATGGCAATGGGAATATGACATGGGCACAGTTTAATACTATTTTCTACAACAAGTACTTTCCCCAATGTTTCAGGGATAGGAAGGTGTCAGAATTTCAGGAACTCAAACAGGGAAGGATGGCAGTAGCAGAGTATGAAGCTAAATTCACCGAACTGGCACGGTTTGCTCCACATATGGTGGACACTGATTACAAGAAAGCACGAAAATTTGAGGGTGGACTAGATTTAGAGGTGTTTGATCGAGTAGGCGTCCTGAAATTGCCTACTTATGTGGAAGTTTTAGATAGAGCCTTAATGGCAGAGGCCACCCTAGCTGCCATGAAACAAAGCAAAGCCCTAGTAACTACAACAACTGAGTGGAGAGGAAAAAGATTCGGGTTTGGTTTTAAAAGAGGCCGGTCCTTGTCAGTAAGAAGCAAAATACAGGATCCTCCAGCACCATGAGCTAGAGTAGTGGGTCCATCCTGGATTGTTCTGATTATGGTAGAAGGCACAGGGGTGTGTGCTACCGAGTGTCCGGTGCTTGTTTCCGATATGGCCAGCTGGGTCATGTAGTGAAAGATTGCCCACTCAGGTTTGAGAATACTAGCCGCCCTATAGCAAGTTCAGCCGGATCCGCCTCTACAGCCAAAACCAATGCCAAGACCAATACTGGGAAAGAACCTCTGAGACAAGGCCAAGTGTTTGCCTTAGTGCCCGGTGACGTACCGAACACCTATACTGTGGTGTCAGGTACACTTTCTATATATTCTCAAAATACATGTGTACTGATAGATTTTGGTTCTACACATTCCTTTGTATCGCATGCTTTTTCTCACAAATTGACTAGGCCATTAGAACTTATGACCTATGTGTTATCTGTGTCTACACCGTCTGGGGATTCTATGATGTGTACTCATATTTATCCAGCATTTGATGTTATGATTGGCGATATGATGTTGTGTGTGGACTTATTACCCTTGGACATTAGTCATTTTGACTGTATTTTGGGGATGGACTGGTTAGCTAAATACCGTGCTACCATTGACTGTGCTAATAAAACTATTGTGTTTAGACCACCGAGTATGCCTGAATTTACTTTTATTGGGCATGGGGTAGTTCCTCCCCCATATTTGATTTCGACTATGAAAGCTGTAAAACTCCTTAGGAAGGGATGTAGGGATTATTTATGTTGTATATTTACTGCATCATCTGACGGAACAAATATAGAAACAATCCCCGTTGCTTGTGAGTTTTCTGATGTGTTTCTGACTGACTTACCTGGAGACTTAGTTGATAGAGAAACTGAATTCACTGTTGAAGTGTTTCCGGGAACACAACCTATTTCCAAGACTCACTATAGAATGTCCACTTCTGAATTGAAAGAATTGAAAACCCAACTTTAGGAACTGTTAGACAAGAAATTTATCCGTCCGAGTACTTCACCTTGGGGTACTCCAGTCCTGTTTGTCAAAAAGAAGGATGAATCTTTAAGATTGTGTATAGACTACCGAGAACTGAACAAAGTGACTATCAAGAATAAATACCCTCTGCCCCGAATAAATGACTTATTTGATCAACTTCGGGGTGCCCAAGTGTTTTCCAAAATTGACCTCAGGTCTGGATATCATCAATTAAAGGTTAGAGCTGAGGACATAGAGAAAACTGCATTCCGAACTAGATATGGCCACTATGAATTTTTAGTAATGCCGTTTGGGATGACCAATGCACCTGTAGCTTTCATGGATCTTATGAATAAGGTGTTTACATCATATCTGGATGATTTCATTGTTGTATTTATTGATGACATTTTGGTTTATTCTAAGGACAGGGAAGAACATGAGAACCATCTGAGAACCACTTTGTAGATTTTGAGAGAAAAGAAATTGTATGCTAAATTGTCTAAGTGTGAATTCTGGCTTGACAGTGTGGCATTTTTGGGTCATGTAATCAACAAGGATGGTGTTTCTGTTGATCCTCAGAAAATTGAAGCTGTCGTGGATTGGCCTAGATCGACAAATGTGACAGAAGTCTGAAGTTTTCTGAGACTTGCAGGTTACTACCGAAGGTTTGTGAAAGACTTTTCTAAGCTCACCTTGCCATTGACTCAGTTAACTCAGAAAAATGTGCCATTTGACTGGAATGAACAAAGAGAGGCAGCTTTCCAAGAATTGAAAACCAGGTTAGTGACTGCACCAATCTTAACTTTGCCTAATGGTACTGATGGGTTTCAAGTATACAGTGATGCTTCTTATAAAGGCCTGGGGTGTGTACTAATACAAAACAGAAGGGTGATTGCCCATGCTTCTAGACAACTCTGACCTTATGAAAAGAATTACCCAACACATGATCTTGAATTGGCAGCCGTGGTGTTTGCTTTGAAAATATGGCGTCACTATTTGTATGGGGTAATTTGTGAGGTTTATAAAGTTTGAAATATTTCTTCACCCAAAATGAGTTGAATATAAGACAGAGACGTTGGTTGGAACTAATCAAGGATTATGATTTGCAAATCTTGTATCATCCAGGAAAGGCTAATACCGTAGCAGATGCCTTGAGCCGGAAATCTAGTGCGAATTTGTCATGTTTGCTATCCAACTGAAAAGAATTGTTGACTGATCTTGAACAAGAAGGGCTGTTAACTGCTATTGCCGCTCAACCTACAATTCTTGACAAGATCAAACAGAAACAGTGCGAAGATGAATATCTGAAAAAGATCATGGAGGAATTTAACTCAAAGCCAAGGCCGGGATTTGTATTTGAGAATGAGGTGCTGAAATTTCAAAACTGTCTTTGTGTACTCGATTGTTGTAATTTGAGGAAACGTGTTATGACTGAAGCTCACAGTAGTAAATTTGCTATGCATCCGGGGAACACGAAGATATATCATAATTTGAAATAGAATTTTTGGTGGCCTGGGATGAAAAAGAGTATTGCAGACTTTGTGGCTAGATGTCTACAGCGCCAATAGGTAAAAGCTAAACACCAACGACCCGCCGGTTTGCTACAACCACTCCCAATACCGGAATGGAAATGGGAGCACATTACCATGGATTTCATTATGGGATTGCCTCGTTCTTCTCAAGGTATGAATTCTATCTGGGTTATAGTTGACCGTTTAACTAAGTCTGCCCATTTTCTGCCTGTCAAAACTATTTATAACGCTGATAAATTGGCCAATATCTATATGACTGAAATTGTGAAATTACATGGAGTGCCAATATCTATTGTGTCTGACAGGGACTCAAAGTTTGTATCGAGATTTTGGCAGAGTTTGCAACAAGCTTTGGGGACTGAATTGAGACTGAGCAGTGCCTATCACCCACAGACAGATGGCCAAACTGAACGACAAATCAAACTCTGGAGGATATGCTCAAAATGTGTGTGTTAGACCTCCAAGGGAATTGGGAGACCTACTTGCCATTAGCTGAATTTGTGTACAACAACAATTACCATTCAAGCATTGGAATGGCTCCTTACAAAGCTTTGTATGGAAGAAAGTATCGTTCTCCGATATGTTGGGCTGAAGTAGGTGATAGACCTTTGTTGGGACCGGAACTTGTGCAAGAAACAACCGAGAAAGTGAAGCCGTCTGAAGAACGCCTGCAAGTCGGCGAGAAAAAGTTATGCCGATGTTCGTAGAAGAGAGAGGGAATATGAAGTTGGAGATCACGTGTTTATAAAAGTGACCCCGATGAAGGGTCAAACTCAGTTTGGTGTTAAGGGCAAATTGGCGCCGAGGTATGTTGGACCTTATGAGGTCCTTGAAAAGATCAATCTGGTATCGTATCGAGTAGCCTTACCTCCAATAATGGAACATATGCACAACGTATTTCATGTATCGATGCTATGAGAATATTTGAGGGATCCACTTCACGTCCTCGAACCAACACATGTACTCCTAAAAGATTATTACACCTACAAGGAAAGGCCTATTCAGATTGTGAACCGCAGACTCAAGAAGTTGAGAAATAAAGAAATACCGTTGGTAAAAGTTGATTGGCAAAACCACGGAGGAACCTATGCAACTTGGGAAACCGAGGAAGACATGATGAAAAGGTATCCGGATTTGTTCCCATTGGACCCAATGTTGTTGCCGAATGAAGGTAATTCGAGTTTGGAGGACCAAACTCTTTTAAGGGGGAAAGACTGTAATAACCCCGACCACCGATTAATGCTAAAACATGATTAATTATGCTTAACAGTAATTTAGAAGGAATCTGAAATTAATTTTCATGTGTATTGCATTATCTTTGTGTTTCTATCTGTTTGCCATAAAATGATTTGTTCATGTTTCAAGTGTGAACTGCAAATTGAAAGCCTTATCGGCGCCCGATTCTAAAATTGTTTTGTGTTAAGTATTAGTTAGGATTTATAGAATTTTATGGTAGATTTAATTTAAATTTGATTTGGTATGATTAAATAAAGTTAAATTACAATAGTTCAAGTAAATTACCATCTTGCCACTAAGTGGATTATTCTAGGCAATCCCCTAATCTTGAGTCACATGAGTTTGAGGCATCAATTATTCATCTTTTGAGTTCAAAAATCGTAGGAGAGAGAGAGTGAGCAAGAGAACAAATTGAGTCATCTAGTCTTGGCTTGGAATCTAGAGAAATTGAAGGCAACTTGGAAGATTAGGCCCCTAAGCTTGAAATTGAAGACTTAAGGTAGGAGAATTACCTTCTTGATTGTGAATTCAAGTCACTTCTTGCATGATTCATGTGACATTAGTGATCTAAGACAAGAATTAGATTTAACATGTTGAATTAAAGCTTAAATCATGCATGCATGTCTATATCATAACAATTTGAAGTGTTTTCATGGAAATTCTTGCATGCAAGACCATATTCTACTTATAGTCCATGAGTTCATCATATTTTGAGTTTAATCTTGCATTTGGTTACATTTTTGGAGTATTGAATTCAAGTGAACACTTGCATGTTTTGTTCTTTAATATTTCTTAGAAATTAATTGCAATTGTGTTTAATTGACTCACCCTTAGGCTTTAATTTCTCAAATTGATCTTCAAAACATGTTATACTATGAGTTTAAAGTGTTTTTCCAGAAAATGGGCCCAAGAGGTTGAGATTTGGGAAGTTGAATGCTTGGTTTGAGCTTGGAAGGCAAATCTGGAAATTCCAGAATTTGGCTTCCTCGCTCAAGCGAAGGATTCCACGCTCGAGCGACCATCGTTTGTTCAAAGCTTCGCTCGAGCGAAGGAATGGTGGCTCGAGCGTAAATTGCAAGCTCTCAGGTTTTTGGTGCACGCAAACGCACGCTCGAGCGACGAGACCTACGCTCGAGCGAAGGGTGTATCTCACGCTCGAGCTAACATCGAGCGTGCATCGAGCGTAAAATTTCAACAACCAGTACTTTTTCATTTTTACAGACCGCTTGAGTGACCCCTCTATTTTGGCAAGCTCGCTCGAGCGAAGAAAGCTACGCTCGAGCCAGACCCCTGTTTTCAGCAAGTTTTGCAAAATATTTTCTAAGGCATTTTTGCATCCTCATTCCATCATAGGCATTCCTAGGCCATGTTTCAGACTCTATAGTGAGGATTAAAGGGTAGAAACACACTAAGAACCAACGACGTAAGTTTTGTATAATTAGAACGTGTATTTCAAGTGTGTGTCTATTGTGTGATATGTAGGTCACGTGCTGCGTCCTATTTGACCTATCTACTTCGTCTGTTTGATTCAAGATCAACTGTGAGTAATAACTTAGTAAAGTTATGTTCAACCGTAGCTATTTTCTGTGTGATAAAATAAGGTCCAGGTGGCCGGCCGGCCACCCCAAAAAGGTGGCCTCCCAAATGAGTGCAACACAGCTGTGTAGAGAAAAACCAGAAAAAGTGGTTCAGGAGAGAGAAAAACCAGCTTTTTAGAGGGGTTCAAAAGGGTCAGGATGAATTACTAGTCGGCCTACCCATATTGGTGGCCTCCCAGGTGTGTACAACATAATGGTGTGGTGGAAATTCATAAAAAGTGGCTCGGGAATGGGAAAAACTAACTTTCTAGTAAGAAAAAAACGGGCGACGAAGAGCAATGAAGAGAAAAGCTGGTTTTTCAAAAAAATTGCTGGTCTCCCACCCTCCTACAACCTTCCTAACAATGAAAATAAGGTCTCTGCCAAAAATGAACCAAGACGGATGCAAAACGGAGGTTCGGGGACCGAAACGCGCGGCCTGGGGCCCCGAAAACTAACTATTAAGCACCGGAGGTGGCGTTTGATCACGAAGTTGGTCTCTCGGGCCACAGTGTCCCTCTAAATGAAGGAAATAAGATGTATGCCAGAAATCGGAGCAAACGGAGGTAGTTAAGCGGTCCCGAACCGAGGCACACGGCCGACGGCCCTAAAAATCGAAAACCGGGCTCCAAACGGGAAAAATGGCCTACGACCACGAAATGTAGCCTACGGCCATTGAGAGATGGTCTACGAGACCTCTCCCTCCCTTCGGGAAGAGAAAACGGAGAAAACGGGACCCGGTTCGCAAACCGAGGCAAAACACAAAAGAGCCCTGAAGTCCGGAGGCAAGGCTCACATCCGAGACTCTGAAACTTCAGAACGAGCACAATATGCAACATCACCAAGCGCTCAATCGGTGACGTCTGAGCCTTAAGGTCGGTCAAAAATGGGGTGTCTACAGCGGGTTTGGGTCGTGACACAAACATACGTTAGAACATACAAAAAGTATCCAAGTAAAAAAGACTTGAAAGCAAGTAGAAATAACACTTGGCTCTTACCATCTCCCTCTATGAACAGTGTACGGCTTAAAGGGTAGAGGTGGAGATCATCATTTGGAAGCAACTCCCATTTGCCCGAGACGATGAAATAATCGTCCCCGACGCCCTTGTTGGAATCAGGGAGATCAGTAATGAGTTTGTATTCTGTATTCTGTTGACCTCGACTTAAGGTAGTAAATATAGCCTTTTTTCTAACTTAAGGCCGCACATAGTGTAACAATACTGGATGTCGGCAAGGGTAACCCTAGCATTCTCCCTTTTGGCTAAGGTAATTATACCATTGATAACTCGGTAGGAGTTAATGGCAAGCTGCATTGGGTTCAGTGTGTAGTAGTGTAGGACTTCTCGAAAGAGAATATCGAGAGGCAGCCTAAGTCCACATTCTACGAAGGCTACAATTGGAAAGGGCATGGAGTCGTCCTTAGGCATAAGGGAGTCCTCTTCCCCAGCCAACCTGAGGTGGACATCGGTAGGGATGGCGAACTCCTGCCTAAAATATTTTTAAGCTTAATTGGGGTGTCTACCTTCGACCTCCACATACCCATGATGTCGGCTAGATGGACAAGGTGTCGGATTTCAGACGAAAGTGCTTTTTGTCTAAGGTTTAAAGGACCTCGACAAAACCTAAGACGTATACTGGGGCAAGAGTTTTTGAGGATCTAAGGGTAATTTGTTTCAATTTTTCCTAGAATTTGGAGTTCTAAGGCAAATCCCAATCGTAGAGTTGCTAAAACACAAGAATTGAAAGTAGAAATCTGGAAAACAGTAAGAAAACAAAAACAAGAATGTAATTCAGAATCAAGAAAAGTGATGAACTACCAAGAAGAATGTAATTCAGAATCAAGAAAAGTGATGAACTATCAAGAACACTGTGACAGAGTGTGTACAAGGATACAAGGCCAAAAACAGTGGCAAAATGAACAAGTGTGTGAATACAGGTATATATCCATAAACAAATTGTAAGCAAGGGAAATTTACAACATGAATAAAGTCACAGAAGCAGTATACAAACGTAACAGTTTGAGGAGAAACAAGAAACTGAAATGAAGGAAAGCAGTGGCTTACCAGAGGAGTGAAGCCGATGTTGAGTACACCAGAGTCAGATGATAGCAGCAATCGGAAAAGATCAGCAAAAGCTTCACTGGAGGGGAAGAATGGAAGTGGTTGCAGAGCTTGAGAGCTTGAAACAATGGTGGATTTGGGAGAGTAGAAAGAGACAGTTTGCACGAAAATGATGGTGAAAAAGTGAAAAAACGGAGAGAGAGAGCTATGGTTTTGATCAAATACATGAAATGGCGGCAAAAACGCAATTACTATGTCTAGGACGACGTGCTTGTCAGACGGCGCATGCAAGTGCGATGCGACTTAATGGCGCGTGTCAGGTACGGCTCAATAGGGGAAAAAAGCGTGGTAGAAACGGTTGAAACACTGTGCGTGACAGCTCATATGCGTGTTGAACTCTTGGAGTTCTTGATTTAATGGAGCGAGATCTCGGCTATGGGTATGATCTCGGCTAAAGAACTTGAAAAAATTTGGGTTTTGGTTCTGAAGCATTGATGAAAACAAACTAAGTCTTGGTCGTATTGAGCCGATGAATGATGACCTCAATAATGAAGGACAAAACGAGCTTAGCCTACGTGCTATATGATTGGAAGATATAGATTCCATCACCTCAGGATGCCGAGATAATAGAACCTAGGGGGTAGTTGTAAGGACATAATTTTTTAATGACAACACGTGGCCAAGGTGGTACTGGAGTGCCAATCGAGGTGCCACGTGTTTTGGACATGACGCCGAGATAATCTCGGCTAGGCCGGTTATCTGCAAAAATACCGGAATCCAGGATAAGCGGATAAGGGACAAGAGTCTTAGAATGGGAGAGGACTTCAGTTTGAATAAAGATAAAACTCTTAGACAATTTATCCCAATCTAACTGGGAGTCCAAGATTAGCATTGAGCCAGAGTCCATTGAAGCTAGGCTTTTATTGGGATTAGGTCAGTGTTGGCTATAAAAGAGAGACACCCTCGTGGGTCTAAGATATTTTTTGTGTATTTTGAATAGGAAGTTAAGCACTTTTGCTATCTTTGAGAGATAATTGACTTAATCATCGGAGTGCGCCTGGGTGAACGAATCACCGCCGGAATCTTTTTTTTTCTATGATAGGTCGTTTGGGCTTAATCTATTCTGCCGGTGTTCTCCAGCTGAGTACTTGTTTGGCAATGTGATCAGAAATCGACACACTCAAACTCAATAAAAAAAATGTATTTTAAATTAAAAATAAATAAAAAATTTAAAATTTAAATTAATAAAATTAAAAATAAAAAATTTATTCTATTACACGACTCAAACTCTGATATTTTTTTATAATTTCCCCTTAAATCTATTATAACTCATGCGACAACACCACAGCTATGATGAATCCCTACTCTACCAAGTTACCAACCGTGTCTATAATTGTAAGGGCAATTCTTAAATATACAAACTATATGTATTTGTATAAAGGATTTTTTTTAAGTGTGCAACTTTTGAGGGTTGTATACCATGTGTCACTTACACAAAAAGTGTAAGTGGAAGGTGAAAACAAAGCAGGACTGCAAACAGAAAAGGCGTAAGTGTAAGGCGTAAGTTGCACACCATAACAGTACCCTAAAGTTGTGATTTTTTAAATTTTTATAAATTAATTTACGTATGTTTGTAAAAATTTACACGAATTTTTTTTATTAAATTAAATTATATATATTTATGAGAACTTATGTAATTTTATAAAATAACTTACCTATATTTATAAGAATTTACACCAATACATATTATATGTAGCTTGCATACTCACACGATATGAACTAATAATAAAATTACCCTCTAAGCAATACATATTTATAAAATTACTCTGCAATGCATAC
Source organism: Camellia lanceoleosa (assembly GCA_025200525.1). NCBI lineage: Eukaryota > Viridiplantae > Streptophyta > Magnoliopsida > Ericales > Theaceae > Camellia > Camellia lanceoleosa. The sequence goes on from CM045772.1 coordinate 12,785,251, forward strand.
TAGACCATAGCTCGTAATCACAATTCACAGATGGCATTCACACTTAACCTGTTTTAGAAACTACTTATTACAAAAATTAAAAAGTCATTATTAAAAAGTTAATTCTTCTTTTCATTTTTTTAATGTTTTTTCATAATAATAAAAAATTTAAAAAACCAACTAAAATGTTCATTTTTCAAAACACCCTTTTAAGTTTGGATTCATGCAATGTGAACTTATTTAAGATGACATTTACTTTTGTTTTAGTAAAATTTTATTGGGGTATATACTATATGCACCTCTAGTTATGACATTTGTAATATTTAATTATAATTTATTAAAGTGTTAGTAAAGACTCACTGTGATATTGATTATGACATTATTTATGATTTAAAAATTCTTTAATTATATCGGTGTTTGGTTATAACTCATATTTTTTTTAATATAACTCTTATAGGATTAAGTTATGACATCTATGATAATCAGTCTTACAAATATCATAAAAAGATGTGTACCATAATATTACCCAAGAGTTTTAACATAGTGTATATTTTATCTTGAAAATAATATTGTCATCGTCTTATCCGAATGCCTAACAATTCAATAAAATAGTTAAAAAGTTAAAAATTAATTTTAAAAAAAAATTAATTTCTCTATATTTTTTTATACGACTTTTAATAAAAAAATTATTAAAAAAACTCAATCTCCAAGCCACCGGAGTGACAGATTTGGCAAGATGAACCCAGTGGTACTCTCTCTCTCTCTCAGCCCCTTTTGCATTGCTATCATCTTCTTGCTTGCTTACTCGTTTTTGCTTTGACGTTCTCGTCCGCCTGCCTAGATACTGCTTCTTGTTTTCTCCTCTGCCCCCATACACAATTCATAATATTATATATATAAAAATATATCACAGACATATTAATATTTTATACACATAACTCTTAATTTATGAATTCATACTCTATTACGTCTTAACTAAGATTTTTTAGATTTTCAAGTCCCATTAAATTTTTAATAGTCTAAATTACTTTCAAACAATGATTGTTCAACATTTATGATTATTTATAAAGAACATGATGATTTGATATTTATTTTGATTTTCAAAACTTTAAAATATCAACTTTTAAATTGAAAAAACTAAAAAAAAAATTATGTGCAAGAAGAAAAAAAAAGACTAATTTTTTTTTGAAAAAATTTAAAAAAAAAACTGAATTATTCTTTTGTGCAAAACTAAAAATTTTGTGTTTATGAAGGAGCATGATAATGGAACATTGATGTATAAAATTAGAAAAAAAATTAAAAATGAAAAAACTGATAATATTCTTAGTTTTATTAGATAGTTGAATCAAACCAATAAGTAGAAGAGCGAAAGCATTTAATCTGATGCTCTATTTTTTTTATCAGTTAGTGAAACAATCATTTGAAATATTATTATGCAAAATTGATAATATTCTTAGTTTTAAAATTTTTTTAAAAACTAATAATATTCTCAATTTTACTAAATAGGGCTTATTGGTTTAAAAAATATCATATAAGACCTGAATTGCCATAATATTTGTAAATAAGATTTTTAAGTAATTATTATATTATCACTAACATTGATACTCACGATAAATTTTTTGGAGCAATTTAAGTAAATTGAAAGTTGATAATTAAAAAATAGAATTTAAAAACATTTCTATTACTATTTAATTGCACTTTTTGTTATTCAGATTTAGAGATGGAACAAACAAAAGATCATGAGGAGCCATAACTTTCTTGTTTTTGTAAAAAATTATGTTTTTCATAGCATTTCTAAGTAGAGTATGAGAATTCTCAAAACTCTTAATACTAAACTCTTATGAATTATCTCTCTTATATGTTACCTCTCACGTCATCTCTCCCACTCTCTTAATTTTTAATCATTTGTCAATTATCTAAATCTTAAAAGCCAAAGGAATTATATATATTTAAATAAAATGATAAATATTTAGATATGAACAACAAAGAGGTAGAGATAAAAATATAAAAAAATAAAATAAAAAGATACCTATTCAAATTTCAATCACAAAATAATATAAAGAGTCAAATAAACGATTAAAAAATAATAAAATAAAAAATATTATGAGTCAATTAATTTTAAAAATAAAAAATTAACTATTTATATATGAATAATAAAAAAATATTACGAGTCAAATAAATTTTAAAATAAAAAGATAATTATTTATATATGAACAAAAAAATAGAGATAAAAATATATATAACTATTTAGATTTGAACTGAAAAACAAAAATTCAAATAAAAAATAAAAAATATTTAAATAAAAAAGATTAAGATTAAGATATAAATTTCAAAAACATGATAAAGTTTTTAACAATCTATATTTACCTTATGTGAGTTTGTTGTAGAATTTTCATATATTTTGGCTAAATCTTTTTAAAATTTATCTTCAAATTGAACTTAATATTTTATCTTTAAAATCATTAATTAATTATCCATATAAATTTAAAATATAATAAAATTACATAAATAAAAATGCAAATAAAAGATTAAAAAACAATTTAAATTAAAAATATTAAGTTTGAGATATAAATCCCAGAAAGATAATAAATTTTTTAAAGATTTATATTTATATTCTGTGAGTTTGTTGTAGAATTTTCATATATTTCAACTTAATCTTTTTAAATTTTATCTTCAAGTTTAACTTAGGGCTGGTTTGGGGTACCCTATTTCAGCCAAAAAGTCAAAAAGTTACTCTAAAATCCAAAAAGATATCATTATTCATCCAAAAAAAATTTTTTTTGTCTGGCCAAAGGACAGACCGAATTGACCAAAGCCGGCTGCTGTGCAGCGGCAGTGCGTATATACGGAAATGATTGGGTGTGATTGGCACACACACTGCGTTTGGCCTGTGAGGACTATCACGGGTCCCGTTTTGATAATCTGAACCGTTAAATATGTAGAACTCATTGAGTACTATATGTCTGAAAAAAATCACATTGATCGGATATCGATAACTATATGATCAGATCAGTTATGTACAACAAATGGATGGTGTTATAATTAATGATTGAAAAATAAATATATCTGATCAGATAGCTATCGATATCCGATTAACGTGATTTTTTACAGGTACATAGTGTTCGATGAGTTATACACATTGATCGGTTCAGATTATTAAAATGGAATCCGTGATGACCTCCACGGACCAAACAAAACCGTCCAATGCTTTGTACAAAAATTACCCAATAATTTTGAACCCCAATACACGGCAGCCGATTTGTACGGCTGGGCCCACCTGTCACTATTCATCTCTTACACACTCTTTTTATATAATTTTTTAATACACATTTTTTCATAAAAATTCAAAAAGTTAACCCAAACCTTCATATTTTTTTCTCAACTTTTTTAGTCTAAAAAGACAAAAAGTGCACTTTTTTAAGACACCCCAAACCAGCCCTTATTATTTTACCTTTTAAAATCATCAATTAATTATCCATATAAAGTTTAAATTTAATACAATTTCATATTTTGAATTGATAAAACTTCAAATACAAGATTAATATTCAAATAAAAAATATTAGGAGTTAAATACTTTTTAAAATAAATAACTATTTATGTATGAATAACAAAAAAAAAATAGAGATGAAAAAAATATACAAAAATAAAAATATAACTATTTAGATTTGAACTGTAAAATAAAAATTCAAATAAAAGATAACAAAATATTTAAATAAAAAAATATTAAGATTGGGATATAAATATCCCAAAAAGATAATAATTTTTTTAATGATCTATATTTATCTTTTGTTAGTTTGTTATAGAATTCATATATATTCCAACTTGATCTTTTTAAAGTTTATCTTCAAGTTGAACTTAATATTTTTTTCTTTTGAAATCATCAATTAATTATCCATAGGATAGAATTCCATATATATTTTTTGTCTAAACATAATCTTTTCAATATAAAAACAAGTTCCTACAAATAAACCATGAACAGAAGATTGGGGTGTGGGGGAGGGGGGAAACAATCAATATTGAGTCATTTCTGATCTCTTTTCGATGCCGAAAAATCTTAAATATTTGATTTACATTTGAAATGTGTACTTGCATGAGTTTTTGCATTTGTGAGAAAGTGAGTTTATGTAAATGGATATTATTATTTAATTTTTACTATTTTTTTGTTACAATCTGTATTTTTTTTTTATTTCTTTCTTTTTGTTAATAATGTGTTATTTAATTGAGATTTTATTCTATTTTTTTTTTCTTTTAAAAGCACTACTATTATCAATTTGTAACTCTCTCACTTATTGATTGTATTTAATTTGTTTTTTTTTTTTTTGGTGCAGATGTTAGATTGAAAATGAAGAACACATCAAAATTAATTGGATATAAGTTTATACTTTAAATTTATTCATCAGTTGATTTTTTATTGTTGATTATCCTGTTGAAATAACTCATGATTAAATTTATTTTTAGAAACTTATTTCCTTTGAGAACTAAATCATAAATTTTTTCTTTTTTTTTAATTTTTTTTTATTGAAATTCAGAGTTTGAACAAATGGAAGAGGTCTCATATTAAAAATGTTAATTTTTTTTGAATAATTTAAATATTTATATTCTTTATGTTTGTCAATTCAATTTTAGTGCATTTCCAAACCTTTTTTATTTTTTATTTTTATATAATCATTCCAAACCTATTTATGTTTAATGAATCAATATAACCGAAAAACAAATAGCATGTAAAAAAAGTTTAACCACTAAAATGACATGATTAATATAATATCTACTATTGATTAAACAAAATTAGTGTTACTTTTATTTAACATTAGTCATTTTGATTAATTATAATGTCTTTGTTACTCTACTTTGGTTGTCTAAAGTAATTCTTAGATAAATTAGTTGTTATATATATGATGATTTACTTAATATATGATAGTTTTTAAAAAATTTCAATAATGTGAAATATTAAATATTTTTAATGATGTGAAGTAAGATTTACATACACAAATTAAATAAAAATATTATAAAATACAATCAAATAGGAATTTATTTTTTAATAATTATTGACTTTCTAAAATCTCGTACATCGCACGGGTGACCACTAATATATATATATATATATATATATGTATGTATATATATCTTACTTTATAAATAAAATGGCATATTAGTATAAAAGATATATATTTCATTCTTCTACCAAAAAAATTTCTTTTTATTTTCTACTGAAAAATTTCTTCGTCCTATTACAGCTTGTTTATATGATATTTGAATTTTTTTTGTGTTGTTTATTTATACAATGAAAAAAATATTATTCTCTTTCACTTGCTTTGGTGCCAATTATAAGATATAAATAAAAAAAAAATATAGCTTTAAGCAATGTAACTTGCTCTGAAAACCTTTTTTTCAAAGAAAATAAAATTCAACTTCACTGAATTTTAAAAATTTTGATTTTTTTTAAATAATTTTTTTGGTTTATCTAGACTAAATTATTCTTAAAAAATAAAAATAAAAACTTTATAAAAAGGCAATTTTTGTTTACTTGTATAAAATGATTTGTTTGTTCAGTTTGCAGGTATGTGATTGCTACTACTATGATTGGGTTTGTTTACGCAGCATTCCAATTACTAACTACCAAATGCTATACACAAGATAAATCTTATCTAAATATCTGATTATTTATATTTGATTAATTTAATTTTTTTGGTATGCATAGTTTAGTCAAAATCCACTAAAAATTGAAAAGTTTCAATGAATAAAGTAGACCCAAAATGGGCCAAACTGGAACAATAGACTGGAGAGAATCTGCACCCAAATATTATATATAGTAACACCATCTCACATTGTGTCACCAATCAATAAAAAATTAGAATTAGATGAAATTATTATCTGGCCAAGTTTGGCATGAGTCAAAAAAGACAAAAAGTCAAAAAGTCACTATCCTATTTAAGTCACATCATCTTATTTAAGTCACATCACCTCTTTAATACATCACTTTAAACCCAACCCAAACCCAATCTATATTTCATAAAAAGTCAAAAAGTGCACTTATTTAATCTTTCCCAAACTAGGAAATTTTTTATTAATTTAATGGTTATAACTCAATATTTATGTGAACACAACCACCTAAGATCAAGGATGAAATTATGATTTCATCACTGGAGGGACTAAAGACAAACAAAAAAATTTCACCATATATATAAACACGCATGTATATATAATATGATATATAAATTATATATACACATAAAAAATCAAATACTATAGAAGTAATATCTAATAGGATAAATTATTTTTTTGGTACAAAACAAAAAGAGAATTTAAGATGATAAAAGAATGCGATATATATCTTTTATACTGAGAGACTATTTTATTTATAAAATAAGATAAATATTTTAAAAGTGTTAATAGTAAATAAAAATTTTCATAGAAACAGATGGGCATGGCCCGTATTCTTTTTCTAATTTCATCTCTGCCTAAGATGCATGTGGCCAAAAAACTCTGACATTAACGAGAGAGAGAGAGAGAGAGAGAGAGAGAGAGAGAGAGAGAGAGAGAGAGAGAGTAGGTTGCTGTTTGTTTTCCCTATAAATGAATGACTCTTCTTTGATCATCAATGAGTATAAGCAATAGAGATAGAGAGGGTGTGTAAGTAATCCAAACAGAGTTTAGGGGATTTGCAAAGATGGCAAATTCAAAGAAATGCATAGCAAACTCAACCCTAGTGTTGAGGATATTCACCCTTATCATTCTAGCTGCTTCTGTAGTGGTTATGGCTACAGACAATTTCAAACTCAGTGATGGCTCTAAAACTTCTTTCAAAGATATCATTGCTTACAGGTATTTTACTCATAATTTCCACTTCAAACTATATGTATTTATCTTTAAAAGATGGTATTTTGTGTAACAAATGACACTTTCACCAACTTTATAATCGAATATAAGATATAAATAATATAGCTTGAAACAACGTATTGGCATCATATAACTTACTTTTTCATTTTTGGGTAAATTAGACTGACACTTTCGGATATTTCTATTTAATATAAATTTCTTTTTACATTTAAAAAATTACACTTATTACGCTGTTAGATTAAAATGACATATTTGTTCCTTAACCTTTAGAGATATAAAATAATAAAATAATACAGATATTTTGTTCATGTCATTCAAAAGAAATAACAATCATCTTCTTTGGTTTAACTCACACTAAAAATTGTGATTTTTTATTTTTCATTTTTTTATTTTTATTTTTACTTTATTTTTTTAATATTTTAAACAATTTTTATTTTTATTTTTTAGATATACCTAATCTAGATATATTTAAGAAGTATAATATTTTTTCTTTTTTCTTTTGAAATTCACCAAATACCAAAAAAAATACAAAAATATAAAAATTCAATACATTATCTTATTTTTGTTGTATTCAATGATTTTTTTGAAGTTTTTTAAGTTTTTAACACAAATTTTATACTTTTTAAATTTATCTAGATTAAATTGATCTAATCTAGATATAATGGTGGAAATAAAAATGAAAAATTATGTTCATATATAAAAATTTATACAAAAAAAATTATAAAAATGTTGAGATAGTGATATCGTTGTAAATATAAATCATGTTTATGGGTGTTTTATTTTAAAGTGAAAGGTCACCATTAAACCATATCATTGTATTTGAAAATTGTATATAAAATTTATGTTTATATATCATCACTCAATAAGAATATGTTCAAATAGAATTTAATAATGAAAAGTTGTAGAATGTAATCATGACTATAGGAATGATAAATAGTAGGAAAAATGATAAGATGGTCATTTATAAAATTTTAGGACATGACATCAGTAATCCAACGGACAATTTGTAATGAGATTATAAATCTCGAGAAGGAGAATGTAATTTTTCAAATGTGAAGAGAGAATCTGTATTAAACAAAAACCTTAGAGGTGTCAGTGTAATTTACCCTTCATTTTTCAACTTTAATGAGCACAAAAAAAAAAATAAATAAATGGTTGATTGTTTTTCACACCAAAAATAAATCCTTATTAAGACCTTAATTCAATAGAATAATGGTTTAGTTCGGGTATCGATCCACAAGGGCTAAAAGACTAAGTTGTTTAAATATTAGAAAATCAATTTTTAATTAATTTGAATCAAATGAATATTTTGATTTTAATATAAAATTAACTAAAAACAATTATTAAACAAAAAGAAAGATTGAGGTAGAATTGAAATAGAAAATAGTTTGGGGTTTTGAATTCACCTCTAATCTCATAACAAGTAATTAATATATTAAATTCTAATAAATCAATTATTCGGATAATATTGATGTATTATGGCTACAAATCCCGATATCATCCTCAAGAGGATGAATATAACCAAATCATAGACACAAATCATCTTCGATCAACACGAATTGTCCACACTAAACTAGGGTTACATCACGACTTGTCTCCCCCCCACATGACTCGTCTCATGATTTGTATATACAAGCAAACAAAACATTTGTATAATCATGTATTATCAATCACATAAATCAAATACATAAATCAAATGAAAATGTTTTTAGGACAAAAGATCTTTAATAATCATATAACGATTGTCCAAATTCAAAGAAAAATTATAATTTAAATACACAATTAGAAGTTGCTTGACTAGAGTTTCATCTCAATCCTTAAGAAGAAGATTAGTCGCCCCCGAAGAAGGTGAAGACACCATAGGTATGGAGAACTCCTATCCTTGGAACCATAGGTTTTCTCTCTCTTGCCTTTTATACCTCGTTTTGATATCTCCATAATAAGACCCTTTTTATGAAAGTTATCCCTTTATACTCCCATAACTATTATGGTTGGAATAGGCTTAAAAAGAGTATAAAAATATACTTTTCATGACAAAGTTCCATATAACCTGCACAATACATTAATTCATTGAGATCATTAAATAATAATTGATATGGACTTAATTAATGCAGTTTAGGAGGCATCAATGTATATATTTTAGTCTGATCAAAAAAAAAAATGTATATATTTTAGCACTTAATAAATAAATAAGGGAGCCATTATTCTCACTTCGCTTTGTTCCAAATACACTATATTTTTTATCCTTATTATAAATTGTTATATTAATACCCTTTCATACAAAATATACTCTCTCAAAAAACTAAAATTTCGAAAGTATTAATATAACTATGTATAATAAGAGAAAAAAAAATGTATCTGAAATAAAATAGAATGAAAATAGTGATTCCTATAAATAAAGCCAAGCTTTTGTCCCCAAAAAAAAATTTAAAATCAGTTTTTCATTTTTGATGAGAAATTATATGTAAGCCCACACACCAGCTGATTAGTGAACACATGTGGAATGCAAATGTCGATTATAAAGGCAAGATTAATGAATTTGTTTGGTGGGAAAAAATAAATTATTGTTTTGAACGATAATTTTTTTTTCATTTCCCACAACCATGAATCACCAAAACAGTCACCGGCGCTAGGAGTGGCAGCCCAATGGTGGCTGATGGTGGTGGTGGGAATACAAATAGATAGGTGATGTGGATAGATAAATGATAAGTAGGGATAATATGATATTTCAAATTGTTATTGTTCTTATGGTTCTAAAAGATTAGAACTTGAGACTATTGTCTCAAAAGTATTAAAATTGAATTTATGCCCGAATATCCTTTCTATTTTTTTGGACTGAGATAATTTTTAAAAATTCATAAACATATTTTTTAGTGTTTTTTTCTTTTTTCTGTTTTTCAAACTAGCTTTCTAATTTTTCAAAACAACTCATAAAACAAAACTTGACCAAAGAGAAACTTGGTAAAATAAAATAAAGGGTAAATTACATTGACACCCACTGATATTTCTATTTAATACAGATCCCTCTTCACATTTAAAAAATTGTGTTCTCCTCTCTGAAATTTGTAATTTCATTACAAACTATTCTCTAGATTGCTGATGTCATACCCTAAAATTTTCTAAATGATCATGTTGTCCTTTTTCTTACTATTTTTTCTTCATATCACCATGATTGCAATCTACAACTTTCCATCATTAAATTCTATATTAATATATTCTTATTGAGTGATGATATACAAACATATAATTTATATAGAATTTTCAAACACTATGATATAATTTAATGATGACCTTTCATTTTAAAATAAAACACCCGTAAATATGATTTATATTTATAACAATATCACTATCATAACAATTTCATGATATTTTTTGTATAAATTTTTATATATGAATATAATTTTTCATTTTCATTTCCACCGTTATATCTAGATTAGATCAATTCAATCTAGAAATATTTAAGAAGTACAAAATTTGTACAATTTTTTTTTTAAATCCATTAAATACAACAAAATAAGATAATGTGTTGATTTTTTATTTTTTTTTTGGTATTTGGTGAATTTAAAAAAAAAACATAGAATATTATAATTCTTAAGTATATCTAGATTAGATGTATCTAAAAAAAAAATTAAAAAATGTTGAAAATATTAAAAAAAATTCAACACAAAAAATTAAAAAATTTAATTTTTTGTGCAAGTTAAATCAAAAAAGATGATTGTTATTTTCTTGAAATGACATGAATAAAATATCTATATTATTTTATATGTATAACGGCTAAAGGACAAATATGTCATTTTAATCTGATACGAGAATAAGTGTAATTTTTTAAATATGAAAGGAGATTTGTATTAAACGGAAACCTCAAGAGGTGTCAGTGTAATTTACCCTAAAATAAATATATAGGCCTCTTTTGGATACTAGGTTAAAAGTTATTTTTTTACTTTTAACCTATTTTTAATCATATCACCTCTCTATATTTTTTATATATTTTTTTAAACAAAAAAAAATTAAAAATTAATTTTTAATCTACTTTCCAAAATAATCCATAATTGCTTTACTCGTTTGTATGCGATGATGATGATCTCTTTTTTGTGTTGCAAAATTGCAGGTTTGTGATAACAACTGGTGTGATTGGGTTTGTTTACACGACATTACAATTACCATTTGCTATATATTATGTCTGCACTGAAAAGAGATTGGATTGTCTACCTGAGTTTGACTTTTATGGAGACAAGGTCTGGTTCTAATTTGTTTTTATGTTTTCTATTTAAATTAATAATTCAAAGACAATCTTAGAGAATAAATTATCTTCAGTGAGGTTATTTAGCTGAATCACTATGTTAGGTTTTAGTGAGTCTATTGTTGGACCTATGTTGATAACTCAAACCACTAATCGTTCATCTTATAAGGCTCTTTTATAAGATTATTTATATAAAAAATCATGTCGATTGCATTACCGTAGTTACATGATTAAATCACATTTATTTTAAAAAATAATAAGTGACTTATTCTAAAAATTATATTTTGTCTATTTTTTTGGAAAATAAATAAGAATACATGGTTACGATTTTCCAACAAACTAAATTTTTTTAATGAATAATCAACGGTTAAGATTATTAATATGAGCCTTAAAGTGAGTCTACTAAGACCCAACAATACCATCCAACTAAAAATTGAAAAATGTTTGGAACCAAGGCCGGCCCTGAGGTGAAGCCACTAAGGCGGTCGCCTCGGGCCCCTAATTTTGAACAAAATTTAGGACCCCTAATTAGGGGAGTGTATCATGTCGTGTTATTTCATAATTACTTTAAAATTAGTTCAATTCATTTATTTTTATGTTGTTGTATGGTGTTATTTTGATTTATGTCCGATTGATATTTAATGTGAAAACTTTTACTTTTAGTTAAAAATAACTTAGCAAGTGTATGGAGAGATTAAAATTTTTCCCATAAGTTGAATTTTATAAAATTTATTTCTACTAAATGAAATTATTCATAGAATGTTTGATTTTAATTCAATTGCATTTTTCTAATTAAAAAAATTGTACCTTATTACTATATATTTTTTATTATATTGACTCTAAAATAGGTAACAAAAATATACATATCTTAAATGAAAAAAAGATATTAGCCTTAATTATTATTTTACGTACTTTTTTATTCAGTTAGATGAAGTTAAATAAAAGATCAAAAAAATGTCATCGCATCCCTTAGTGAACATTAAAATATATAACTAATAATTCATATTATTGAATCGTGTCATACTTAAATTCATGTTGAAAAATAGTCAATAGTCAACCCTAACTTACTAATTTTATATATTGCTTGAGTTGTGTTGAAAATTCTCATCCTTATCTCCAATTAATTTTAGTTCTTATAGCATTGGTAAGCTAAAAAATAAAAATTCAATTCAACTAATTGAAGTTGAACTGTTATATATATATATATATATTTGTTATCTAAATTTTGTTAAATTGTAATGCAAAAAATAAATTTTTATCCTTTTTGTTTTATCCAAACAAATTTTTTTTAAGGTAATGATATATGAGAGGCTCAATTTAAAAAATTTGCCTTAGGCCCCTGATAACTCAGGGCCGGCCCTGCTTGGGACCCCCTTGGGATGACTCCCACACTCCCAAAGTGATCATAGCACTCCATATATGTGTGGGATTCATTCATATATATATATGAAATTCACATCATAAATAGTTCAGATTTGTGAGTGTCTTATGGGGGTTGAAGTCTCAATCATTGCTCTTAAAAATCCCATCAGGAGACCAGCATCTTCCTTTCTTTTACACTTTCACATCCAAAATCTTCAAAAGCCACATGATTTCCATCCCTTTTGAATTGCTTTTTCTTTTTTTTCTTTTTTCCTTTTTTTTTTTTTTTTTAGAAAAAAATCAGAGATTCAGATGCCGCAATTTAGATTAATGCTTTCAAAAACAAAAACAAAAATTAAATTAAATTTCATAACTTGACTCTGCACATTTGTTTTTCTTAAAAATTATGCTTTGGAACCTATATGATAACATCTATAAAACAATTTTCAATACAAAATTTTGAAAAATAAAACTAAAAAATTTCACAGTAGAAGCTAAAACATTTTTGCAATTTTTTTTTAAAGAAAGAAATTTATCAATTTCTTAAATTTTCGTAGTTTACAAAACTATGAAATTTTCTAATTTTTGTTTAGTGACCCTGAAATTCTGCAATTTCTCAAACACATAGAAACGATGAAATTTTTGCAATTTTTAAAAAATATTTTAAAATTTATGGAACTATGAAGTTTCGCATTTTTTGTGCAAAAATTGTGAAAGCTGGTAGTTTCTCAGCTGACGAAATATGAAAGTTGGTAGGATTTCAATTGAGAAAACTGCAAATTTTGCAATTCTCAAAAAACTATTAAATTTCAGAATATAAACTATGAAATTTCACAGTTTATCATGCACAAAATTTGTGAAATTATAAATTTCATAGTTTCTAAAAATGTAAATTTTGTGCTAGAAAAATTAAAGAACTTTGTTTTTTTCACAAATTTTCATATCCAATATTGATCTTGTTTTATAAATCTTCACTAGTAAAAATAAAAATAAAAAGGTTGTGTACAGTAGTATAGTGAAAATTATGGCATTCTAAATTTATTTTTTTATTTTTGTCTTTGTTGAACTTATTTATTTATCTTTAAGTTTTGCTGGCATCTTTTTTTGAAAAACAACTATTGATTCATTCTAATTTCTACTGGTAAAAAAATGTATTCTTGGATATTACTGATGTACAAATTGTGTAAGTAAATAAGATAAATAGATTCATGATTAATCAAATTAAATTACAGAATAAGAAAACATGCTGAAGTTTACAACCATATTGTACAGAAATACACAATACAATAAAATGGTAAAGAAAGCAAACCGAAATTTGCACTAGACAGTTTCCTAAAATAGATTCGCCGCCTCACCAATTAGGGTGCTAGAGATTATTCGACGTTTATCTCTCAAGATATGACAGTTGGACCAGCTACAGCCAAGCACCAACTGTGTAGTTTCAGCGAACAAAACTTAAGCAATACTCTCTCCCTAGGAAGGGAAAAAAACTAGAATGTTAGAAGAATACAAAGATAACAAAATTTCTAGTGGTGAAAACTAAAGGAGAGGGCTTCATTTTATACATATGGATGGAGAGAGGAAAAGGCGCCTACCATCAAGACCCATCACAAATGTAGAAATAAATTCTATATTAACCTGCAAAACTGATGGATTAATCCATCATGAATGTAGAGGGGTTACACATTTTATATATACACGTGTATTGTGTGTATATTTCTGCAGCCCACAGATCTGGCTTGGCTCAAAAAGATTAAAATGGGTGGGCCAAGCCCAACCCCCACACTCAATTCAGTTTAGCAAGCCTCAAGCCTCAAACCCCAAGATCCAATATCCATGACCCACAGACTCAGACCCGGACCCGGCCCAAGTCCATCCTTGAAGCGTCCATAACTTCTTTCCTTCAAAAAATTTGGATGCCTCAAAGGGCTCACACCCTTATGCAAAAAATGAGAATTAAATACTCATCAATGCTCTCCTCTACAATCAATGTGAGATAGAAGGTTTTACACCTTTCCCAAAACCTCTTTTATGAGGCCAACTTAATGAATCAATTTCTCATTCAAATATTAATGGTTTTTTGTTATTCTTTTTGTAGTGTAAAGATTTCACTACAAATAATCTAAACCCACTTTAATCCACCTCACTTGAGGATTGGCACCCACTTTAATATTACATAAAAGTCACCACAAAACCATTATTTTCCAACAATTACCAATCAATTTAATATGAGATTTTGATTTAAAAATTTGGCAGATTATCAGCTTCCTTTTGGCAACCGGAGTTGGAGCTGGCTTTGCTGTTACACATGAGCTAAAGAGAATTATCCAATCGATTTCTGATGATTATGGAGGACTTGATGAGCAAGAATCAAAGACGATTTCGTTCCTTAACAGAGGTTACATAGCTACTGGGATTCTATTTGCAGGTTTCATTTGCATGGCTATACTCTCAATACTTTCATCAATCAACCGCAATGAAAGAAAAGGCTTCTTTGGATGAAGTTTATGCATTTCTTACCCCCAAAAAAAAGTTTATGCAGTTTTTGGATGTCTTTGTTATTTTATTTGATTTAACTATGTATTCTCTTCTCCTCATTTTTCTTTTTCGATTTATGGGAGGGAAAAATAAGAGTCGAATCGTTGACTTGAGATCCATGAGTTCTGACCATTTAAATTACCCCCGTGATTCTACTATGTTTTTTTTTTTATCAGCAAAGAAAAAACTTTATTGATGAAAGAGGCATAAAACATGCAAAATTACATCAACAAAGTAGGGGAGTGCATAGAGCATCATAGCTAACATAACGATCCCAACTAGGTTGGCACCGCTAAGAAAGCGCAATCATATGCTAGCACTCGACCCGAGATTGGTGAGGAGCCAACCAAGGACACCCAAAAAGATGGGTACCCAAAGCAAAAAGGAAAAAGCTAAAACTATAGAAGCCAATCTCTGCAACTGTAGCCAAAGACTCTACATGAATCAACAAAATGATCACAGACCCAAAACACACTCAGACTCTACTTGAACAGAACAGAACACAGCAGACCAACACAGCCACATATTGGCCAGCCAGACCCAGGCAACTGTAGACGTCCCCGAACGCATCCCGGGGGAAGGGGAGTGCGAGTCCCTCCCGTCTGGTTCGATATTGGGTCACTATAGTTCGAAGGACTCAAATGCCACGGTTCTTAATCTTGAACCAAAGAGTCCAAATCCGGCAAATCGTTTTGAAAACAGATTTTTTGAAAGAAGTGACAAACATGGACTGCTTCGCCAGATACAGAGTCGCCACCTAAATATTTTAAAATGGGAAATTTAGGAAACCCTGACTCGGTGCCAAAAAGCCACGTGTCCGTCATCACCAAAGTTACCTCGGCTCGGGAACTTGGGTACGATTGGGGAAGGTCACTTCGTGAGCACCCCCGCTCGCCCGGTCAAAGACCGGCCTCTACTAACCATGATATCTGATTTTGAAAACATTGTAAGTTCTTATTCCGGTTATTAGCCTAGGTTACTATGTGATGCGCACAGCATACAAGTATAGACTGAATCGCCTGAATTGGAACAAAACATTTCATGTTTGTTTGTTTGAAAATGGTTTGATGGTGCTACCCGCAAGTAGGCTAAGACGCGGATTTGCCACCCTCAGGTGGGCTTAGAAAACATGATTTTGCCACTATCTAGTGGGCTTAAAACAAACATTTGATGAATTGTCCCAATTCAAATAACTCAACCTCCACCCACAAGCATTCAAGGCAGTTATATCACATAAGCACATAGCCTCATAGTAAGCATGCTATTCATGGCAACACTCACACGCATGCAAGGATGCTAAAGCATAAAACTCACCGAGTACTCCAAGCCAAAACAGAAACTTGTTAGAAATCATGCATGATCCTAAATATACAGAAATGCCTAATGCAACACATGCAAAAATGCAACTATAGCAAGCTCGGCTATTCTAAACATGGCATATGGAATGCTACAACTAACACGTATTCAATTTGGAATTGAAATACAAATGCAGTTTGTATGATGTGCCGAGCCCGGTGCGGGCAAAACAGATGAATGATGCAAACATGCTGTCATACTGTATGCTAATTGAAATATGCCCTATATCTAACCATCATAAGCGGGTAAATAAAAGGGAAGAAAGACGTGGGGTTGGAAGACATACATCACACTCACAAACCCTTATTACAATTATGCCCTCGCGCAGAGGGTCCGAATAAATAATACAGTCCGAAATAAAAGAATAATACAGTCCGAATAATAAATATACAGATTCCTAATTAATTATCAAATTAAATAAGAAAGCTATAAAATTGGCGTGCAAGCCAGGGGCTGCCTTGACTCCGCTCCGGATAATGAAATGATGCATGTTGAGCTGCTTTGCGCGGAAATCCACTGGGATGCCCCAATTAGCCTCTGTTTGCAATGTTTCTCGAAATGCGTGCCAGACTCCGAAAAGTTGCTGATTCTTCATTTTGCTGCAACAGAGAGCAGGAAAAGGGGCATAGTAATGTATTTCACAAATATATGCATGCCTCGATCCTCGTGCCACCAATCACGCATATCGATGCATGATGGCCGAGGAGTCGGTTTGCACAATTCAATATGGGGTGAATGCAGATGAATGCTACAGCAAAACCTAACTCCATCATGGATAATCCGGAGTGTCAGTGACTTGGGAATTGAGACCCGTTCCGTCACTCGGAGTACGGAACGCGCCTCGTTTCCCGTGCCCGGACTAATTCCTATCCCGAACACGATGCAATATGCATGATATGCATGAATGCAACTAAAATATAATCCTAGCATGCAATGCGGATGAAAATGAGATGCCTCGACATGCGTGCACACGGGCACGCAAATCGAGAAAATATATGAATGTAATGCAAATAGGCATGAATGCGATCTAATATATAATTTAACATGCACAATGCTATGAAAATGAGATGCCTCGAAATGCGTGTACGCGGACACGCGAACCGAGGCGATGATCCTAAGGCATGAAATGGCATACGCAATGCGATTGGACTTACACTAACACGAGTGGACCTCAGCCACACTCACATAAGAGGCCGGCGGATAAAAGTGAAGTGCCTCGAAATGCGTGCACACTGGCACGCAAACCGAGGCAATGGCATATGCAATGCAAGGAGACTAATATGGCATAAACAATGCAACATGGACTTACACTAACATGAGCGAGCCTCAGCCACACTCACACAAGAGGCCATCAGAGATGAAAATGAAGTGCCTCGAAATGCGTGCACACGGGCACGCAAACCGAGGCAATGACATATGGAATGAAATGGAATACGAATGAGACGTGGCATATGGCATATGGAAAATGCAAATTTCAGCAGCCAAAATGATGCAAAAACAGCCCCCGAATTATAGCAAAATTACACCCGATGCCCGAAATGCTATGCTAAGTACCCGAAATGACTTGCAGCTATGCCAAACATGCACAATGTGGACATGAAGTGTAAAGACGGATGCTAGGAAGCCCCTAAACTAGAATTTTTCCAGTACAAAGGATGGCCAAACAACAATCACAAGTATGGCAAAAATAACATGCAAAAATGGGGGAAAAGAGGGGAACAATGAAGCAGGTGGTATACGCAATGCTCATACTGAAAAATACAGTTCTACAACATTTAAGAGTGACCAAAAATATGCACATTTTCAGTAGATGACATCCCCCAATTCAGTATGTAGATATGCTCAACATAGCATGCAAAATAAAGCCAATAAAGGCTATAACATGAGATACCAAAAGGATGCATCAAACAGTCTTGGACCCTTAACAAAATATGAAGAGTAGGCCAAAATAAGACACTTTTCAGGCCTGATGATGGCCGAAAACAGAATCTAAGCAAGCCTAACAAAGCATGCAATTTTACAGTAAATTGGAGGAATTGTGAAGCAAGTGTAAGATAGAGTTACCAAACATGGTTGAGCCCTTCTTCAATGTTAAAGAGGGGCTCAAAAGAGGCCCACTAACAGTATATTTCATGCTCGAAAACAGATCACTCATGAGCTAAAAATAGCATGCAAGAGCAAGGATAAAACATGAATTCAAAGCAAGTGGCATGCAGAGCATGAAAACAAGGTTGAGCCCTTCTTCAATGTTGAAGAGGGGCTCAAAATAATCACAATATCAGTTCATGAGATGCTCCAAATCAGATCAAAAATAGGCCAAATAAATCATGCGATTTTACGGTAAATATGGAGAATTACAAAGAAAGTGCATGATAGAGAGGCCAAACATGGTTGAGCCCTTCTTCAATGTTGAAGAGGGGCTCAAAATAGGCCCACTCACAGTTTATATCAGGCTCGAAAATGAATCACTCATAAGCTAAAGAAAGTATGCAAAATAATGGCATTCCAAGAGGTATTGAAAGAAGAGCATGATAGAGATGCCAAACAAGGTTGAGCCCTTCTACAATGTTGTAGAGGGGCTCAAAATAAGCACAAAATCAGTAGGGGTCGGAGCCCAAAACTATAGGCAAATAAGGTAGAAAATTGAAGCAAAAATGTGCTAGAAAAAGGGAAATGAAGACTTACCCTTGAAGACAAGTCTTTTGATGCTTTTTGGCTTGAATTTGCTGGTCCTTAGCCTCTGAAAAACCTTCCTTTGCTGCTGAAATGGAAGTAGTGATGGTGAGGCCTGGTGTTGATGAAGGAATGGGCTAGAGACTTGAAGGTTTTTGAGGTTTTTGGAGATGGAGATGGAATCAAATGGAGATGAAGTCTTGAGAAGAAATTTGCTAACCCTCACAAAGAAGAGGGTCAGCCCCTTAAATGGACCAAAAATGGGGTGTAAAAGGGGAGGAAAATGCACCCAAGCTTTCCCTCCCAAAATATACCCCGGAGGAAAAGATATTTTGGAGACGCAGCTGCCCAGCTGTAAAGTGTTCAAAAGGAGGAAGCAGGCCGGCCATGCACTTTTCTTGAAGATGGCCGGCCGGCCACCCCAATGGTCGGCCAGCCACTCCCCATGGCCGGCCGGCCAGGGCTCAAAGATGAAAACAACAATTAATGGCCGGCCACCAATTTTTGGTGTCCTCCCAGGGGTGTAGAACAAGACCCCCAGGTTGGATTTTGGCAACTCCGAAACAGGAGACACAACACTCAACTTGAAAGAGAGGCTCAAAAATGAAAATCAGAATTACTGGCCGGCCATAAACTTTTAGGGTCCTCCCAGGTCTCCTCATCACAAATATGTAGTTTTGGTTGGAAGAAAATGGCCCTAGAGTGCTCAACATTAGCCCGGAAGTGAGAAAAACGGGCGCCGGAGGAGCATAACTGGTTATCTGAGATAATTGCTGGCCTCCCCCCCTCCAGTGATCTTCCTGATGCTAAAACAGAGGTACCTGCCAAAATTGAACAAAAACTGATGCAAAATGAATGCTCGGGGCCCAAATCACGCAGTTCGGGGTCCCGAAAATAGGCTGTAGGCACCGAAAATGGTGTTCGGCCACGAAGTGGGTATCTGAGACCCCAGTGTTCCTCGAAAGGGAGTAAATGAGATGCATGCCAAAAACCGGAGAAATCGGAGATGGCTGGGCGGTCCCGAACCGAGGCACACGGCCTGACGGCTCCGAAAACCGGGAACCGGGCTCCGAAATGGGCAAAATGGCCTACGGGCACGAAATGTAGCTCACGGCCATTGAGAGATAGTCTACGGGACCACTCCCTCCCCTTAGAAAAGAAAACGGAGAAAACCGAGTCTGGTTCGCAAACCGAGACAAGGCACAGAAGAGGGTTCGGAAGTCCGGAGGCAGGGCGCACGGCCGCGACTCTGAGACTTCTGAACGAGCACAACATGCAACATCACCGAGCGCTCAATCGGTGACGTCTGAGTCTTAAGGTTGGTCAAAAATGGGGTGTCTACAGTTGTCCCTCTTTGACAGAACTCGGAAGTCAAGAAGTGACGGGAGTGAATGTCAAAGCCCAGAGACGACCCATTTTTGACAAGGCCGAAGACTTAGACAATCATACAAGATGAACAGAGATGTGTGCCCGCAGGCAAAGGGGGCAAAATGCAAAATGATAGGCACAGAGCTAGGTGATCATGCAAGTGCAGCAAGCTGTAATGAAGCAAGTATTGACAAATAGATGCAACAGTTTTAAGCAAGAATGCAAAGCAACAACTACATTTCATGCAGTTAGGAATGCGGAGAATCATTCAATTCTCGTCGCGCCTCACACGGAGAAGATACGATACCTGCGCGATTCGTCTGGTCGCACCAGCCTCAAATGAACCGTACATACAATATCGTGCCTGCAAAAATAGAGAAATTCAACAAGAACAATATGCTAACAACATATATTCAATGTGATTCCTGTAATTCCAAAAGTCTGACACACGCAGTGTCGGCGGGTGAACGCATCGCAATGCGAGAAAGGGACGCGCGTGACAACGCACACTCAAGTATAGAGGTATGGTACATCAAGAAAACATGCATGACAATGCAAAATACTTATGAGAATGCAAGTTACATGCGAAACAATGCAAAACGAGCATAAATCAGGGCGCCCGTTTGTTGCGAAACAACGAGCTGGAAAACGCGCATTTCGGTGAAGGCAACTTGATCGCGGCCTCTGATTCACCTCCCGGAGAGGTTACAACATGTTCAAAAAGGATACACCTTGATTTTGACGAGTGATGATGAGACACGTGTCAGAAATTGCAGCTGAAGTTCCGGCGGAGCAATTCGGCGCCAGAAAGTGCACTTTTCTTGATCTTTTTCGGGTCCCAGAAACTTCGATCTTCCTCAAAATTTGTAGAGAGGTAGGAGAGGGGGTGGGGAACACCACTGGCCAGGTGGTTGTCCTTGGGGAAGCCTCCGGCCAGGGGGAATAAAGCAAATGGCCGGCCAGCCAGCCAGAAAAGGCCGACCACCTGCCCAAAAACAGGGGCATTTTGGTCATTTTGGTTATTTCTATATATAGGCTCATCCAATGCCTCCGAAATCACTTCCATAGCTGCAAAAACTCCTTCCCTTGCTCCCCAAACCATTTTTCCTTCAGATCTGCACTTTATACGCGCTTTTCGACCTTCCACGCAAGTTGTTTCCGCGAAATCCTTTAGTTTTAATCACTTTGAACCGATCAAATTTTGATTTCGGGGCTCCTTTTCTCATTTTCAACACCTGAGGTAAGTTTGTCTCAACATTTGGAAAATTTTCCCGGGAGTTGACTTTTGTTGACTTTTCGTTCCCCGAGAGTTGACTTTTGTTGACTTTTTCAATTTTGGCTCATTTTTGCTCCTTTTGAAGATTCCTCAAAATGGCGGGTCATTTTCCTTACGGTGGAGGTCTTTCGGGTGCCGAAGATGATTTTGACATTATGGCATTGCCCCCGAGGGTCCGCCCTTTTGTTCCCGATCGATACGCTCCGCCGGCACATAGGCTTCCGCGGGCAGTTTTCCGTCATTTCACCGAGTTCAACGATCGGGTACCCGGGGATCTTCTTTTGCGAGAGCCGGAGCAGCACCTCTCTCACGAGGCACGAGAGGTATTTTACTTCATTTGCTATATATTTTTTTTACATTTTGTAGCTTTGCCATGCTTGAACATGCGGTTTAACTTATGACATAGTATTTTACTTGCATCTTGAACATGTGACTTAAACACTTGAATTTCTTGAACACACAGCTCACTGACTGATTGTGAACGCACGGTACACATTAGTTAGAAATTGAACACACGGCTCAAATACTGATTTGTCGAACACACAGCCCAAAGTTGAAAATGAGTACACAGCACACACATGACTAAGAGTAGAACACACAGCCCTAAACTCTGACTTTCTGAACACACAGCCCAGATAGATAGTGAACACACAGCCCACACTGATTAAGAGTAGAACACACAGCCCTAACTCAGATTTACTGAACACACAGCCCAAGTTGATGGTGAGCACACACCCACTGATTAAGAGTAGAACACATGACCCTAAACTCGACTTTCGAACACCTGACCGGATAGATAGTGAACACACACTTAATCGATTAAGAGTAGAACACACAGCCCTAACTCAGATTTACTGAACACACGGCCCAAGTTGATGGTGAGCACACACCATTAATCGATTAAGAGTAGAACACACACCTAAACTCGACTTTCAACACACAACCGGATAGATAGTGAACACACACCCTAATCGATTAAGAGTATAACACACCCTAACTCATTTTCCAACACACCCAGATTTGAGGTGAACGACAAATTTAACTAATTTTTCTGAAATTTGAACACGCAGCCCAAATACCAAATTTACTGAACACGCAGCCCAAATTTGAGGTGAACGCACAGCCCACTAATTTTTTTGAAATTTGAACACGCACCCAAAAACTCGGTTCTTGAACACGCACCCGATTTGAAGTGAACACACAGCCCACTGATTAGGAATTGAACACGCAGCCCAAAACACGGATTTACTGAACACGCAGCCCAGATTTGAAGTGAACACACAGCCCACTGATTTGTACATAGCTCATTCATTTCATTTACACACAGCTTGTTCATTTTAATTTGCACACAGCTTGTTCATTTCAATTCGCACACAGCTTGTTCATTTCAATTTGCACACAGCTTGTTCATTTCAATTTGCACACAGCTTGTATTTTCTTACGTACTGAACACATGTATTCATTCTGAACGCAGGTTGGCTCTCGCACTGTACGAGGATACGGCTCTCTTGCTGCGAGAGAGTGGTATGCTGAGCTTCCGAAGGCTGTCCGGGATCTGGTCGACTCAGCGGGGTTTGGAGCATTCTGTAGGGGGTTATCACAGTGCCATATCAGCAGGACCTTGTTGGCCGCTTTGGCAGAGAGATGATGGGACACCACCAATTCTATCCATTTTTCTACCACCGGGGATATGACCATGACCCCACTAGACTTTGCTGTACTTACCAGCCTAGACGTAGGCGGTGGACCCATTCCCTACGACGAGGATATGGGTGAGTGGGAGGCTGCTTGGATTCATCTATTGGGGGCTCGCCCGCCTGTAGACAGAGCTTCCGGGAGAGTCCGGTATACTTGGTTCTCTTCCCGCTTCCGGAGGCCAGAGATGGAGCCTGAGTCTCCCAAGGAGATTGAGCAGTACACCCGCGGTTTCCTCATTTTCCTCTTCGGCACTACTTTGTTTGCTGATAGGGGGAACACTGTGGGGCTGTATCTCTTGAGTGCCCTAGTGGACCTATCACAGGTCAGTCAGTATGATTGGGGCGGCGCTGCCCTGGCTACCCTTTATTGTTATATGAGTGCAGTCTCTCGTGGGCGGGGGGACTTACTCGGCGGCTACTGGAGAGCCTGGGAGGTACATTCTGTCCTCTTGATTTACATTTTGCTCCTCATTACTTGTTCATTGCACACACGGCGCACTTTGCATTCTATATTCTGCCTTTAGCACTTTGTATTCACATTCCGCACTGCTTTTCTCAGCTATGGGTGTACGTATACTTTCCCACATTAGCCCCGGAGATGGAGGTGGCAGGGATCCTTATGACTCCGTACTCATTAGTATTCGAGGGCGAGCACCTATCGAGACCTCGAGAGACTCTCTTCTACCTGCGACAATATTTTGATACTGTGAGGACGACAGAGGTATTTCAGAACTCTCAGTTCCTTTCACTTTCATCTTTGATGTGCTTTGTACATCCCTGATTTCTGATTGATTTATGCACTGGCTATCCGCATGACATTTGGCGATACAGGCGCCTTGGCGATGATCTCCAAAATCAGTACCCCGGAGGATCGAGTGGTTCCCAGTATAGGTTCCTGCTCGAGGGACCAGTTGGTAGGGCGTGGTTCCTGGGGGAACGCTTTCAGCGTCAGATTTGGGGGTATGATTCTCAGGACCCTCCCGCTGTACCTCCAGTCACTATGCGGACTGCCGATAGACTCTCTTCCCAGGAGGTCATCAGTGCTATGCAGGGCACCGACGCTTTGTTATATCTCATAGAGGGGGACTACACCACCTATCGCCGTATATATCTGATGCCCCCCTTGACGGGAGTGCGGGCTGCGCCACTGAGGCCCACTGGCGCACCATCTTCGAGTCACGCCGTCTTTGCAGACATCCTCTTCGGCAGAGCGGTGCATCTAGGGTAGAGGTAGTTCGATCCCTCCGATCCCTCCGTCCCTTTATCATCCTGGATGGCCAGACATGCCGACCGAGTTGACGAGTTGGCAGTATGGGACTACTTCTCCGATTCCGATCCCTATAGAGCCTCCGATGCCTGGTCACAGATATGTCAGTGATCCTGACTCACCACCGGTATGTTCCACCATTTTTCATTTATCATACAGACATTTTGACAGTTGCTTATTTATTGATGACTTGAGCTTGTATCTGCAGCCACCTCGGGAGTACATGGATCAGATGCTCGAGATGGTGGCCTCACTTGAGGGGATGGTCCTGCGTAGAGAGGCGCAGATGTCCATTATGGGCTTCCAGGTACCCTTCATCTCCCTTGCATTTATCATATTTGTGATGACATGCTGGTTTTGAACATTCTACTGCAATGATAGGCTGTGTGGGACACATCTGGCACACACCCTACTCACATACTGTCCTTGCACCTGCTTTTCATTTTGAACTGATGTATTGCACTTTCCATTTTCAGATGCCTCCCATATATGCTCCGCTGCGGGCCAAGCCACCAGGGCCTTCTCAGAGAGGTCGAAGTGCTGGACATGTTCGAGGTACAGGGACTCGAGGAGCTGGGCCATGCAGGCCTTACCGAGGAGCTCGAGGAGCGGGGCCATCTCGCAGACGCAGGGCACCCATTGTCGAGGATGAGGAGGAGGAGGTTGCAGGCCGTGAGTCAGAGACATCTCCTGGGGAGGGAGGTTCCGGTCTTGGTTCCGGGAGCGAATGCGAGGCCGAGGGGGATCCGGAAGATGACAGCTCTGATCTGGATGGTGATGATGGTGCAGAGGTTATCCCACAGAAAAGGATGAGAGGGCCTCCTCATTCCCGTTCTCGAGGATACTGATGTTATTTCCTACTTTATTTTACTTTTTAGCTAGTAGTTTGTAGCACTTTGCACATTGTTGGGCAGTTTTATTTTCTGTAAAACTTGTACCTTTATTTGTTGTAGAACATGATGGAATGAAACAGCTTTTGAAAAGATGTTTGTATTTGAGATTTCTTAGCATCGCATCGCATCATTTTATTTTACACAAAATGGAATTGAATGAAAATGTGCCTTGTGTATTTACCGGGTCAGGTAATGAACCGACGCAACAAATCAAAATCTCGACTCACTAAGAAATAACAGAATCTTAGCAAGTTTACAACTCGATAAGCAAAGTACAACAATGTTAACGACTCGATAAACAAGACTCAACAAAATTGTGTAAACAAAAGGTAATAACTCAAAACACAAAATGCGACAGCTCGACAAAACTTACAACTCGATAAACAGAACAACACTCAATAAGCAAAAATACAACGAAGCATACTTCGGACGAACAATCTGGATGATGGAATGCATCCGAAACTGATAGAAATGGAGGCCTTCGACATTCCCGATGCCTAGAAATGCTTCAAACTTCCTTCCGGAGGGCAAAACAGGACCAATGCATGGCCGAAAGCATTTTGTAGCTAGAAATTAGAGGGTGGCCGGCCTACTAGGATAGATGGCCGGCCGGCCACTTCCCCCGCAACCTCTAGAATTTTGACAAGTGTCCCTTGAATAGTGTTTTAGCCCCCTATAAAAGCCCCAGCCTTGGAACTTATTCATTTCATCACCGTTTCTCACAAAAATTGAGGCGTTTCTCGCAGAAAATCTCACATCTTGGATTTCTTCTTTAAATGGCTCGGAGAAGTTGAATTTCCGGGGTTTCAGCTTGAATGCACTATTCACGCTGGGCCGGACTCCGCTACATCTTCCTTTCCTCTGTGCTGCGACGAAGTTTTGGAACCCGGTGACGCACGTCTTTAGCTTTGGCAGGCAAGAGGTATGTCCGACTTTTGAAGATTTTCAAGCCTTGATGGAATCCGAGCGAGGCGAGGAAATCTTGCCCCAGCTCAATTTTGGCTATGCCCAGACCTTAGGACGGATGTGCGAACTCAACGCGCATGATGCTCGGTCCTCGATGCGCAGCGGAATCTTTGGACATTCCGAACTGATTCTCGATTCTCGATCTTTGGTGACCGCAGCGACCATCATTGGCAAGGCTTCCGGCAGCACGCCCTCTGCTTGTGCCTACTATCTCACTTTCTGTTTGTCTCGGGCTCCGGAGGATCCAGCGTCCGTTTGATTGAAGTCGCTCGAGGTTTGAAAGAGGGAAAGAGTTGCATTGCCATGACTCTGGCCGAGACATTGATGGGTCTGGATGCCTTCTACTACCGGGAGACAACCAGATTTGCAGGGAGTCCACTACTGCTACAGGTAATGTTTCCCACCCAAGCTCTCATATGTATTTGCTCACATCACTCGGCCCTCGGGCTCGGTTTTTCTCACAAAACCCTTATCTTACTTTTCTCTTATCGCACACTTCTCTATTCTTTATTCTCTCATTTTTCATCCCTCCCCAGATATGGTTGATGGATAAATTGCAAGTTGTAGACTCTTGCCCTGCTTACTCAGCTCGCGGCTACTTCTTTCGGCAACGCCTAGTCAATGCCCCTGATGAGAGCTGGTGGTTTGAATGGATGTGCAATTTGTCAGCCGAACGCATTGCTTGGCGCTGCCCTTGGCTCAATCTCCTGGCGATGAGCTACAGCATGTCCCGGCAGGTTGGGATTCGACTGATCGGCTTGACTCACTGTGTATTCTATTTCCCATTCCGTATTCTGCGCCAGTTCGGCCATGATCAAATTTGCCTACCGGAGGGGATAGAATATCCGGCTACATTTCCAGTTCGAGGTGCACAGCTGGCTCGGCAAGCCGCGACGTGGAGACTTAGAGAGCTTCTGGCCCCTGCCCTTACTTTTAATTGCACTTTGTCTGACGAGTGCTGGGATTGGCTTAATGAAGAAGTGCAGGTTGGGCCTAGGTCGGCATCAGAGGCTTCAACTAGCTTTGGAAGGGGGTGTAGGGACACCTGACTTAACTATGCCCCAGATTTATTGCTTTATTAGTACTTTCAAGTTTTCTTTATGAATGTAATAAAAAGCAACTTCAATTGTATGTAAGAGCAAAAGAACTCTGTTTTGAAATCAATGAAATTGAAGGTTGTGGTACTGAAAATTCTCCGCTTTGGTCCAAAAATGGTCTTAATTGTGAAAAGATTAATTTGAACAAAGTCAACTTTTATTAAAACTTTTCAAAACTATTTTCGATATGGATTAGAACTGGACACACCTGAGATCATCCTTTGAAATGTACAACGCCGAATCCTAGCAACCGGAAAGTTGCCCTAGTTTGAAAAGTGCCTCGGCAATTCATAGCAACGGAAAGTTGCCCTAGTCCGATGGTGCCGCAACACTTCATGGCAACGGAAAGTTGCCCCTAGTCTGAATAGCACTGTACCGGAGATCACGATAAATGCTGATGAATAGAGATGACTGAGATGATCAAAATGGACAAAGTTGATTGGGGAAAAAAGATTGTGGCTGAACTTCATGATGAAGTCATCTCGTATCCCAAAGATGGGAATCAAGCCTTACGTAGTTCAGGCTTGGGTTCGCTCGGGTATTTTTACTCTCCTTTTGCGCTCTAACTTTTGCCAAGGCCGCCCTTTGCGGGTTTTCAACCTTGCGAGCTCAGTTTTTATAATTTCAAATTTTCTATGCTCTGAATCTTGCCTAGGTCGCCCTTTCGGGTTTTCGGCCTAGCGAGCCTCTCAGGGGTAGTATTTCTTCAACTTGTCCATGTTGATCGGTTGAAAAAATTCTAAGCCATCTAGGTCCATCAAAACCACAGCTCCACCTGACCAGATTGACTTTATAATATAGGGACCAGTCCAATTAGGTCTAAACTTGCCCCTTGGGTCGTGGATGGGAGCTCGGTTGTCTTTGAGTACTAAATCTCCTTCTTTCAAATTCCTAGACTTAACCTTCTTGTTAAAAGCCCGGGCGATTCTGCGTTGATAGCCTTGGATATGGTACAGTGCTTTCAACCTTCTTTCATCGAAAAGCATGAGTTCCTCAAATCTGTTTTGTTGCCAATCCGCTTCGGCTATCTGGCACTCAGCCAATACTCGTAATGACGGGACCTCAATCTCAATAGGCAGAACGGCCTCCATCCCATAGACCAATGAGTACGGAGTCGCCCCAGTAGAAGTTCTGATCGAAGTCCTGTAGCCCCACAGAGCAAATGGCAGCTTATCTGGCCAGTCCCGATAGGTTTCCACCATCTTCTGCAGTATGCGCTTGATGTTCTTGTTGGCGGCCTCAACTGCTCCGTTGGTTTGCGGCCGGTAAGTAGACGACTTATGAAAAGCCACATTGTATTTCTCCAACAAATCAATCACCTCTTTCTTGAAGTGGGAACCATTGTCTGAAACGATTTCATTCGGGACTCCGTAGCGACAGATGATGTTGTTTCTGATAAATTTCGTGACATGCGAAGCCTTCAACACCGCGTATGATTGGGCCTCGACCCACTTCGTGAAATAATCTATCGCTACCAAGATGAACTCATGCCCATTTGACCCCTTCGGTGTAACAGCTCCGATTACATCAATTCCCGCATGTAAAATGGCCATGGCGAAGTCATGTTGTACAGCTTTGACGGCGGGATGTTCATGCGATTTGCATGAATTTGACACTTGTGACATCGTCGGACGAAGCCAATACAATCCTCCTCCATGGTGGACCAGTAATAACCTTGTCTAAGGATCTTCCGTGCCAACATTACCCCATTCATGTGTGCACCACATTCACCCCCGTGGATGGCTTCCATCAGACGTCTTGACTCTTCAGCATCAACGCACAGTTTATGCATTCCCAGATGACCCCGTTTATACAGCTTACCCCCGCAGATGATGAACTGGACTGCCATTCTTCTGATCGCCCTCTTGTCTTTGGCATTTACCCCTGGCGGGTATGTTTCTGTCTCCAAGAA
The DNA here is from genome assembly GCA_025200525.1 of Camellia lanceoleosa. NCBI lineage: Eukaryota > Viridiplantae > Streptophyta > Magnoliopsida > Ericales > Theaceae > Camellia > Camellia lanceoleosa. The sequence goes on from CM045772.1 coordinate 12,814,712, forward strand.
GTTCCAGATGTCGTAATACCAAGGGTGTTCGTCCTGAACTCCATCTATGGCTGCAATCGACTCATAGGCAGGTGCAAATTTCTGGTCGATAATGACTGGACGCATTCGGACTCCACACGGGATGTCTATCATCGAAGATAGAGTTGCTAAAGAATCTGCAAACCTGTTGTTCTCTCTTAGTAGATGAGTAAAACTTAACTTCTCAAACCGAGGAATCAGCAAATCCAAGGTTTGGTGATACATCATCATCTTCTCCTCTTTTACTTTCCAGTCTCCTTTAGCTTGAGACACAACAAGGTTTGAATCCCCAATAACGTCCAGTCGTTTTGCCCCTAGTTCCAGGGCTGCTTCTAGACCAGCGATACACGCCTCATATTCTGCTTCATTATTCGAGACTTTGAACCGGAGTTTGAAGGCGAGAGGGATACGGGAATCATCGGGTGCTATCAGCAACACTCCTATCCCATACCCGTGTTGATTTGACGCCCCGTCAAAGTACATCGTCCAGGTCTCTTCGTCGATATGCAGAATTGATTCATCCGGGAACAAATATTCAACTGCTTCATCCCCCTCAACCGGGTGGTCGGCAAGGAACTCTGCCACTGCTCTTCCTTTTACTGACTTGCGCGCCACATATGTGAGATCAAATTCGGAGAGCAACAGCAACCAACGAGCTAGCCTACCCGTAAGCGCTGGTTTCTCGAAGAGATATTTGATGGGATCAAGTCATGAAACCAACATTACAGAGTGAGCTAACAGGTAGTGCCGCAGCTTCCTGGTAGCCCACACCAGAGCTAAGCAAGCCTTTTCCAGCGGTGTATATCGGGTCTCATAGTCCAGCATCTTCTTGCCCAAATAATAGATGGCTTTTTCCACCTTATCTTCTGATTCTTGTGCAAGCATGCAGCCCATTGTAGTTTCAGTTACTGATAGATACAAAATCAACGGTTTCCCTGGTTCTGGTGGCGATAAAACGGGTAGGTTCTGTAGATATTCTTTAATCTGTTCAAATGCAGCTTGGCATCGGCCGTCCCATTGGAACTTCTTTCCTTTCTTCAAGAGGCCAAAAGGTGGTTCACAAGTCAAGGTTAGTTTTGAAATAAACCGTCTTATGAATTGCACTTTACCCAGAAAGCCTCACACCTCCTTTTCAGTCCTTGGTGGTGGCATTTCTAAGATGGCCTTGATTTTGGAAGGGTCGACCTCGATGCCCCTTTGTGTAATCAGAAACCCTAGCATTTTCCCCACTGTAACACCAAACGTACATTTCTGAGGGTTTAGCCGCAACCGGAATTCCCTGATCCTTTGAAAAAACTTGTGCAAGGCAGTGTAGTGGCCCTCTCTTTCTTTGGACTTGACAATCATGTCGTCCACATACACCTCAACCTCTTTGTGGATCATATCATGTAGTATTGTGGTCGCGGCCCGTTGATAAGTAGCTCCAGCGTTCTTCAACCCAAACAAAGATTACCCGTGCGATGTCCCCACGGGGTGGTGAATGCGGTCTTTTCCCTGTCCTCTGGCGCCATCACTATCTGGTTGTATCCCGAGAAGCCATCCATGAATGAGAGCAGTGCATGCCCTGCTGTGAAGTCTACCAACTCATCGATGTGCGGCAAGGGAAAGTCGTCCTTTGGACTAGCTCTGTTCAAATCCCTGAAGTCTACACACACCCGGATCCTGCCATCTTTCTTCGGCACTGGAACGATGTTGGCCAACCAAGTCGGATATTCAGATACCAGCAGGAAGCCTGCGTCAATTTGCTTGGTGACCTCTTCCTTAATCTTGAGAGCCCAGTCCGGGCAGATCCTTGAGCTCGCTGATGTGTCGGGCCTCGGGGTCAAGGGGGATCCGATGCTGTACAATCTCAGGATCGATTCCAGGCATGTCTTCGTAAGACCACGCGAAAACATCTTTGAAATCTTTTAATAAAGCGACTAAGCGCTCGCGTTCCTCCGAAGACAACGTGGACCCGATCTGGACCAGCCGCGGGTCCTCCTCAGTACCAATGTTCACGGAAATGATTTCATCCATTAATGGTTTAACAAATCTCTCTTGCTCTTGTTCAATTAAACGTTGTAAAACCGGAGGGACTTCGTCCTCGTCGTTTTGATCAAAATTTTGAAAGTCTGAATTAATGCAACAAATTAGGGGCACAGAAAAGTACTCGGAAACCATAGATAGTTCATTCTCATTAGGCACATCCAAATCGTCCAATTCATTGGTTACAACAGACTCAAATGAAAAGGAAAAAGACGACCTGGACAGGACTGTGGCATCCGGGTTAACATCCCCAGGAGTACCAGACTCAGACTCAGTCGAGCTGGAACCTGATTCCGACTCACAAGACTCGGTGGAATCAGATTCCGGCTCACTACTGACTTCCAGTCTTCTTTGGACAAAAATCCCTCCTCATACTGCCAAGTGAGAGAGGGTGCGATTGATGCATCCAAGATAGCTGCTGGTCGGCTCGCAGCCGTTTCATCCCTAATCATGGACACCACGAAGTTATCCCCCAAGCACTCTTGGTCGATCGGAGGATCAGAGAGGAGACATGCCAGTGCTACCCCCCATTCAAGTTCTGTGCCCTCAGGATCCACTGCCTTATTCTGCTCAACCTCAGTTGTTGGGTCTGTCTGCTCTGTAACAGCATCATCCCCGGATGGTTGCAGGTCGAAGAAGATTTCGAAACCTGGTACGCGTTTCTTCCCCGCGTTTAACCATGGCTCTGGGAAGCCACAAAATGGAAAGTCCTCCCCTTCCCAGACGAATCGTCCGTTCAGGGTACCCCAGATGGGCCTGTGGATTAAGTCAAAAGGCTTCCCAGCCTGCTTCGCTCTGGCTCTGCTGGCCATTTCTCTTCCTTTCCTCACCCAGTCCTCTTTGGTGGGCAGATAACCCAGTCCAAAGGTATGCAGATTATGTGGCACTTCGGCCAATGCTGCGACTCCTTTCCTGCCGCTTCTTCCTAATTCCATTCCGGGGATATGTTGTAGCTTGTTCATGAGGTAGACGGATTGAGCACTGACGTACACACCTTCATTCACAGCCATAATATTTTGCACTACCCGGGCCTCTGCCAAAGTGAACCCCGACAGGAACACATTCTCCGTACCGTGCTCGATCTCCAAAACCGACGTAGACACTTCTGGCGGCGGATGGATGGATGAATTTCCGAACACAATAGCTACCCCCTTCCCGTGAGGGTATTTCAGCATCTGGTGTAGAGTGGAAGAGACTGCCTTCACTTGGTGCAGCCACGGCCGCCCTAAGAGCAAGTTAAAGGTTGAGAACGTCCAAGACATGAAATTCAATGTTGTGTTGTCCTGGTCCACCCTGAGTCAGAATTTTGACAGTCCGCATCACTTCTCGACTGGTATTATCATAAGCTCTGATCTCCCGAGTGGTTGGTATGAAGTCTGCGGGTTTCAACCCGATTGCATATGCCGTTCTGACTGGGCAGACATTGATAGCAGACCCGGTATCAACAAGTACCACCAGTATCCACTTGTCTCTACACTCAACAGAGATGTAGAGAGGTTTGTTATGATTCACGCCTTGACAATTCCTTATCCCGAGAAGGTTAACGCAGGGAACCCTCCGGAAGAACCGAGCCAACCAGTGCTCTGGTGTAGTATCGATGGAAAGTTTGGCTTTGTCCATAGCAGATAGGACAACTGTCTGCATGTACCCTTGAAGCCATAAGCGTCCCAGATGGAGATGTGCCTTGTATTTTCTTTCTTGTCTCGATCTGACCTCTTCTTCAACTTGCTTCTTTCTCTGTTTCTCCGCCTCTTTATCTTTTCCAGATGTTTCGGGTTGATCTAGGTGTGGGGGTTTGAAATACCGCCCACTCCTGGTCATGTGGTCCACCTCATCGAGGTACCAAGTATCATCTGGTTGAGCGCCTGCCCAATCTTCATCTGTGTGGGCAAGACATAGGTCATCGTCTTCCCACCACATCCCATTAGCGTCCAATAGGCACCTTTCTGGTTAAAGCCTAAATTTGTACTCTCGGTACTTTCATCCCATATGCTCACAGCATGTCCTGCTCTTGTGCTCACAGCACTTTCAACCTCTTCATGGTTCTTGGCTTTTCGGATTCTCTCAGAATCCCACCTCTTCTCTTGCTCCTCCAGTGTTAGTACGGTTTGTTGTTCGGTTTTCACAATATCTTGATCCTGAGCGAAATTCTTTGTACCGGCGCTCTCCGGTAATTCATTCTGACTCTCGGCCCTTCCGGCCATTATTGATATACGCCCTACTTGGTGCTTTCTGGTGAATTTCCACAATATCTGGCTGATCATCTAGCCATCCAGCAACCTCTGCCGACTCCCCATATTCAAACCAATTGATTGTTGCATCCCGTGCTTCCTGGTCGTTGAAGAACTGGAGGTTGGCGAAGTCCTCTTCTATTGTAGTCAGATCATCTACCCCTTGTTCAGGTCTATCCCCCCGGATCATGCACAGTTCAATCTTCTCTGGCAACCCCACACTCAGCTTGGACTGGCCTACTGATAAGATATATTCACTCGGATCATAAGCTCTTCCAGCTAGATTCCCAGATTGTCCCATTCCAGACTCACCAATTATGTTCCCTTCTGAAACCTGCCCCGTTCCAACTTCGGAGGTCACTACCTCTGGCTCAGATTGGGTCGTGAAGGTGTCCAACATGCACAAGTCGGTGCAATCAGGAAGGATCACCTCCGGCTTAGGTAGGTGAGAGGGAGTAATATAGATACTAGGATCGTAGGAAACGACCCCAGTTTGGATGAGGTTGACTCTTTTGGGTGGTGGATCTTGGTTATGTGCGGGGAGTGGGTTAGTTGTGACGTTGGGTCTTTCGGGAGGTACGATGATGTTCTTGTCAACGAGGTCTTGAATCTCGTGGCCTTGTGGAAACATTGATCTGTGTCATGGCCATGCTGCTGGTGGTACGCACAGTACTTGGCTGGGTTGTGGGAAGGGGGGAGTGGATTCGGTAGTGGCCTCGGTTCCAGAGGTGTCAGATGCTTCTTCCTGATTAACACCCCCAAAGCCTTGGACAGGGGCATATATAGTGGAGTGAAGGTTCTTTGGCCTCTGGATTGATATCTCAGGGCTTGGCTACTGCTCCCGGAGGCACTGGAAAAGGGTGTGGCCGCTGCGGGCCTTGGTTGAGAAGGAGGAGTGGTGGTGACCATACCGACCTCTGAAGTTCTTGTGTTGGCAGCGCCACTCGGGCCTGCGTTGTTATTGCGGTTGAATGTCCTTCAGGGCTGTTCTCGATCCTGATCGATTAAACCTTGCTTCATCGCATCTTCGATCTGTACCCCCATCTCGTGTAAATCTGAGAAGGTGGGGAAAGAATCTGATCATTTTCTGCATTAACTTGGGTTGGAGGTTGCGTACAATCATCCGAATTTGGTCCTTATCTGTTGGCCTTAAGGTCATCATTAATGCCTTTGCTCTCCACCGAGTTACAAAATCAGAGAAAGTCTCTTTTTGTTCCTGCCTCGTTGTCTCGAGATCACGTGTTGTAATCTCGATCTGCGTGTTATACGAATCTTTGCATAGCGAAGGCCTCAGCCAACTCATCCCAATTTCTCTTCACATCATCTTCCAATTTTGCGTACCAGATGGCCGCAACCCCCGACAAAGTTCTACCGAACAAAGAAAGCTTCTGTGATCGGGTTAAGCCCATCGGCCTTAAGATGTCTGAAAATAGTCGGAGATGGACCATAGGATCTCCAGACCCATCAAAACGGTCAATCTGCGGCATCTTAAATCTGTCCGGCAGTGTCACGGCTACGTCAGTGTAGCCGTCTTCAATGTCTGGGATGGCCTTCACCCCCTGCGACTTCTTGAAGAGCTTTTCCAACTTGCTTTCGGTTTGGTATGCGGTCTACCTCGAACTCAAATGGAAGTCGGGTGATTAGGTGTAAGATTCTTGGGCGATTCTTGGCGAGCGAAGCGGAACGGCCCGTTGGAAGATCCGTGTCCTCTGGAGTGTTTTGGAAGTTTGGCAAAGCGTTCTGTGGATTTGGGAGGATATTCTGGGTGTTCTGGGTATTCTGAGGATTTGGAGGGGCATTCTGAGGATTTGGCAGGGTATTCTGACCAATGGGTGCCTGCTTTCGAGGCGATGGAGCGGTGGTGGAGAATCGATGTGAAGCGACGCGTATTCTTTGTTATGTCTGGTGATCGATTGATCTTTGGGCCATGGCAATGACTTTCTTTGTTTAGAAAAGTCCGCTTGGCGGATAGCATCATCTTGCATCTGTTTCATGCTCTCATGCATCTGGCGCATCATCGCCTCCATAGTTGGTGTGACCTGTGGTTCCATCTGAATAACTGGCAAGTGTATCTCTTTAGCGGAAACAGAAATCTCAACCCGACTGTCTGCCACTAAAGTAGACTGTTGTTCTGGTGATCCGTGTTCTGACACACTGTGCCTCCTCGGCCTTCTTCTGGTGACTGGGGGTAATGAGTAGAACACTGGATGTCCGTCAACTAGATCCTCGGATCGGTTGAGTCGGCGACCTCGTGTCCAAAGTGCTTGGGGAGTATCGACTAGTTTGGAAGCAATCGTGCCAAAAACTGCCCTAGCAAAAAGATAATAAAGCAAAAAGGAAATAAATGACCAGAAAAACGGGCAGCATAACAGCTTAAATTAAATACACACAACACAGTCGGGCATACAACACGCAGTTTGACAAGCTGAAAATACACTGTCCTCAACCAGCGATCATTGTTCTGTATCCTTTGTTCCCCTAAATCAATCCGATATCCATGAGACAAGCGATTCTCGAATCTTGTTGATGCCCGTAGGCTGATGCCCAAACTCAAGCGATACATGCATTCCTGTGAGAGCGCACCCTAACAAGCACATAGCAGATAAGTGAGAGCCAAAACACCCCTATGTTGGGGTAGGGTTTCCCTGTCCTATTTTGTTAGGAACTAGGGTTTCACTCACGCCTTGTGACTTCAAACAATCTATAAACGGGTAAGCAACTTTGTCCTAGTTTGAGATGGTCACTATGGATCGAATATGCACTAGGTCGAATGGTCAAAGGGTGCCCGGTAAAACCGGATTTGTGTTCCCATCTTTGTCGAGTCAGAGCCGTCGGCCTTATGGACATGACTTGACAAGACAAGCCTCCGGCAAATCGTTCGGGAATGGCATATGGCAAACACGGTGTCCTAGGCGCACCAATGCAAATGCAATGCGAAGGAACACACAAGTGTAGTCAAAACCAGATATCATGAGTTCGAGTCAAGTTCTCTAAGTCCCCAATGAGTCGCCAGAAGCGTCCCCGACGCATCCGGGGAAGAGTGCGAGTCCCCGTTACAGTTCGATATTGGGTCACTATAGTTCGAAGGACTCAAATGTCACGGTTCTTAATCTTGAACCAAAGAGTCCAAATCCGGTAAATCGTTTTGAAAACAGATTTTTTGAAAGAAGTGCCAAACATGGATCGCTTCGCAGATCTGAGTCGCCACCTAAATATTTTAAAATGGGAAATTTAGGAAACCTAACTCGGTGCCAAAAGGCCACGTGTAAAGTCATCACCAAAGTTGCCTCGGCTCGGGAACTTGGGTACGATTGGGAAAGGTCACCGTGAGCACCCCTTCGCGATCAAAAGACCGGCCTCTACTAACCATGATATCGATTTTGAAAACATTGTAAGTTCTTATTAGGTTATTAGCCTAGGTTACTATGTGATGCGCCATACATACAAGTATAGAATGAATCGCTGAATTGGAACAAAACATTTCATGTTTGTTTGTTTGAAAATGGTTTGATGGTGCTACCCGCAAGTAGGCTAAGACGCGGATTTGCCACCCTCAGGTGGGCTTAGAAAACATGATTTTGCCACTATCTAGTGGGCTTAAAACAAACATTTGATGAATTGTCCCAATTCAAATAACTCAACCTCCACCCACAAGCATTCAAGGCAGTTATATCACATAAGCACATAGCCTCATAGTAAGCATGCTATTCATGGCAACACTCATACGCATGCAAGGATGCTAAAGCATAAAACTCACCGAGTACTCCAAGCCAAAACAGAAGCTTGTTAGAAATCATGCATGATCCTAAATATACAGAAATGCCTAATGCAACACATGCAAAAATGCAACTATAGCAGGCTCGGCTATTCTAAACATGGCATATGGAATGCTACAACTAACACGTATTCAATTTGGAATTGAAATACAAATGCAGTTTGTATGATGTCTTAGGAGCAGTGCGTGCAAAACAGATGAATGATGCAAACATGCTGTCATACTGTATGCTAATTGAAATATGCCCTATATCTAACCATCATAAGCGGGTAAATAAAAGAGATGAAAGACGTGGGGTTGGAAGACATACATCACACTCACACACCCTTATTACAATTATGCCCTCGCGCAGAGGGTCCGAATAAATAATACAGTCCGAATAATAAATATACAGATTCCTAATTAATTATCAAATTAAATAAGAAAGCTATAAAATTGGCGTGCAAGCCAGGGGCTGCCTTGACTCCGCTCCGGATAATGAAATGATGCATGTTGAGCTGCTTTGCGCGGAAATCCACTGGGATGCCCCAATTAGCCTCTGTTTGCAATGTTTCTCGAAATGCGTGCCAGACTCTGAAAAGTTGCTGATTCTTCATTTTGCTGCAACAGAGAGTAGGAAAAGGGGCATAGCAATGTATTTCACAAATATATACATGCCTCGATCCTCGTGCCACCAATCACGCATATCGATGCATGATGGCCGAGGAGTCGGTTTGCACAATTCAATATGGGGTGAATGCAGATGAATGCTACAGCAAAACCTAACTCCATCATGGATAATCCGGAGTGTCGGTGACTTGGGAATTGAGACCCGTTCCGTCACTCGGAGTACGGAACGCGCCTCGTTTCCCGTGCCCGGACTAACTCCTATCCCGAACACGATGCAATATGCATGATATGCATGAATGCAACTAAAATATAATCCTAGCATGCAATGCGGATGAAAATGAGATGCCTCGACATGCGTGCACACGGGCACGCAAATCGAGAAAATGTATGAATGTAATGCAAATAGGCATGAATGTGATCTAATATATAATTTAGCATGCACAATGCTATGAAAATGAGATGTCTCGAAATGCGTGTACGCGGGCACGCGAACCGAGGCGATGATCCTAAGGCATGAAATGGCATACGCAATGCGATTGGACTTACACTAACACGAGTGGACCTCAGCCACACTCACATAAGAGGCCGGCGGATAAAAGTGAAGTGCCTCGAAATGCGTGCACATTGGCACGCAAACCGAGACAATGGCATATGCAATGCAAGGAAACTAATATGGCATAAACAATGTAACATGGGCTTACACTAACATGAGCGAGCCTCATCCACACTCACACAAGAGGCCATCAGAGATGAAAATGAAGTGCCTCGAAATGCGTGCTGCAGAGACGCATAACCAAGACGATGACATATGGAATGAAATGGCATACGAATGAGACGTGGCATATGGCATATGGAAAATGTAAATTTCAGCAGCCAAAATGATGCAAAAACAGCCCCCGAATTATAGCAAAATTACACCCGATGCCTGAAATGCTATGCTAAGTACCCGAAATGACTTGCAGCTATGCCAAACATGCACAATGTGGACATGAAGTGTAAAGATGGATGCTAGGAAGCCCCTAAAATAGCATTTTTCCAGTACAAAGGATGGCCAAACAACAATCACAAGTATGGAAAAAATAGCCTGCAAAAATGGGGGAAAAGAGGGGAACAATGAAGCAGGTGGTATACGCAATGCTCATACTGAAAAATACAATTCTACAACATTGAAGAGTGACCAAAAATATGCACATTTTCAGTAGATGACATCCCACAATTCAGTATGTAGATATGCTCAACATAGCATGCAAAATAAAGCCAATAAAGGCTATAACATGAGATACCAAAAGGATGCATCAAAAAGTCTTGGACCCTTAACAAAATATGAATAGTAGGCCAAAATAAGACACTTTTCAGGCCTTATGATGGCCGAAAACAGAAGCTAAGCAAGCCTAACAAAGCATGCAATTTTACGGTAAATTGGAGGAATTGTGAAGCAAGTGTAAGATAGAGTTACCAAACATGGTTGAGCCCTTCTTCAATGTTGAAGAGGGGCTCAAAAGAGGCCCACTAACAGTATATTTCATGCTCGAAAACAGATCACTCATGAGCTAAAAATAGCATGCAAGAGCAAGGATAAAACATGAATTCAAAGCAAGTGGCATGCAGAGCATGAAAACAAGGTTGAGCCCTTCTTCAATGTTGAAGAGGGGCTCAAAATAATCACAATATCAGTTCATGAGATGCTCCAAATCAGATCAAAAATAGGCCAAATAAATCATGCGATTTTACGGTAAATATGGAGAATTACAAAGAAAGTGCATGATAGAGAGGCCAAACATGGTTGAGCCCTTCTTCAATGTTGAAGAGGGGCTCAAAATAAACCCTCACAGTTTATATCAGGCTCGAAAATGAATCACTCATAAGCTAAAGAAAGTATGCAAAATAATGGCATTCAAGAGGTATTGAAAGAAGAGCATGATAGAGATGCCAAACAAGGTTGAGCCCTTCTACAATGTTGTAGAGGGCTCAAAATAACACAAAATCAGTAGGGGTCGGAGCCCCAAACTATAGGAAAATAAGGTAGAAAATTGAAGCAAAAATGTGCTAGAAAAAGGGAAATGAAGACTTACCCTTGAAGACAAGTCTTTTGATGCTTTTGGCTTGAATTTCTTGGTCCTTAGCCTCTGAAAAACCTTCCTTTCTGCTGAAATGGAAGTAGTGATGGTGAGGCCTGGTGTTGATGAAGGAATGGGCTAGAGACTTGAAGGTTTTGAGGTTTTTGGAGATGGAGATGGAATCAAATGGAGATGAAGTCTTGAGAAGAAATTTGCTAACCCTCACAAAGAAGAGGTTGACCCTTAAATGGACCAAAGGGGTGTAAAGGGAGGAAATGCACCCAAGCTTTCCTCCCAAAATATCCCGGAGGAAAAGATATTTTGGAGCCTTGTTGCCAGTGTAAAAGTGTTCAAAGGAGGAAGCGGTAGGCCATGCACTTTTCTTGAAGATGGTAGTGGCCACCCCAATGGTCGCCGGCCACTCCCCATGGCCGGCGGCAGAACTCAAAGATGAAAACAACAATTAATGGCCGGCCACCAATTTTTGGTGTCCTCGAGTGTAGAACAAGACCCCGGGTTGGATTTTGGCAACTCGAAGCAGAGACACAACACTCAACTTGAAAGAGAGGCTCAAAAATGAAAATCAAATTCTTGGCCATAAAATTTTAGGGTCCTCCAGTCTCCTCATCACAAATATGTAGTTTTGGTTGGAAAAAAAATGGCCCTAGGGTGCTCAACATTAGCAGGAAGTGAGAAAAAGCGCCGGAGGAGCATAGCGGTTATCTGAGATAATTGCTGGCCTCCCCCTCCGGTGATCTTCGATGCTAAAAGCAGAGGTACTGCCAAAATTGACCAAAAAGCGATGCAAAATGAATGCTCATAGCCCAAATCACGCATGATTCGGGGTCTGAAATTAGAAAGTAAACCGAAAATGGTGTTGACCCACGAAGTGGTATCTGAGACAGTGTTCCTCGAAAGAGTAAATGAGATGCATGCCAAAACCGGAGGAATCGGAGATGGTTGGGTGGTCCCGAACCGAGGCACATGGCCTGACGGCTCCGAACGAAATGGGCAAAATGGCCTCACAGACGCACGAAATGTAGCTCCGGCCATTGAGAGATAGTCTCTGGGACCACTCCTCCTTAGAAAAGCGGAGAAAACCGAGTGCGGTTATAAACCGAGACAAGGCACAGAAGAGGGTTCGGAAGTCCGGAGGCAGGGCGCACGGCCGCGACTCTAAGACTTCTGAACGAGCACAACATGCAACATCACCGAGCGCTCAATCGGTGACATCTGAGTCTTAAGGTTGGTCAAAAATGGGGTATCTACAGCAACACAGATGCACAGCAGACTAAAACCAACCTATATGTTCAACCCATCAGCGACACAAACCAAACAAACAGCTTGACAGACCAACCCAGCAGATTAAGCCAACCCAGCTTCACTCCACCCTGCATGCTGCCAGCAACAGTAAACCAACACACACAGCAGACCAACATATCGCAACAGAGTGGCCAACAGAACAGATCAAACTCTACTGATGCACCTTCTAATCAATCAGGTTGCATTCACAGGCAGCAACATACCCAATCTGCTATATACCCATCTGCTACATGCCAACCTGCTACAAACCAGACTGCATACCCATCTGCATACAACTGGGACAGCAACAAACATGCCAAGGGAGCACCACTGGGGCCAAAAGTAGCAGCTTCAGACCACATTAACTTTACACCAGCAGCTGTTGATTCTACTATGTATTCTCGGAATGAATGGAGTTAAATACAAGAGCATTAATAAGTGGATTACTTTGAATTTGTTTTGTAAGGATTAAAGTTGAAGTGATGATTTTATTAGTAAAATTGTTAAATATGCTATTAACTATTTGATTAATGCTTGACACCTTGAATTTGAGGCCTCGAATTGTTTTTTTTTTTTTTTTTTTTGGTGCTGTGTTGGTTTGGTTTGGGTGTTTTTTTGTTATTTATTTTTTAAGGGTGATTATGTGTAGGAGTGGGTTTAGGGTTTAGGATTTTAGGATTTACAATTGAGGATTTAAGAGGTTTAAGGTTTATGGTTTAAGAGGTTTAGGGTTTTTAGGTTTAGGGTTTTAGGATTGGGGGTTTAAAAGGTTTGGGGTTTAGAGTTTTAGGATTTAGGGTTTAAGAGGTTTAGGGTTTAGGATTTAGGATTTTAAGGTTTAGGGTTTAAGATTTTAGGATTTAGGGTTTAAGAGGTTTAGGGTTTTAGGGTTTAGGATTTAGGTTTTAAGATTTAAGGGTTAGTGTTTAGAGTTTGGGGTTTTAGGATTTAAGATTTAGAGTTTAGGGTACACATAACCACCCTTCAAAAAAAAAAAAAAAAAAACCCCAAACCAAACCATCACAGCAACAAATAAAATATATATATATACAATTCGAGGCAAATTCGCGCCTCAACTTTCGAGGCCTATAGCACAGTTGTAACCATTTTAAGCCATAATAAAGCATAGGGAAATCCTTGGTGCTTCGAATTGAGCTGCCTCGAATAGCTTGAATTTGTGTTCACTGGTAGACTGACTGAACGACCACTCAGACGACCGGGTAAAGCACTTGTCTATCACGATTGTCACCTTGTCGACCGCGGTTGTCAGCCCTTTTTACCGAACGACCGACCAACAAAACAAAATTCGAGGCAAGATCAAATTTGAGGTACGTAGTATTGCTCTAAAGTATATTTGTTGTAGCCCATGTGTGTTGATGACCTTTGATTGACACTATTATTATGTCTCTTGATGAGATCTTGAATTTGACTTCCTTTAAACTATTGATTGATATGTACTTACAATGTGTACTATTCACAACCCATAGTGACAAATGGAATTCCAATGAACACTTTTAAGAAATAACCGAGTTTGAATTCATGTGATTAACAATGTGTTTTGTTAGTGTGTATCATATATACCCTAATTACTTGTCAACAAAATTAGAGTGGTAAACTTAAAATATTAAAATTATTTAATGTTGAAATGTAGAGCTACTCAAGAAACATGTTTTTTTTTGCTATTTTTAAATATTTATTACTTTAGGGATATTTACCAATAAATCCTATCTCACAAACAGTTTTACCAATTGGTCCTAAGGTTATTTCTATTGTTCTGATTAGTTCTATTAGTGGGGAAATATCTTACCAGTTGATCCTACTTCCTTTGTTTAGTAACATTGAGTGGTCAATTATACCATTCCGTGTGTGTGTCGCGTGACATACATCATTCCAAGGCAAAAAGCATAAAGACCCTTAGTGTACTTTGTTGATGTGTGACACCCATTGTGTGTGTCATGTGACACTCCAAGGCAAAAAGCATAAAGAGTCTTAGTGTACTTTGTTAATATGTGACACCCATTGTGTGTGTTACGTGACATATTGTGCGTGTCACGTGACACTCCAAGGCAAAAAGCATAAAGAGCCTTAGTGTACTTTGTTGATGTGTGACACCCATACATGACACTCCAAGGCAAAAAGTATAAAAAGTCTTAGTGTACTTTGTTGATGTGTGACACCCATTGTGCGTGTCACGTGACATATTGTGTGTCACGTGACACACCCTCATAAAGAGCTTTAGTGTACTTTGTTGATGTGTGGCACCCATTGTGTGTGTCACGTGACATATTGTGTGTGGCACGTGACACACCCTCATAAAGTGCATGCACCTAATAACATATAAATGAGGGCATTAAGGTCCCTCAAAATATCCAAAAACTAAACGGTTTATTAGAAAAAAATTGGGACCAATTGGTTCATAAGTTTAACATTTGGGATTTATTAGTAAATCTCCCATTACTTTTAACACGATAATTTTCATATTTGAAAAGTAATTTATGTCAAGAAACTTAAACGCACATTTTTTATTCTAAGATTGCCTATAATAATTTAAGAATTTCAAAATTTAAAAATTATTCAAAACATTTCAACAAACAAAAAAACAAAAAACAAAAACAAAAATAAGAACTATCACAACAAAATTAAAATTTATAAAATCCATGAAAATATTTTAATTCAATTCTTTTAACTTTGCTTTGAAATGAGATAAAGGGTGGTTTTGACATTATGGTCCCTAATATTATAGGGCACTCGGTCCATAAATTCAAATCTTAATTTTGTTTGGGCAGAAATCCAGTCGCAGAAATATTTTGTTTAAAATGACAACCTTAGACAAAATGGACAAAATATCCCTTTATATATATATATATATATCATATACACGGTACTCAAATATTCAACATAACAGATTCATAGTCACACACTCTCTCTCTCTTCTATTCTCTCTCTCTTCCTCCATCTCCAAACCCTAACCCTAACCCTAACCCTCTCTCTCTTTACTTGTCCACTCTTTTCGAAGTTCCATCATTCCTTCGATGTTCTCTCTAGCCTCCACCTCGATGGTTCCATCGTCAACATCGCCACCTCTGACCCCTCTCTCTTCTGTTTTCTTCAACAGCCGACACAACCACTAAACCGACTATATTCTCTCTCTCTCTCTCTCTCTCTCTCTCTCTCTCTCTCTCTCTCCAATGTCGCCGTCGTGGTGCTTCGATCACGATGATCTCATCACCGTAGTGCTCAAATCTCATATCTCCTCTTTCTCTCTTCTCTCTTCTTTATCTTAGTCGATCTCTCTTCCTAATACCACCGTCTCCTCTCGCTGCCGCATTCTTTCTCAGATTGCGTCAGATTTGAAATCTTCACCTCACGTTAGATCTGATATCTCAATCTTACCATTCTATTCAAACTCAAAGGTGGTACTTTCTCTCTCCTCATATACATACATACATATACATATATATTAATATGTTTATACCTTTACCTATGATTTTAGAAGTGAAGACAGCGAAGTAAAGGAACATGAGAGTTCTATTATACCTAGCAATCAGGTTCAATGCTTGGGATTGTGTTTCGAAAGTGCTTGATAAACTTAGAGAAAAGACAAGATAGGATGTCAAAGCACTCAGATTTAATGAAGTGTGTGTGTGTGGAGGGGGGTGTTCTCTTACAATGAGAGTTTGGATGTAGTTATAGATGAAAATGTTCAATTTTTTTTCTTTTTTCTCTTTATTATCTATTGTTGATTGTGATTATTGTTGTTGTTATTGAACAAATAAGATTTGGTAATGATATTGTTGTTGATAAGCAAATAATTTGTTCTTGTTGTTAATAATGCTTTTGAATAGATGAGAGAGAGAGAAGAAATATTTGAACAGATATGATTTGGTTTGGCTTGGTATTTCAACAGGTGGAAAAAATTAAAAAAAATAAAAATTGAACAGATAGAATTTCAACATATAAAAATTAAGGAAAAAAATTGAACAGATAAGAATAAAATTTAAACTAAAAAGATCATAAAATTAAATAGATAAAGTAAAAGAATGAACAAATAGACATAAAATTGAACAGATAGGGAACAAATTCAATAGATAGCTATAAATTTGAATATATATTAGACATAATTCGGAACAGATAGTAAAAAAAAAAAGTCAATAGATAAATTACGAGATAAAATTAGAAACAAAATGTCATTCAAGACCAACTGTCACGACCCAAACCCGGCCCTATGGGTTTAGCATCAGAATGTGGCGATGTCAAGATTACCAAAGGCACATAATCGATAATTCATAAATCTGAGTTCAGGGCCTGGCGGAAGCCAAAACAGTAAAAACTAGTGTCCATAGAGCTGTGTTAATCTGTATGCCAAAAACATTTTTCATACATTTATGCATTGAGACCAGTACAGTATACACAATCATTACAGACATTCAGTACGGGGACTTAATCCCTCGATAACAGATCTTGATAAAAGCAGTCTATCTGATAACGCATTACAAGACAAAAGCGGTAGGAGACTAGTGGGGACACAAAACACCCCAAGCCATGGCATGGCGTCTCGGAACCTCACAAAGGAGGCACAATTTGGTGACAAAAGCGGGGACCAATCCCACGCTCTAGCTCGATGCGGTGGTGAGCACCTACATATATATATATAAGCGGTGAGCTAAAGCCCGTGAATAACATAAAAGCGTAAAGAGGTTATGAATGAATGTCCTTACAATAATGAAATCAGTTCATTTAAACAATGAGTTCGATCTTGCAAGATATTTGATCCAAGCGGTCATATGTGGTACATCCAATAGCCTATAAACAAGAGGGTCCAAAGGACCGAGTCTTATGAACCCAAAAGTAATGATGGCCAATCATTCAAGAAGATATGGTTCCACAAGGGAACCGACGAGCTCAGAATACCAATAACGATGAGGTGCTAAGGATGCCTGTCTGATTCGAGAAATAGGACATACATTCATTCAAAATAATATCGATTCGATAAGATTGATGCATGATTCAAAAGATAACCATTTTGAACATATCTTTACACATCTGTTACTCACGGTGATTGGGCTATCGAGCTAGAGCGCGTCCCGAGAGTCAACCCTAAGCGATAAGCGAATAGAACACACACTAAGTCTCTGAGTTGGAAAGGATGATGATTAAAACCCTAAATTCCCTCGGTGTGGTTCTATGTCTAAATCCTCATTAAGATGCTTTAAACTAGGCCTAAGAATGCCTAGGATGCGATGAGGATGCAAAAATACAGTTAGAAGGCACTTTTCAAAAGTTGCTGAAAACAGGGGTCTCGCTCCGGCGGGCCTTCCTTCCCTCCCGCGGGGGTGCAAAAACAAAGGCGTTGCTCGGGCGAACAATCCTTCGCTCGGCGATGTCGATGGAACGATAAAAATCTTGGATGCTCAATTTTTCGCCGATGCTTTCGCTCGATGCCCGCTCGAGCGAGCTTCCAAAATCAAAGGGTTCGCTCGAGCGAGCCTTCCTTCGCTCGAGCGATCTGATGAAACAGTAAAAGTACTGGATGTTCGATTTTTACGCTCGAGCCACCAATACTTCGCTCGAGCGGGGCTCAGAGGAAAACGTTGGTCGCTCGAGCGAGGAATCCTTCGCTCGAGCAAAGAAGCCAAATCTGGAATTTCTAGATTTGCCTTCCAAGCTCAAACCAAGCATTCTCAACTCAATTCTCGACCTCTTGGGCTCAAATTCTGGGGAATACATCCCAAAACAATGTATAACAAGTTTCAAAAGCCAATTTATGAATTCAAGCCCCAAAGGTGAGTCAATTAAAACCATTTTCCAAGAACAATTCAAGAACACTTTAAAACATGCAATGCATGAGTTTCAAACCAATTTCAATCTTTAAATCTTGCTCCAAAGAGCTCAATAGTTGGAGAACACAATGAAAACATGGTCTCTTACATAAATATGGGCATGCATGTGACCATTAACCATGAAATCAACTCAAAATGCCTCAATATAAACATGCATGTAACATTAGAGCTCCAATTCACCATTTATGAGCAAATTCATGGCTTACTCTCTAATTAAACATGGAGCATGCAAGAACAAGTTTAAACTCAACAAGAAGAAGAGGGATTTCTTACCTAGTGTTTCAATTTCAAGGTTTGGAGACTAAATTCACAAGTACACTTCAATCTACTACAAGTCTCCTAGCAATTCAAGCCAAATGTGTTGAAATCAACTCTCTCTCCCTCTCTCGCTTCTAATTTTACAATGCTCACAAAATGGTGAGAAGAAGTTTGATTAAGTGTACTAAGGCTCTCATGATAGGCTTAAACAAGACCCACTCAATGGCAATTCCGTAATTAAGCCAAGGTTTGTAATTAACTCATTTTTAATCTAATTTAATCATTCCAAATCAATTTTCAAATAAAAATATCATTAAATCACAAATATTATCTTTGATTACAAAACATCAAGCGGTTTCTAAATCGTCACGATAAGGCCTTCAATTAGCAGATTTAAACATAAAATGTAAGCAGATAATCATACACTCAACAGATGCAACACGATTCAATAGACAAACTCATTCGATTTGATTTGATTTCATTCAGTTTGTTCAGTAGTTCATCCAGTTCACTTATCAGTCATTAGCAGTTCAGTTTAATGGTAATCAGTATATAATTCAGTGGTTTAACGGTAATCAGTACGAGGGTTGTTACAGTCTCCCCTCCTTATAAGGAGTTTAGTCCTCTAAACTCGAGTTACCTTCAGTCTGGAAGAAAACAGGATTCAGCGGGAACAAATCCGGATATCGCCTAGCCATGTCATCTTCCCTTTCCCAAGTGGCATACACACCACCATGGTTCTGCCAGTCAACTTTCACTAGCGGAATCTCTTTGTTTCTCAGTTTCTTGATCCGTCGGTTTACAATCTGTATAGGCCGTTCCTCGTAAGTGTAGTCATCACTCAACACGATACGGGTAGGCTCAATCACATGAAACGGATCTCGAAGATAGTCTCTCAACATCGAAATGTGGAAGACGTTATGCATATGCTCCATTTCAGGAGGAAGTGCAACTTGATATGCCACCGGATTGATTTTCTCAATAATCGTCACGGTCCGAGCATATCTCGGTGCTAACTTGCCTTTGACTCCAAAAGCAGTCGGCCTTTCATTGGTGTCACTTTCACAAATCGTGATCACCCACTTCATATTCTCTATCCGTCTTCGACATCTGCATAACTTTTACATCTCTACTGCTGCGGTTTTAGGTCTTTTTACGTATCGTTTATCTTTTCAGTCGTTTCATACACAATCTCGGGCCCAAGCAATGGTCCATCTCCAACTTCTGCCCAGCAGATTGGAGATCTACACTTTCTGCCATACAATGCCTCGAAAGGCGCCATTCCGATACTCGAATGGTAGCTGTTGTTGTAGGCGAATTCAGCCAACGGCAAATGGCTTTCCCAATTTCCCTGAAAGTCCAGTACACACATTCTCAGTAAATCCTCTAGAGTCTGGATGGTCCTTTCTGACTGTCCATCTGTCTGAGGATGATAGGCACTACTCAGCCTCAATTCAGTACCCAATGCAGTCTGTAGGCTCTGCCAGAACCTCGATGTAAACTTCGAATCCCTGTCAGAAACAATAGAATCTGAGCACTCCATGCAATCTCACAATTTCATCAATATAGATAATGACCAATTTGTCGCATTATAGATTGTCTTGACGGTAAGAAGTGTCTTGATTTAGTCGATCTATCAACAATAACCCAAATAGAGTCCATACCTTTCTGGGCGAGGTAATCCAACGATAAAATCCATCGTGATATGCTCCCATTTCCACTCTGGTATGGGCAAGGGTTGCGATATCCGTGGTCGTTGATGTTCAACTTTGACTGTTGGCGGTGAAGGCATTTGGACACAAAAGTCGGCAATTTCCTTCTTCATTCAGCCACCGAATTACATTTGAGATCTTGATACATTTTTGTATTCCCTGGGTGAATCGAAAACTTCGAACTGTGGCCTTCTTGCAGAACTCTTCTTTTCAATTCAGTGTCATTTGGTACACACAGTCTGTCTTGAAATTTCAGTACATTGTTGTCAAATTTGAACCCCGGTCTCGGTTTTGAATCTCTTTCTTCAATAACCTTTTTCAAGAAATCATCAAGTTGTTGTTTCTCCTTAATTTCCTCAATCAATCTTTGGTTGGCGAAATAGCGACTAAGGTTCCACCTTGTTCTTTCAAAAGCGATTTCAATTTGAGACTTTTCCGGATCAAGAAGCAACTCTTTACGTCGATTCGACCAAAGCAGGCTAAGTTGGCAATCGATTTTCGGCTCAATGCATCGGCAACGGTGTTGGCTTTTCCCGGATGGTACAAAATCTGTAGGTCATAGTCCTTTATCAGTTCAAGCCATCTCCGCTGTCTCATATTCAGTTCCTTCTAAGTGAAAAAGTACTTTAGGCTCTTGTGGTCGGTATAGACTTCACATGCTGCTCCATACAAATAGTGGCCTTGATTTTCAACGCAAAAACCCTTTGCGGCAAGTTGAGATCATGGGTTGGGTAATTCTTTTCATGCGGTCTCAAGCGTAGGAAGCATAAGCAATAACTCTCCCGTCGCATTAAAACACACCCCAAACCCTTATGAGAAGCATCACTAAAAACAGTATAACCATCCGTACCTGAAGGTAGCGTCAAAATCGGTGCAGTCACAAGTCTGGTTTTCAGTTCTTGTAATACTGATTCCCTTTTGGTCAGTCCAGTCAAATGATATCCCTTTCTGTGTCAACTGAGTCAGTGGTAAGGCAATCTTAGAGAAGTCTTTGACAAACCTTCTGTAATATCCAGCCAGTCCCAAAAAGCTTCGGACTTCGGTTACATTCGTTGGTCTAGGCCAGTTCACTACAGCTTCAATTTTCTGCGGGTCAACAGAAATCCCATCTTTGCTAACAACATGTCCCAAAAACATTATATGATCAAGCCAAAATTCACACTTAGACAGTTTAGCATCTGATTTACATTCTCTTAAGGTTTGAGGCAAGTCTCGAGATGGTGTTCATGTTCTTCTCTGATCTTAGAATAGATCAAGATGTCATCAATAAATACTACAATAAAATCGTCAAGGTATGGTTTAAAATTACATTCATGAGGTCCATAAATGCGGCGGGGCATTCGTAACTCGAGCGGCATAACTAAAAATTCAAAGTGACCATACCTCGTTCTAAAAGCGGTTTATCAATGTCTTCGGTTTGACTTTCGATTGATGATACCCGATCTAAGATCAATTTTGGAAAACACTTGTGCACCATGGCCCGATCAAACAAGTCATCAATACGCGGTAAGGGATATTTATTCTTCTGATTACCTTGTTGATTCACGGTAATCAATGCACGATCTCGATGAGCCGTCTTTCTTCTTTACAAACAAAAGCAGGTGCACCCACGGTGAAATCTTGGTCGATAAACTTCTTGTCTAACAGTTCCTGCAATTGTACCTTCAATTCTTTCAGTTCAGTTGGAGCCATTCTATAGGGAGCTTTAGATGTCGACTGGGTACCCAGAACCACATCCACAATAAATTCAATTTCCCTGTCAATTAAATCCCCTGGCAATTCGTCTGGAAATACATCTGGGAACTCTCTGACTATAGGAATACAATTCACATCAGTTTTAACATTATCATTAGCAGGTACAGTCAACACAGAACACAGATATCCTTTACACCCCTTTCTAATCAATTTGACAGCCTTTACAGAAGAAATTAGATATGGAGGAGGTACTACTCCACTCCCATTAAACACAAATTCGGGTAAACCCGGTGGACGGAAAACTACTTGTTTTGTTACACAGTCAATGGTAGCATGGTATTTCTGTAGCCAATCCATCCCCAATATTACATCAAAATGGTCTATGTTCAATGGCAGTAAATCAATAAATAGGTGCATATCCCCAACAATAATCTCACAAGCAGGATACATATATGCACATGTCATGGATCCCCCAACAGGTGATGATACGGCTAACAAATAGTTCATGGGTTCTAAGGGTCTATTCAATTTACGCGAAAAAGCATGCGACACATAAGAATGTGTAGACCCCGAATCAATCAATACATAAGCATTCTGAGCACAGATAGAGAGGATACCTGACACAACGGTCTCGGTGTTTTGCACGTCTCCCGGTACTAGGGCAAACACTCGGCCCTGCCTCATAGGCTCTTTCCCGGTAGCTTTGGGGTTCGGTTTTGGTGCTACATTTGATGCTGCTGCGCTCGGTGCAGCTTTACTGCTAGCTGGTGGAGCAGAAGGGCAGTCTTTGATTCTGTGGCCCACCTTGCCACACCTGAAACAGGCTCCAGAAATCTGGTAGCAAACCCCTTTGTGCTTGTTGCCACATACAGAGCAGGGTGGAGTAAATCCACTCCCTTGGCTGGGGCTAGTAGTCGACCCCGTATTCTGTTTCTTGTTCGCTGGGTTATGCTTACCCTTCTTAAACTTAAAACCCTGTCTTTTCCCTTGCCACTCACTTGTCGGTGTTTCAGATTGTTTCACTGCTGCAATGTTTGTCTCGGCCATCAATGCCCGGTCGAGAACACCTACATAAGTTGGCATTTTCAAAACATTTATTCGGTCCTGGATAGCAACACTAAGGCCGCCTTCAAATCTCCTGGCCTTCTTGTAATCGGTATCCACCATATGTGGTGCATACCTAGCAAGTTCGGTAAATTGCTTCTCATACTAAACAGCAGATGTTTTGCCTGTCTCATTGTTCAAACTCGATCACTTTTACGTCACGATGCCTTTGGGAAAATACTTTTCAAAGAAGGACTCCTTGAATCGAGCCCAAGTCACAATAGTATTTGCATCGGTCAACATCCACCATCTTGGCTTCTTCACGAAGGGTGAAGGTTGCTAACAAAACTTTGTTTGCTTGAGCACGGAAAAACCTCAAACAACTTTTCGGTCTCAAGAACCCAAGCTTGACCTTTAACGGTTCTAAGCCTCCTTGAAAGACGGTTTCATTTCTTTGAATTTCTAAGTCGGTGCAATAATGTCCACCTCATTAGCATTCACATTACGTACATTTGGTGCATTACATTCGGTTGCCGGAGGAGGAGGAGGTGAAATTGGTTGATTGTTGTTCTAATCTTTCCATGATCGGTCCATCATTTGTTCAAGTCCGCCATTACGGCCTCGAGAGGATGATGCTTCAGTTTCATTTGCATTATCCATTTCACTATAGCAGTTATAACAGTTATCATTATAAACAGTTGTACAATTAAACAGTTTAACATTTATTCAGTCAGTCATAAGCACACACTTTTCAAATTCATGAGATGCCCTAATTGCTTTTCTAGGACACCCTATAGCTCATTTGGACACGTGTGTGCGGTATAACTCGTGGTTAAGCATCGCTCTGATACCACTCTGTCACGACCCAAACCCGGCCCTATGGGTTTAGCATAATGGCGCGATGTCAAGAGATTACCAAAGGCACATGTCGATAATTCGATAAATCTGAGTTCGAGCTGGCGGAAGCCAAAAGCGATAAAACTAGTGTCCATAGACAGGTTAATCAGTATGCCAAAAACATTTTTCATACATTTATGCATTGAGACCAAGATCTGAGATACACAATCATTCTGAGACATTGATGACGGACTTAATCCTCGATATGATCTTGATAAGCAGTCTATACTGAACGCATAACAAGACAAAAGCAAGAGGAGACTAGTGGGGACACAAAAACACCCCAAGCCATGGCATGGCGTCTCGGAACCTCACAAAGGAGGCACAATAAATTTGGTGACAAAGCGGGGACCAATCCCACGCTCCTAGCTCGGCGGTGGTGAGCACCTACATATATATATATAAGCAGTGAGCTAAAGCCCGTGAATAACATAAAGCGTAAAGAGGTTATGAATGAATGTCCTTCTGAGAATGAAATCGGTTCATTTAAACAAGAGTTCGATCTTGCGAGATTTCATCAAACAGGTCATATGTGGTACATCCAATAGCCTATAAACAAGAGGTCCAAAAGGACCGAGTCTTATGAACCCAAAAGTAATGATGGCCAATCATTCAAGAAGCAGATGGTTCCACAAGGCAACCGACAGAGCTCAGTAACGATCAATAACGGAGGTGCTAAGGATGCCACAATACGTCTGATTGAAATAGGACATACATTCATTCATAAATAATATCGATTCGATAAGCAGTTCGATGCGAGATTCAAAAGATAACCATTTTGAACATATCTTTACACATCTGTTACTCACGGTGATTGGGCTATCAAGAGCTAGAGCGCGTCCCGAGAGTCAAC
Source organism: Camellia lanceoleosa (assembly GCA_025200525.1). NCBI lineage: Eukaryota > Viridiplantae > Streptophyta > Magnoliopsida > Ericales > Theaceae > Camellia > Camellia lanceoleosa. The sequence goes on from CM045772.1 coordinate 12,839,028, forward strand.
CCTAAGCGATGGCAGAATAGAACACACACTAAGTCTACGGTTGGAAAGGATGATAATTAAAACCCTAAATTCCCTCGGTGTGGTTCTATGTCTAAATCCTCATTAAGATGCTTTAAACTAGGCCTAAGAATGCCTAGGATGCGATGAGGATGCAAAAATGATTAGAAGACACTTTTCAAAAGTTCTTTGGCAGGGTCTCGCCGGCGAGCCTTCCTTCGCCGGCGAGGTTGCAAAATCAAAGGCTTCGCTCGGCGAACAATCCTTCGCCGGCGATGCGATGGAACAAGAAAAATCTTGGATGCTCAATTTTTACGCGATGCTCGCCGATGCTCGCCGAGCGAGCTTCCAAAATCAAAGGGTTCGCTCGAGCGAGCCTTCCTTCGCTCGAGCGGTCTGATGAAACAGTAAAAGTACTGGATGTTCGATTTTTAAGCTCGAGGCACCAATCCTTCGCTCGAGGGGGGGTCAGAGGGAAAAGATGGTCGCCGGCGAGAATCGCCAGCGAGCGAAGAAGCCAAATCTGAATTTCAGTTGCCTTCCAAGCTCAAACCAAGCATTCTCAACTCAATTCTCGACCTCTTGGGCTCAAATTCTGGGGAATACATCCCAAAACAATGTATAACAAGTTTCAAAAGCCAATTTATGAATTCAAGCCCCAAAGGTGAGTCAATTAAAACCATTTTCCAAGAACAATTCAAGAACACTTTAAAACATGCAATGCATGAGTTTCAAACCAATTTCAATCTTTAAATCTTGCTCCAAAGAGCTCAATAGTTGGAGAACACAATGAAAACATGGTCTCTTACATAAATATGGGCATGCATGTGACCATTAACCATGAAATCAACTCAAAATGCCTCAATATAAACATGCATGTAACATTAGAGCTCCAATTCACCATTTATGAGCAAATTCATGGCTTACTCTCTAATTAAACATGGAGCATGCAAGAACAAGTTTAAACTCAACAAGAAGAAGAGGATTTCTTACCTAGTGTTTCAATTTCAAGGTTTGGAGACTAAATTCACAAGTACACTTCAATCTACTACAAGTCTCCTAGCAATTCAAGCCAAATGTGTTGAAATCAACTCTCTCTCCCTCTCTCCCTTCTAATTTCGGCAATGCTCACAAAATGGCTGAGAAGAAGTTTGATTAAGTGTACTAAGGCTCTCATGATAGGCTTAAACAAGACCCACTCAATGGCAATTCTGTAATTAAGCCAAGGTTTGTAATTAACTCATTTTTAATCTAATTTAATCATTCCAAATCAATTTTCAAATAAAAATATCATTAAATCACAAATATTATGCTGATTACAAAACATCAAACGGTTTCTAAATCGGCCGCCGATAAGGCCTTCAATTAGCAGTTTAAACATAAAATGTAAACAGATAATCATACACTCAAACAGATGCAACACGCAATTCAATAGACAAACTCATTCAGTTTCAGTTTCAGTTTGTTCAGTAGTTCATCCAGTTCACTTATCAGTCATTAGCAGTTCAGTCTAATGGTAATCGAGATATAATTGATGGTTTAACGGATGTCGATGCGAGGTTGTTACGATCTCCTCCTTATAAGGAGTTTAGTCCTCTAAACTCGAGTTACCTTCGATGCGGAAAAGCGATTGGCCGAACAAATCCGGATATCGCCTAGCCATGACAACTTCCCATTCCCAAGTGGCATACACACCACCATGGTTACGCGATCAACTTTCACTAGCGGAATCTCTTTGTTTCTCAGTTTCTTGATCCGTCGGTTTACAATCTGTATAGGCCGTTCCTCGTAAGTGTAGTCATCACTCAACACGATACGGGTAGGCTCAATCACATGAAACGGATCTCGAAGATAGTCTCTCAACATCGAAATGTGGAAGACGTTATGCATATGCTCCATTTCAGGAGGAAGTGCAACTTGATATGCCACCGGATTGATTTTCTCAATAATCTGATACGGTCCGACATATCTCGGTGCTAACTTGCCTTTGACTCCAAAACGAGTCTGGCCTTTCATTGGTGTCACTTTCACAAATACGTGATCACCCACTTCATATTCTCTATCCCGTCTTCTGACATCTGCATAACTTTTCTGTCTACTCTGTGCAGTTTTCAGTCTTTTCTGTATCAGTTTTATCTTTTCAGTCGTTTCATACACAATCTCGGGCCCAAGCAATGGTCCATCTCCAACTTCTGCCCAGCAGATTGGAGATCTACACTTTCTGCCATACAATGCCTCGAAAGGCGCCATTCCGATACTCGAATGGTAGTCATGTTGTTAGGCGAATTCACCAACGACAAATGGCTTTCCCAATTTCCTGAAAGTCCGAAGACACACATTCTCGAGAAATCCTCTAGAGTCTGGATGGTCCTTTCTCATTTGTCCATCGTCGAGGATGATAGGCACTACTCACCTCAATTCAAGACTCCAATGCGATCAGAGGCTCGCCAGAACCTCGATGTAAACTTCAATCCACCGAAACAATAGATACAGCACTCCATGCAATCTCACAATTTCATCAATATAGATAATGTACCAATTTGTCCGCATTATAGATTGTCTTGACAGGTAAGAAGTGTGCAGATTTAGTCAGTCTATCAACAATAACCCAAATAGAGTCCATACCTTTCCTGGAGCGAGGTAATCCAACGATAAAATCCATCGTGATATGCTCCCATTTCCACTCGTATGGGCAAGGGTTGCGATAATCCGGCAGTCGTTGATGTTCACTTTGACTGTTGGCGGTGAAGGCATTTGGACACAAAGTCGGCAATTTCCTTCTTCATTCTCGCCACGAATTGCTTTCAGATCTTGATACATTTTCGTATTCCTGGGTGAATCGAAAACTTGACTAATGGCCTTCTTGCGTAACTCTTCTTTTCAATTCGGTGTCATTTGGTACACACAATTGTCTTGAAATTTCAAGACATTGTTGTCAAATTTGAACCCCGGTCTCGGTTTTGAATCTCTTTCTTCAATAACCTTTTTCAAGAATTCATCAAGTTGTTGTTTCTCCTTAATTTCCTCAATCAATGCTGGTTGAGCAGAAATAGCAGCTAAGGTTCCACCTTGTTCTTTCAAAACGATTTCAATTTCAGACTTTTCCAGATCAAGAAGCAACTCTTTCTGTCGGTCAACAAAGCAGCTAAGTTGGCAATCGATTTTCGGCTCAATGCATCGGCAACGGTGTTGGCTTTTCCCGGATGGTACAAAATCTGTAGGTCATAGTCCTTTATCAGTTCAAGCCATCTCCGCTGTCTCATATTCAGTTCCTTCTGAGTGAAAAAGTACTTTAGGCTCTTGTGGTCGGTATAGACTTCACATGCTGCTCCATACAAATAGTGACGCCAGATTTTCAACGCAAAAACCACTGCAGCAAGTTCGAGATCATGGGTTGGGTAATTCTTTTCATGCGGTCTCAACTGTCGGGAAGCATAAGCAATAACTCTCCCATTCTGCATTAAAACACACCCCAAACCCTTATGAGAAGCATCACTAAAAACAGTATAACCATCCGTACCTGAAGGTAGAGTCAAAATCGGTGCAGTCACAAGTCTGGTTTTCAATTCTTGAAATGCTGATTCCCTTTGGTCGGTCCAGTCAAACGATACCCCTTTCTGTGTCAACTGAGTCAGTGGTAAGGCAATCTTAGAGAAGTCTTTGACAAACCTTCTGTAATATCCAGCCAGTCCCAAAAAGCTTCGGACTTCGGTTACATTCGTTGGTCTAGGCCAGTTCACTACAGCTTCAATTTTCTGCGGGTCAACAGAAATCCCATCTTTGCTAACAACATGTCCCAAAAACATTATATGATCAAGCCAAAATTCACACTTAGACAGTTTAGCATACAGTTTCTGTTCTCTTAAGGTTTGCAGGGCAAGTCTCAGATGGTGTTCATGTTCTTCTACAGTCTTAGAATAGATCAGTATGTCATCAATAAATACTACAATAAAATCGTCAAGGTATGGTTTAAAAATTCTGTTCATGAGGTCCATAAATGCAGCAGGGGCATTCGTAACTCCGAACGGCATAACTAAAAATTCAAAGTGACCATACCTCGTTCTAAAAGCAGTTTTATCAATGTCTTCCGGTTTGACTTTCAGTTGATGATACCCCGATCTAAGATCAATTTTGGAAAACACTTGTGCACCCTGTAACTGATCAAACAAGTCATCAATACGCGGTAAGGGATATTTATTCTTTACAGTTACCTTGTTCAGTTCACGGTAATCAATGCACAGTCTCAGTGAGCCGTCTTTCTTCTTTACAAACAAAACAGGTGCACCACGGTGAAATCTTGGTCTGATAAACTTCTTGTCTAACAGTTCCTGCAATTGTACCTTCAATTCTTTCAGTTCAGTTGGAGCCATTCTATAGGGAGCTTTAGATGTCGACTGGGTACCCAGAACCACATCCACAATAAATTCAATTTCCCTGTCAATTAAATCCACGCAATTAAATGCGGAAATACATCTGGGAACTCTCTGACTATAGGAATACAATTCACATCAGTTTTAACATTATCATTAGCAGGTACAGTCAACACAGAACACAGATATCCTTTACACCCATTTCTAATCAATTTGACAGCCTTTACAGAAGAAATTAGATATGGAGGAGGTACTACTCCACTCCCATTAAACACAAATTCGGGTAAACCCGGTGGACGGAAAACTACTTGTTTTGTTACACAGTCAATGGTAGCATGGTATTTCTGTAGCCAATCCATCCCCAATATTACATCAAAATGGTCTATGTTCAATGGCAGTAAATCAATAAATAGGTGCATATCCCCAACAATAATCTCACAAGCAGGATACATATATGCACATGTCATGGATCCCCCAACAGGTGATGATACAGCTAACAAATAGTTCATGGGTTCTAAGGGTCTATTCAATTTACGCGAAAAAGCATGCGACACATAAGAATGTAGACCCCGAATCAATCAATACATAAGCATTACGAGCACAGATAGAGGATACCTGACACAACGATCTCAGTGTTTTGCACGTCTCCCGGTACTAGAGCAAACACTCGGCCCTGCCTCATAGGCTCTTTCCCGGTAGCTTTGGGGTTGAGTTTTGGTGCTACATTTGATCTTTCTGCGCTTTCGGTCTTGACTTCTTGCTAAATGGTGGAAGCGAAGAAGCGATCTTTGCTTCTGTGGCCCACCTTGCCACACAAGCGAGCTCCAGAAATCTGGTAGCAAACCCCTTTGTGCTTGTTGCCACATATGGAACAGGGTGGAGTAAATCCACTCCCTTGGCTGGGGCTAGTAGTCGACCCCGTATTCTGTTTCTTGTTCGCTGGGTTATGCTTACCCTTCTTAAACTTAAAACCCTGTCTTTTCCCTTGCCACTCACTTGTCGGTGTTTCAGATTGTTTCACTGCTGCAATGTTTGTCTCGGCCATCAATGCCCGGTCGAGAACACCTACATAAGTTGGCATTTTCAAAACATTTATTCGGTCCTGGATAGCAACACTAAGGCCGCCTTCAAATCTCCTGGCCTTCTTGTAATCGGTATCCACCATATGTGGTGCATACCTAGCAAGTTCGGTAAATTGCTTCTCATACTCGACAAGATGTTTTTGCCTGTCTCATTGTTCAAACTCGGCCACTTTTACATCACGATGCCTTTGGGAAAATACTTTTCAAAGAAGGACTCTTGAATCGAGCCCAAGTCACAATAGTATTTGCATCGCGGGTCAACATCCACCATCTTCTGGCTTCTTCCTGAAGGGTGAAGGTTGCTAACAAAACTTTGTTTGCTTCAGAGCACGGAAAAACCTCAAACAACTTTTCGGTCTCAAGAACCCAAGCTTCAGCCTTTAACGGTTCTAAGCCTCCTTGAAAGGACGGCGGTTTCATTTTGCTGAATTTCTAAGTCAGTGCAATAATGTCCACCTCATTAGCATTCACATTCTGTACATTTGGTGCATTCTGTTCCGGTTGCACCGGAGGAGGAGGAGGTGGGGGCTGTTGGTTCGGTTGTTGTTCTAATCTTTCCATGATCAGTCCCATCATTTGTTCAAGTCCGCCATTCGCCTCGAGAGGATGATGCTTGATTTCATTTGCATTATCCATTTCACTATAGCAGTTATAACAGTTATCATTATAAACAGTTGTACAATTAAACAGTTTAACATTTATTCAGTCAGTCATAAGCACACACTTTTCAAATTCATGAGATGCCCTAATTGCTTTTCTAGGACACCCTATAGCTCATTTGGACACGTGTGTGCGGTATAACTAAATGGTTAAGCATCGCTCGATACCACTGTCATCACGACCCAAACCGCCCTATGGGTTTAGCATCAGAATCGCCGATGTCCGAGATTACCAAAGGCACGCCAATCAAGAATTCAAGAAATCTGAGTTCGAGGAACTGGCGGAAGCCAAAACAAGAAAAACTAGTGTCCATAGAGTCATGTGTTAATCTGTGTGCCAAAAACATTTTTCATCCATTTATGCATTGAGACCAGTTCAGTATACACAATCATTACAGACATTCAGTACGGGGACTTAATCCCTCGATAACAGTCTTGATAAGCAGTCTATACAAAGAACGCATAACAAAGACACAAGAGGAGACTAGTGGGGACACAAAAACACCCCAAGCCATGGCATGGCGTCTCGGAACCTCACAAAGGAGGCACAATAAATTTGGTGACAAAGCGGGGACCAATCCCACGCTCCTAGCTCGATGCGGTGGCTGAGCACCTACATATATATATAAACAGTGAGCTAAAGCCCAGTGAATAACATAAAGCGTAAAGAGGTTATGAATGAATGTCCTTACAGTAATGAAATCAGTTCATTTAAACAGTAGTTCAGTCTTGCAGTATTTCAGTCAAACAGTCATATGTGGTACATCCAATAGCCTATAAACAGTATGGTCCAGAGGACCGAGTCTTAACAGACCCAACAGTAATGATGGCCAATCATTCAAGAAATGTGATATGGTTCCACAAGGAACCGAGAGCTCAGAATATCAATAACGGTAGGTGCTAAGGATGCCTGTCTGATTCGAGAAATAGGACATACATTCATTGATAAATAATATCGATTCGATGCAGTTATTAGCAAGATTCAAAAGATAACCATTTTGAACATATCTTTACACATCTGTTACTCACAGTGATTGGGCTATCAGTAGCTAGAGCGCGTCCCCGAGAGTCAACCCTAAACAGTAAACAGAATAGAACACACACTAAGTCTACAGTTGGAAAGGATGATAATTAAAACCCTAAATTCCCTCGGTGTGGTTCTATGTCTAAATCCTCATTAAGATGCTTTAAACTAGGCCTAAGAATGCCTAGGATGCGATGAGGATGCAAAAATACAGTTAGAAGGCACTTTTCAAAAGTTCTTTGAAAAGGGTCTCGCTCGAGCGAGCCTTCCTTCGCTCGAGCGAGGTTGCAAAATCAAAGGCTTCGCTCGAGCGAACAATCCTTCGCTCGAGCGGTCTGATGGAACAGTAAAAATACTGGATGCTCAATTTTTACGCGCGATGCTCGCTCGATGCTCGCTCGAGCGAGCTTCCAAAATCAAAGGGTTCGCTCGAGCGAGCCTTCCTTCGCTCGAGCGATCTGATGAAACAGTAAAAGTACTGGATGTTCGATTTTTACGCTCGAGCCACCAATACTTCGCTCGAGCGGGGCTCAGAGGAAAACGTTGGTCGCTCGAGCGAGGAATCCTTCGCTCGAGCGAAGAAGCCAAATCTGGAATTTCCAGATTTGCCTTCCAAGCTCAAACCAAGCATTCTCAACTCAATTCTCGACCTCTTGGGCTCAAATTCTGGGGAATACATCCCAAAACAATGTATAACAAGTTTCAAAAGCCAATTTATGAATTCAAGCCCCAAAGGTGAGTCAATTAAAACCATTTTCCAAGAACAATTCAAGAACACTTTAAAACATGCAATGCATGAGTTTCAAACCAATTTCAATCTTTAAATCTTGCTCCAAAGAGCTCAATAGTTGGAGAACACAATGAAAACATGGTCTCTTACATAAATATGGGCATGCATGTGACCATTAACCATGAAATCAACTCAAAATGCCTCAATATAAACATGCATGTAACATTAGAGCTCCAATTCACCATTTATGAGCAAATTCATGGCTTACTCTCTAATTAAACATGGAGCATGCAAGAACAAGTTTAAACTCAACAAGAAGAAGAGGGATTTCTTACCTAGTGTTTCAATTTCAAGGTTTGGAGACTAAATTCACAAGTACACTTCAATCTACTACAAGTCTCCTAGCAATTCAAGCCAAATGTGTTGAAATCAACTCTCTCTCCCTCTCTCCCTTCTAATTTCGGCAATGCTCACAAAATGGCTGAGAAGAAGTTTGATTAAGTGTACTAAGGCTCTCATGATAGGCTTAAACAAGACCCACTCAATGGCAATTCTGTAATTAAGCCAAGGTTTGTAATTAACTCATTTTTAATCTAATTTAATCATTCCAAATCAATTTTCAAATAAAAATATCATTAAATCACAAATATTATGCTGATTACAAAACATCAAACGGTTTCTAAATCGGCCGCCGATAAGGCCTTCAATTAGCAGTTTAAACATAAAATGTAAACAGATAATCATACACTCAAACAGATGCAACACGCAATTCAATAGACAAACTCATTCAGTTTCAGTTTCAGTTTCATTCAGTTTGTTCAGTAGTTCATCCAGTTCACTTATCAGTCATTAGCAGTTCAGTCTAATGGTAATCAGTATATAATTCAGTGGTTTAACGGTAATCAGTACGAGGGTTGTTACACCAACAAAAGGACTTTTCACCAAACTATTTTATAAATAATAGATATCTCACTAATAAAAAATATTTACTAAACCTAATGTCTTAAACAATTGTTAGAGTGGATTTTTCAATAATTTTCTCTATATTATATTGTAACTTGGGCATTATGTTTCCAAAACATAGAAACAATCTTTTTATACATGACACAAGACCATGTACTTTAATCCTAGTGAGACCTACAATGGTAGAAATCTCACGGACTTGACTCGCTCTTTTACTATTATTATTTTGAAATATTATACAAATAAAAAAGAATTTATGAACTTTTAATACTAATTAATGTGTTATGCAATTAAAATTTTAAATTCCGCAATATGGGCCATAATAATTATATAATGTATGATATATCAGTGAGACACTGGGTAATAAACGTTATAAAATTTAGAACAAATTTTATTTTATCCTTGTGGTTAAACCCATATACGGATTACCACATTCTCATTTAAAAATAATAACATAATATCGTTATGGTTTATAAATTAAAGTGCACGACTAGACTTATTAACAATTTAAGGAAAAAGACTAAAATATTCTCGTATATAAGTTATCTAATCATGTGAATTATGAATATTTTTGTTATTTAGAATGCAAAATATATTTTCACCCTTGTACTTTATTCCATGTGCGATTTATTCTATTGAAATTTGAAAATGAGTATATAACATCCTTATATTTGATACGTGTTTTATACTTATTGTTAAGTTGGACGAAAATATTGAATGCACTTTAGTTCACAAACAACAAGGGACTTATGTGATTATTTTCAAATGAGAGAGGAACAATCAGCACATGAAGCAAATCACAAGGGGTAAAGTAAAATTTGCCCTAAAATTTATTAATTTCTATAACATTATTATTATTTGATCGCGATAATATCTGGAAGTTAGCCTCAACAAGTCTCTAAATACATGTTTACAACAATGTTTAGAAACTCGGACTGGACCAACCGATCAAATCGGTCGAACAGGTAACCGAGCATTGTTCCAATTCGAAAAACCTTCTAAATCTGGACAAAGAATAAAATCGCTGTAAAATAAAAGAACCAGAAGACCTGGCAAGCGAATCGGTTAAATCGGCGACCCAGAATGGGTTTTGAAACCTGGCCGGTTGTGTTGAATATATATATACATATTGTACGGAAAGCAAATATTCGTCGCTCTCCGTACTCCTCGTGTCCAAGCTTCGCTTTGCTCTGGATAACTTGAGAACACAACGACGGTGAGCTTCCTGGCGAGTGGTGGCTGGAATACCCCTCCGACGGTCAAGTTAGCACAATTTTAGATAAAGAAGACAAAAGAGAGAGAGCTCTGATAACTAGAAAGTCTCAGTGTGTAAGGGTTCCAGACCTGTTGTATGGAGGTGTTGCATAGTTTAAATAGTTTCTGTGCGCACCTGTAGACGTCCCCGAACATCCTAGGAGGGAATCCCGTTTTGTTCATTTGGGCTTACTACAGTTCAGGACTCAATGTCACGGTCCTGTATCTAATCTCGCAGAGTGCAATGCAACACCAATGAATCATCAAAGAGTCCAAATCCAGCAAATCGTTTTTGAAAACAGATTTTTTGGAAGAAGTGCCAAACATGGATTACTTTGCCAGATATGGAGTCACCACCTAAATATTTATTTTGGGGGAATTTAGGACACCCTGACTCGTTGCCTAAGGCCACGTATCCGTCATCACCAAAGTTGCCTCGGCTCAAGAACTTGGGTACGATTGAGGAAGGTCACTTCGTGAGCACCCCCGCTCGCCCGATCAAAGATCGGCCTCTACTAACCATGATATCAAGTTTTGAAAACATTATGTGCTCTTATTCTGGTTTATTAGCCTAGAATTACTATGTGATGCGCGCAGCATACAAGTATAGACTGTATCACCTGAGTTGGAACAAAACATTTCATGTTTATTTTTTGAAAGCGGTTTGCTACTCGCAAGTAGGCTAAAATGCGGATTTTGCCACCCTCAAGTAGGCTTAGAAAACATGGTGATTTGCCACTATCTAGTGGGCTTAAAACTCACAATCAATGAATTGTTCCAATTCAGATAATCCAACCTCCATCCACAGGCATTCAGGCAGTTATATTACATAAGCACATAGCCACATGGTAAGCATGTTATCATGGCAGTCACTCGCACGCATGCAATGATGCTAAAGCAAAAACACTTACCGAGTACTCCAAGCCAAAGAAAGAAACTAATTAGAAATCATGCATGAATCCTAACTATGCTGAGATGCCTTATGCAACACATACAGGTATGCAACTAAGATAGGCTCAGCTATTCTAAGATAGCATATGAAATGCAACAAATGATACACGTATTCAACTCGGAATTGAAATACAATGCAGTTAGTATGATACTCCGAGCCCGGTGCATGTAAGACAGATGGATGGATGTAAACATGCGAGCATAAGTATGCTAATTGAAACGTGCCCTAAAACTAACTATCATAAGCTGATAAATAAAAGGGAAAAAGGCGTGGGGTTGGAAGACATACATCACACGCACGCACGCTTATTACAACATTGCCCTCCTCGGAAGGTCCGAATAAATAATACACAACCGAATGAATAACGAATCACAGCTAATTATTACATAACCCTAATTAATTAACAAATTAACTAAGATAAATAAGCTAGCATGCAAATTAAACAAAAACAGACTGCCTCAGCTCTGTTCCGAATGATAGGGATGCATGCATGCTCGAGTCACCTTGTCGGGAAATTCATTACGATGCCCCGATTTGCCTCTTTTATGGCGGTCCCTAACACCGTATGAAGCTCCGAAAGCTGGCCGGTTTTCTTCTTTGGTTTCGGTTTGTTTACACAGAGAGCAAGAAAGGGGTATGGCAAAGTATTTTCAACATATGTATGCATGACCACTCTTCCCGTCATTGCATAAGCTCTAGGGAGTGTAGTCTTCGATCCTCGTGCCACCAATCACGCATCTCAATGCATGATGGTCGGGGAGTCGAATTGCACGACTCAATATGAAATGGATGCACACATAAACACAACAAGGCTTAAACTCCATCATGGGTAATCCGGAGTGTCGGCGATCGGAAATTGAGACACGTTTCGTTACTTTGAGTACGAAACGCCCCTCGTTTCCCGTGTTTGGACTAACCCTACCCCAAACACAATGCAATGAGATGGCATACACAATGCAACTAGCATGTCACCCTAAATGCAATGCAACCTAATCATCCTGGCATGTGAGAGATGATATGCACACATGCAACCTAGCATACGCAATGCTATGGACTAAAATGGCATACACAATGCACATGAGCTATATGGCATACACAATGCACACATACGAAGATGGACATACACAAAGGCATAATCAAAGCATACACAATGCGATGGTCAAACATGCAACAACATGAACCAAATGGCATACACAACGCAAGGTGGACTTAAACCAAGTCAGTGGACCTCAGCCACACTCAAATCAGTGGCCATATGATGAAAACGAGACAACCGAAATACATGCACGAATGCAAAGAACCGATCCTAAGGCACAACATGCAACTCTAACAAAGCATGGAAAATGATGAAATATGGCATAGAATGGCACATGATCCAGCTCTGAAATGGCATAAAAGATGGTCTCGAAACATGCAAACACCTCACATAATGCATACTAGATGATCCGGATACCGAAACTAGTGGAGTGGATTACACTATAGGTATACAAAGTGATGCACAAATGACCAAACCACCCCTAAACAGACCTTAGGCAGGTCCAAGACAGTGGGAAAATGGTCTAAAAATATGGCTCAAAATGCATTCAAATGAAGCTCATGCAATGGTCGGTAAATGAGGCATACAAGTACAACTCTCAAATGCACTTAAAGAGTGAAAATCATGGGAATATGGCATACTTATAAGCTCTAAAATATGATGCACAATGGTCCTAAAACATGGAAACACCTCAACACAAGCATGCAATAGGGCCCAAAACACAAAGCTAGGCAAGAGTATTGAACTACAACCATGCATAGCAAGCATCATTCGACCATGAGGCATAAAAACAGAGCTAAGGCAGTTCAAAATACACACAAAATTAGTTTAAGGCATGGCCAAAAAGTGCTAGATTCATAGACCAAAATAGCATGCAATACAAGCTAGTGAAGAGGGTTTACACTACAAGTATATGGAGCATTCAAGAGGTCACTAAACCAGAAAAATTCAGAGGTATGAAATGCCAAATAAAGCCTAAAAACTCTCTGAAACATGGTCTATGCATGCAAGAATGATAGGCCCCTTTGATAGGCTATAAAGAGGGTTGTTCTACACATGTAAGATGGACACCCAAAATGGAAAAATGGGCTCTAGACAGAGCCTATGAAGGTTCTAAAACTCACAAATAATAGCCTAAAACATGGCTTGAAAACATGCAAATAGGGGCTCCTTCGTAAGGCCAAGAAAGCTAGTAAACAAGACAAGGGGTGAGAGGATCACCCCTCTCTGATTTTGATGCTCAAAAGCACATAATAACCACTGAAAATCAGCTGGATTTCAGTGGTCAAAAGGGCCAACAAAGCTCAACACAAAAGCCCTAATGCATGGCTCAAAACAAAGAGAAATGAAGCATGCAAAGGGGGTAGATGACCCCCATCAGAAAAGAGGTCTTAAACAAACATGTTAAGAAGCTTAAAACAAGACTTTTTTCAGTTTATGACAATACCCAAATATGCTTGCAAATGGGGCTAAGATGTGAAGCAAAATAATGCTTAAAAGGAAGAAATGAGTGTTACCTTTGTAGAGAAGACCTCCAGCAGCTTCTGGACCAAAGTAGCAAACCTTCAACCTCTGAAAACTAGCTCCAAGGTGCTTGGATGGATGGGGGAAGGGTCAAGCTACAGGTTAGTGTGCAAAGGGCCAAGAACTATGGAGTATTTGAGCACAAAAGAGAGATATAGAGAGGTGTATATTGTATGCCTTAGAAACAAAGTCTGAACCTTTGCAATGGAAGAGGACCTCTTCCTTTATAGAGGAGAGGGGCTAAAGCTTCCTCAAGAAGCTTAAAACCAAGCTTAAAGATCCTCCATACACGTGTATGAAGGATCACTTCTGAGGCTTCCAACTGGCACAGCTGGCTAACACTCAGTGAGACAAAAAATGAGGAAGCTGGCCGACCAGTTCAGGTGGTCGGCAGACCCCTTGCCCTAGTCTGCTGACCAGGTTCAAAAGGATCAATCATCAAAAGTTGGTCGGCAACCCTGATCGGTGGTCTCCCAGGTGAAAGCAACTTAGTGGTGATATGGGAGACCAGAAAATGTGGTTCAAAAGTGAGGGAGACCACTTACTTGACAAGAAAACCGGCTGGCGGGAGAAGAGGTGGTCTCCAAAAGAAATGTGGTCTCCCACCCTTGTATCACCTTCCAAACAATGAAAATAGGGTCCATACCAAAAATGAACCAAGACGGATGCAAAACGAGGGTTCGGGAGCCAAAACGCGCAGTCGGGTGCCCCGAAAACTGACTGTTAAGAATCGAAGGTGGTGTGCGACCACGAAGGTGGTCTCCCGGGCCACAGTGTCCCTTTAGAGAGAGGAAACAAGGTGTGTGCCAAAAACCGGAGCAAATAGAGAAAGTTAAGCGGTCCCAAACCGAGTCGCACGGCCGACGGCTCTGAAAATCGGAAACTGGTCTCCAAATGGGAAAAGCGGCCTACGACCATGAAATGTAGCCTACGGCCACTGAGAGATGGTCTACAAGACCTCTCCCTCCTTTCAAGAAGAGAAAACAAAACTTGGTTCGCAAACCGAGGCAAAGCACAAAAGAGTCCCGAAGTCCGGAGGCAAGGCTCTCAACTAAAACTACGTAACCTCAGAACGAGCACAATATGCGCAATCACCGAGCGCTCAATCGATGACGTCTGAGTCTTAAGGTCCGTCAAAAATGGGGTGTCTACAGCACCACTCTGCTCGTCTTTTTCTAGACGCATGGTTGTACTGCCGTCTCTATTCCTTACACGTATACGCGTCAATACTGCTAAACAATATTTGGCGAAACTGCCAAACGGCATTGATGCGCAACTTTAGTGGATTCCTCTTCTTACATTCCAATTGGACCACGTAGTAAATCCTACCGAGTTACTTCCTGCAGGGCGCTACAGTCCGCTCTTTAGAATCGCGTTACTCTTGATCGGCCAAAATTTGAGGCGTCTAGCGGACTTCTTTAGCCGTACCCATTCGTCCTCGCTGACCTTACTCAGCCTTGGTGTGCAACAAGTGCGTGTAGTCCTATCGGAAGCACCATCGTTTCACCTAGCTCGACAAAGGATCCACGCTGAACAACTAGCCTGGTTCAACTTCTGAACCTCGATCTAATTCAACCGCGTGATTCAGAACCTCAACCAAACTGCCCTCGGTTATGCTAACTCGATCGTGTAACCCAACAGTAAGGCCCCAGCCATAACTAGCTTGGTCCGTTTGCTTGGCGCAAACTTCCCTCTCAATTTCCCCTTAATTCCATCCGCACACGCGTGACCGGAATTACAGTACTAGGCCGGGCTAGACTCTTTGCTCGTTGGTTCACTTTGCTCAACTATTGGCTTTTAATCTCTTTTGTTGTAACACGATTGGGACTACTAAACTTCAGTTCGGTTTAGTGTTCAACATTGAGATAGCTCAGTTATGACATTCAAATGCCCCTTTCAATCACCATACTTGGGCAGTGGAAGACCAACTGAGCTATCATACGTGAGTCCGAATGGGTAACGACAACGGTGAATCAAGCTAGCCAGCGGCGAGTGTGACTGAGCAACAACGATAACCAACCAAGCTATAACATGCATAAGGTAGATCAGGCTGGGCGTAGAATCCATGGACTGAAATGAATTGAAGAGGTCGTCCATGCGCGACTAATCACTCATAACCCAATGATCAGTGAGGCCGAACAAAATGGTGTATGATTGAGATATTTCGGAAAAAAAATCAAAGAGCTCCACCAACTGAGCAATAGAAAACTTTCATACGCTATCAAAATCAAGCAAAACTGTTTGAAGAAATATGCAACCTAGTTGATGATGACCAACTAATGCATGAATAATTAACCGAGCAAGACATCTACACTTGTAAGCTTTGGCAACCGAGCAATAATTTCTACAACATCAACTGAGCAAAAGCTTAAAACAAAGCTATCTCAAACCAAACCAACAATCCAAACTGAATTGCTTTGACCACTGAGCTGCCAGACCGAACAGGCCGAGCAGTGAGGCCGAGCAAACAAAAGCAATAGTTGACTAGGCAATTGAGGAATTGCTAACAATACGTGCAAAGTAATCAAAACAAATTAATATGCATGGCATGACCATGCAAGGCATTCAAGGCGGGGCCCAAGTCTTGACTTTTCCAAAGCTAAACCAATTTTGTAATGAAAATGCTTGGTGGGTCCCAATTGAAAATCTTGCCTGTGTATTAATTTGACAACGAACATATTAATTAATGTATTTGTGCTTGGAGGGTCCTACCATGAAATTTTGGAAACAATCTATTGCTTTGATATAGAATTTCATTGGCGACCGCGCTACTTCCTGTGTTCTCAATAAATCGAATTAAAAAAATATCCACTACTGAGCTGGGAACACATAGCCGAGCTATAATTAGTCTGTGCTCTCAATTGAGCTATGGGCTTCACTTGCTAATTTTGAAACCGAAGTAAATTCCTTTAGTTCTACAGCAAAGCTGTGAATATTACCTTCTACTCCAAAACTGAGCTAAAGTCTTCCCCTAGGTCTATATTTCGATAAAAAATGATTTTTTAAATAAGTCGTCTACCCGATGACCGGGCAAAATTTAAGCTTAGATCAGTGACACCACTACTTCCCGACAGAACCTAACTAAACAAAAAATCTCATCACAGTTCTATCACTGCGCTGAAACGTATTTTTAGCTCCCAGGCCGAACTAAGAATGTTGCCCCTGACTTATGACTGAGCTACCTCCAAGTTATCATCTTGTAGTGCTCTACAATCGAGCAACCGGGCTATTTTCTCAGCAATTTTTTTACCGAGCTCTATGGCCCAATTCCGTTTTATAGTGAGCTTACCAGGAGCAATTGCTGATTTTCGTGAGAAATTTGCAAATCCTAGATGATATTCACCTTGAGTTGGCCAGGAAGGGTTATAGAGCCTTTAGGCCAATTTGATTTGTGCCCCTTTACGTTCGCCTTGAGCTATACAAGATTTTGTGCTACTTTTTTTTTTGAGCTTTAAGCAAATCTCGAACAAATCTTCAACTTTTATCTTGCTGAGCTAATACTACTTTGGCAAGAAGAATTAATTAGTTGAACAAGACACCTATTCTTCATCTTGCCGAGCTAAATCTGCTTTACGCAAGGAATTCACTTGGACAAATCACCAACTCTTCATTTTGTCAAGCATAGTCTGCTCTAGGCGAGGAGTACACTTAGTTGGACAAATCACTAACTCCCCCTCTTGCTGAGCTGAATCTATTCTAGGTAAGGAATTCATTTAGTTAGACAAATCACCTACTTCTCTTCTTACCAAGCTGAATCTGCTGTAAGTAAGGAATTCACTGAGTTGGATAAGACATCTTTTCCTCTTGGCGAGTTGAATCCACTTCGAGTAGAATCCGAGTAGAATTTGTCACGATCCAAACCCGCCCCTATGGGTTTAGCACAGAATCGCCGAGAATCCGAGATCATGAAGGCACATACTTGATATCTGAGTACAAGGGCTTACGGAAACCAATACAAGAATTAAACAATGTCCAATGAGTCAGGATACCAGTATGCCAAAAAGATTTTTCATACATATTTACAGAACAGTACATATACACACACATCATTCAGTGAAACAGGGACCTAATCCCTATTACAGTACAGTACGGTGCAAACATACAGTCTATTCAATATTACAAAACAGTACAGAAAAGGGGAATCACTAAAACACCCCTAAGCCTTAGCTTGGTAGGCTCGGAACCTCGTAGTGAGGCACATTGGTTGGCTTGACAAAACTGGAGTTAACCCTGACGCCTCTAGCTTTGATCCGGTGCCTGTACACCTACATATATATATGAGCAGTGAGCTAAAGCCCAGTGACTAACATAATGCGTAAAGAGGTTTAGAATGAATGTCCTTACAGTAATGAAAACAGTTCATTTCAATCCGTATTTCAGTTGTTCAGAACAGTAAATAGTCATATGTGGTACATCCATTAGCATAACGATATGAGGTCTAAAAGACCGAGCAAGTAATGATGGCCATCAATCAAGATGCGATGAGTGGTTCCAACGAGGAACCGACAGAGATCTCTGTAAAGAATAAAGAAACGATGTGAGGTGCTAAGGATGTCACAGTACAGTTCAGAAATAAAGGACATATATTCATTCAGTAATCAATATCAGTTCAGTTCAGTATTCAGAAGATAATCATTTTGAACATATCTTTACACAATTGTTACTCACAGAGTTCTGGGCTACAGTAGGCTAGAGCGTCTCCTCGGAATGCCAACCCTATACAGTTAACAGAATGAACACACGCTAAGTTTCACAGTTGGGAAAAATAACAACTTAATCCCTAAATTTGCCTCAGTGTGTTCTACATCTATATCCTCTTTAATATGCCTTAAACTAGGCCTAAGAATGCCTAGGATGGAATGAGGATGCAAAGATGTGTACAGAAAACAGTTCTAGAATTTTCATAAAAACAGAGTCCTCCTCGAGCGCAGGTTTCCCCGCTCGAGCGGACATGCAGACAACAGTTCCTGCTCGAGCGTCAACTTACCCGCTCGAGCGGACTAAAAAGTACTGGATAAGTGAAATTCACGCTCGATCGGGCGCTCGACAACCGCTTGAGCGTAAGACACAAGATCCCACTCGAGCGCCCAATACCCCGCTCGAGCGGACTGTAATGAAGTGCAAAATATTGGGAGTTCGATTTTCCCGCTCGAGCGACACTTCCTCCGCTCGAGCGGACAACCGAAATCTGGAAATTCCAGATTTGAGCTCTAAGTTCAAAATCAAGTTTAAATGCACTAAATTCGATCCTCTTGGGCCAATTTTCCAGAAAAATCCTGTGAACTCATAGAATAACATGTTTCAAAGGTCAATTTGAGAAATCAAAGCCCAAGGGTGTTTCACTTAAACTCAAGTTTCAAACCCAACTCCATGAACAATACTTAAACACAACATGCAAGACTTTAAATCAATTCGAGGCTTCAAAACACGCTCTAGTGAGCTCATTCTTTTCAAAACAAGTTGAAAACATGGACTCAAGCTTAATTATGAACATGCATGTGACAATTTGTCATGAAATCAACCCAAAACTCATCAATACAAACATGCATGCATGATTCTAGCTACATTACAACATTATAAGCCATATCTTGGCTCTAATCTTCAATGTTCCTCTCAAACATGCAAGGAGTGACTATAATCAAAAGCAAGAGGACAAGAACTCCACCTTAATTCTTGAGTTAGAGGTATGGAGGCTCAATGTTGCAATTCTCTAATAATTTCTACAAGTCCAAGCAAATTCTTCAAGAACACATCAATTCTCTCACTCCCTCTCTCTCTAGATCGGTTAAGCTCTCAAAATTAGACTGAGGAAATGTTTTGGAATGCAAAGCTAAGGCTCAAATATGTTTGGTGTAATGGCCCACTAAGGGCTAGTTTGGTAAATAAGGCCAACTTTGCATTTTATCAATATTTAGGCTAGGTTTGGCATGTTCTAAATAAGCCAAAAAGCCAAAAAGTCACTATCTTATTTAAGTCACATCATCCTATTTAAATCACATCACCTCTCTAACACATCACATCAAACCCAACCCAAATCCACCAATAAGTCAAAAAGTACACTTTTTTAGGACACCCCAAACCAACCCTTAATCTAATTTAATCATACCTGATCAGTTTTCGGATAATTATACCATAAAATTACATAAATTCTATCGATCATGGAACATCAATCAATTTTGAATACGACCGCCGATAAAGCCTTCAATTAGCAGTTTAACTACACAGACACAAACAGATAATCAAATAACCAAACAGATAGAATGTAATTCAAACAGATACAAGCAATCAATTCAGTTTCATTTTCGATCGATCGATTCGAGATTTCGATCAGTTCAATTATCCGTCATAATCAGCTCCAATTTAACGGAATCAAGAATTAACCCAGAAACAATGGATTTGAGGGTTATTCTGATCTCCTCCTTAAAAAGAGTTTAGCTTTCTAAACTCGAGTTACCTTCAGTCTGAAAGAAAACAGGATTCAGTGGGAACAGTTCAGGATATCTCCTAGCCATATCATCTTCCCTTTCCCAAGTGGCATACACGCCACAATGGTTTTGCCAGTTAACTTTCACTAACGGGATCTCTTTGTTTCTCAGTTTCTTGATCCGTCTGTTTACAACCTGTATAGGCCGTTCCTCGTAAGTGTAGTCGTCATTCAACACTACCCGAGTAGGCTCAATCACATGGAAAGGATCCCGGAGATAATCTCTCAACATAGAGATGTGGAAGACGTTATGCATATGCTCTATTTCAGGAGGAAGCGTAACTTGATACGCCACCAGATTGATTTTCTCCATAATCTCATATGGTCCGACGTATCTGGGCGCTAACTTGCCTTTGACTCCAAAACGAGTCTGGCCTTTCATTGGTGTCACTTTCACAAACACGTGATCACCCACTTCATATTCTCGGTCTCGTCTTCTGACATCTACATAACTTTTTTGTCGACTCTGTGTAGTTTTCAGTCTTTGTTGCATCAATTTCACTTTCTCAGTTGTCTCATAAACAATCTTGGGCCCAAGCAAAGGCCCATCTCCAACCTCTGCCCAGCAAATTGGAGATCTACACTTTCTGCCATACAATGCCTCGAAAGGCGCCATACCAATACTCGAATGGTAGCTGTTGTTGTAGGCAAATTCAGCCAATGGCAAATGGCTTTCCCAGTTTCCCTGAAAATCAAGGACACACATTCTCAGCAAATCCTCCAGAGTTTGGATGGTCCTTTCTAACTGGCCATCTGTCTGAGGATGGTAGGCACTACTCGGCCTCGAGCCAAGACTAATGCAATCAGAGGCTCGCTGAATCTCGATGTAAACTTCGAATCCCTGTCAGAAACAATGGACACAGGCACTCCATGTAGTCTAACAATTTCATAAATATAAATTATAGCTAACTTATCCGCATTATAAATTGTTTTGACAGGTAAGAAGTGAGCAGATTTGGTCAGTATATCAACAATAACCCAAATTAAGTCCATACCTTTGCTGGAGCGAGGCAATCCAACGATAAAATCCATCGTGATATGTTCCCATTTCCACTCCGGTATAGGTAAGGGTTGCAGTAAGCTTGCGAGTCACTAATGTTCAGCTTTGACTTGTTAGCAATGAAGACATTTTGATACAAAGTCGGCAATTTCTTTCTTCATTCCCGGCCACCAAAAGTTCTGTTTCAGATCTTGGTACATTTTCGTATTCCCTGGGTGGATAGAAAATTTTGAGTTGTGGCCCTCTTGCAGAACTCTTCTTTTCAGTTCAGAATCATTCGGTACACACAATCTTTCTTGAAATTTCAGTACATTGTTTTCAAATTTGAACCCTGGCCTCGGTTTAGATTCCCTTTCTTCGATGATCTTCTTCAAGAAGTCATCTTGTTGCTGTTTCTCTTTAATCTCTTCAATCAGTGCCGGTTGTGCAGAAATAGCAGCTATTGTCCCACTTTGTTCTTTCAAAACAACCTCAATTTCAGATTTTTCAAGGTCACGAAGCAATTCTTTCTGTCCGGTGAGCAAGCAAGCTAAATTTGCAATCGACTTTCGGCTCAGTACATCGGCAACGGTATTGGCTTTTCCCGAGTGATACAGAATCTGTAGGTCATAATCTTTTATCAACTCTAGCCATCTCCGCTGTCTCATGTTCAGTTCCTTCTGGGTGAAGAAATATTTCAAACTCTTGTGGTCGGTATACACTTCACACGTTGCCCCATACAGGTAGTGAAGCCAGATTTTCAATGCAAATACTACGGCGGCAAGTTCCAGATCATGGGGCGGGTAGTTCTTTTCATGTGGTCTCAGTTGTCGGGAAGCATAGGCAATAACTCTCCCATTCTGCATTAAAACACATTCCAAACCCTTATAAGAAGCATCACTAAATACAGTATAACCATCCGTACCTGAGGGTAAGGTAAGAACAGGTGCAGTCACAAGTCGAGTTTTCAACTCTTGAAATGCTGATTCCCTCTAGTCAATCCAGTCAAATGATGTCCCCTTCTGTGTCAGTTGAGTCAATGGTAAGGCAATTTTGGAGAAATCTTTGACAAATCTTCTGTAATATCCAGCCAATCCCAAAAAGCTTCGGACTTCTGTCATATTTGTTGGTCTCGGCCAGCTCACTACAGCTTCAATTTTCTGCGGATCAACAGAAATTCCCTTTTTGCTAACAACAGGCCCCAAAAACATAACATGATCAAGCCAAAACTCACACTTAGACAGTTTCGCATACAGTTTCTGTTCTCTTAGGGTCTGCAGGGTAAGTCTCAGATGATGTTCGTGTTCTTCTATACTTTTGGAGTAAATCAATATGTCATCAATGAATACCACAATAAAATCATCAAGGTATGGTTTAAAAATTCTATTCATAAGGTCCATAAATGCTGCAGGTGCATTGGTAACTCCAAAAGGCATAACTAAAAATTCGTAATGTCCATACCTCATTTGAAAAGCAGTTTTATCAATGTCTTCTGGCTTAACTTTCAGTTGGTGATATCCAGATCTGAGATCAATCTTGAAAAACACTTGCGCACCCTGTAACTAATCAAATAAGTCATCAATACGCGGTAATGGATATTTATTTTTCACAGTTACCTTGTTCAATTCACGGTAATCAATACACAGTCTCAGTGAGCCGTCTTTCTTCTTTACAAACAAAACTGGTGCGCCCCCATAGTGAGGTACTGGGCCTGATGAACTTTTTGTCTAACAGTTCTTGTAGTTGCACTTTCAGTTCTTTCAGTTCAGTTGGAGCCATTCTGTAAGGAGCTTTCGATATAGGCTGTGTACCTGGAATCACATCCACAGCAAACTCGATTTCCCTGTCAGTCAAATCCCCTAGCAGATCATCTGGAAATACATCTGGGAATTCTCTGACTATAGGAATACAGTTCACATCAGTTTTAACATTAGTAGGCACAGTCAACACAGAACACAGATATCCCTTACACCCATTTCTAATCAATTTAACGGCTTTCACAGAGGAGATCAAATACGGAGGAGGTACTACTCCAACCCCATTAAACACAAATTCAGGCAAATCAGGTGGATGAAAAACAACTTGCTTTGTTACACAGTCAATGGTAGCATGATATTTTTGTAACCAGTCCATCCCCAATATTACATCGAAATGATCAATGTTCAATGGCAGTAAATCAATAAACAGATGCATATCTCCAACGGTAATTTCACAAGCAGGATACATATATGCACATGTCATGGATCCCCCAACAGGTGATCACACAGCTAACAAACAATTCATGGGTTCTAAGGATCTATTCAATTTCCGTAAAAAAGCATGCGACACATAAGAATGTGTAGATCCCGAATCAATCAGTACATATGCATTTTGAGCACAAATAGAGAGGATACCTAACACAACGGTTTCAGCATTTTGCACGTCTCCCGGTACTAGGGCGAACACTCGGCCCTGCCTCATGGGCTCTTTCCCGGTAGCTTTGGGATTAGGCTTAGGTGCTACAGTTGATGCTGCTGCGCTTGGTGCAGCTTTACTACTGGCCTACGGAGCAGAGGGGCAGTCTTTAACCATGTGGCCCACCTTGTCACATCTGTAACAAGCACCTGAAATTTTATAACAAACGCCCTTATGGTTCCTACCACATTCGGAACAGGGCGGAAAAGAACGGTTTCCTTGATTAGAAGTGGTTGTTGACCCTATATTTTGCTTTTTGTTCAGCGGGTTATTCTTGCCTTTCTTGAACTTAAAACCCGGCCTTTTTCCACGCCATTCAGACGCTGGTGGTTCAAATTGTTTTACTGCTTCGATGTTCGACTCAGCCATCAATGCTCGGTCAAGAACACCCACATAGGTCGGTAGCTTTAAAACACTTATTCGGTCGAGTATTACAACATTTAGGCCGCCTTCAAACCTTCTGGCCTTCTTATAATCAGTGTTTACCATATGTGGTGCATATCTAGCAAGTCCGGTAAACTTTGTTTCATATTCGGCAATGGACATGGTGCCCTGCCTCAGTTGTTCAAATTCAGTCACTTTCCTGTCCCTGACACACTGGGGAAAATACTTTTCAAGGAAGGACTCCTTAAACTGAGCCCAAGTCACTACAGTGTTAGTGTCACGGACCAGCATCCACCACCTTCTGGCCTCTTCTTGCAAGGTGAAGGTAGCTAACAGTACTTTATTCGCTTCTGAGCACGGAAAAACTTCAAATAATTTTTCAATCTCAAGTACCCAAGCTTCAGCTTTCAACGGTTCCAGGCCTCCCTGAAAGGATAGCGGTTTCAGTTTGCTGAACTTCTGGGTGAGAGCAATTATGTCCCCCTCATTAACCTTCACATTCTGTACATTCACATTCTGGTCCGGCTGCACCGGAGGAGGAGATGGGGGCTGTTGGTTCTATTGTTGCTCAAGTCTGGCAGTTATCAGTTCCATCATTCTTTCCATTCTTGCCATTCTTGCCTCAGTGGGTGAGGATTCAGTTTCATTGGCATTATCCATTTCACTATAAGCAGTTATAGCATTTAGGAACATAATCAGTTGCACACTTAACAGTTTATCACATTAACATGTATTCAGTCATGCCATAACCACACGCTTTTCATGCTCATGTAATGCCCTAATTGCTTTTCTAGGACACCCTATAGCTCAGTTGGACACGTGTGTGCAGTATAACTTGTGGTTAAGTATCGCTTTGATACCACTCTGTCACGACCCAAACCCGCCCCTATAGGTTTAGCACCGTAACCGGCCAGTAATCCGAGATCACCGAAGGCCTGCTTAATAGTAATACAGTAATACAGAGTACAAGGGCTTGGCGGAAGCCAATACAGTAATTAAACAATGTCCAATGAGCTGTGACAGTCTGTATGCCAAAAAGATTTTTCATACATATTTACAGAACAGTACATATACGCACACATCATTCAGTGAAACAGTGACCTAATCCCTATTACAGTACAGTACGGTGCAAACATACAATCTATACAATATTACAAAACAGTACAGAAAGATGAATCACTAAAACACCCCTAAGCCTTAGCTTGGTAGGCTCGGAACCTCGCAGTGAGGCACATTGGTTGGCTTAACAAAACTAGAGTTAACCCTGACACCTCTAGCTTTGATCCGGTGCCTGTACACCTACATATATATATGAGCAGTGAGCTAAAGCTCAGTGAATAACATAGTGCGTAAAGAGGTTTAGAATGAATGTCCTTACAGTAATGAAAACAGTTCATTTCAATCCGTATTTCAGTTGTTCGAGCGATGTGATCATATGTGGTACATCCATTAGCATAACAGTAACAGTAGGTCTAAAAGACCGAACAGTAATGATGGCCATCAATTAGTAAACAGTAGTGGTTCCAACGAGGGAACCGACAGAGATCTCTGTAACAGTAACAGTAAACAGTAGGTGCTAAGGATGCCACAGTACAGTTCAGAAATAAAGGACATACATTCATTCAGTAATCAATATCGCTTTAAGAAATGATTCAAGATTCGTATCACGAAGATAATCATTTTGAACATATCTTTACACAGTTGTTACTCACAGAGTTCTGGGCTACAGTAGGCTAGAGCATCTCCTCGGAATGCCAACCCTATACAGTTAACAGATTGAATACACGCTAAGTTTCACAGTTGGAAAAAATAACAACTTAATCCCTAAATTTGCCTCGGTGTGTTCTACATCTATATCCTCTTTAAGATGCCTTAAACTAGGCCTAAGAATGCCTAGGATGGAATGAGGATGCAAAGATGTGTCTGCAAACATTCGAAATTTTCATAAAACAGAGTCCCGCCGAGCCTTGAGTTTCCCGCCGGCGGACATGCTGACAATGATTTCGACTCGAAGCGTCAACTTACGCTCGGCGGACCAAAATCTTGGATAGGTGAAATTCACGCCGATCGGGCGCCGACAAGGTAACAACGCCATGGGACCTCGCCTGATTCGGACTCGATTTTTGTTGTGGTTCTAAATCTCGAACCAAAGAGTCCAAATCCGGCAAATCATTTTGAGAAAACAGATTTTTTTGAAAGAAGTGCCAAACATGGACTGCTTTGCCAGATAACAGAGTCGCCACCTAAATATTTTTAAAAAGGGAAATTTAGGAAACCCTGACTCGGTGCAAAAAGGCCACGTGTCCGTCATCACCAAAGTTGCCTCGGCTCGGGAACTTGGGTACGATTGGGGAAGGTCACATCGTGAGCACCCTTCGCCACGGTCAAAGACCGCCTCTACTAACCATGATATCTGTTTTTGAAAACATTGTATGCTCTTATTAGTTTATTAGCCTAGGATTACTATATAATGCTCGCAAAGAAACAAGTATAGAATGGGCGTCGAATTGGAACAAAACATTTCATGTTTGTTTGTTTGAAAATGGTTTGCTACCCGCAGGTAGGCTTAAAATGCAGATTTTGCCACAATCTAGTGGGCTTAACAAACAATTGATGAATTGCTCCAATTCAGATAACTCAACCTCCACCCACAGGCATTCAAGGCAGTTATATCACATAAGCATTTAGCCTCATGGCAAGCATGCTATCATGGCAACACTCACACGCATGCAAGGATGCTAAAGCATAACCACTTACCGAGTACTCCAAGCCAAAACAGAAAGCTTATTAGAAATCATGCATGATCCTAAAATATACAGAATGCCTAATGCAACACATGCAAAAATGCAACTATAGCAGGCTCGGCTATTCTAGAGATGGCATATGAAATGCAACGGCTAACATGTATTCAACTTAGAATTGAAATACAAATGCAGTTTGTATGATGCGCCGAGCCCGATGCATGCAATACAGATGAATGATGCAAACATGCTGTCATGCTGTATGCTAATTGAAATATGCCCTATATCTAACCATTCAAAGCGGGTAAATAAAAGGGAGAAAGAAATGGGGGTTGGAAGACATACATCACACTCACACACCCTTATTACATTTATGCCCTCGTGCAGAGGGTCCGAATAAATAATATCTGAGACGAATAAAAGAATATACAATCAAAATAATACAAATTCTAATTAATTAACAAATTAATTACAAAAGAATTGAATGGCGTGCAAGCCGTGGACGCCGCTCGATAGATGTTGCATATTGACCGCTTGGTGCGAAATCCACCGACGCCTGATTAGCCTCTGTTTGCAATTTTCTCGAAATGCGTGCCAGCCTCTGAAAAGTTGTTGATTGTTGATTTTGCTGCAACAGAGAGCAGGAAAAGGGCATAGCAGTGTATTTCACAAATATATGCGTGTCTCGATCCTCGCGCCACCAATCACGCATATCGATGCATGATGGCCGAGGAGCCGATTCGCACAACTCAATATTGGGATGAATACATATGAATGCTACAATGAAAACCCAACTCCATCATGGATGATCCGGAGTGTCGGCGACTCGGGAATTGAGACCCGTTCACATTTCCTGAGTACGAAACGTGCCTCGTTTCCCATGTAATATGCATGATATGCATGAAATGCAACTGCTATACAAATCTAGCATGCTCAATGCTATGACAATGAGATGTCTCGAAATGCGTATCCACAGACACGCAAACCGAACAAATCTAGCATGCTCAATGCTATGACAATGAGATGTCTCGAAATGCGTATCCACAGACACGCAAACCGAGAAAAGCGGAATGACATGCGAAATGCAATGATGGGCTTATACCAACATGAGAGAGCCTCAGCCCACTCACATAGGAAGCCAAAATGATGAAAGGAGGTGCCTCGAAAAGCGTGTCCACTTGACACGCAAACCGAGGCAATGATGTAAAATGCAAAACGGAAGAAATGGAAGGTGCCTCGAAGTGCGTGCCCGCGGGCACGCAAACCGAGGCGATGATGAGATGAGAATCGGATAAAACCGAAGTGCCTCGAAACGCGTGCCCACAGGCGCGCAAACCGAGGCGATGATGAAAGATGAAAATCGAATAAAACCGAAGTGCCTCGAAACGCGTGCCCACAGGCGCGCAAACCGAGGCGATGATGAAAGATGAAAATCGGATAAAACCGAAGTGCCTCGAAACGCGTGCCCACAGGCGCGCAAACCGAGGCGATGATGAAAGATGAAAATCGGATAAAACCGAAGTGCCTCGAAGTGCGTGCCTAACCGAGGCGATGATGAAAGATGAAGATCGGATAAAAGCAAAAGTGCCTCGAAGCAGCGTGCCTGGCGCAAACCGAGGCGATGATGAAAGATGAAGATCGGATAAAACCGAAGTGCCTCGAAACGCGTGCCTGGTAGCATAACCGAGGCGATGATGAATGAAAATCGGATAAAACCGAAGTGCCTCAAAGCAGCGTGCCTGGTAGCGCAAACCGAGGCGATGATGAAAGATGAAAATCGGATAAAACCGAAGTGCCTCGAAACGCGTGCCCGCAGGCGCGCAAACCGAGGCGATGATGAAATGAAAATCGGAAAAAACCGAAGTGCCTCGAAACGGCGTGCCTGGTAGCGCAAAGCCGAGGCGATGATGAAAGATGAAAATCGGATAAAACCGAAGTGCCTCGAAGCTGCGTGCCTGGCGCAAAACCGAGGCGATGATGAAGATGAAAATCGGATAAAACCGAAGTGCCTCGGCGTGCCGCGTAGCAAAAGCGGCGATGATGAAGATGAAAATCGGATAAAACCGAAGTGCCTCGAAGCTGCGTGCCTGGCGCAAAGAACCGAGGCGATGATGAAAGATGAAAATCGGATAAAACCGGTGCCTCGAAGCGCGTGCCTGGTAGCGCAAACCGAGGCGATGATGAAATAAAAATCGGATAAAACCGAAGTGCCTCGAAACGCGTGCCCACAGGCGCGCAAACCGAGGCGATGATGAAAGATGAAAATCGGATAAACCGAAGTGCCTCAAATGCGTGCCACAAAGCGCAAAACCGAGGCGATGATGAAAGATGAAAATCGGATAAAACCGAAGTGCCTCGAAATGCGTGCCTGGTAGCAAAACCGAGGCGATGATGAAAGATGAAGATCGGATAAAAGTGTTCGAAATGCGTGCCTCAAAGCGCGCAAACCGAGGCGATGATGAAAGAATGAAATGGCATACGGAATGCCGCAATGGACTTACACCAACGTGGGAGAGCCTCGGCTCACTCACATAGGAGGCCGTCGGGTAAAAACAAAGCTGCCTCGAAACGCGTGCCCGCGGACACGCAAATCGAGGCAATGATGTAGAAGCATGAAAATGCAAATTGGGCTTACGCCGACATGAGAGGGCCTCAACCACACTCACATAGGCTGCCGGAATGATAAGAATGAGGTGCCTCGAAGTGCGTGCCCATTGGCACGCAAACCGAGGCAATGCAAAAATGATGCAAATGGCATGGGAAATGATATGCAAGCATGGAAATGGAATTTCAGCACCTAAATAAAGGGGAAAACAGCCCCGAAATAATACAAAATGACAATCAATGCATGAAATCATCCCGAAAATGTGAAATTAAGCCCCGAAATGGCCTATAGCCATGCTATACATGCAAAATATGATCATGGCAGCAAGAAAAGTAGCAAGGCAGTCCCAAATATGGCATTTTTCAGTAACAAACATGGCCAAAATGCAAGCATAGATAGATCAACAATAGCATGCAAAATTAGTGGCCAAAAGAGGGGTATTGAGACAAGTGATATATGAAAACCCCAAATGAACAAACTTTCTTCTACAATATTGAAGATGATATAAAAATAAGCACAATTGCAGAAGGTGACATCCTCAAAATCAGAATACAAACATGCTATAAAATCCATGCAAAGTAGGCTTCCAAATAGGCTATATCATGAGACATGCAATGCACACACCAAATGACAAAACTTTCTTCATGAAATATGTAAAGGGGTCAAATAAGACCCTTTAAGTTCTGACCAAAGGCCAAAACCAAAAGCACAAGAGGCTACAAAACATGCAAGAATACGGTAAATTTGATGGATTTCAAAGGAAGTACCAAAAATATACACCAGATGGCTTAAGGCCCTCAACATAACATGAAAAGGAGACAAAAACAAGGCTATTTCTAAGCCTGATGAAGGCTGAAATCCGGAGCCAAGTAAGCCTATCAAAGCATGCAAGAATTAGGGCCTAAAGTGAATTTCCAAGAGAGGTGGTATATAGAATGGCCAAATGAGGTTGAGCCCTTCTACAATGTTGTAGAGGGGCTCAAAATAAAAACCAGTAGGGTCGGAGCCCCAAAAACAAATGCAAATAGGCTAAAACTAGCATGCAAATTGGTGACATACAAGTATTGAAACAAGTATATCATAGAAGCATCAATGAAGTTGAGCCCTTCTACAAAGTTGTAGAGGGGCTCAAAAAATCAGTATGGGTCGGAGCCCCAACCAATTAGAGTATAAAATTGAACCAAGAAAAAGCCCTAAAAGTTGGTTTGAATACTCACCCTTGAAGACTTGTCTTTCGCTTTGATTTGTAGCTTCTCAACCTCTGAAATTCACCTCCTTGCTGCTGAAATGATGGTAGGGATGGTGAGGCTAGGTGTTGATGAAGGAATGGCCTTGACACTTGAAGCTTTTTGGAGTTTAAAGCTTTGGAAATGGAGGATTTTGGAGGGTGATCTTGAGACAAGTTTTTCCAACCTTGAAGAAGGAGGGAGGGCCTTCAAATAGGCAAGAAATGGTAAAAGGAGGAAAGCACCCAATCTTTCCCTCCTGAATATCCCCGGATGCCCCGGATATGTTGAAGATATCCAAAACCAACTTCAAAATTTCCACCATACAAGAGTGTCCTCCCAAGTGTGTAGGATAAGGCGAATCGCAACACCGTCACAACATAGAACTTGAAAGAGAGGCTCAAAACCATACCAAAGTGTAGGATCCAAGGTTGAATTTGGCAACATTGAACCAAGAGCCACAACATAGAGCTTGAAGGAGAGGCCCAAAATGAACTCCATAATTTCGATATGTAACTTTGGTTGAAGAAAATACCCCAAGGTGTTCAACATTGGCTTATCTGGGATAATTGCTGGCCTCCCACCCCCAAAGGATCTTCCCGATGTTGAAACAGAGGTACCGCCAAGTTTGAACAAAAACTAATGAGAAATGAACGTAAATGCCTTAGGAAGTGGTGTTCGAATGACAAAAGAGAAGATGGATGCGAAATGAATGGACCAAAACCGCCAATTTGGGGGATGAGCACCGAAGTGGCATAACATTAAAGAGAAGGGACCGGCACCTAAGTGGTGTTCGCATGGCGGGCATCGGGGCCCCAGTGTCCTGAACACTAAAACAGAGGCACATGCCAAAACCGAGAACTCGGAGATGGTTAAGGTCCCGAGCCGAGGCACGCTGCCCGACGGGTTCAAACCGGAACCGCCCGAATGGGCAAAATGGCCTACGGCCACGAAACGTAGCTCACGGCCACCGGGAGATAGTCTACGGGACCACTCCCTTCCCTCAGGAGAGAAAACAGAGAAAACCGAGCCTGGTTCGCAAACCGAGACAAGGTAGAGAAGATGGTTCGGAAGTCCGGAGGCAGGGCACGCGTGACTCGACTTCAACAAGCACAAGATGCAATATCACCGAAGCTCAACCGGTGACGCTCGAAGTCTTAAGGTCGGTCAAAATGGGGTGTCTGATTTGCCCTCTTGATGTAACTCTAAGTCAAGAAGTGACGGAGTGAATGTCAAAGCCTAGAGACGACCCATTTTTGACAAGGTCAAGACTTAGACAAACTTACGAGATAATCAGAGATATGTGCCGGCAGGCAGGGGCAAAATGCAAAGTGATAGGCGCGAGCCGATGATCATGCAAATGCAAAGAAGTCAGAATGAAGCAGGTATTGACAAATAGATGCAACAGTTTTAAGCAAGAATGCAAAGCAAACAACTACATTTCATGCAGTTAGGAATGCGGAGAATCATTCAATTCTCGTCGCGTCTCACACGGAGAAGATACGATACCTGCGCGATTCGTCTGGTCGCACCAGCCTCAAATGAACCGTACATACAATATCGTGCCTGCAAAATAGAGAAATGCAACAAGAACAATATGCCGACAACATATATTCAATATGATTCCTATGATTCCAAAAGTTCGACACACACAGTGTCGGTGAACGAATGCAACATAACGCGAGAAAAGATAATGCGCGACAACGCATGCTCGAGCACAGAAAGTTCGGTATATCAAGAAAAAAGCACATACGACGACGCAAAAGAATCACGAGAATGCAAATTAGGAGCCAAATAATGACAAATGAGCACAAATCAGGATGCCCGGTTGTTGCACAATAACAAGCTGGAAAACGCGCGTTCGGCGACGGCAGCTCGATCGCGGCCTCTGATTTACATTCCGGAGAGGTCACAACATGTTTAAAAAGGATACACTCTGATTTTGATGAGTAATGATGAGACACATGTCAGAATTTGCAATTAAAGTTTCAATGAGCACAAGGCTGTAGTGTACTTTTCTTCAACTTTTCGTCCCGGAGCTCTGATTTTCCTCAAAATTTGCAGAGAGGCAGGGAAGGGAGTGGGGAAGATGGTCGGCCAGGTCTCCACCCTAGGAGAGGCCATCGGCCAGGAGAAAAGGAGTGGCCGGCCAGCCAGGTTAGGAGGCCGGTCGGCCACTTACCCAAAAGTGGGGGCATTTTTGTCATTTTGCATTTTCTATATATACACACCTCCATTGCCTCCAAATCACACCCAAAGTTGCAAAACTTCTTCCTCTTGCTCTCTAGGCCACTTTCTCTCAGATTCAAGATTTTATACGGCCCCTCCTCCCCACGAAGTTGTTTTTGCGAACTCTTTCATATTTAAACACTGTGATGCGACTAATTTTCGACTTTGGGGCTTCTCTTCACATTTTCACCATTTGAGGTAATTTTGTTTCAATATTTGGAAAATTTTTCGGGGGGTTGACTCTTGTTGACTTTTTCATTTCCAGAGAGTTGACTTTTGTTGACTTTTTCCAATTTTGGCCCATTTTGCTCATTTTTGCTCCTCTTGCAGATTTCTCGCAATGGCGTGTCATTTTCCTCACGACGGAGGTTTTCCTTGGCCGAGATGATTTTGACTTTATGGTATTCACGGGTTCGCCTCTTTCTTTCCCGGACGATATGCTCCTACGGTTCATAGGCTCATGAGCCACTTTCCATTATTTTACCGATTTTAACGATCGAGCACCGGGGATCTTCTCTACGAGTCGAGCAAAGACTCTCTCCTATGATGCAGAGGTATTTTATTATTCGCATCTTTCGTGCATTCTGTACTTTTGCCATGCTTAGACACACCGTTTAGCTTACGACACAGTACTTGTATTTTGAGCATGTGACTTAGCCACTTGAATTTCATGAACACTTGGCACATTGAATAATTGTGAACGCACAGTGCACCTTAGTTAGAAATTGAACACACAGCTCCAACATTGATTCACTGAAGACACAGCCTGAAGTTGAAAATGAGCACACAGCACATATTGACCAAGAATAGGACACGCAGTCTCCAAAACTCAGATTTTCTGAACACACAGCCCCAAATTTTGAAGCTTAAGATTAAAAGTAGAACACACAGCCCTAAACTTGAAGCACCGAACACACAGCCCAGATTTGAAGTGAACACACAGCCCACTGACGTTGAGTAGAACACACAGTCCCAATTTGAAGTGAACACACAGTCCACTGACGTTGAGTAGAACACGCAGTCCCAAACTTGAAGCGAACACACAGTCCACTGATGTTGAGTAGAACACGCAGTCCCAAACTTGAAGCGAACACACAGCCCACTGATGTTGAGTAGAACACACGGTCCCAATTTGAAGCGAACACACGTTTAATCGACGTTGAGTAGAACACACAGTCCCAATTTGAAGCGAACACACAGCCCACTGATGTTGAGTAGAACACGCAGTCCCAAACTTGAAGCGAACACACAGCCCACTGATGTTGAGTAGAACACACAGTCCCGATTCGAAGCGAACACACAGCCCACTGATGTTGAGTAGAACACACAGTCCCAAACTCAGATGTACTGAAACTTTGAACACGCAGCCCAAATACCAAATTTACTGAACACGCAGCCCGTTTTCACTTCATTTGCACACAGCTCATTTTCACTTCATTTGCTGATCCATGCATTGATTCTAAATGTGCAGTTCGTTTCTGACAAAGGCTTGAGGATATGGCTCCGCCGCAAGGGAATGGTATTTTGAGCTCCTAAGTCAGTCCGGGGATTGGTCGATCTTGCAGGATTTGGGCCATTCTGCAGAGGGTTATCTCGTTGCCTCATTAGTAGGACCCTGTTTGCAGCTTTAGCAGAGAGGTGGTGGGACACTACCAATTCCTTCCATTTTTCTGCGACGGGGGACATGACCATGACCCCGCTGGATTTCGCTATGCTTACCGGCCTAGACTTAGGCGGTAGGCCCATTCCCTATGACGAGGATATGGGTCGATGTGTCAGCCTGGATGCATTTGTTGGGGACACACCATCAGAGACAGAGGTTCGGGAGAGTCCGATACTCTGGTTTGCTTCCTATTTCCGCCACAGATGGAGCCCGAGACTCGAGGAGGCGGAGCAAGACGCCTGTGGTTTCCTTATGTACCTCCTCGGTACCACCTTGTTCGCCGATAGAGGAACATGGTAGGGTTGTACTTATCGAGCGCCTGGTAGACCTATCACAGTGAGCCAAGATGATTGGGGCGGCTGGCCCTGCTACCCTTTATCGCTACATGATGAGCGCAACTCGCACACGAGGGACTTACTCGTGACCATGGAGAGCCCGGAGGTACATTCTGTCCTCTTGATTTACATTTTGTTCCGCATTACTTATTCACCGTGACACACGGCGCACTTTGCTTTTCAGATTCTCGCCTTTAGCACTTTGTACTCACACTGCATTGCCTTTCTCAAATTGTGGGTGTATGTGTACTTCCCCACATTGGTTCGGAGATGGAGGTGGTGGGACCTCCTATGACTCCATTTTCTTTGATGTTTGAGGGCGAGCATCTGGCGAGGCCTCGAGAGACTCTCTCTCTCGCGACGATACTTTGATACGCTCGAGCGACAGAGGTATTGCTTGAACTCTCGCCTTTTATTTTTATCTTTGATCCGCTCAGATATCCGATTTCGACCGATTTGTATATCGGTTATCCACAGATCACCGCGCCTTTGGGCGCCTTTCGATGACGAGCTCGAGACTCAGACTCGAGCGCCGAGTTGTTGTCAGATAGATTCCTCGCCGAGGGACCAACGGTGGTTTGGTTCTCGGGAACGCTTTCACGATATGGGGCGATTCGTGACACTCTCGCCAGGCCTCCGCACACCATGCGGATCGCCGATAGATTATCCTCGAGGAGGTCGAGCAAGATATGCAGGCGTTGATGCTTTGTTGCATCATCTCGATGGGAACTACGCCACCTACCGCCGATATATTTGATGCCCCGCTGACGGAGTGCGGGCTCCAGACGACTCTCATCGGTGCACCGCCTTGAGTCGCGCCCATGCTACGATATCCTTCTTCTAGCAGGCGCAGATCCGGAGGTGGGGGCGATTCGATCCCTCCGATCCCTCCGACTCTTGATCATCCAGGTGGCTGACATGCCGACCGAAAGGATTTAACCGGCGATTTGGGACGCCTTACCAGATTCCGTTAGAGCCTCCTCTGCCTGATCACAGATATGTTAGAGACCCTGACTCGCCCCCGGTATGTTTTTCAGCTTTGATTTACCAGTCAGATATTTGAACATTGATTCACATCGATAGTTTTGCATTTGTATTTGCGGCCTCTGTCGAATATACGGACGAAGCCGCCGATGCTAGCCACATTCGAGGGCATGATCCTTCGGAGGGAGACGCAGATGAGCATCGTGGGTGTAGAGGTACTCTTCATTTTCCCTGTACTAGCATGTTTCCGATGCTACTTTAGCTTTAGACCTTCTGCTGTATTGATAGACTGTGTAGAGCACATCTGACACACACCCTTTTCACATTCTGCATTTACACCTGCTTCTTATGCTTGAACTGATGTATTGCACTTTGCATCTTCAGATGCCTCCCGTATATGCTTCATCACGGGCCAGGCCACCGGGGCCCTCTCAGAGAGGTCGGGGTGCTAGACCTACCCGAGGTAGTGGATCGAGGAGCCGGGCCATCCAGTCTCATCGAGGAGCCGGGCGAAGGAGGGTCGCCTCACAGACGCAGGCACCTATCGCCGAGGATGACGAGGAGGAGATCGCAGATCATGTGTCGAGGCATCTCTGGAGAGGAGGCCCCGGTCTTGGTTCCGAGAGCGAGACGAGCTCGAGGGGATCCGGAGGATGACAGCCCGATCCGGATGGTGATGATGATGTAGAGATTATCCTGAGAAAAGGATGAGGGGCCTCTTCGCCTCCCGAGGGCAATCGATGTTATTTCGCTTTATTCTACTTTTTAGCTAGTAGTTTGTAGCACTTTGCACATTTGTTAGGCGCTTTTATTTTCTCAGAAACTTGTACCTTTATTTTTGTAAGACATGATGAAATGAAACGATTTTTGAAAAGATGTTGTATTTGAAATTCTCAAAGATCGCATCGCATTATTTTGCACAAAATGGAATTGAATGGAAATGCGCCTCATGTATTTACCGGGTTAGGTAGGGAACCGACGCAACAAAGCAAAACAAAACGACTCGCTAAGAAATAAAACAGAATCTTAGCGAGTTTACAACTCGATAAACAAAGTACAATAATGTTAACGACTCAATAGACAAGACCTAACAAAATTGTGTAATCAAAAAGTAACAACTCAAAACGCAAAACGCGACAGCTCGACAAAAACTTACAACTCAATAAGCAAAAACAACAACTCGATAAGCAAAAATACAACACGATGCACTTCGGATGGACTATCTGGATAGTGGAGTGTATCCAAAATTGATAGGCCTGGATGCCTTCTACTGCCGGGAGACAACCAGATTTGCAGGGAGTCCACTACTGCTATAGGTAATATTTCCCACCCAAGCTCACTTGTATTTGCTTACATCACTCGACCCTCGGGCTCGACTTTTCTCGCAAAACCCTTATCTTACTTTTCTCTCGTCGCACATCTCTCTATTCTTTATTCTCTCATTTTTTATCCCTCCCCCAGATATGGTTGACGGAGAAGTTGCAAGTTGTGGACTCTTGCCCTGCCTATCCAGTCCGCGGCTACTTCTTTGGACAACGCCTAGTTAATGCTCCCGACGAGGGCTGGTGGTTCGAATGGATGCACAACTTGTCAGCAGATCGCATTGCATGGCGCCCCTCGCTTAATCTTTTCAAATGAGCTACAAAGATGTTCCAGATACCGATCCGTCGACGGCTTGACTCATCAGATATTTTATTTCCCATCCTGCACTCGCGCCAGTTCGGTCATACAAGTTGGGCCTAAGTTGGCATCTGAAGCTTCGACTAGCTCTGGGAGGGGGCGCAGGGACACCTGACTAGACTATGCCCCAGATTTATTGCTTTATTAGTACTTTCAAAGTTTTCTCTATGAATGTAATAAAAAGCAACTTCAATTGTATGCAAGAGCGTAAGAACTCGCTTCAAATCAATGAAATTGAAGGTTGTGGTACTGAAAATTCTCCGCTTTTGGTCCAAAAATGGTCTTAGTTGTGAAAAGATTAATTTGAACAAAGTCAACTTTTATGAAAACTTTTCAAAACTATTTTCGATATGGATCAGAACTGGACACGCCTGAAATCTGTCACTGAGATACACAACCCCAAATCCTAGCAACTGGAAAGTTGCCCCTAGTTTGAAAAGGTGCTTCGGCAAAATGTGGCAACGGAAAGTTGCCCCTAGTCTGGATGATGCCGCAACATTCCATTGCAACGGAAAGTTGCCCCTAGTTTGAATAGCACTGTACCGGAGATCGTAGTGAATGCTGATGAATAAAGATGACTGAGGTGATCAAAATGGACTAAGTTGATCGGGGAAAAGATTGTGACTGAACTTCAAGATGAAGTCGCCACGATCCCAAAGATGGGAATCAAGTCTTACGAGTTCAGGTTAGGTTCGCCGAGTGTTTTTGCTCTCCTTTTGCGCTCTAACTTTTGCCAAGGCCGCCTTTATGGTTTTCAACCTTATGAGCTCGCTTTTATAATTTTCAAATTTTCTATGCTCGAAGTTTTGCTTAGGTCGCCTTTCGGGTTTTCGCCTAGCGAGCCTCTCAAGGGTAGTATTTCTTCAACTTGTCCATATTGATCGGTTGGGAAAACTCCAAGCCATCTAGATCCATCGTAACCACACTCCACCGACAGATTGACTTGATGATGTAGGGACCAGTCCAATTGGGTCTGAACTTGCCCCTTGGGTCGTGGATGGGAGCTCGGTTGTCTTTGAGTACCAAATCTCCTTCTTTCAAGTTCCTGGACTTAACCTTCTTGTTGAAAGCCCGGGCGATTCTGCGTTGATAACCCTGAACGTGGTACAGTGCTTTCAATCTCCTTTCATCAAAGAGCATGAGTTC
This sequence comes from Camellia lanceoleosa, assembly GCA_025200525.1. Classification (NCBI taxonomy): domain Eukaryota; kingdom Viridiplantae; phylum Streptophyta; class Magnoliopsida; order Ericales; family Theaceae; genus Camellia; species Camellia lanceoleosa. The sequence continues at coordinate 12,877,529 of CM045772.1, forward strand.
TTCGAATCTACTTTGCTGCCAATCCGCTTCGGCTATCTGGCATTCGGCCAATACTCGCAATGATGGGACCTCAATCTCAATTGGTAGAACGGCCTCCATCCCATAGACTAATGAGTACGGAGTCGCCCCAGTAGAAGTTCTGATCGAAGTCCTGTAGCCCCACAGAGCAAATGGCAGCTTATCTGGCCAGTCCCGATAGGTTTCCACCATCTTCTGTAGTATGCGCTTGATGTTCTTGTTGGCGGCCTCAACTGCTCCGTTGGTTTGCGGCCGGTAAGTAGACGACTTATGAAAAGCCACGTTGTATTTCTCCAACAAGTCAATCACCTCCTTCTTGAAGTGGGAACCATTGTCTGAAACTATTTCATTCGGGACTCCGTAGCGACAGATGATGTTGTTTCTGATGAATTTTGCAACGTGTGAAGCTTTCAACACTGCATAAGATTGGGCCTCAACCCACTTTGTGAAGTAATCTATCGCTACGAGGATGAACTCATGCCCATTTGACCCCTTCGGCGTGATTCCGATCACATCAATTCCCGCATGTAAAAGGCCATGGCGGTCATGTTGTACGCCTTGACGGCGAATGTTCATGCGATTTGCATGAATCTGACATTTGTGGCATCGCCTGTCGAAACCGTTACAATCCTCCTCCATGGTGGACCAATAATAACCTTGTCTAAGGATCTTCCTAGCCAACATCACCCCATTCATATGTGCACCGCATTCACCCCCCCGGATGGCTTCCATCGACGTTTGGACTCTTCAAAGATCAACACACGCTTATGCATTCCAGATGACCTCTTCTATACGCTTTACCCCGCAGATGATGAACTGGATCGACATTCTTCCGATTGCCCTCTTGTCTTTGGCATTTACCTGGCGGGTACGTTTCGCTTTCCAAAAGTTCCGTATGTCGTAATACTGGGGTGTTCGCCCCGAACTTCATCTATGGTCGCAATCGACTCATAAGCAAAGCGAATTTCGTCGATAATGACCGGACGATTCGGACTCCACGTGGGATGTCTATCATGGATGATAGAGTTGCTAAAGCGCCTGCGAACTTGTTGTTCTCTTAGTAGATGAGTAAAACTTAACTTTTCAAACCGAGGAATCAAGAAATCCAAGGTTTGGTGATACATCATCATATTTTCTTCTTTTACTTTCCAGTCTCCTTTAGCTTGAGACACAACAAGATTCGAATCTCCGATGACGCCCAAATTGCCTTGCCCCTAATTCCGTGGTCGCTTCCATACCAAAGAATGCACGCCAGATTCTTCGTTATTTGAGACTTTGAAACGGAGTTTGAAGGCTAGAGGATACGGAATTGTCGGGTGCTATCGCTAACACTCCTATCCCGCACCCATGTTGATTTGACGCCCACAAAGTACATTGTCCAACTTTCTCGCCGATATGCGTAATTGCTTCATCCGGGAATAGGTACTCAATCGCTTCATCCCTCAACCGGATGGTCGGCAAGAAACTCGCCATCGCTCGCCTTTATCGACTTGCGCCATTACATATGTAAGATCAAATTCGAGAGCAACAAAGAACTAACGAGCTAGCCTACCAGAAGTTACCGGTTTCTCGAAAAGATATTTGATGGGATCAAGTCGCGAAACCAGCATTAACAGAGTGAGCTAACAAGTAGTGCCGCAGCTTCCTGGTAGCCCATACCAGAGCTAGACAAGCCTTTTCCAGCGGCGTATACCGGGTCTCATACTCTAGCATTTTCTTGCTCAAATAATAGATGGCTTTCCCCACCCTATCTTCTGATTCATGTGCAAGCATGCAGCCCATTGTGGTCTCAGTCACTGACAGGTACAAAATCAACGGTTTCCCTGATTCTCGTGGTGATAAAACGGGTGGGTTCTGTAGATATTCTTTAACTGCTCAAACGCAGCCTTTTGGCACCGCCGTCCCATTGGAATTTCTTGCCTTTCTTGAGAAGACCAAAAAGTGGTTCACAAGTCAAGGTTAGTTTTGAAATAAACCGCCTTATGAATTGCACTTTACCCGTAAAGCCTCGCACCTCTTTTTCGCCTTTTGGTGGTGGCATTTCTAAGATGGCCTCGATTTTGGAAGGGTCGACCTCGATGCCCCTTTGTGTAATCGAAACCCCAAAGATTTTTCCCCAGAACACCAAACGACATTTCGAGGGTTTAACCGCAACTCAATTCCCCGATCCTTTGGAAAAACTTGCGCAAGGCGGTGTAGTGGCCCTCTTTCTTTGGACTTGACAATCATGTCGCCCACGCACACCTCAACCTCTTTGTGGATCATATCATGTAGTATTGTGGTCGCGTCCGCTGATAAGTAGCCCCAAAGATTCTTCAACCCAAACGGCATGACCCGATAGCGAGATGTTCTACCGGTGGTGAATGCAGTTTTTCTCGTCTCTCCGTGCCATCACACTGTTATAGCCCGAGAAGCCATCCATGAACGAGAGCAAAGGCATGCCCCGCCAGAAAGTCCACTAGCTCATCAATGTGGCAGGGAAAGTCGCCCTTCTGACCGCTCGTTTAAATCCCGAAGTCTACGCACACCCGGATCTTGCCATCTTTCTTCTAAGACCGCACTATGTTGGCCAACCAAGTGGGATATTCTCGATACTAGCAGAAGCCCGCCAATTTGCTTGGTGACCTCTTCTTTGATCTTGAGAGCCCAATCCGGCGGATCCTTTGAGCTTCGCTGATAGGTCGGGCCTCGTGGTCAAGGGGATCCGATGTCAGCAATCTCAGATCGATTCTGCATGTCTTCGTGAGGACCACGCGAAAACATCTTTGAAATCTTTTAATAAAGCGACTAAGCGCTCGCGTTCCGAAGACAACGTGGACCCGATCTCGACCAGCCGGGTCCTCCTCAAGACTAATATTCACGAAATGATTTCATCCGTTAAAGGCTTAACAAATCTCTCCGCTCTTGCTCAATTAAACGTTGTAAACCGGAGGCACTTCGCCTCGCTGCTTTGATCAAAATTTTGAAAGTCCGAGTTAATGCAATAAATTAGGGCACGTAAAAGTACTCGAAACCACATTCACCTCATTCTCATTAAGTTCATCCAGATCATCCAATTCATCGGTTACAACAGACTCAAAAGAAAAGGAAAAGACGACCGACAAGACTCGCATCCGTTAACATCAGAGTACCAGACTCGAGACTACCGAGCTGAACCCGATTCGACTCGAAGACTTCGTGGAATCAGATTCGCCACTACCCCGACCTTTAATCGCTGGATAAGAATCCTCCTCAGATCGCCAAATGAGAGAGGTGCGATCGATCGCCCAAGATAGTCAGCCGGTTGGCCCGCAGCGGTTTCATCTCCAATCATGGAAACCGCGACGTTATTCCCCAAGCAATCCTGGTCGATCGGAGGATCAGAGAGGAGACATGCCATACCCCATTTCCAATTCAAGGCCCTCGTGATCCTCTCGCCAGATTCTCAATCTCGCTTATTGGGTCTCGCTCTGCGAAGAACGCTATCCCCGATAGTTGCAGGTCGAAGAAGATTTCAAACTGCACGCGCTTCCTCCGCTGCTCAACCATGGTTCTGGGAAGACACAACATGGAAAATCCTCCCCCTCCCGGACGAAGCGTCCGTTCAGGGTACCCCAGATGGGCCTATGCATTAGATCAAAAGGCTTCCCAGCCTGCTTCGCTCTGGCCCTGCCGGCCATTTCCTTTCCTTTCCTCGTCCAGTCTTCTTTGGTAGGCAGATAACCTAATCCAAAGGTATGTGGATTATGTGGCACTTGCCAACGCCGCGACACCTTCCGCCGCTTCTTCCCAATCCCATCCCAGGGATATGCTGTAGCTTGTTCATGAGGTAGACGGCTTGAGCGCTGACATACAAACCCTCATTCACAGCCATTATGTTTTGCACCACCCGGGCCTCAGCCAAAGTAAATCCCGATATAAACATATCCTCCATGCCGTGTTCAATCTCCAGGACTGGCGTAGATACCTCTGGAGGGGGATGGATTGATGAATTCCCGAAAACAATGGCTACTTCCTTTCCGTAGGGGTATTTCACCATTTGATGTAGAGTAGATGAGACGGCCTTCACCGATGCAACTGTGGTCGCCCAAAAGCATGTTGAAAGATGCAGGACCTCCAAGACATGAAAATCTATTTCGTGTTGTCCAGCCCAATCTTGGTTTGATTTTCACCGCCCCAAGACATCCCCGCTTGTATTATCATATGCTCGACATTTGAGTAGTCGGTGAAGTCCGCAGTTTTAACCCAATCGCATAGGCCGCTCGCCGACAAACATTGATAGCGGACCCGGTCAACAAGCACCACCGAATCCATTTGTCCTGCATTCTCAGAGATGTAGAGAGGTCTGTTATGGTCCACGCCTCAGCGGCAATTCCTTGTCCAAAAGGTCAACGCCGGGAACCTCCTCCGAAAGACCAAATCAACTAGTTGTTCCGCGTAGTTTCAATGGAAAGTTTAGCTCATCCATGGCAGATAAGACACTGCCGGCACCTCGGCCATAAGCAAATCCCCAAATGGAGATGTCTGCTGTATTTTCTTTAGTCGCTTCAAGATGCCTCTTCTTCCACTTGCTTCTTCGCTTTCTACCTCCTTATCTTCCCCGATGCCTCGGGTTGATCAAGGTGTGGGGTTTGAAATACCGCCCACTTCTAGTCATATGGTTTACCTCCTCGAGGTACCAAGTGTCGGTTGGCACACCGCCCAGCTTTCGTCAGGTGGGCAAGATACAAGTCGCCATCTTCCCACCACATTCCATTAGCGCCTAGCGTGCATCCGTCTGTTCTCGCTTGTTTGTGCTTTCGAATTTCATTCCTCATGCTCACAAAGATGTTCTTCGTGCCCGCAGACTCTCAACTTCCTCATGGTTCTTGCTTTTCTGCTCTCTCAGAGGCCCATCTCGTTTGTTCCTCCAAAGAACAACTCAGCGGTTCTCAAAATGTTTCGTTTGAGCGAAATTCTTCAGACCGGCGCCTCCCAAGAATGTATTCGATCCTCGCCCTTCCGCCACAAATGGTACAATATCAGCCGATCATCCAACCACCCGACGACTTCACGACTCTCATCTTCGAACCAGCTTAATCGATGCATCCCCGATTCCCGCCGTAGGATTGAAGGTTGGCGAAGTCCTTTTCCACCGCAGACAAATCAACCCCCGCTTATTCAAGCTTGTCCCCCCGGATCATACACAACTCAAACCTCTTCCGACAACCCCATACTCATTTTAGACGGCTTATTGACAAGATATATCCACTCGGATCATAAGCTCGCCACCGAATTCTCGATAGCTCCACCCCAGATTCAACAGCTTCGCTCCTCGTAAGCCCGCCTGCTCCATTCTCGGTGGTCACCACCTTTGGCTCAAAGTTGGGGAGGTGTCCAATACGCACAAGTCAAGGTTGCGGGAAGGACCACCTCCGCTTGGGTAAGTGGGAGGAGTTATGTAGATATCTTTGGATCGTAAGATGCGCCTCAAAGGATAAGGTTGACTCTTTTGGTGGATCTTGGTTGTGTTTGGGGAGTGGGTTGTTTGTGACGGGTCCTTGAGGAAGTAGAATGATGTTCTTGACAATGAGGTCCTGAATCTCATGACGCAATCGTAACATTGGTCGGTGTCATGACCATGCCGGTGGTATTGGCAATATTTGGCCGATTATGGGGGGGGAGTGGATTCGGTAGAGGCCCTTGCCCAAGGGTTTCAGTGCCCTTTCTGACTAGAACCCCGAGGACTTTAGACAAAGGCATATAGAGTGGGGAGAAGGTTCGTTGACCCCTGGGTTGGTATCTTGGGGCTTGATTACTGCTCCCAGAGGCATCAGAAAAAGGTGTGGCCGCCACGGGCCTTGGTTGGGAAGGGGGATTGGTGGTGACCATTCCGACCTCTGAAGTTCTTGTATTGGCAGAGCCACTCGGGCCTGCATTGGTATTCCGATTAAATGTTCTTCGGGGCTGATCCCGATCTTGGTCAAACAGACCCTGTTTCATTGCATCCTCTATCTGCATCCCCATATCATGCAGATCTGCGAAGGTGGGGAAAGGGATCAAAATCATCTTCTTCATTAATGCCGGCTGGAGATTGCGCACAATCATCCGAATTTGATCTCTATCAGTTGGCCTCAAGGTCATCATCGATGCCTTGGCTCTCCACCGGGTGACGAAATCAGAAAAAGACTCTTTAGGCCTCGCTCGTCGCCTCGAGATCACGAGTCGTGACCTCGATTTGCGTGTTGTATGAATATTGTGCAAGGAAGGCCTCAGCCATCTCATCCCAGTTTGTTTTCACATCATCATCAAGTTTTGAGTACCAAGTGGATGCCACACCCGACAGGGTTCGACCGAACAAAGAAAGCTTTTGCGGTCGGATTAGGCCCATTGGTCTTAAGACGTCCGAGAATAGCCGAGGTGGACCATAGGATCCTCGCACCCATCAAAGCGATCGATCTGGGGCATTTTAAATCTGTCGCGAGTCACGCCACATCAAGATAGCCGCCTTCAATATTTGGGATGGCCTTCGCCTTGAGACTTCTTAAAGAGCTTCTCCAACTTGCTCAATTTCGTAGTCGTTCGTCTACCTCGAACTCAAATGGAGAGTCCGGTGCTTAGGGGTAATGTTTTTGGACAACTTGGTAGAAGCGGGCGAGCCAGATTGGATGACCTGTGTCCTCTTGAACGTTTGGGGGGTTTGGCAGAATGTTCTGTTGATTCGGGAGGGTATTCTGGGCAATCTGGGCATTTTGAGGGTTTGGAGGGGCATTCTGGCCAGCAGGTAGTTGTTCAGGTAATGGGGCCCCGTGGAGGAGCTTTTTGAAGCAGACGCCGCTGCTCATTGTAACTGTGATCAACTCAGATCATGGGCCATGACAATGACTCGTTGTGCAGAAAATTCACCGGCGGATAGCATCATCTTGCATTTGCTTCATGCTTTACCATCCGGGCGATCATCGCCTATTGTTGGGTTCTGTTGTTCCATCTCAAAATCGGCAAGGGTGTCTCTATAGCGTAAATGGGAATCTCAACCCGACTATCTGTCTCTAAAGTAGACCATTGTACCAATAATCTTCGCTCGATGGATCGCGTTTCTGTCTCCTTCTAAAACCGGGTAGTGAATGGAACATCGATGTCCGCCAACTAGATCCTCGGATCGGTTGAGTCGGCGACCTCGTGTCCGCATTGCTTGGGGGTATCGACGGGTTCTAAGCAATTGTGCTACAAACCGCCCTAGCAAAAGGATAAATAAAAGCGAAAAAGAAATAAATAACCGTAAATAAACGGCAAAGATAACGGCTTAAATTGAATACACCACACACAAATGGGTATAAAAAACGGGCAAGATAACGGCTTAAATTGAATACACCACACACGATCGGGTATACAACAACACAGTTGGTAAAAGGCTATACATCGCCTCAAATCTTGGTCAATATTCTCAGTATCCGTTACGATAAATCAATCGATATCCGCGACAACCGATTCCCAAATCGATAATGCCCGCAGTTCGATTCCCAAATTCAAAAACTGATGCCCGCAGGCCTGATGCCCAAACTCATACTGATACATGCATTCCCTGTAGAGACACACTCTAGCAAGCACATAGCAGATAAACGAGAGCCAAAACACCCCTATGTTGGGGTAGGGTTTCCCTGTCCTATTTTGTCAGGAACTAGGGTTTCACTACGCACGCAGCGGTTTCAAACAACCTATAAACGGGTGAGCAACCTGTCCTAGTTTGGAATGGTCACTATGGATCCGAATATGCACTAGGTCGAATGGTCAAAAAGGGTGCCCCGGTAGAACCGGGGTTTGTGTTCCCATACTGGCAGAGCCCGTAACCGGCAAGCCTTATGGACATGCCTTGACAAGACAAGCCTCCGGCAAACCGCTCAGGAATAGCAGATGGCAAACACGGTGTCCTAGGCGCACCGATGCAAATGCAATGCAAAGAAACACACAAGTGTAGTCAAAAACAGATATCACGAGTTCGAGTTAAGTTCTCTAAATCCCCAGCAGAGTCGCCAGAAACTGTAACAACGCCCGCGGGGGACCTCGCTACAGCTCGGACTCGATTTTTGTTGCGGTTCTAAATCTCGAACCAAAGAGTCCAAATCCGGCAAATCGTTTTGAGAAAACAGATTTTTTTGAAAGAAGTGCCAAACATGGATCGCTTTGCGGATAACTGAGTCGCCACCTAAATATTTTAAAAGGGAAATTTAGGAAACCGACTCGGTGCCAAAAGGCCACGTGTCCGTCATCACCAAAGTTGGCTCGGGAACTTGGGTACGATTGGGAAAGGTCACATCGTGAGCACCCCTTCGCCATCAAAGACCGCCTCTACTAACCATGATATTTGTTTTGAAAACATTGTATGCTCTTATTCCGCTTATTAGCCTAGGATTACTATATAATGCTCATGAGAAACAAGTATAGATCGGCTGTCGAATTGGAACAAAACATCTCACGTTTGTTTGTTTGAAAATGGTTTGCTACCCGCAGGTAGGCTTAAAATGCAAATTTTGCCACAATCTAGTGGGCTTAACAAACAATTGATGAATTGCTCCAATTCAGATAACTCAACCTCCACCCACAGGCATTCAAGGCAGTTATATCACATAAGCATTTAGCCTCATGGCAAGCATGCTATCATGGCAACACTCACACGCATGCAAGGATGCTAAAGCATAACCACTTACCGAGTACTCCAAGCCAAAAGCAAGCTTATTAGAAATCATGCATGATCCTAAAATATCTGAGAATGCCTAATGCAACACATGCAAAATGCAACTATAAGCTCGGCTATTCTAGAGATGGCATATGAAATGCAACGCTAACATGTATTCAACTTAGAATTGAAATACAAATGCAGTTTGTATGATGCGAGTTCGATGCATGCAATGAGATGAATGATGCAAACATGCGGTCATCTTGTATGCTAATTGAAATATGCCCTATATCTAACCATTCAAAGCGGGTAAATAAAAGGGAGAAAGAAATGGGGTTGGAAGACATACATCACACTCACACACCCTTATTACATTTATGCCCTCATGAGAGGGTCCGAATGAATAATATCTGAGACGAATAAAAGAATATACATCGAAATAATACAAATTCTAATTAATTAACAAATTAATTACAAAAGAATTGAATCGGCGTGCAAGCCGAGGACCTCGCTTCGATAGATGTTGCATATTGATTGCTTGGTGCGAAATCCTTTGGGGCATACTGATTAGCCTCTGTTTGCAATTTTCTCGAAATGCGTGCGACCTCAAAAGTTGTTGATTGTTGATTTTCTTGCAACAGAAGCGGGGAAAAGGGCATAGCGATGTATTTCACAAATATATGCGTGTCTCGATCCTCGCGCCACCAATCACGCATATCGATGCATGATGGCCGAGGCCGATTCGCACAACTCAATATTGGGATGAATACATATGAATGCTACAATGAAAACCCAACTCCATCATGGATGATCCGAGTGTCGGCGACTCGAATTGAGACCCGTTCCGTTACTCGGTACTGAAAGCGTGCCTCGCTTCCCATGTAATATGCATGATATGCATGAAATGCAATCGCTATACAAATCTAGCATGCTCAATGCTATGACAATGAGATGTCTCGAAATGCGTATCCACAGACACGCAAACCGAACAAATCTAGCATGCTCAATGCTATGACAATGAGATGTCTCGAAATGCGTATCCACAGACACGCAAACCGAGAAAAGCGGAATGACATGCGAAATGCAATGATGGGCTTATACCAACATGAGAGAGCCTCAGCCCACTCACATAGGAAGCCAAAATGATGAAAGGAGGTGCCTCGAAAAGCGTGTCCACTTGACACGCAAACCGAGGCAATGATGTAAAATGCAAAACGGAAGAAATGGAAGGTGCCTCGAAGTGCGTGCCCGCGGACACGCAAACCGAGGCGATGATGAGATGAGAATCGGATAAAACCGAAGTGCCTCGAAACGCGTGCCCACAGGCGCGCAAACCGAGGCGATGATGAAAGATGAAAATCGGATAAAACCGAAGTGCCTCGAAACGCGTGCCTGGTAGCCGAGGCGATGATGAAACCGAGGCGATGATGAAAGATGAAAATCGGATAAAACCGAAGTGCCTCGAAACGCGTGCCCACAGGCGCGCAAACCGAGGCGATGATGAAAGATGAAAATCGGATAAAATCGAAGTGCCTCGAAACGCGTGCCCACAGGCGCGCAAACCGAGGCGATGATGAAAGATGAAAATCGGATAAAACCGAAGTGCCTCGAAGTGCGTGCCCACAGGCGCGCAAACCGAGGCGATGATGAAATGAAAATCGGATAAAACCGAAGTGCCTCGAAACGCGTGCCCACAGGCGCGCAAACCGAGGCGATGATGAAAGATGAAAATCGGATAAAACCGAAGTGCCTCGAAGTGCGTGCCTGGTAGCGCAAACCGAGGTGATGATGAAATAAAATCGGATAAAACGAAGTGCCTCAAAGCTGCGTGCCTGGTAGCGCAAACCGAGGCGATGATGAAAGATGAAGATCGGATAAAGCGAAGTGCCTCGAAATGCGTGCCTGGCGCGCAAACCGAGGCGATGATGAATGAGAATCGATAAAAGCGAAGTGCCTCAGCAGCGTGCCCTGGTAGCGCATAAACCGAGGCGATGATGAAAGATGAAAATCGGATAAAACCGAAGTGCCTCGAAACGCGTGCCCACAGCCGCGCAAATCGAGGCGATGATGAAAGATAAAAATCGGATAAAACCGAAGTGCCTCGAAACGCGTGCCCACAGGCGCGCAAACCGAGGCGATGATGAAAGATGAAGATCGGATAAAACCGAAGTGCCTCGAAATGCGTGCCCACAGGCGCGCAAACCGAGGCGATGATGAAAGAATGAAATGGCATACGGAATGCCGCAATGGACTTACACCAACGTGGGAGAGCCTCGGCTCACTCACATAGGAGGCCGTCGGGTAAAAACAAAGTCGCTCGAAAGCGCGTGCCCATGACACGCAAATCGAGGCAATGATGTAGAAGCATGAAAATGCAAATTGGGCTTACGCCGACATGAGAGGGCCTCAACCACACTCACATAGGTCACCGAATGATAAGAATGAGGTGCCTCGAAGTGCGTGCCCATTGGCACGCAAACCGAGGCAATGCAAAAATGATGCAAATGGCATGGGAAATGATATGCAAGCATGGCAATGGAATTTCAGCACCTAAATAAAGGGGAAAACAGCCCCGAAATAATACAAAATGACAATCAATGCATGAAATCATCCCGAAAATGTGAAATTAAGCCCCGAAATGGCCTATAGCCATGCTATACATGCAAAATATGATCATGGCAGCAAGAACAGTAGCAAGGCAGTCCCAAATATGGCATTTTTCAGTAACAAACATGGCCAAAATGCAAGCATAGATAGATCAACAATAGCATGCAAAATTAGTGGCCAAAAGAGGGGTATTGAGACAAGTGATATATGAAAACCCCAAATGAACAAACTTTCTTCTACAATATTGAAGATGAGATAAAAATAAGCACAATTGCAGAAGGTGACATCCTCAAAATCAGAATACAAACATGCTATAAAATCCATGCAAAGTAGGCTTCCAAATAGGCTATATCATGAGACATGCAATGCACACACCAAATGACAAAACTTTCTTCATAAAATATGTAAAGGGGGTCAAAATAAGACCCCTTTAAGTTCTGACCAAAGGCCAAAACCAAAAGCACAAGAGGCTACAAAACATGCAAGAATACGGTAAATTTGATGGATTTCAAAGGAAGTACCAAAAATATACACCAGATGGCTTAAGGCCCTCAACATAACATGAAAAGGAGACAAAAACAAGGCTATTTCTAAGCCTGATGAAGGCTGAAATCCGGATCCAAGTAAGCCTATCAAAGCATGCAAGAATTAGGGCCTAAAGTGAATTTCCAAGAGAGGTGGTATATAGAATGGCCAAATGAGGTTGAGCCCTTCTACAATGTTGTAGAGGGGCTCAAAATAAGCACAAAACCAGTAGGGGTCGGAGCCCCAAAAACAAATGCAAATAGGCTAAAACTAGCATGCAAATTGGTGACATACAAGCTAGGTATTGAAACAAGTATATCATAGAAGCATCAAATGAAGTTGAGCCCTTCTACAAAGTTGTAGAGGGGCTCAAAAAAAACACAAAATCAGTATGGGTCGGAGCCCCAATTCTCGACCAATTAGAGTATAAAATTGAACCAAGAAAAAGCCCTAAAAGTTGGTTTTGAATACTCACCCTTGAAGACTTGTCTTTCTTTGCTTCTTGGCTTTGATTTGTAGCTTCTCAACCTCTGAAATTCACCTCCTTGCTGCTGAAATGATGGTAGGGATGGTGAGGCTAGGTGTTGATGAAGGAATGGCCTTGACACTTGAAGCTTTTTTGGAGTTTAAAGCTTTGGAAATGGAGGATTTTGGAGGGGTGATCTTGAGACAAGTTTTTCCAACCTTGAAGAAGGAGGGGGAGGGGCCTTCAAATAGGCAAGAAATGGGGTGTAAAAGGGGAGGGAAAGCACCCAATCTTTCCCTCCCGAAATATCCCCCGGATGCCCCGGGATATGTTGGAAGATATCCGGACAGCTGGGACAGGCTGTAAAGCAAGAATCTGGCCGGCCAGGTAAATTTGTGGGAGGTGGCCGGCCACCCACCCCACCTGGTCGGCCAGCCACCCAGCCTAGCCGACCGGCCACCTCAAAAAACCAACTTCAAAATTTCTGGCCGACCACCATACAAGAGTGTCCTCCCAAGTGTGTAGGATAAGGCCCGGGGTTGGAATCTGCAACACCGAACCGTAAGTCACAACATAGAACTTGAAGAGAGGCTCAAAATGAAATGCACCATTTCGCCGACCACCATACCAAAGTGTCCCCCGGATGTGTAGAGCAAGGATCCAAGGTTGGAATTTGGCAACATTGAACCAAGAGCCACAACATAGAGCTTGAAGGAGAGGCCCAAAATGAACTCCATAATTTCGCCGACCAAGATACCAAAGGGTCCTCCAGATGTCCCGATCACAGATATGTAACTTTGGTTGGAAGAAAATACCCCCAAGGTGTTCAACATTGGCGGAAGTGAGCAAAAGCGGGCTCGAGGAGCTTAACGGTTATCTGGGATAATTGCTGGCCTCCCACCCCCCAGTGATCTTCCTGATGTTGAAACAGAGGTACCTGCCAAGTTTGAACAAAAACTAATGAGAAATGAACGTTCGGGACCAAAACCGAGCAAATCGGGATCCGAAAATGGGCTGCGGGTGCCGGAAGTGGTGTTCGGCAGCGAAGTGGGTATCTGCGACCCCAGTGTCCTCTGGAATGACAAAACAGAGGTACCTGCCAAAAACCGGAGAAGATGGACGCGAAATGAATGCTCGGGACCAAAACCGCTCAATTTGGGGCCCGAACCGACTATGAGCAAAGTGGCATCTGACCACGAAGTGGGCATCGGGGCCCCAGGTTCCTCGAAACATTAAAAGCAGAGGTCTCCAAAAACCGGAGAAGGCCGATGCAAAATGAATGCTCGGGACCAAAACCGCGGTTTGGGGTCAAAATGGGTCATGCACCAGTGGTGTTCGGCGAAGTGGGCATCAGGCCCAGTGTCCCTCGGCACACTAGAACAAAGGCACATGCCAAAACCGGAGAGCCCGGAGATCGTTGGGCGATCCCGCGCCGAGGCACGCGGCGACGGCCTCCAAACCGGAACCGCTCGAATGGGCAAAATGGCCTCTGACCCACGAAACGTAGCTCACGGCCACCGGAGATAGTCTCTGGACCACTCCCTTCCCTCGGAGAAAAGCAGAAAACCGAGCCTGGTTCGCAAACCGAGACAAGGTAGAAGATGGTTCGGAGTCCGGAGGCACGCGGTGACTGGGACTTCTGAACAAGCACAGTATGCAATATCACCGAGCGCTCAACTGGTGACGTCTGAGTCTTAAGGTCGGTCAAAAATGGGGTGTCTACAGACAGCCGCTCGAGCGTAAGACACAAGATCTCGCTCGAGCGCCCAATACACCGCTCGAGCGGACTGTAATGTAGTGCAAAATACTAGGAGTTCGATTTTCCCGCTTGAGCGGCACTTCCTCCGCTCGAGCGGATAACCGAAATTTGGAAATTCCAGATTTGAGCTCTAAGTTCAAAATCAAGTTTAAATGCACTAAATTCGATCCTCTTGGGCCAATTTTCCAGAAAACTCCTGTGAACTCATAGAATAACATGTTTCAAAGGTCAATTTGAGAAATCAAAGCCCAAAGGTGTTTCAATTAAACTCAATTTTCAAACCCAACTCCATGAACAATACTCAAACACAACATGCAAGACTTTAAATCAATTCGAGGCTTCAAAACACGCTCTAGTGAGCTCATTCTTTTCAAAACAAGTTGAAAACATGGACTCAAGCTTAATTATGAACATGCATGTGACAATTTGCCATGAAATCAACCCAAAACTCATCAATACAAATATGCATGCATGATTCTAGCTACATTACAACATTATAAGCCATATCTTGGCTCTAATCTTCAATGTTCCTCTCAAACATGCAAAGAGTGACTATAATCAAAAGCAAGAGGACAAGAACTCTACCTTAATTCTTGAGTTAGAGGTATGGAGGCTCAATGTTGCAATTCTCTAATAATTTCTACAAGTCCAAGCAAATTCTTCAAGAACACATCAATTCTCTCACTCCCTCTCTCTCTAGATCGGTTAAGCTCTCAAAATTGGACTGAGGAAATGTTTTGGAATGCAAAGCTAAGGCTCAAATATGTTTGGTGTAATGGCCCACTAAGGGCTAGTTTGGTAAATAAGGCCAACTTTGCATTTTATCAATATTTAATCTAATTTAATCATACCTAATCAGTTTTCGGATAATTATACCATAAAATTACATAAATTCTATCGATCATGGAACATCAATCAATTTTGGATACGACCGCCGATAAAGCCTTCAATTAGCAGTTTAACTACACAGACACAAACAGATAATCAAATAACCAAACAGATAGAATGTAATTCAAACAGATACAAGCAATCAATTCGGCCATTCGATCCATTCAAGATTTCGATCAGTTCAATTATCAGTCATAATCAACTCCAATTTAACAGTAATCAGTAATTAACCGGTAAACAGTGACGAGGGTCGTTACAGAATTCCAAAGTTGATAAAAACCATCAACAAAACTCTTGCCGAGTAAAATCTACCCATTAAGGAATTCCAACGTTTGGCGAGCAAAGTCAGTTTGGTAACTTACTTCTTGAAAAGCAAAATTAGTTCGATAAGGAATTTCAAAGTTGGTAAGCAAATTTAGCTCAATAACTTACTTCTTGGCAAGCAAAATCATTTCGGCAAGGAATTACAAAGTTGATCAAAGCCATCAACTGACCTCTTGCTGAGCAAAATCTACCCGACAGGGAATTTTAATGTAGGTGAGCAAAGTCTGCTTGGCAACTTGCTTCTTTGTGAGCAAATTTAGCTCGTCAAGGAATTCTAGAGTTGATCAAAACCATCAACCTCTTGCCAAGCAAAATCCGCTTAGCAAAGTATTTTAAAGTTGGCGAGCAAAGTTTGCTCATTAACTTATTTCTTGGCGAGCAAATTCAGCTCGTCAAGGAATTCTAGAGGTGATCAAAATCAACAACTAACCTCTTGCCGAGCAAAATCCGCCTGGTAAGGAATTTTAAAATTAGCAAGCAAAGTCTGCTCGGTAACTCGCTTCTTGACGAGCAAATTTAGCTCGTCAAGGAATTCTAGAGTTAATCAAAACCATCAACTAACCTCTTGTTGAGCAAAATCCTCCTGATAAGGAATTCCAAAGTTAATAAAAATCATCAACAAATCTCTTGCCGAGTAAAATTCGCCCGGCAAGGATTTCAAAGTTAAGCAAAACACCAATTTTTATTTTACCGAGCAAAATCAACTCAATAAGGAATTTTAATCTATCAAAAAGATTGTCAGTTGCCCCTTGGATCGCGTTAAATCTGCTTGGCGAGACAAAAATACAACAATTTTCAAGAATATGGTCTACTTGTTTCATTGCGCTAATAACAAAAAGGGTTACTATAATAGAACTAAGAACAGAACTTTAGATTGACAGAGTTTGACGTTCCGGAAATAGATAGGCCATTTATATTTTGCGAGTTTTATACCCCTTTTCCTCAGCCTTCTTATTGACGTTTTCCAAAATTGAACTCCCTAGATCTCTTCCATAGTTATTTGCACGGCCATTCTCTTGTCCGACTGCTTGAATCTTTCCCGTTACTCTCTTATCCTCTACTACCGGACTTGTCTTCATGGTAGCTGCGAGTATATTGTCTCTATGGCCAACAGTTGATTCATCGTGAGCGAGTCTCTTAGTCTATGTCTGACTGAAAGGCCGCACTTATACTAGGTGATTGCTAGGTTTGTCGGGCAATCAAGAATCTCATTAAATGTCTCCCAATACTTGGCATTGTACGCGTTCGTGATAATATCTGGAAGTTAGTGTAACAACCCCGATCCGTGATTAACGTTAATCCATACTTAATTATGCCTAATCATTAATTGAGGAAGAATTCTGAATTAATTGGCATGTGTGTGTTGCATTATCTATGGTTATATCTATTTTGCGTAGGAAAATCTATTCATGTTTTGGTTTCGGTTTGTAAATTGAAAGCCTTATCGGCATCCAACTCAGAAATTGACTTGATTTGTATGTTAATTAAGATTTATAGGATTATATGGTTAGTTTAATTAAAAGTTGATTTGGAACGATTAAATTAGATTTTTATTTGGCTTTAAATTAATTACACTTTTGTCCAAATCTAATTAAGGCCTTAGTGGACTCCTTTGAGCACCAAAACACTCCCAATTCATTCCTTGGATGTTACAAACATGAGAGTGAGGGAGAAAGGGGAGAATTGGTTCAAGACTTGAGGAAATTTGTTACGCCCAAAATTTGGACAATTAAATATTAACTTAGGATTAAACCCCAATCAATATTCCATCATCCAAATCCTAGGGGTGAAACAAAAAAAACTAAACTCAAACTAAACCATTTACCATAATTCTATAACTAACCAATACCTTCAACATTAAAGTAACAATAAATACTTCAAAACAACTTAAATAATGTAAGGTTACAACCTATGCCAAATTTTCAAAATACTAAGGTCATAAAAGAAAATAAAAATACATAAACTACTAACAACTATAAACATGAGAAAACAAAAGAAGTCCAATCGACATGTCCTACGATCATAGTTGTTTCTTGTCACCACCAAAACCTCTACTAATCCTGCAAAGGAAGCTCACCAAGCTCAAGCACCCGAGTTGCCAAGAGACAAAACGGGTCAGTATACAGATATACTGGTATGAGTACAAGAATCAACACCCATGTGTCCACCAGACACAAACAAAAGTACATTAAATTCTTATTACTAGACAAGACAAGTAGTTCCAACCGTACCGAGACGAATAGGTAGTTTTTCGAGATACAGTGGCATTTAGTTTCTTGTCTGTATACAACGAAATATAAATTGATTATAAAATAAACAAAAATAGAAATAGAAATAGAAATATGGTGGGTCAGCCCTGCATAAAAAAAAGTTAGTAAAACCCATCATCCTGCAAAAGAAAATAATGTTAGTATAAATTAATCATAAATAACTTACTGAAGAAGTATAAAAATATACCGTTTCATGCTTAAATAATTTGAATTGATGAAAACTTAAAGAACGAAAGTTGTACAGAATCAAATTTTATAAAAGACATCGCGGACGAATTTGACAGAAACTGAACAGGTTAAGAGGAAAACTTGATCTAAAATTCTAGACGGAATTCAATCGAAAAATCTGAAACTGAAAATGAACAAAACCTGCCCTAAGATGATTTTTTTCGAAAAAGTTCAAAACATGAAAAATGTGCAGAATAATGTTTTACTTCAGTTTACGCGAAACCAATAAAAATGAGCTCGTTTCATGGGTTAAAACAGCCTATAAAATCTGCATTACCAAAATGAATCAAACCGACAATAACCAAGGTCATCCGATTATAAGTTCTAATCTATCTTTTTAATAAAAAGCTACAACACAAAAGTTGTCCAAAATCACGTATACATACCTCTACTCAAATTTCATAATTTATTGAGGTCGATTACTATTTTTCAAGATGTACAAATCAATAAACTCATAATTCAATTTTTGTACCTTAACTCCATCAATATAATTCGAACTATACATATAAGTTCATAATTTCTACTTTGTACCTTAACTCAATTAAGACCATTCGAACTAACATACAAGTTCATAATTAATTCTTTGTACCTTGACTCCACCACTTCGGCCCTCCCCTTCTGACCTACACATATATCCCATGTGCCTCCCGTATACCTAACCCACTCCGAAGCCAAACTTGCACGGGGATATCGTCCCGAGTTTGACTCACACTCCCCGGATGGTTAGCATATACGTACGCGCGCAAATCAAAGCACTCGTCTACTCATGAGAACGAGGCAACAATATATATAAACATCTCATCGACATCATGAGACAAATATAACAATGCCGGGCATAAGGCATCAAACAACTCTCATAATCCTCACCTTTTTTTTTATACACTCTTTCTCACCATCACTCAAATAAAATAACAATCCATGGAGTCATGGTGGAGTATAAGGAATTTATCTACAGGTTCTAATTAATTTTAGTTTCATATATTCGGGAGTGTGATTATAATCATAAAATGAATACATATAAAAACCATAAACATTACATGTACATCTAACCAAATAATGAAATCAATCCCATCGTCTACATGCAAATACAAAATCAAACCAACATCAAATAAATAAATACCAACAACAAACCAATCCATCCTCTAATCAATATCTATGGATTCTAAGTTTATTCCAATTTCATATAATTATGAGTGTGATTAAATCCATAAAATAAATACATAAAAAAAAACATAAACCTTGCATACACAACTAATTAAAATAATTGAAATCAATCAATCATCTAAAAATCCTAAACTTTACATATACAACTAATCAAAATAATTAAAATCAATTAATCATCTAAAAATCGTAAATCTTACATACACAACTAGTAAAAATAATTAAAATTAATTAATCATCTAAAAACCCTAAACTTTACCTACACAACTAATCAAAGTAATTAAAATCAATCACTTATCTAAGAACCCTAAACTTTACATACACTACTAGTCAAAATAATTAAAATCAATCTATCATCTATAACCCTAAATCTTATATCCACAACTAATCAAAATAATTAAAATTAATCTATCATCTTTATGTAAAAACAAAATCAAACTAACATCAAACAAATAAAAATAAATACAACGAATGAAACATAAATTAAGGAAAGTGAGTTTTGTACTTAAAATTATTTTTGAAGATCAAAGAATCACTCAAAGAATTAATAAAGTCACCCAAAATAAAACCCTAAACCTTACATACTCAACTAATTCAAATAATTAAAATCAAACAATCATCCGAAAACTCTAAACCTTACATACACGTCTAATCAAAATAATTAAAAATTAGTCAATCATCTAAAAATTCTAAACCTTACATACCCAACTAATCAAAATAATTACGATAAATTAATTATCTAAAAATCTTAAGCCTTACCTATACATCTAATCAACATAATTAAAATTAATCAATCATCTAAAAATCCCAAACCTTACATACCCAACTAATCAAAATAATTACGAATAATTAATTATCTAAAAATCTTAAACCTTACCTATACATCTAATCAACATAATTAAAATTAATCAATCATCTAAAAATCCCAAACCTTACATACCCAACTAATTAAAATTACTACAATTAATTAATCATCTAAAAATCCTAAACCTTACATATACGTCTAATCAACATAATTAAAATTAATCAATCATCTAAAAATTCCAAACCTTACATACCCAACTAATTAAAATTACTACAATCAATTAATCATCTAAAAAAAATCCTAAACCTTACATATACGTCTAATCAACATAATTAAAATTAATCAATCATCTAAAAATTCCAAACCTTACATACCCAATTAATCAAAATAATTACGATCAATTAATTATCTAAAAATCTTACACCTTACACGTACCACTAACCAAATTAATTAAAATTAATCACTCATCTAAGAACCCTAAACCTTGCACATATCACTAATCAAATTAATTAAGATTAATCAAACCTCTAAAAACCCTAAACCTTTCACGTACTACTAATCAAAGTAATTAAAATAAATTAATCATCTAAGAACTCTAAATATCGCATATACACTAATCAAAATAATTAGATTAATCAATCATTTAAAAAAAAATAATAACATCAATAATCATTTAAACACCCTAAACCTTATATATATCACTAATCAAATTAATTAAAATAAATCCATCATCTGAGAATCCTAAATTTTACACGTTCCACTAATCAAATTAAATAAAATTAATCACTCATCTAAAAACCCTAAACATCTCATAGACACTAATCAAAATAATTAAATTAATTCATCCTCTACATCCACATACAAAAATATCAAATCACATCAACCTAATAAAATAAATAAATAAATAAACTAACGAATCAAACATAATTAAGGAAAATAGGGTTTGTACTCACAATATTTTTTTGAAGATCAAAGAATTATTTGAAGAACTGATTGAGCCACCAAAACAAAACCCTAATCTTTTTTTTTCTTCTTACCCCTGTTCACGTCACACACATAATGTTTTGATCTCTCTCTCTCTCTCTCTCTCGGCGCCGCACACAGCACAATCCTTCTCCCTTTTTTTTTCTTTGTTTTCTTCTAACGCACATATGACCTAATTGACTACATATTTTATATATATATATAAACCTAAATCTCATACATAACAACCTAATAAACTATTATATAATATAATACACATAATTATAATATATTTAAATATAAAATTATATATATATAACACCTTTTATATATATAAATATATATAACAAACATAAATATTTAAAGATTGAATTAATTATATATAGTTAAATAACATATTAAATTAATTAATCACCACATTAAATTCATTAAATATCACATTAAATTGTCATGTAATCCACACAATTAATAATTACAACATTAAATCCATTAAATATCGCATTAACTCTCAGGTGACCACACAATTAATAAAGTCAAAAATAAAATAAGATAATAATAATAAATAATGACTAAAGAAAATTAGGGTTGCTACAAAATTGGGCTCAAATCAAAGGATTGCTAGAATTGTTGCCATTTGAAGAAGATTTAAGAGTTTTAACTTCACCTCTTGGGAATTCAAGCCCCTAGGTAAGATATTGAACTCTTCATTGAGTCATTATGTTGGATTCTACAAGATTATTGATGAATTAAGTGAATTCATGGAGGAATTGCATTAGAATTGAGAAGAATTAGGCCATACCATGCATGCATGTGCATTTTTCCACAAATTGAGCATGATTTCAAAGATTTCTTTCATACATGGGCTCATCTCACCTACATTTTGAGAAATTACCATGTTTTCCATCAATTCATCAAGTTTGATCATGTTTTGAAGTGTTGGGCTTCAAGAAAGTTCATGCATGTTATGTTCATAAAATATTTTTGAATTTCATGTTGAATTTTGTTGAATTGGAAAGTCTTTAGGCCATGATTTCTTGAATTAATCCTGGAAACATGTTATTTTATAAGCCTCTATGAGTTTTCCAAAGTTTTGGCCTAGAAAATTTGAGTTTGGTACCTTAGAGGTTGAATTTGAACTTGTGGATCAAATCTGGAAATTCCAGAAATTTGATCCACGCTTGAGTGGGGGACTTCACGCTCGAGCGGACACTCTGAGTACGTGCACTTCCGCTCGAGCGACGTAAGTCACGCTCGAGCGTGAAATACATATACCTAGAAGTTCATATGTTTTGCAGTCCGCTCGAGCGAGGGGATTTACACTTAAGCGTAGACCTGAGTCTCACGCTCGAGCAGGGATAGAGCATCTGTCGAGCTTGAAAAGCATGCAACCAGTATTTTTTCAAAGTTTACAGTCCGCTCGAGTGGGGAAAGTCACGCTCGAACGAGCCTTCACATCTTATATGTACACTTGAGCGGGGAAAGCCACGCTCGAGTGTGGACCCTGTTTTCAGCAAAATTTGAGAACTGTTTTCAAGTGCATTGTGGTATCTTCTTTCCATCCTAGGCATTCCTAGGCCATATTTAAGACACTATAATGAGGTTAAAGACTAGAAACACACCCAGAACGAATAAAACAAGTTATGCATAATTGGAGCGTGTGATTCAAGTGTGAATTTGTATGTAGGTTCGTGTAGGTCGCGTGCCTCGAACCATTTGATTAATTGCTCTGTTTGTTTGCATCCAAAGCCAACTGTGAGTAATAACTCTGTAAAGTTATGTTTAACTTTAGGTATTTTCTGACTGATATGATACGATCTGTTTTCTAAAATCCTATTTTATGAATTATGAATGAATGCCTAATTTTCTAAAACGTATTTGTGGCACCCTTAGTTCACGTGGCCCTCGCCCGAAGGTAACAATACTATGGCCAATATGCACGTGGCCCTCGCCTAGGGGTAACAATACTGTGGCTTATATTCACGTGGCCCTTGCCTGGAGGTAACAATACCGAGGCCTATATTCACGTGGCCCTCGCCTGGGGGTAACAATACCATGGCTACTTGCGCGCAAGATGTGGACCTTTATGGTCGTCGGTACCGACTATACATGTGGGTCTTAGGACCAAGTTGATATGTCCGCTAATGGGTGTACCACATATAACTGTTTACAAATCTGAATATGTATATGAATCTGTTTCTGATATTAACTCTAATATTTGAATCTGTGATGGACATCATTCATTTAACCCTAGTTATTATTCATTAGGCTCTAGCTCACTGTATTATTTATATGTATGTAGGTGAGCAAGCACGTGACTAGGCCTGAGGTGCCGCCTGGTGAGTTTTGGTGTTAACCAGCTATCACGCCTCCCGTGGAGGTTTCCTTTTGAGATCTACTCGGGTTCATTGTTTATGAGACTTTTGTATTTCTGAAATGTTTATGTTTGGCCTGAACATGTAGTAATCTTGTATATGTGGCTTGGATGATGTAAAGCTACTGTATTTAAATGCTTTATATGTATGTATGAAAACATATATATGAAAAGTTTCAAATATTCTGTTCCATACATGTCTACACAGCTCTATAGACTATGTAACTTTGTATATTTGCTTTTGCAGCCCTTGTTATATATATTATTCTGTTCAGAGGCCTTCGGTAATCCAAAGATTACTGGCCGGTTATGATGCTAAACCCTTAGGGACGGGTTTGGGTCGTGACAATTAGCTTCGACAAATCTCTGAATACATATTTACAACAATGTTTAGAAACTCAGACTGGATCGATTGATCGGACCGGTCGAACTAGTAACCTAGTCTTGTTCAAATTTGAAAAACCCTCTAAATCCAGACAAAGAACAAAATCGCTGTAAAATAAAAAAAACTAGAAGACTTGGTGGGCGAACCAGTAAAATTGGCGACCCAGAATGGGCTTTGAAACCTGGTCGGTTGTATTGAATATATATATATATATATTATACATGAAGTAAATATTCGTCGCTTTTCGTACTCCTCATGTCCAAGCTTCGCTTCACTCTAGATAACCTGAGAACACAGCGACGATGAGCTACCTAGTGGGTGGTGGTCGAAATTCCCCTCTGACGGTCAAGTTAGCACAGTTTTAAATAAAGAAAACAAAAAAGAGAGAACTCTGATAACTAGAAAGTCTCAGTGTGTAAGGGTTTAAGACCTGTTGTATGGAGGCACCGTACAGTTTCAATACCTTCTGTATGTATTACTCTGCTCGTCCTTTTCTGGACGCATGGCTGTACTGCCTTCTCTATTCCTTACATGTGTACGCGTCAATATTGCCAAACAATATTTGGGCAAACAGCCAAAGGGTATTGATACGCAACTTTAGTGGATTTCTCTTCTTGCATTCCGATTGGGCCACGTAGCAAATCCTACCAAGTTGCTTTCTGCAGGGTGCTATAGTCTGCCATTTGGAATCGCGTTACTCTTAACTAGCTCAAATCTGAGGCGTCTAGTCGATTTCTTCAGCCGTACCCATTCATCTCCACTGACCTTGCTCGGTCTTGGTGTACAACAGGTGCGTTTAGTCCGGTCGGAAGCACCATTGCTTCACCTAGCTCAACAAAGGATCTACACCGAACAACTAGCCTTATCTAACTTCCGAACCTCAGTCTAACTTAGACGTGTGATTCAGAACCTCAGCCAAACTACCCTTGGTTATGCGAACTCAGTCGTACAACCCAACAGTAAGGCCCCAACCTTAACTAGCTTGGCCTGTTTGCTCGGCGCAAACTTCCCTCATATATATATATATATATCACTCAAAAAAATCCCAAATCCTAGGGCTAACATAAGGGTTTTAGCTCCTCTCTCTCTCTCTCTTTTATGGGTGTCGCCATTGCCTTTTTTGGCTTCTCTCAAACTCTCACTTTCCCTCTGTCTAGCTCCAGTAACCATAGAATTCCGCCGGTGAATGGAAGACACAAATCCGGTGAGTAAAAATCTGTGATTTGATGAACTATTTATTTATTTTTTGTTGGATTGAACCCATCTAAATTTGTGATTTGGAGATGGCTTCCTGTATACAAAAATCTATGATTTGGTAAGCAAAAATTTGTGATTTGGTGAACGAAAATATGCTTGGTTTAGTGAACCCAAATTCCAATTAAACTTTTTTTCTTTTCCTAGATTGCTTACATTTGTTACTGTTGTTGGCATGTATACACTGGTATATTATTCCTAATTTTCTGAACTCCTCATCTCATGTGTGTGTGTATATATATATGTATGTGACAGTCATGTGCATGTTAAATTTTGCTCTGTTTGGTCTTTGATTTGCTTTTGTTTAACTTATTAATTTTGTTTTTTTTATTTTTTGGGTGGAAAAAGTGCTTTCAAAATTTTTTTAAAAATTGTGTGATTTGGTAAGTGATATTTGAAAATTCTATTTTGTTGAATTTAATTTATTTTTATTTTTAATATATATATATTTGTTTAAATATATTTATGATGTCACGGTTCGATTGCTTTGACTCGGCAGTTGAACCGGTGATCCATCCATCCGATCCATTTTTCAATTCACTTACTAGTTCAATTTTCAAAACATTGGTTTACAATATGGATTCGGATCCTATCCAATACTTTATTCATTCACTTATCATCTATGACTTTTGAATAAACTATTTGATGAAAGTTGAATGAATAAAGTATTGGAAAAGATCTTTCATAGGGCATCCGTGCAAAGGAGAAAACAAGGACAAAACGTGGGGAAATATAAAAACACAGTAAAAAACAAGGGATTGGTTATCATCTTGGTTTCGACTTGTAGGTTGTTGCTTTGTGAGTGTGTTTGCTATGTTTAAAAGCTTTGTGGTGTTTATTTGTATCTTTGCCAATATATTCACCTCAAGTTCCCATCTATTATCTCTGATGATAGGAGTTACTTGGGGACAAAAATGATATATGGACAGAGTTGGGTTATTTTGTTTTTTGTTGTTCTTGATTATCCCCTTTTCTTAAGGGTGCAGTGGTAGTTTACGTTGGTTATGTAATCGTTTTTATTTATTTGTTGGACATCCCTGGGGTATGCTCCTTGTAAACTTGTAAATTTCATTGTCTTTATTTTATGACTTACTTATCAAAAAAAAAAAAAAAAAAAGTGCAAAACCCGGCGCAAAACAAAATAAAAAGCCAAAATTTGGGGAAATGTAGAAATAAAGTGAACAGCAAGGGTATCAATGCAAAACCCATCTGTAGTCTTTTTTGGTAGTGTCCCGTCCTCAACGATCCTCCCCATATTGTCATATTTGCAAGGTCCCCCAACTGTTTCGTTCACGGAGTCCTCAAATGTCGACCTAATCAGGTGAAATCATCAATCATACCTTACTCCACTCGCATCTCATCCATTTCACTCTCCTTCGTTCTCACAACTTTCTAGGAAAATCTATGTATATGTATAAATCGTATGCATATGTATATGCATATGTGTGTATATCTATGTATGTTCTGTGTTTGATTTGAATGCTATCTTCGTTGAATGCATAAATACATTTGGTTATTGCAGAAGCAAAGTTATGAGTAGAGTTTGAGTCTGCTAGTTTAATTGTTAACTCGAATGACGCTAAACCCTAGAATTGGGGTTTCAGCCGAAAAGCCCTTTGTGTATTTTTATGGTTAGTTGTACCTAAGATTTGCTTAGCATGCACAATGAAGCTGCTTTTGTTCTGGGTCCAGTTTTGTACCTAGTTCTATTAGATAGCTAAGGGGGTGATGAGCACCAGAACCACGATTGTTGTTGTGGTTGTGACAACTCGTCTTGTGATTTTGATTCCTATTATGTCTTATTGATTACCAGTACTAGTGTTGTAGTGCGTTGTCTAGAACTAAGAGAAAGTATTTTTATGTAATGGGAATGACACGTGGCCGAGATGGCGTGGTGTCACCTTTCCTCTCGTTAATTAACCTGTGGTCAAAAGTTGGACTGATATTTGATGTGGCTGAACACTCAGCACTTCGGGTTAAGCACAAAAGTGACTCCTCGAGTACCATTTTATCACATGTCAATTAATGAATAGAAGGGTGCACTATGTTATTTTGGTCACGTGGCGTACCCGTTACATAAAATACTTTCTCACTAAAACTAGGATAGACCTAATTAGTACCACGATACTCTATAAAGCACGGACACGTCCTTGAGGCCTGCGTATGAGTGTTGGACACGTGTTAGACACGGACACGCTGTGGACAAGTGTTCAACACTCTCCCTTACGTGTCCCATTTTTTTTGGAATTTTTTTAGTCGAACACGTGGTTGGACACGCGAGGACACGTTTCAAACACACAGGTGGATCGAAGAAGCCCTAGAACTGTTGGAGAGAAGAAAGAGAGATCCAGAGACAGATCGAGGGAAGAGAAAGGGAGATAGATCAAGGGAAGAGAGAGACAGATCGAGGGAAGAGAGAACAAACCCTAGCCTGTTCTTCTCTCTTCTTCTTCTTCTCTGTTCTTCTCTCTTCTTCTTCACTTCGTCTTCGTCTTCTGTCTTCTGTCTTCTGTCTTCTTTTGCCTTCGTCTTTTGTCTTCTGTCTTTGTTTTCGTCTTCGTCTTCGTCTTCTTCTCTTCTCTTCTCTTCTCTTCTTCTGATTTCATTTATTCTCTCTCCTCCCTTTTCTGTCTCCTTTTTCTTTTTTTATTCTCTCCTCTCCTTTTTTATTTTATTTTGTTTTATTATTTATATCCATGTCAGTGTTATTAAAAGCGATAAGCGCACCAAGGCGCCAAGGTCTCTTGGGGCCTTAGGCGCAAGGCGCAAAGCGAGGCGCAGGCTTTATCGAAGTAAAGCGCACCATGACAAGTTAAAATAATATACTTTAATATGAGACATATAAGCAAATAACTAACTGGTATAACATAAACAAAATGCAATATTGAACATTTAAAAAAATTAATTTTAGTATATTTTAGTTGAACTTGAACCATAAACAGAGCACAACTAGAAATTAAATTAAATTCTGAACCATAAACAGAGCACAACCATAAACAGAATTAAAAAAATTAATTTTAGTATATTTTAGTTGAACCATTAATTTTAGTATATTTTAGTTGAATTGAACCATAAAAAATTAATCATAGAAGTAAAGAAATTAAATAAATTAAATCATTGAACCATAAACAGAGCACAACTAGAAATTAATTTTTTTATTTTATTTTACATACATATTTTTATTTTTTTATTTATTAATATGTATAAGTATACATTATCTTATAATAAGTTATATAATAACTATTATATAATAGTTATAATATATAATAATAATAGTTAATATATAATATATATATATGAATATTATATAATATATATATATGAATACAAAATAGTTATAATATATAATAATAGTTATTATATAATATATATATGAATACAAAATAATAATAGTTATATGTATTATATATGATGAATCAGAAGACGAGAAGACGGGAGAGAACCGAGGAGAGGGAAATAGCGAGGAGAGAGGAGAGGGAGGACGATCGCGATCGCGATCGTGAGAGAGAGGATCGCGATCGCGAGGAGAGAAAAGGCGAGAGAGAGAGAGCCTGAGACTGGCAAAGGCGAGAGAGAGATCTGAGAAGGCAAAGGCAAGAGACAGAGCTCGTCGAAGTCGAAGGGGGGCTCTGGATCGTCGAAGTCGAAGGGCTCTGCATCGTCGATGACCAGGTTTGTACTCATTTTCCCTTCCATTTTACTCTTCTCGCTGTATGAAAAAAAAAAAAAAAAAAAAAAAAAAAAGCCCTCAAGGCCTGCGCCTTGGGCTTAACTGAGCCTAGCTCGAAGCGTGCGCTTTAAGCGCGCCTTAGTGACATCGCCTCGCCTTGACCACTGCAAGGCGCAAGTGTGGGGCATGGCTGGGCTTTGCGCCTAGGCGCGCTTTTAATAACACTGATCCATGTTTTTATTAAAATTTATAAAATAAATTATTTTTATTTGAAAAAAATCAATTTTTATTAAAAAAATTTAGGTAATGTATTTATTAATTTTATTATTATTGTAATTTTATGAGAACCAATATGTTTTTTAAAATTTTAGATATATAATAAATAAAATTATATATATTAAACGTGTCCCCAGCGTGTCGTGTCTCTAATTTTTTGAAAATTTGCGTATTTGCGTGTCCATGTTTGTCCCGTGTCCGTGCATCATAGACGATACTGTTGGGCCAGAAGGGTGGTATGTGGAGATGGGATAGGAACAAATGTGTGTGCCTCGAAGCTTAGGAGGTGGGCTCGATGATCTTGAAAATAAGGTAAGGGGGGAAAGTATAGGGTTGGTAGTTGTAATCATGGCGTAGCTTGGATCCAAACCACGAAGAACATAAGCCATTAAATCATTGTTGGACACCAATTAGCCAATTTAAGCCAAGGAATCTGCCAAGGACTTGGCATAGAGGTAGATAGGAGGATACGGTTTGAATATCCTTGGTGAGAGACAATAAGCAAAATCAAAGTTTAGACGCATGAGCAACATATTGTTGAGAAAAATGATGCTCAAGTTGGCTCCAAACAGCTTGTGAAGTGTGAAGACCAATGACCAAGCCCAAAATGGGCTCAAATAAAGTAGCATTGTGGAGGCCGGCAACTGTTTGATCGGTGTGGTACCAAAATAAATACTTAAGATTTCGGACAATAGGTTGGCCAATTGTGGTCGAGAGGAACTCTAGTGATTGAGGATATATCCATAAATAAAATGCCAAAAATTCTAGCTAATAAGAAAGGGCTAAATTTGAGATCATCAAAGAAGGTGGTTTTGAATGAGTTAATTTCATAGTCACTAAATTGGTGATGTGAGGAATTGTGAATGTAGAATCGGAGGCCGTGAAGGATGGAGAACTTGTAGAACTAAAGGAACTGGAAAGAAATGACAAGGATCAATAAACAGAGAAGACAATAACCTGTTGAATCACGAAAAAAATGACAACAGAGGATGGGCATTAACAAAGAATATACCACAACATGAGTAGAGATCATCAGAAAAAAGGCTTGGTGAGTGGTAATGAGACTGCGGAGGATGACATAAGCTTGGGCAACTACATGGCAAACAAGTCGTGGAGGCCACAGGCACCTTGGCATAGCAAAACCTCCGGACAAGATAAAGTTGTTTGTTGAAATAAATGCAGAGGTGAAATGTTAGGCTGTGAGATCCTTTGATGCCATTTAAAGATATTGGGAATTGAATAATTGCATTCATTTCAATAGACATATAAATAGTTGTTATGGAGAGTATAAAATTGGTATGTACAGAAATTAGATCTAGACATAATTCTAAATATGTAACAAAACATTTGCAACTATACAAAAGAAAAAAATCAATAGACAAATAAGGGGGCTGCGTAACAAGTTGCGTGAACAATTGAGATCTAGTGAAAAGAAAACTTGTATTGGACCTCCATGCAATTGAGCTTAATATGATTAGCTAGCTTAATCGAGGTGACATGTAACTATTTGGAAATGTAACCAACATTAAACATATGATTTGCGATGTTTAACTTGTTTGAAACCTGTTTTGTTTTCATAAGTGAATGCATGGCTCAAGAATGAGTTTCAATGAGCAAATAACACAAGTGGTCTTTAAAGTATACCATTTACTTTCATTTTGGTATGTAATCTTTAATTAGTATCAATTGCATCCCTAAACTTCACACATTGATCCAATGTAGTCCCATCTTCTAACTACTGTCTAAAGAACAAACATAAAATGCCAACCTCACATCAGACATTGAAGGGCATTAAGGACATTTTAACGCGCCTATTTGTGTCAAATACTATCAATCAAAGAGTCAAATATGTATGCATTTGGCTCTCAACCATTTTAGGGTTTCAAGGCAACAAAGCACAAGCATAAATATTTTTTGGGATTTTAGGGATTGTTTCCCTACTTTTCTTTTCAACATGCTTGTCCCATCTCGTGTTGCTCATCTCTCCAGTTGACGAGATATGTTATTGTTGCACATGGGTTCATGCTGCTGGTGTTGAGATAGCTATGGCATGTCGTTTCATTTCTTCTTGCTGTGTTGCCACCCTTGATGGGGCACAATGATCAAAATTTTGTTTGTTTCAATTATCTTTAAAACGTAGCATTTGGGAAATGTTTTGGAAATAAGAGGGAAACATTAACAATTTTAGAAGCACACTAAAGTTTTTGAAAACAAAAATTTTGTAGTTTTGTTTTTTAATTTTTGGTGGACCTCGTCTCTTTGTTATTTGTAATTTTCTCATTTCATCAAGTTTTTAGTAAAATTTTATTGACATCGATCCAAAAATAAAAATAGAAAGACAGAAAGAAAAAAAAGAAAAATTTATTTAAACATATATGCAACCAATAACTAAATAATTAAACATATTTGATGTCTGCTAATCCATTCACATAAGGGAACAAGTGTATAATTTATTATTAAATGTTAATACCAAAAAAAAAAAAAAAATTAATGTCAAAACAAATGGTCAAACACAAGTCGTCATGATTGTGAAAGTGCAAGAGGTTATTAAAAAACAATGTTCACAAATATATATGGATAATAATAGCATTAATAATAACAATCAAATATTAAAGGGTTCCGCGTGGTAGGGAGGTTCTTTTTATAACAAGATTAAAAGGGTCTTTTAATTAGGTTAATAATAAAGTTTGAGAAAGATCAAGAAATATTAATAGATAATAATAATTAGTTTAAAGGGTTGGGCCGTGGGTTGGGGTTTGCCATAGTAAGAAAAAGAAGAAGAAGAAAGAAATACTAGATTTTAGAAGAAATAAGGAAAGATAAAAAAGAAGGTACTTGTGATAATAATAAAGGAATAAATGACTCAACTCTCTCTCTCTGTCAATTCTACTTTCTCATATTCTCAATCAAATTTGTGGACCTTTATGTTGTTCTCAATTTTAATTTTTTTTTTTTAAATGTCAAAATAGGAAAATAGAAACAATTTTATTGAGGATCCTAATATATGTTGAAAGAAATTATTGTTTCGGTGTGTTTTGTAGTGTTTTGACGAGTTTTGTTACATTTCAATGGAACAATGGAAACATTGAAATTTTGGTTTTCCTCAAATATTTTGTGTTGGTTTCGTAGTAAATAGAACGTTTCGGCCATTTTGATGGTAATGGAATGAAATTTTGTTTCTTGCTTGGGCACTTACTACCTAGTCCTTTGTTCCCAAGAGTTGACTAGCATTGTTTGCTGCAATGTCAGCCACTTATGTTCTCAAGTAGAGATGATAGAGTCATTAGTTTCCTGTTTTCTATCCTCTTTCTCCTTTCTGGCCTTTTTCTTCGTAGACTGACTTCCTTTCTCTTTTATATTTGTCGATTCTTTTCTTCGTCCTTTTATTTTCTCTTTGTTTATTGCTATTTTTTTGTTTGGTTAACTTTGTTTTCACGGCTTCCCTTATTATTGATTGATGACTGGTGTTCATGGAGGAATGATTCTGGCAGAGAATTGTCATATCAGCCCTGAATGCATCATTGTCTCAGAAACGGTGCCAATGAGTCGTTTAGCAAATGGAGAAGCGGAGCACAATCTTCACAATCAAAGAGATCAAAGTCTATGTCAAGGCTACAGTGGAAGAAATGGAAATGTGGGCTCTGTTGTAATCAGTTCTACTACTAATCATGATGGAAATTACGAGGAAGAAAGAGCATCAAGAATATCTGTCAGAGATACTGCAGACAACATGAATGGGAACATGCAGCCAGATGTTATATCTGTATGTAGGGATAAAACTAGTTCAAAATTTTTTTTTTCTTATAACATTGGCCTGCTTGAGAATATGAATTTATCTGTTTGCCATGTTATTTAACTGCAGAAAAAAGCCAGACAGCAGAAAGAAATGACTTTAGAAGATATGTACAATAATCAATATGATTTTGACGACGACGATGATGATAGTGACTGGGAGCCCTCACAAAAACTTACAACAGTTGTAAAGTGGTTTTGTGTCAATTGTACAATGGTTAATCTAGACGATGTTGTCCATTGTGATGTACGGTTTACATTGTCAACTTCTTTCTTGTTGCTCCGTGCTTCATCTTTAATTTTTCTTTTTTCTTATTTTTTCTTTTTTTGCTGAATGATAACATTTTCATTTATAGGTTGTGAATTTGTAACTCAATTAACTGTTTCTTAATGGACATGTGTGATTGTCTATAGTTGATCTGAGGCAATCTCCTCTATATGCAGATATGTGGAGAACATAAAGAATCAGGAATTGTTAAGCATGGATTTTTTGCATCTCCTTTCTTGAAAGAAGTAGGTCTTACTCAGAATGAGTCGGAAATAGAACGATACAAAGGTAGTTACATGTAGTTGGCTATTTGATTTGTGTCATATTGCTACCTGTCACTGACATTAATGTGTGAAAGTTTTTGTTAAGGAGCTTCTGGTCAGACCATTTTGTCTTTTGGCTATCTGATACTAAATATGCCTAGTATTGTTTTTGGAAAGAAGCCTAGCTCATGTATTTCTGTTGAATGGTTATTTATGTAGTCTATAAAGTCGGGGGAATTTATGTTTTATATTTTTCAGCTAAAGAGTTATTTCTAAATGTAGTTTTTGAATGAATCATTATAAATTTGAATATATTTATATCTATGTATATTGTAACTAATCATATTAGGAGTATTAATAAATAAGGTTCTTGTGAGTAGGAAGGAGGTCACAAAAAATGGTAAAGTGCGTTGTATCATCATTTGTTTATTGAGTTCAATGAATGATGGCTTAAATTGGATTTTCTCTGCTTGGAAGATTGGCAGAACTTGTCAAATTGGAATTTTCATCAGTTTCTAGTTGTATGCTATGCTAACCTGGGGATTTCCAAGGAATAAAATATTCAAGTCTAGAATCTGTTGGAAAAAAAAAAAGGAAGTCGGGAAAATGGAGTTTTTCTGAGGATCACTCTGGAAAAATGTACTGATTATAGAGATGGAAATTCTTGCAATAGTTGATTTTCAAAGTAGTATAATAATTGATGAGTTTGCTTGGATATCTCTTAATTAGCATTATTGGCATTCCTCGTATTGCAGGATTTCATTAAATATTGGAGTGTCTCCCAATTATCATCTCCCAATAATTAATGAAACTAACATTACTTTGAATCTCATGATTATGCATGATTCACTGATTGAAGGGCAATATAGTTTCTTGAAGCAAAAAATATTTCTAGTTTAGGATATCTCTTAGATTAAGGATTGATGCATGGTGAAGGGAACAATTTCATGGAAATTTTGAGAATAATCAGTTTCTTAATTGCCTCACTAAATCACAAAGATCTAGCAGAATTAATGCTTTTTTAGTCAGTAATAGCGTACCTCCTGGGATTGAGACAAGTCGTACTAATTATGTTGTTGAAGCATTTGTGGTGACCTTTTACCTACCTAATGTCTTCGACATGGAGATTTTTGAATTTTGCTTTGATAGATAGAAGGAATAATGCTAGAACCACAAAGGGGGCTTAATAATAATTTTGTTTAATTTCAAGATGTTAGCATTTTGATGAAATAACATTGTATTTTTTAATAAGGTAAATGAAATAATAATGTTTAATCATATTATTGTGCTTGTTAAACTGTTGGGTTTGGTAATAAGATAGTGCATTTTTTCTGCCACTGTCCTCAAATTTCTTCTGTGTGTAGATTCATGCTCGCGATTTTTGGTGTCAGACAATTCTACTGCTATTGGATTTGATGAGAGAATGTTGCTTCACTCAGAAGTATGTGCTGCTTTCCTGCATTTAATTTTTTGAAATTTCCTTTTGAACTTCATTAGTATACTTATCCAAAAAAAGAAGTAAACAACGCTTTTATATTACAAATAGAGAACCAAATAGAAGGAGAAGCAAACAACCAAATAAAGAAGAATAAACCAAAAAGGAACCGAATACCAAATGCCAATGGAGAGATTTGAACCGAAGACCTCTCTTAATTTGAGCTCTGATATCATGTTAAGTCACCAATTGTTCGAGAAGTAAGTTGCTAGGAAACGGGCCCAACAATGTAATATATCAAAAGCTATCCAACACATGTAAAGGGTAAACAAGAGCATTATTTTTATATATTGAACGGAAATATAACAGCTGAGATTTCAGAGATATCGGTGATTTTTTTGGAATATAATGGAAAATAACTAAAAGCAATGGATGAATAAAATATTCAAATAACAGTTTCTGTGAAAAATGATGGCCAATATTTTGGATATCAATTTGTTTGGTAATTTCGATATTAAAGCCTTGCTTCACATTCTTCTTTTGAACAGCCACTCAACCCTCTTTGTTTCTATCTCCTTAACATATTAAATAATCTATTATCTCTCATTAATATCTTTAGAGTCCAAAAGTATGAAACATTTTGTATACATATTGTGCTCCTCTCCAGCTAATGTCTCAATAACAATATGCTCCCTTTTTGGCTGGGTTGGTGGGAACACTATTCTTTTATGATCATTCATGAGGTATTGGTTTATGAATTGCTCTATCACCCAAGTCTGAATAAAAAACCCCTTTGGTGGTGGTTGCTTAATTTTGGATTTTGAACATAGAGATCTTTTAAATTGGACTTCGGTTGCTACCAAATGAATAAGTAGCATCTCTTCTTTTTTATTATTATTATTTTTTTTAAAGTAAAATTTTATGAAAGAAAGCATCGGCCCTGTTTGGTAGAGCTGTGGGAAACTGCTTATAGCTTATGCCCAAACAGCTTATAGCTTATAACTTTCAGCTTAAGCTGATTTTTAGCTTATTCTTAAAGCATCTCCTGCCCCACTCAAAGAATAAACTGATTTCTGACTTCCAAAAAGCTATAAGCTAAACCAAACACATCAAAATAGCTTAAATTAAGCTGAAAGTTGGAAGAAGCTGATTATATAAGCTGTGCCAAACAGGCCCATCAAAGGGATGCTGCCTGGATACAACAAACAAACATATACACTAAAACCCCGAACGAACTCAATGGTTGGGAAAGCTTTCCATATAGCTAAGGTGTCTATGATATTTAATAATGTTACGGGTTTGGGTTTTTGATTTTGTTGATGTTTGGGATGTTTTGCGTTTTCCTTACGAGAGGAGGAGCAGATTTTATGCACTCTTAGTGGGATGAAAGGGTGGGAAAGAGAAGGAAGGCGTGGCTCTTTGCCGCTTTATGCCTTATGTGGATAATTTGGAGTGAGCGAAACAGGAGGATGTTTCATGGAATGGAGGAACCTTTTCATAGGTTTAAGAGTTCTCATATTGCTATTGTGTACACTTTTCTTTTTTATAAAGCTAACTTTAAATTAGCCAACAAGTGAGTAGGTCTCATGTGCTATGCTTTCTTTTTTATTGTTGTTGTTGTTATCATTATTATTTTATTTTATTTTTTGCATTTGAATGTGTACTAGCATAATTGGTGAAGGTTTCACTCAAATTGATTGTCATTGCTCAATAGTAACCATATGTGGTGTGCCATTCAATGATTAGTCATAGCATAGTGATCTCTTATGCTGATTATAAATGACATTCCTTTTATTGTTTGTTTGCTTCTTGTTGTTTCTATGCTGGAGTTAGGTTGAATTGAAGTCACATCCACATCCAGAAAGACCAGATCGACTTCGAGCTATTGCTGCTAGCCTTGCAACTGCTGGTGTGTTGGTTAACCTTTGTTTCTTTTATTTTTGTTTGCGTTTTTGTTGCTACCCATATCAATTATTATTTTCTGTTTATCAGTATAAAATTTTCATAACACAGTGTACTGGGGTTATGTGGTAAATTATATGGCTTCTTTTGTCCCCCAAACAATTGACAAGCAATTTCAAAATTTGAACTTTTGCAGGTATATTTCCGGGACGATGTGTTCCAATTTCTGCAAGAGAAATTACACAAAAGGAACTACATACGGTAAGCAATGAGCATCATCTTGAGGCTTGCAAGGGCTAATTAAAATCCATGCATATAATGGTACTTCTATTCTATTGCTGATAATAAAACAGTGCTTCTATTCAATTTGGCTTCTGATATCTGAGACTGCTTTGAGGAAATAAATCAGATGAGCTGGAATTTTATAATTGTAGAATGTTTCTGACAGTATACTTGAATCACATCTCTCTGGTATACTGTTTTTTGTGTTTGTATGATGAGAACAGTAAGCTGGGATCATTGGTCATGCATCTTAGTTCTTGGGCTGAACCTCTTCAATATAATGTTGGAACCATGATGCAAATTTTTATTTCATAGGGTTTTGAAACAAGTGCCTTTTCCATTGCTGAATCTTTGTTTTTGGAGTCTGTAGGTCCACTCTTTGGAGCACATTGAATCTGTAGAGCTTACAAGCCGTATTTTTTCTAGGTGCGTGTGTTCTATTTTTTTTCTTTTTGTTGAGTGATGCACAGGGGACCGTGTGGTGGGTGTATGTGGTTGTTGACAGATTTGTTGAGATTAGTCTTTAGGTTTCTTAGTTCCTGTTGATTGGCAGCTACTTCACTCCTGATACATATGCGAATGAGCATTCAGCATGTGCTGCTAGGCTTGCGGCGGGTTTGTGTGCCGATCTTGCTTCAGCAATTTTTTTCTGGACGTGCCAAAAATGGTTTTGCTTTGGTAAGAACAATTCTCAAGTCTTCTATCATGTCTGTTAATAAACCTATCAAAGCAACCAGCTGTTATTAACTTATTTTTCCCTCTCTTCTTCTTCTCTCTGTCTCTCTTCTTTCTGATTCAGGTTAGACCTCCTGGACACCATGCTGGTGTAAGGCATGCAATGGGGTTTTGCCACCACAATAATGCTGCAGTTGCTGCATTAGCAGTTCAGGCTGCTGGGGCTAAGAAGGTGCTAATTGTTGATTGGGTAATGTCAAGAACTCCTTTATACTTTTTATGCTTCTTTGTTACTAGGTAATTTTACAATCTTGTAAATCTAATGCGATTTTATGTGCAAAACTAAGGGTATCTTACCCTGAAAAGTCAGTGACATATGTCAATATTTCTTTATCTTTTCTTCATGCTGTTTGGATAATTTTGTTTGCAATGATAGAGTAATTGCTTCCATTTATATATGATGGAGGCCTTATGCAACTACTGAATGTAATGCATGTGAGCATAACACCTCTAATTCATACATTGAAATTTTTTTGTTTCTTGCAGGATGTACATCATGGAAATGGAACGCAAGAAATTTTTGAGGGGAACAAATCGGTGAATATTTATTTGAATTAAATCTTTTTACACAAAATTATTTGAGTGAAATGATACATGAGGTGGTGGATGCTGACTAAGTTACTTTTATAGTTGGACTGAAAAGGCATAAAACAATTCCTGTGCATAAAATGTTAGCTTTTAGATTTAGAGATTTCTTGATGGAGGTTCATTGAACCTACAATTTTAGTATTTGACAATAATGTATAAGTTTTTCAAGTTAAAAATTTATGCACAGTTATTTTTCTGAAATTTCTTACATTCCATATGCATTTGGCATCTGATTGACACCAAGCATCGTTTTTCATATAAATATACATACATAAATTTTCCTCTGAATGAAAATTTCTAACTGCTTGTGCGTTTGGTGTAGTTCTAATGTATTGCACTGATGAGGTTGGGCATATGTGTAGGTCCTGTATATCTCCTTACATAGACATGAGGGTGGGAAGTTCTATCCTGGTACAGGTGCAGCTCATGAGGTTGTTGATTCTCTCTCTCTCTCTCTCTCTCTCCTCACCCTGTCTCTTGGAATCGATTTGTAATCTCTGGCAGATAATTATTTGTTTAGTACTTTAGTGGAACATATGTTATGGACATCACAGTTTTTTGTTGTGAAAACTAGTACATATTGAATTTACCTCCATAGGATTGCCATACGAACTCCTTGTGGCTATGGATAATGTTCTTAATGATTGTCTCTTTTCCGTTTTTCTATTGGCTTAATTCATGTTATTGCGTAATTGATTTTTTCTTTTTGCAGGTAGGTACCAGGGGTGCAGAAGGATACTGTGTGAATGTTCCATGGAGTCATGGAGGAGTGGGCGATAATGATTATATTTTTGCATTTCAACATGTTGTGCTACCTATAGGTTATTATTTTATTTTCTAATTTGAAAGAAAGGAAGGTCTCTGCATTTTCTTTTATTTTTGTTATTAAGGGTATAGTTCGGGAGGGATCTTATGTCATTTTGATAAAAGATTTCATTCTTTAATTACTTTTATCTTCTAGGTGGACAGACTAACAAAAATATTATCGTGAGTAAATTAACGGTGCTGAGTTGATCACTGATACTATTCTTGTTTGATAATTTTTTCTTGACATTTGCCCTTGGTGAATATCCTGATCTCCTATTACTTCTGTTGTGAAGTGAAAAGAAAGATCTGTACCTTTCAAGAAACATCAATGGGGCTTATTGGGTTGTTTACAGTCATTTGTAAAGTAAGACCAATAATGTAATACAAGAAGTTAATTCCAACTCTAAAGTCTGCACTTATGGCATTGAAGGATTTGACATGAAAATGATATGATCCTAACCAAGATTCCTGTTTAATATGCTGACAAAAACAAATGTGCAACACTCATGATCCACAGTCTAGTGTTTATATAAGTTGATAGTCATTGTTAATGTAAAATTGAACTAGACGAATACTAACTTGTGTTGATTAATTTCCTGGCCTTAAAGCTAAGATGCAGATGTGAAGTCCTGAAGATCTGCAATTCTTGAAATCATTGGATTTTGTTCTTATTTTATTTTTGTTTTTGTTTCTTTATGGGGTTATATTTCTAAGTAGCAGAAACACTTCACAAAGGAGGAGCTATGCCCATGTCTGACACTGACAGCACTCCGAGAAAGCTGTCCGTCACTTCTTGAACAATCTCAGACACTTGACAACACCTTGCAGACATTCCCCACTATGCTCTATAGGTTTAATCTCTTAATAGGAATAACGCCCTGCATTCTTGGAATGAAACTACTCACCAAATGTGTTTGAAATCATTTCTAAAAAGAATACATCATATGTATGACTACATAGAACATGCAACGCCAACTCTGAGCACAGCAAAAGAGTATAGCGTTAAGGATAAATTTAGCAAGACAACAAGTACTCGGAGTTTGCATTATATACATGATCCGTGTGGAGCTTTATCTTCCACATTTTGTAATTTTAACTAAAAAATGTGTAAATAATTAGT
Organism: Camellia lanceoleosa; assembly: GCA_025200525.1. Taxonomy (NCBI): domain Eukaryota; kingdom Viridiplantae; phylum Streptophyta; class Magnoliopsida; order Ericales; family Theaceae; genus Camellia; species Camellia lanceoleosa. The sequence continues at coordinate 12,917,323 of CM045772.1, forward strand.
TAATTTGCATTTTTATACAATATGCACGAAAGATATTTGAATATATTGTGTTTCAGTGTTCATGCCCTACTTGATTAGAATTTGTCATGTCAAAGAGCTCGTGTTGTGTCTTGTGTCTATGCTACATAGGCTACAACTGTTCAGGCTTTGTTCTCATTATTGTACTGCACTTGCAATTTTGGTTGTTCTTAAGATTGAGCTTGTTTTGGATTATATAATATATACCTTTAGTATACTTTTTTTAGTCTAATATCCAGCCATACTATATTCCATTCTGGCTATCGTTGTTTACTTTTGGTTATTGCCAAAAATATATTTAGTGATATTTAAACCACACTTGATTGCAGCTTCTGAGTTTGCCCCTGATTTCACCATCATATCAGCAGGATTTGATGCTGCAAGGGGTGATCCCCTTGGCTGCTGTGATGTAAGGATTTTCTTCTCAGCTGAATAGATCTTTGTCTTTGTCACTTCTTAGCTGACATCCATTTAATTTGTGGGTATATCATATGCAAGAGCTTCGTGGTTGCTTTCTTAGTGTTTTTCATATTTCAAGGTCTTGTTAACTGAACAGATTGATGATTTGTGTCATTCTCATAGTTTTCAATCAGATATCAGGATTCAAATGTTTATTCTAGGCTTCATTATTTCTTGTAGGTAACTCCTGCCGGCTTTGCACAAATGACACATATGTTGAATGCTCTTTCTGGTGGAAAGCTGCTTGTTATTCTTGAGGGCGGGTTTGTGATTTACTTTTGGTCCTTGGTTTTAATAATTCGAATCTTTGCTTTACGTGAAATCTAACTGGATTAATGTACTCATCTACAGCTATAATCTCCGATCAATATCATCCTCTGCTACTGCAGTGATTAAGGTGAGATTAGTTCTTTAATTCTTAAAGCAAATATGGTTCGTAGTAGTTGGGAAGTTCCAACTCCCTTTAAAGTATGTTTTAATTATATGCTGTGTTCTTTTCTGTCATTTGTTTGTTTTAACTTGAATATATACAGTTAGTTCATGGTGTATGGTCATCTTGTTGAGAGATTCTTGAGATTAGTTATAGAAAGTAATATTAGACATTAGTCTTATGAAGGGTCAAGGCAAGGTGAAGACCTTCTCTGGTTTGCACTTAATATACATCATGAAAATCTCTTCTGTTTGACGTCTATCAAGTCCTGATGGCATTCATGCAGTCTAAACTTCTGTTGTTGCTTTGAGTAATGAAAATATGAACCAGTTCATTGCATTCTAGAACAATTTTGACAAAATGGTCAGGGTTCATGGCAAGACTCCTCAAGGATTTTGGATAGAATTTCAGAGAAAGGGTAGTACCTGGTCTTGATTAGAAGAATAATATTTTTTGCCTGAGTTTAGCAATTGTCGCATGCTTTTCTTGACAGAATAAATTTTAAATACACACTATTTCCGTCCACACCCACCATTTAATGATTATTTTTATGATAATTTTACCCTCAAGTACAATTATTATTATTTTTTGATTGGCACCAAAATAAGATATATTAAAAAAAGAAGGGGAAAAAAAAAATCAGTACAGGGAGGGGACAACAAAGAGTCCTCCAGAGAAGAACATAAATAGTGGTTGCTCTTTTTTTCTTTGTTGTTGTTGTTGTTGTTGACAACTCAGTATCTGGTCCACTGGACCAATTAATCCGGGAGATCAATCCCACAGTCCACTAGTGGAGGGGCCAAGTAAAGTTGGGCCAAAGCTGCTCCATATGGACTGGCCCCATGAAATTGTTTGCACCTAGTAGGTTTTGAACCTGAGACTTGGGAGGAAGCACACCCCCAAGCTTCAGGCCCCAAGCCTTGACCACCAGGCCAACCCCTTGGGGTTAGAATGGTTGCATTTGAGGAGGTGGATTTGTGAATTGTTCACAGCTTTAGGAGTTCGTCGCTTGTAAGTTCATCATATAAGTAGCGGAGAAACTGATTTATAGCCAAGCAGGGGGCTCTATTCTTGAATATCTCTATATCCTCTTTCGTGTTCCTGTTTACATTCTGTGTTCTCTTTCTGTGTAGTAGAAGTTTTGTTTGGAAGAAAGACCTTTAGTTCCTTTTCACAAATCTTCTCATTATTGATGAACTTGTTGCTTGTCATACTAAAGATGGAAAATGGAAGCCTTACCATGTCATTCATGCATTAAAATGAAGTGCAGGCAACAAATTATTTATCAAAAGAAAGATCCAATCGTCTGATGATTTGGAATGGTATTATGTTTTAATTATTTATGCTTAAAAATACTGCTATTTTGATACAGTGGAGAATGAAATGAACATATGGGTTAAGATTTTGAGCAATAACATTACTTTTAGTCAAAAAATGATTATGCATTTCAGCCCGGGCTTGTAAATGCTACAAGTTTTTTGACAATTTGGTATTTTTGGTTAACCAATGACTACTTGTACGTCCTACATATGTCAGCCTACGCTATTAGTTCTTTTTGATACTTCATATAAGATATAGAAGAGGTGGGATGTAACTCTCTCTCTCTCTCTCTCTCTTTAAAGTAAGACGGCAAAAATGAATGAAGTTTTGATTTTCCCATCTCGGAGATTGGACAGAGAAACCCTGCACAAGCATGAGTGGAAATTCAACGTGTTGTGTCCTTGATTGTATAATGTGGGCTTTATAAACATTCCTTTATACAAGGTCTTTTTCGTTGGTTGTTGTGTGTGAGTGTGTACAGGCTCTAGCGTGCCAATTCATTCTTGATTGATATCATGTGGGTTTTATTACACAGTTATTAATTTGATGTCTTTCTGTTTTATGTATGTGCGTCTCCTTTGACTTGGCTTCTCCGTGATGAAGGTCTTGCTTGGTGAAAGTCCTGGATGTGAAGTGGTGAATGTTGTACCATCTAAATCTGGATTGGTAACTGTTTTGGAAGTCCTGAAAATTCAGATGAACTTCTGGCCTGCACTGGAATCTTTCTATTCAAAATTGCACTCACAATGGGGACCGTACGCTTTTCAGGACAGAAGTGAGTACAATTCCTTTTGTAAACACCAAGCACACCCCCCCCCCCCCTTCCCTTTCCATACTTTTTGTCCTGTAGAGTGGGTATGGTTCAAGAAAAACATTTATGACTTTAAGTAGGCATTTCTCACTTCTGCAGTAAATTCCAAGGTAGGCATTCAGAGGGAGAGAGCAACCCTCTTGATTATACCTTTTATCCCTCTAATTATTGCTAGTTGAGTGAGGTACCATCTACATGGAAGATGCTAGATGGTTGTTTAAGATTCATCTTGTCAAATGTTTTGACATAGACGACCTTGCTGAGAAAAGAATACTCATGACCTACTTAAAGAACTAGGGGAAGAAGGATTTGAGAAGTCCTGATAGAATTTAAACCTTCTTGAGTTTATTATGAACCAGAACTCAAAAGGTTTCTAAACAATCTTCTATATGATATTTTGAATTTTATTTTTTATTCTATTTTGTATGACCAATATGCTTGCCTAAAATATTCTGTCAGCACTTACATGCCTCGTGTGGGTATCCATATTACCAACCTTTAGTAGGATTACATACCATATCCAACAGTGCCTGACACCTGCACTCCCTGAATGCACCTAGACATTCATTTGAATCTTCTTCAACTTCTTGATGATTGAAAATGAAGTTTAAAACTTCATACACTTGGCTGACATTTGATAATGTTGAGTACTTCTGGAAATAGCATGAAAAACCACACGGACTGTCCCATCATGCCCATGAAATTTGTTTTCATCGGATAGATATTTCGTTGTTGGAGCCAAGTGAAGTACACAGACAGATTAATTGCCTTGTCTTAAAATATGCTGAATTTTCTATCTATTCCCTATGGCTTCGATTGGAATAATGTGCAATCATCTGTGAGGTTCTTATCAGGATGGAATTTGAGCATATGCCTTTGTAGGCTTGAACTCTTGTTTATATAATTTTGCAGTTTATTATGAATGTTTAGGTTTTGGGGTTAGTGCACTGTGCATGGCTTAACTTCTTATTCCGTAAATGACCTGACCTCTTCTAGTACTGAAATGGTTGAGGAGCACTTGCTATTCCATTTTAGCCGACATATTTTACATGGACGCCGCAATGGATAGGCATTATGATTAGAAAAATCACTCTCATATTTGTTTCACTGCAGGAATGTAGGACGCAGAAAACTGTTAAAATGACCATTTTTTTAACATTTAGAAGACTTGAGTTTGCAAGAGTTTTTAAGCTTTTATTTTGCTTTTTTTAGTTCATTTTTTTAACGAGGAACTTCTGGCAATGGATTGAATTCTCATGGACTAATATTTTCTGATCTTCATCTGCAGAAAAACAGTCAAAAAAGAGACAGCGGTCGGTGGTACCAATATGGTGGCAATGTGGGCAAAAAAGGTGGTTGTATTATGTCTTGTCCGGGCACCTTGGTTTAAAATCAAAGCGGTTTTGAGTATCATTTTGTGTGATATTTCATGCATCCCTTGTAATTTTGCTGTGTAGTTCAGTTCAGGGGAATTGTTTTTTAGAATTTTATTGCATCAAGAGATCTCAAAATGTTACGGATGTTTTACAAGCCGCGCCCCCCCCCCCCCAAAAAAAAAAAAAAACATAGGAAAGAAAAGAAAGATTGCCAAATCTCTCTCAATTTGATATTGATTTTTATTGTTTTAAATGTTTCATTGGATGGATCCGAATGTTGGGATTGAGATAGTATGTGAGGAAGGTAGATTCAAATTAAGTTTGGTGTCCCGAAGATGATTAACAATCAACATAAGTGGGGTTCATACGTAATTATGACTGAAAGATTGGTTTTTGGACTTGAGCTTTCAAAGGAAATAATGTTGTCTGGGCAGAGACGGCGATGTATACTGGGGACACCTTTATTTATCTCCATTCTGTTGCAACTACTGAAATGGGGATGAATGAAACATATATGAAATAAATGTGATGTGTCCTCAGTTATTGCATTTATTTATTCATCTTTTTAGTTTGTTGTTTTGGTTGGGAGAGGGGAATAGGAGAAAGTGATCCCGGGCCAAAGATCTTCTGATCTCAGATATCTCTGCCCCTTTGTTTGAAACCCACACAACCATTAGATTATGTCTTGCGATTACTATGCCGTGAATATTTAATGATCTAATTTTATGTTTGTAAAGAGTTTTGAGATAGGGAGATAGGAAAATTGGGAACAGTGGATCTTGGTGTTCAAATTCGGGTAAAATGAAGTAATGTGGATTGGATAGAATCCTTTGATTAAGAATTGTTCACATTTAAAATCTTGGTTTTGAGTTGATGTTTGTCCTTTTGATTCACAGAAGGTTGAATCAAGACAGTTCTGAAAGTCTTGACTACAATTATCCCAAGTTACAAAGGGAACATCAAAAAGGAGTGTAGTTATTGTATATTCAGAATATGGGGTTCAATATCTGATAAGATAACATTTCGAGATTGTGTCACTGCACTTCAGAAATGAGCAAAATCCCTTTGTAGGATTGTTTGTTATTGGTGCATTGTTGGCGGCGCCATAGGGTATGCCACCGGGACAACATATGGTGGATGGTGGTGGTGACCTGGAGGAAGCATAACTGGAGTACCAACTGCCGACCCCATATGACCCATATGACCTGGGGCAGCTACTGGATGCCCTACAGGTGCTCCTCCGTACATGCCCAAACCGGGCATATTTGGTGGTGCCCTATGCTTCACTGGTGGTGGTCCAATAGCCGATGTGGTTGTTGGGTTTGCCGGGTTTGTCTGTTGACCGGTAATGGGTGGTTGTTGAATCGGAACATCACCACTGCCACCCCCACCATTGACGCTGGTGATGTCATGGATGCTGGATCGCCTTCTATCTCTGTTCATAGAGTTCAATCGAATGAAGTATTTCTGGGCATGGCTTGCGACTTGTGTTGGAGTCCTTGATATCACAAAGTTCCTTGATATGCTTCTCCAGTCCCCTTTCCCAAACTTGTCCAAACCAAGCAAAAACAGCCTGAAATTCAAAACAAACAAAAAATTGAGATAAATTAAGCAATCCTCAATGGTTACTCATAATCTTTTCTTTTAATATTTTTTTCCTAGTGTGCATATTAATTTAAGTTTAATAATTTTTCAAGTTCGAGTTGATTTGAGTTGAGCTTGAGTATCTCGAAACTTTGAGAAGTCAAATTTGAGCATGAGCTTGATTATTTAAACTTAACTTGAGTTCAAGTTCAGCTAATTTTTAGTGAGTTGAATTCGAACACTTTAAAATTCAAATCGGTTCATTTGCAGTTTTGATAATGAGAAACCTCTTTAAAGGTGTTTTTGGATTCATTCATAATCTCAAATACTTGCATTAGAATTCAAACTCAATACGTCTGAGTTTATTAATTGCTACACTACCCGTTTGAACTCAATTCACTCAATATTATCATGAAAAATTCTAAGTTCACATATTTCGATTATGTAACTAGACACAACCCTCTGACATTGGTAGGACCGACTCCTTATGAGAGAATTGTATTTAATTCTATAATTGAATTATGTGCACGTAAAATAATTGTAATTATCACAAGTAGGGGGTTGTTTGGTTGAATTTACCTATGCTCTTCTTCCGTCCATGGAATTCCCTTCCTTCTCTCTTGCTCCGACCTAGATCCTCCCTTCCCTCCTCCGCTGTGCCCGGCGGAGTCATGTGCCACTGCTGCCAAACCCGAAAACCCACTTCCATAATTGCAGCTTGATCTCTTATCAACAGCAGTGTTTGTGACTCCATGAAAACCATGGTGGTGGTCCTTGCTTGATGATGAAGAAGCTTCTTCTCCAACATAGCTCGGGACCGGTATGTGACCGGCTTCAATGGCAGCAACATCATCAACTAGTAACTGGTAGTGTTGCTTCAATTCTTCAATGGTTTTGCTTGGAACCATTGAAGCAATCTTGTCCCACTGCTCTTTTGATGAGTCATCTTCTGACCAGTGCATTGCAATGGCATTTTCAAATGCTTTCTCTTCTTCTTTACGCCATACTACTGTTGCTGACGCTGAAGATGAAGATGACATGTTTTTGATGATTTGTGTGTGTGAAAGAGGTGAGTATGTTGATGGGTTTTGTTGTGGGAAGTTGTTTTTGTTTTTGGGTTGGAGAAAGAGAGAGAGGGGGGAGAGGAAGAGGAGGGGAGATGCGCAGGATAAGAGGAGGGAGGAGTGGGGAAATGGAGTGTAGGATAAGGATGGGTTTCAAATGTATTAATGGAAAGGAGGACCACATTGAGGGTTGAAGGGATGGGCTGATTTGTCATATTCATGGAAAAAATCACACAAAATTCTCTCTCTCTCTCTCTCTCTAGACTTGCAATATGTCAATTTCAGCCTTGCAAGTTTGTATAGTTTGTGAGGTTCTTGAGGCAAGTGTGTAAGGTCTGAATAGGTTTTGAGACACATAACATGGCCATGTAAAATGATAGCAAATTGACATATGTTAAAAGTATCTTTAATGATAAATGTTATAATAGTATTATCATTATTATAATTTAGCAATAAATAATAGTAAATTATTCAAATTATAGTAATAATGCTCTAATGGTTAGATGTTATTTTGACAAATCTTAACCACTTTTGTTAAGTCTTTTGATTATCTGGTGTTTGTTCTATGTTTGGTTCTTTGTCTGCGTAGCATTGCTATTGCTGAAATTGTCTGAAATATGAATAAAAAATGAAGGGAGAGAAGTTTTGCCTGAGTTGACACATATGGTAGTTGCCATATGGCACCAACGGAGCATCACTTTTCATCTTTAGCGGCCAAATTATAGCAATGATAACTCTAATGATAAATCATTAAAGATGCTCTTATGTATTTATGTTATAGGACAAATTTATTTATTTTAAATATTTTGTTATTTGTAGGTATGGTTGATATTATATATACATATATTGTTTGTTGTGTGGGGCCAAAAAATTAATAAAATTCATTCGGTGATGCGTATCGGTCTTCAAAATAAAATTTATTTATTTTTTATTTTCTTCACAAATTGAAAATTCAAATGCACCCTACTAGATTGAATTTCAACTCTCTCTCTACTTTTGCCCAAAATGGGTGAGGAAAATGACTTGGAAACAAGATTTTTATACAAGATTTATCACAATTCACAAAAATAATGTAACAATGACATTTGTAAAAATAGAATCTATTCTAATAAAATTTTAATTTTAAAAATAAGAGAATTAAGGTTGTCACATAATTTTGATTTAAAATTATTTTTGAGGTTTCTGTTTATATAACCCTACTCAATCAATAAAATTCATTTAGCAATACATGACAACCCTCAAATTAAAATTAAAAGTAAAAGACTATGCTTTTCATATATATATATATATATATATTTTATCTGTAATTCGAGATTCAAATAGAATAACAGTATTTCAACTGCCATTCTCTCTCTCTCTCTCTCTCTCTCTCTCTCTCCTAATCAAGAAAATTAAAACATTGTTGTTTTAGCTTAAAAGTTAGATTTATTTTTCAAATTCAATAATGTGACAATGAATTAAAATATTTAAAATAATTCTTTCTCTTTCTCATATATTCTCTAATCATTAGTCAATCATTTCTCCTATATATCATTATGTCTCAAAAGTGAGTTTCAAAAATTAAACTTATATAGTATCATTTTTTATAAATTAATCCGATGATATATGGTAGCCCTCAAATTAAAATTGGAAGGCATGCTTTTCATTTTTTTTTCTTCAATAAATTTAAAATTTAAACATAATTTAAAATTGAAACGTAACTACTTTTTTTTTTTTTTTTTGTTACAGGAAAATCCTCCCTACCCCTCCGCAGGTTCAAGGCAGCGCCCCTTGCAGAGATCACCAGAGTGTCCTGTTAGTCGTTTCGAGCGAATAGATGATTAGATAACTTGAGATCCAATCTCTTAACCAACTGTGTTTCGCTTAGAAGATTGGTCTAGGAGGAGGGAATTGAACCTGTGATCTTGGAACTTAAATTCCAAGCCTTAAGCACAATGCCACCCATCCCGAATTATTGAAGTGTAACTCTCTCTTTCATCTTTGCCGAATATTTTATAATTTGGGTTGAGAAACTTTACAATCATTGAGGAAGAGAATGAGAGTTGAAGCCAAGGCCACCAGAATATTTGATATTTCTAGTGAGGGAGCATATCACTCTCCACTTATAGTTCTAGGCCACACTCGCTTTTGAATTCTCAGTCTCACGCTTTATATATAGAAAAAGACATTATTGCTGATGAGAAATATACACAAAATCTATATCAGTAAGGTTATGCATATTAGGGAATCACATAATCAAACACAGAAATATATAGGCTGGACAATTAGTAGAATAATCGAGTGGTTAATCAGCTATCATTTATCATTTTATCATTCAGTCGATTATCCGGTTGTCTAGTCAGTCGACTAACTATCATCTTGTTGATTGCGACTATCATCTTATTATTCAAATGACCATCCCAGTCGTCCGACCTATATGCTTCTGTGTTTGATTCAGTGCTCCCCCTTTGTGTGCGTAACATTATTGAATATATATAAAAATTAACAGTTAACACCAAAACTAATTTAAAAGAGACACTTGTTAATTAAAATTTTGAATTTTTTTTTCTCATAATCAATAACAATAGATAATAATTTTTAAATTAATATTACGCACAAAATCTTAAATATTTAATATAAAATTTTTGTTTTTACAATTGATCTTGTGAAAAATCAGAATTGGAAACATATGGTATTACTTGTAACTAATGTAGTATAGGCTATGCAAAAGAGTCTTGTATGTCTTATAATAGATTATATAATAATATATAAATAATAATGATATCACATTATCATCGATATATGATATCACTAATCAATAGTAAAATAACGCATGGAAGGTCAATCACACTTGTTAAATATAATTAACAATTCAATAATTTTTCATTTTTGTAGTGGGGTTAACTATGTGTATATGTAAGTGATGATTTGATATCACTGTTGCACTAAATTTTTTTTAATAATGTGTTTTGTTGTAATTTTTTCATTGGAAAATACCTTAGACCCCTAGTGGGGATAACCCCCACCACCCCCACTAATTTTTGTTTGGTTGAAAACTATTTTTTTTTTTTTTTTTTGACCTTGCTACCACAGCCCCCCCCCCGGTGGAGGTGGGGGTGCTGATGGTCACCTTCCACTAGGGGTCCCAAGCAGTGCTCTTTTTCATTTTCAATCAAAACAATCATCACTATTTTTGTAATTTAAAAAATGTCATTAAGAAATCATTCTAAATGTTATTTCTATATAAAAAATTTTATCGGTAAATTATTTTCCTTATATGCAAAAAAATAAAAAAATAAAAAAATAAAAATTGCAAAACCTAAGAGGGGGCACGTGCCATCCTGGTCACTTCATAGTTCCGCCACTAAATACTAGGGGTGCAACTCGGGCGGGCTCAACCCGAGCAACCCGAGTCTAGCCCGAGTTTTTTTAGGGCTTGGGCAACTATATCTTGTAATCTGGACAGGTCTGGGCAGATTTTTGATGCCCGAATTGTAATTCGGGCCGGACTTGGACAGAACCAATGGCCAACCCGAGCAACCCGAACCCGAATTAAATTTAATATATTATATAAATTATATAATATAATAGTTTGTTTGATTTGATTGATTTCAGATTGTAAATCTTGAAGTGTAATTTCTTTAGTTTTATTTTTAAATCTTTCTAAAGTCTTAGATAAGCTGATAATAGGTTTATCAATCTTAGGTTTATCATCAGAATGAATTAATAAAGATTTTAATTTATCCATATATTTTTGTTTTAAATTGGGATCATCTAATTTACTAATTAATTCAATAAGAGCAGATTCTTCTTGGGTGTTTTTAGTAAGAACAGTTAGTTGTTTAACTGGTTTACAGCAGACATCAGTACATCCTAGATTAATATGATTGTCAGAATCATCACTAGGTGAATGATAATCAGATGAAGTTCTTGGATGATCAGAAGAGGAGTCGCTAACAGATTGATTTAATTGAAAGATTTCAAATAACTGATTTTTGGAATTATCATCAATTTGAAGTTGGTTAACTTTATCCTTTAATTTTTGCTTTTCTTTACATTTATTTGAATAATGTCCTTTTTGGCCGCAATTATAGCAAGTAATGTCTTTTTTGAATTTAGATTTGGGATGTGATTTTTTATAATATTTCTTTTTGGGTTTAGTATAAAATTTATCATGAGTTTGGAAGGTGAATAATCTTTGCGATATTTATTAGAAGAGTATTTGGATTTATATTTATGTTTGGAGTACTTGTGTGATTTCCTACGGGAAGGTGCAACAGGAGGTAAACCATATTGTTCACAGAAATTTCCTAATTCATATTTAGCTTTATGTTTATCCTTAGTGGCTTTTTGACTAAGTTTTAAATCAATACATTTTTAATCCTTCTTTTTGAATAGTGCTAATTATATCACCATAGGTTAAATTGTCATATTCAATAACACCGAAGAGGTTGACTAAGAACATCTCTAATTTTGTGAGCAAATAGACTAGGTAATCCATTAATGAATTTTTCTTTCCAAAATGATTTAGTACAGTCTTCACGTAACATAACTCTAGAGGTAAATACATCTTTATACCATCGAAAATCACTTAAAGTTGGGCAAGTAAGGTTACTAAGCTGATCATGTATGCGAGAATAAATATTAGTAGGTGTACCAATAAAATGTCGAACAATAGTATAAATTAATGTATTAATACCATCAGGGTGGCAACATCCTATAGTTTCATAAAAAATAGGGAGACCATTATCATCAGTTTGATTAGCATATATGATGGAGTCTCATTGATCTTCAGTTAAGTATTTTTCCCACCAAGATTTGAGCATACCAGTAAAACCAGAAGTAATTAAGGAAACAATTTCAGATTGAGAATATTGGGGATAATTAGAGAGGTAACTATTTGAAACCATAGCTAAATGATTTAATTTTTGGAGTATTTGATCTTCACTAAGACCATCAATATTCCATTCGTATAGTTTTTTAGCAGAAACAGAAAATTGGTTACTAATATTATTTTCTTCATATTGGAGGTCAGGTGGAGTAGGTCGAGAATACCAGTTTTTGGTAGTTTGAGGATTAACTTTGGGATAATAAATTTTATTATGATTAGAAGATTGGAATTGCTGGGCTAATTGATTTATTTCATCATCAGTAGTGTCAGTTTCAGTTGTGGTAGAAACATGGTCAATATTTGGTTGTTGATTTAAAACAGTAAGACCTTTATCTTTAGAAGGTGAGGTATTATCAGTGGTAGATAGTTTAGTGAATAATTTTTCAATAGCTTTGACAGTAGATTGATCAGTGGTTACCAAACTAGTTCTTTTAGAGCGATGACTAGGTAGATTAAGTAAAGGTTGATCTAAAGGTTGTGGTTTAGTAGATGTAACAGATTCTAAATTTGTCTCTATTTTGTCTAATTGTTTACCAATGGTGTTTAAACATTGATTAGTATAATTATTTTGTTCAATGACTTTTTTGATTTCAGACCGCGGAAACAGCAAGTAGAATGAAGAACATGGATTACGAAATCAAATATGACTAAAATTGAACAACAGAATTGGAATGCACATAAAATCAAACTGTCATAATTTAAAATACAGAAAATAACTTACAATTACAATTGTAGCAATTTAAAATACAGAAAATAACTTACAATTACAATTGTAGCAACTGCAAGGATCTTTAATTGGGTTACAAAAGGAAAGGAGTAATTGTCACTCAGAGCTTTCTGTTTTTTCTTTTAGACTGAAGAATAAAAAACTTGAAGCTTTCTGAATGAATTCGTTACAATATATAGAAAAGGAAAATACAGTAGTCATGTGACTAATACAGTATTCTTGTGACTGATACAGTAATCTTGTGACTTCTTTGATTGATGAAAGCATTATGGGATAAAGTAGATCTTTGTCGGTTGCTTTTGGTGGAGTGATAGCACGAATATGCAGCTTTAACAAAAGTTGATTGAGTGAATAGTGACGGTGAACAGTAAAAGTGAACAGTAACTTTTACTATTCATCACTTTCGGTGGAACACGTGAATATAGGAATCAATATAGATACAAATTAGCAGCTTTTCTCAAAAGAGTATTGATTGAAGCTAATTTGTATTTATAGGGAATCCTATGTTTGATCAGGCAAATGGGTCCTGAGCATCTTGGAACTCAGATCTGCCATATGAGATTGGTTGAGTAGTTGATCCTTCAGAAGATTGTGAATGGTCTGAACTGTCTTCTGAATTTTCTGAACTGGTTGACTGGGCTTCAGCTTGATCTGTAATTTGGCGGGCTAACTGGAGCAATTCATCTCTGAATAACTTGGGCTTGACCTTTGATTTAGCTTTGGGCTGAGCAGGGGGTGAAATGAGCTTAGCCTTAGCTTTGGACTTTGATTTAGGCCGTGAATGTTCCTTGGGCTGATCCAGAATTGCAGGAGCTTTGGACTTAGCCTTGGATTTTGATTGGGTTGGCTGAACTGATTTGGATTTGGGCTTGGAACCACTAGATGAGGGGCTTCCAAGGTTGATTGGAGGAAGACTGGGCTGACTTCCTTGACTGATTGTAGCAGTTGGGTTCTGCTGGGCTTTGATCATAGAAGGAGTTGGAGCACATTGATCAACAGGAAATTCTTCTTGAACAATTTCGAATATTCTGGGCACATTGAACTTAGGCCACCATTTAACTGAATGTTGACGGGTGATTATGTTACCATCAATTCCATATTGCCATTTAAATATCCATGGGAGTTTATATTTGGATATAAAAATTAGCAAAGATGGAAATTGTCTCTGATGAGTGGTGAATGGGTAAACAGAGGAGAAATAGTTAACTAGTTCAATGAGATCACTAGGGAGGATGTCTGAAATGGCACCATAATGAGTCCACCATCTCAGAAACCAGGTAGGTAATTCATATTTGAATTTTTGATCAAAGCAGATGTACCAAGAGTGACTAAAAGTTTCATTTTGGTACAGGAAAATCTTGAACCAGGCATCAACATAGTCATGGTAATTATACTGAATGGAATGACCAGGCAAATCTCGAAGCTGATAAGGAGGACCCCATTCAGCTTGGGAAACAATACTATGGATGTAAATGGAATGATACAGAACCTTGCTGGCGTAGGTTCGATCATAAATGGGTTTGATCAAGACTGATTGATGATGGATCAAAATATCTTTGTAATAGGTGATTGTTTTCTCTGGATGTGAGAGGATGAAATGGCATCCAGAGCCAAAATGGGATTTAGCAATTTCATGGATCAATTGACTTTTAGGATGACTGGGTTCTTTATAGAACAGATTAGTAGTGTGTGATTTGATATAATCAGTTCGGGATGACTTAACTGGGTTGGCAGGAAATGGAGTAACTGAGACTGATTGGCTTGATGAAGTAAAAGGATCAGTAACCAAAGCAGTAGAGTAATTAGGTCTGGGGATGTTACCAAGGAGTTAGTAACGGTTGATCATTTGAATGGGTTGAGGGTATTGTCCTACTAACTCCAAAGGAGGAGGAACAAAAGGCTGACTAGAAGAAACCAAAGCCTTGGAAGGAAGCCTTGGGCGAGACATCTGTTTAAACAAGAAACAATGATTATCAGCAGGGATTAACAACCAGAAAGAAGATCAAGATAATTTTGGTAGTAGTGTAAATCATTGTAATAGTTATGACGCAGAATGCTACGAGCTTGAATCTGTTGGTGAATGATGTATTGGGCTCTCTTGGTAGTGGGTTTGGTTGATTTGAGGCGATTAATTCGGTGGTTGACTTGTTTAATCAAGGTTTGGTAATGGGTAATTTGGGTTTTTAAATATGGAGTATGTCGAGCTGCACTCATCTCTTACCCCTCTGTAAAAATTCCCGGGTGAGAAAATCAAGAAGAGAATTTTGACAACCAGGTATATAGGTAATATCAAAATCAAAAATACTTAAAATAGATTGCTAACGGACAAAAATTTGTTTACTTGCAAGATTTTGAACATCTTTTTCTAAAACATATTTAGCAGATTTGCAATCAACACGAAGTAAAAATTTTTGATTTAAAATATCATCTTGAAATTTTTGAATACATAAAACAGTAGACAAAATCTCTTTTTTAATAGTACTATAATTTAATTGTGCTTTATTCCAGACACCAGAATGGAAACGGACAATCTGTTCAGGGGATTGAGGAGTTAGTCTTAATTTTTAATTTTTATTTTTTGGTGACCAGAAAATAACTTTGAATAATTCTAAATTCTTTGTTAATTATCAATTCTACCTACAGGTTTCAAAACAAATCTACCTACAAGTTTCTGGGCAATTCGGGCAATTCGGGCTAACCCGAGTTCAAAATACAAAGCTTGGGCCGGGCTTGGGCAGCAAAGCTCGGGTTCATGTTCGGGCTTGGGCAGGCTTAGGCATTGCTCTGGACAATTCGGGTCGGGCTTGGGCAGACCCCCAACCCGACCGAACCCATCCGAGTTGCACCCCTACTAAATACACGTGATATGTATATAATTTAAGTAAGTAAAAATAAAAATAAAAAAATTAATATCACAATAAAAATGTTACTTAAGTGATAAAAATTTTCTTTCCGAAGTTTAAGATCAAAATTACGACACGTTCATTTTAAAAAGAGAAATAAGATATACTTGATATAAAAATAAATAAATAAAAAAACAAAAAGTAAAGACTTAAACATCAAAAAAAAAAATATATATATATATATATAAGTGGTTAAAATGGATAACTTATTTTTTTAGTAATTTTTTAACTTTCAATTGGAAGATGTTCTTTAACTAAAAAGCTAACTTTCCAAATAATCCTTAAATATAAATCTCATAATATATAATTAATATTTTATGAGATATTTGTTTATATATAAATTTTAGAGTTAATTATCAATAGGTCCTAATAGGTAGACTTAATTTTTATCAAGTCCTATTAAAAATAAATTTTGATAAAATTGAGATTAAAAATTTTTTTTTTGACAGTTTTTTATATACGTTGTTAAAAATTAACAATTAATAATTTTTTTTTATCATAATTTTTATAAATTATCGTTAAAATTATAATTAATAATATTTTTTATAATAAATTTTTTTCATAAAACTTATTAGATAGTAAATTCCCCTCAATTCTACACACATATCTTTACTTATTTGCTGATTGGTATGCCGTCTATTTAGTCAACAAAAGAGGCTTTGCCACAAGTTTCAACCACGATATGAAAAGCCAATTGACCTTTGCGGTCCAATGGCGTTCAAGGGGGGTTGAAAATGAAGGAATCTTTAATTGAAGAATTCATCTATTCAAGCCCTCATCAATTACTATATTGTCGGGGTGTTTCGAGAAGATGTTTTAATATTAGTTTTTTATTCTTAATCAATTTTTTGAATTTTTTAAAAAATTATTTAAAAAGTTGATAAAAAAATACTTTTTATTTATTTATTTATTTTTGTTTAATGTTTGATTATACCATCACATCAAAATTAAATGAGCAAATTACCTCATCTAATTTAAAAAATTTATATTTTTACACATGTAACTTATTTTACAACTAGAGAGTATAGCTGTAATTTCTCAAGTAACTTTTAACTACCTTCCCAAATAATTTTGATGCCAAAAAAAATAAGTTTCTAGCTTTTTATTCAAGCCGTAAAACACAACTTTTATCTTTATTTTGAAATGACACCATATCAATGTGTAAAGTAATTTTAAATATAAAATTAATTTTCACATAATGCGATATAAATGTGATATAAAAATAAATTTTACAAATTCCACGTGAAGACTCATCTCATTTATCTTATATTTATGAAAACAACACAGCTGTATGTGTAATAATGACAAAATTACTTGATCTTGGAATTTAGGAGTCATTAAAAATTAAAATTGAAATGGTTTTTTTGTTATATATATTTAACTAAATATGAATATAATTTAATGTTAGAAAAACATGATGATGTCAAGAACAATAAAAAAATACTATTTAAAAGTGTGTTACAGATGTCATTGTCCTTCAGACGTTGCAACAGATAATGACAAATTGTTTCTAAAATACAATAAAAACCCAACTTATACACTAATAAAAATTGACTCTGAATATCTTTGGTGATGCAAAAAAAATAAACAACTTTTGGAGTTACGTTTATGCAAAAAACACAACTCAAAAAAGAAGAGAAAAAATAGAAAAATTGCCTTATAAGATAGCCTTGTGAATATAGGAGAACAATAAGCACAAATTTTTTCCCTCTTTTTTGGGTGTATTATGAGAGTGCCCAAATCTAATCTTTATATAGATTACACTATATTTAAATTCTTGTTGGACTTTGAGTTCGACTATATGATGCTTATATTAGGGCGTTTTACGGTCAGATTATTGCTAGTCATGATTGATAAAAATCAATCACTTGGTTTGGATTTAATTTTTTTAAATTTGATTTTTTTATTTTTTATATATTTTATTTTTAGTAAATATTTTTAAAATTTTAAGTAATTTTTTTTTACTTTTTAAATGTACCTTATCTAGATGTATCTAAAAAATAAAAATATTTGTAAAAAAATACTTTAAAAAATTAATAAATATACAAAAATATAAAAATATATTGAATTTTGTAAATTTTTTTTATATTTTTAATATTTAGTATTTTTTTTTTAAAAATTACAAATATTATACTCTTAAAGTGTATTTATAATATTGATCACACGCACAAGTGCCCAAGTCGCCGAGGGAAGCAGGGTGCGTTCTGTGTGCTAGAAGGCACAACACAATGTTGTGAGGTTCATGGGCCTTGTTCCGGGCCAATGGTGTTGATCTGAATAGTTTATATTGTAAGATTTATTGAATAAATCATTCATAAAAAAATTTAGATTAATATCTATAACCTCAAAACAAGACTTTTTTTTTAAAAAAATAAAAATAAATAATTAATATAATTTTAATAATTTATTTTAAAACAGTTAAGACTTGACCCTAGAATTATACATGTCTATTGATCTTAGAATTAGACTTGATCCTAAAATTTATCAGGTATATTATTTATACAACTTTTTATAATAAACTAAACTTAATACTAGTAGGAAAAGTAATTCTAAATTAAATTAGGAAACTTAAATCAACATAAATTAAAAAACCTAAGAGAATAGGAAACTAAAATTCTAAACTATTTAAAATCCTAGTCAAAACCTAATTCTAAAATAATAAAATTAAGAAACCTAATAATTCTAAAATATTTATACTAAATTACAAGAATTCTAATAAAATTATATATTAAAAATATTAAAATTAAAAATATAAAAATTCTTAAAATTTTATCCAACATCAGAATTCCACTGCTTCAATTTTATAATATGAACCATCCAAATCATTCAAATAATTTCAGAATGCATCTCTATCAAGCCACACAATACCGTGTTGTGCCTTATCTAAAGCGTACAACTGCCCTCGCTGAGTGGGTTGGTTCTTGAATCCAACATCAGAATTCCACTGCTTCAATTTTATAATATGAACCATCCAAATCATTCAAATAATTTCAGAATGCATCTCTATCAAGCCCACATGTGTGTTGTGTTATCTTATCTAAAAAAAGTAACTGTGCTGCCCTGTGGGTTTTCTCTTTGAATTTAAAAAAAAGGCAAATTACCTATACCTTTCTTGGGATTTAGTTAAATTTATAATTTTTTTTTGAGATTTTAAAAATTACATCTCGCGTCTCAAAATTTATACTCGCATAACAATTTAACATTTACCATTAACTAAACGTTACGAATGGTTAGTTGACATCACCAAAATATAAATTGATAGACGATATTACCCCTGCTGAAATCCTTTTAATAAATCAACAAAATTTACAATAAAATTATGTTAGATGGAAAAAAAAAAATTAAGTTTTTGGAACCATATTTGATTTGTTGTTTAAAAAAAAAAAAATCAGATTTTTTTTAAAAAAAAAAGTAAAAAGTAATTTAATAAAAATAAATATGAAAAAATATATTTAATTTGTAAAAATTATTTCTAACCACTCAAAAGATAAAATTATATAAAAATAATAATTATTTTTTATTTTTTAACCAATTTAATTTTTATTTTTTTAAAAAAAATATTTTTTTTTAAAAATAAATTTTTTTATGTTTTTAACTTAAAATATTTAATCTCCTAACAATAATTTTATCTATAAATTTTGATCTCTAAAGCCTTAATTTTTTGTAGTGTGATAAGTGTTTTTCCATTTTAATTTTGCATTTCATAACTAATTTGAAAATGATAATTTAGCTAAACCTCAGAGAAAATCTGTAATTTAACTAAATAAGTGCACTTAGGGGTTGTTTAGGATGTCCCAAATAAGTGCATTTCTTGACTTTTTAGAAATAAAAGTTGAGGAGAAAAATATGATTGTTTAGGACAATTTTTTGTCTTTTTATGAAAAAATGTGTATTCAAATATTGTATAAAATGACAAAATTACATTTTTACCCCTACGTGACAGAATCATCAGTGATAGGCGACAGAGGAAAGTACGGCTGGGTTGAAAGGTGCATGAGGCTTCATGGGTACTGTTCGACCGTGAGGCCCACCAAAGGTCCCATTTCGATAATCTGAACCGTTGAATGTGTAGAACTCGTTGAGTACTATATGTCTATAAAAAATTACTTTAATTGGATATCGATAGCTATCTGATCAAAACAATTTTGTATGAAATTAATGAATGGTGAAAAATAAACGGCTGAAAAAAAATCTGATTCAATCACATAGCTATTCATATCCGATTAATGTGATTTTTTACAGGCATGTAGGACTCGATGAGTTCTACACATTGCACGGTTTGTATTATCAAAAACGGACCTGTGGTGGGCCCTCACGAGCCCAACATTACCCTCCAATTTAATAAATATATACATCTAATTTTTTTTTTTGGTTCATTTGAACAGACCAATAAGTACTGAACCATCAATCAGAAACAACACTGTCCAGTCGTGGTTTGTATTAAAATATTATGAAAATTAATTTTTTTATATTTTTAATTTGTAGTGATAATTTTTTAATTTTTTTAGTAACTTTTTGATTTTTTAGATTTTTCCTGGTATGCCAAACCAGGCGTAAATCTCAAGGGGTATAAGTAATTTGCCCTTATTTTTCAAAAGGACATTTTAGTCAATTTATAATATCTGCTAACGGCGTTAATTGCGATATGATGTGATATAATTTTTAATATCTCAAGAAAAATTTGTAATTTCGTTAAAACACGTAGTTTGTCCTTTAAAGAAAAAAATCTTTCATAACTTTATTCATTAAAATATTAATTTTTTTAAATTTTTTTTTAAAAATTTTATTTGTATGCGAGACAGGATTTTATAAATGCTAGTAAAATTAAGGGATAATGTTAATTTTAATATAATTATACAAATATTCCTTTTTAATAAGATTAAAAGGACCGAACCTAAAACAAATAAGGTAAAGATATAAAGATAAATAAAATTTTAGTATAAAAAAAATTATTTTCTCCAAATCTCATTGGTTAAGTGCAATTTTTTTTTAAAAAAAAAAATCGTGTTTAGTTCGTATTTTGAGATAAGTTTTCAAAAAAATTTGGAAAAAGAGTTTTTTTGATTTGTTTAGTTGTATATTTTGAAAATAATTTTAGAGTTTGAGAATTTGAGATGATTTAATACTTTGTTGTAATTTGAGTAGATGTATGTGAGAGAAAAAGTGAATGAAAAGGAGAGAGAAAAGAGAAAAAGTGATTAATTGATATGGAAGAAAGAAAAAGTGATTTTAAATTTTTTTTTCAAAAAATTTGAACCAAACAAAATTTTAAATAAATAATGCTAGGATCATGAAAAAATATCATGAAAATGATCATGAAAACTTCTTTACCGTTAGATTACACATACAATAAAATACCACACACTAATCAAATGATAAAATTTTTTATAAAACATTTCATGACATTCTTTTTCATGATTCCTAATATTCTTCATTTTGAAAACTTTTCTAAAAAATTATTTCCCTTTGTGTTTGTCCCATAAAGATGGAGAGTGGTCGTAACGCGCTGTAGAAGCACGTATATCCAAATGGAGCTTTCAAGACTCTCTCTCTCTCTGAAGACGTGGCCATCTCTCCATTTCTAGTTTAGGCCTCAAATGCACCACACACACACACGACTACTCTCTCTCTTCGTCTCTTCGTATTTTATTGGGACAATTACAATTTTTTTTTTTAAATTTCAGTTTTTTAAATAAATTTTAAATTTTATCCATTTAAGTCTTAATGTCTTGATTTATTTTTAATTTAACTATTTACCTAATCTTTTGAGTTCATGACTAAAATATTATTTTTCTGTTAAAAACTAAAACATATTTTTTTATTGAATTTAATGATTAAAATATTATTTTTCTACCTATTTTATTTAAGAGAAATAGATAAATAATTTATATTGAAAACAAATCAAAATTTTAAAATTTATATTGACAAAATTCAAGCTTCAAGATTTATTTTATTCTGAGCGTTGCACTTTAGAATTTTTTTGTAATTTTATTTTTTGAGTAAATTACAAATACATTTCTTAAAATTTTCTTAAAATGTGAATTGTCACCTATAATTTGAGAAATTATATTATGTCTTTTTAAATTTCTAATTACATAACAAATAACCTCATTTATTAATAAATCATCAAGTTAAATTAACAATTTTTTATAATATCATAAATATATTTTAATTAACAATTCTAATAATTTTATTATTGTGTAGAAGAGTAGTTAAAATTTTATTTTTTCTGTTAATTATGTTAAATAAAATTTTTCGACAATAAAATATTTGTAATTTTTAAAACTACACGAGACAATTCGTATTCTCATGGTGTAATTATAATTTACCTTTTTTTTTTTTAATACAAAAATGATACAAACCCCCCCTTTTTTTTGACCCCCACAACCCCCATAGACACATGTCAACCAAAGATAGGATGGAAAAAAAAAATAAAAAACAAAAGTTGATCAATCACAATGCATTGAGGGTGGTGAGAGTTTCCCAAAAAAAGGGTCCCAACTTTTCTACTTTTTTGTAACTAAAAAAAGAGTAATGTTAGGGATCATGAAAAATATATCATGAAATATATCATGAAAATTTTTCATCCCTTGATTAGTCTTGATTAGTGTAGTGTTTTATTGCATGGGTAATCCAAAGGTTGAGAATCTTTCATGATAATATTCATGATATATTTTTCATGATCCCTAGCATTACTGCTAAAAAAAAAGAGGTTTACACCGAGAGTAATATTGTGTATCATATGTAAGTTATGACATTGGTAGATTTGATTACCAAAAATGTCGTAACTCAATCCTAACAAAATCATAACTAAAAAACATAATAATTATAACCAAACACCACTTAAAGTATAACCAAAGAATTCTTTGATCATAATCAAACAATGTCATAATTAATATCACAATAAATTATATCTAACACGACAATAAATCATAAAAAAAAAAAACTATAAAAATCATTATAAAAAATGCATATGACAGATAGAATTTCCCTTCAACAAATATCTGAAATCAAATATATCAATCATGCATTCATAGGATTGTATTATGAAGTGGTGATCCGAAGCTTAAGCATGTGGTGATGTTTTTGAAATGTTGATGTGATCAAGCAGCAAATGATGTGAGAATTCGAATTGATTGTCACTCATTCAAGATCTTAAATCAAGCTCTAATGTTGATTGTAATGTCACCACCATCAGTGAGGACATTAAAGACTGTATATCATATGCAAATTGAAAATTTATTAAATTTCATATTATCATGTGAAATCATTTATATAGTATATTTATTAAAAAAAAGAAAAATTACAATACACATTGAGATATCACTTGTTTTTTAATTACTTAATAAAAGTAAGTCAGTATCTCTCTTAAATTTTTTCGCTACGTGATTGATTCGGAACACCACATAAAAAATAAATCACTTGATACTCTGAAACTATTAAATAATTACTCATGTAATTATGGTCTAATTGATGTTGGTTAGAACTAGTAGTCATTGTAGTGTTTAGTTGCCAAATCTAATTTCTCTATAATAATCTTATTGCACTTTTTGTAACAACACGATAATCCAATGGTTCAAGTTCAAATTGAATCACAACCTAAAACAACTTAATTTTGTTTTAACGGTAAACATAGACTGTTAAATTACCACAAGAAGACCATTATAGAGAATCCTCATCCTTAATTACCAAGCATTGTAACGATATGACCAGCTAATTATCTAACCAAAGATGATTACAACTTATTTTAATGCGTAATCTCATAATAGTACTGGTTACAACCCATTGTAATAATTTTAGTTACAATCAAAATGATATTCAATTATACCCTAAAATAGTGTTGACCATGACTCAGTTTAACTATAATCAAAGACTCTGATTCATTTTTAAGAAAAAACTAACTACTGAAAATGAAAGTGCACGTCATACATACTAAAGTACGTGGGAACAATGTACAAGCAATCCATAAGTTGGGTCAAGATGCACTAAGGGTGGCTTATTTTGTATTTTGGGTTGTGATATTTATTGTTAGAGAATGCTAATCATCGCTCAATAAGTGATCATAAACCTCAATGTACATGCAAAACATATATATAATTTGTATTGAAATTTTAACCTTTTTTGGCTCCCCCTTATCTTTTCTCTATACAATCTTTTAAACATTCATCCAAATTTATGACCAACCTTTCTTTCAATCATCTTCCACATGGAGAGATCTTTTAATTCTAAATTCATATAGAACAATCAATGATTTCTTATAATATAAGACAATCAATTAAAATAAGTTCTCCCATGTCAAAAATCCCTATTTCGATTTCATCTCAATATGAATGAACAAGCAAAACTACATGACAAGGAATGGAACGAACAAAAAAAAGTCATACAAGCAAATAAATTTCGCAAACTACTCTTACTCGCAAGTATGATACGCAGTAATAAAACTTAGATATTTGAAATAGGATTTGCTAAAATGACATAATAAGAGCAACTCAACTATCACATCTGTGACATGTCAATTGAAATATGACACCAAGGTTAAAAGTACACTAACGTTGTGTTTGGTTGGAAGATATGGAAAAAGATTTAGAAAGAAAAAGAGAAAAAGTATGTGAAATTAGGTAAAATATAGATATATTTTATTCACATTTCATCTACTTTTTCCATTTCCCTTTCCAAATCTTTTCTCAAATCCCCCAATCAAACACACCATAAATATGAATATTAATACATGAAAAATGAAATTATGCCAAAGCATCATTTTCTTTAGAAGCAACAAAAGTCTACTTGATATTGATAAATAACCAATGAGGCGGGATTTAAAACCAATAGAATCTAAGATATACTAAGATTGAACATTGGAAGATTCAATACTTGTCACCTTCAGTCATTGGTTCTCACCCAAGGTTTTAAATCTAGGGGATAAGATTAAATTGCTAGTGGTCCCATTTTTCAACTTGAATGGTTTGCTTTCCTTTTCAAGAGAAATGGAATCATAGAAAAACATTATAATAGAAATCTTCAATAATTAAGATAACCAAGGCCCAAAATATTTTGAAAAAACTTTATTTCATCCTTGGGCTTTGAGTAATGTGCAGTTTTAGAAATAATTACATGACCCCCTTGTGGTTTGTAAACTGAAATGCACCGTTAGACCCATTAATAATTTAATGAAAAAGGCTAAATGTCCGAAGTATTTTCGTCATTTATTTGGAAAGCAAAGTATATTTTAACCCCCTTATGTTTTATTCCATATGCGAATTACCTCGAAATTTAAAAATAAGCATATAACCCCCTTAGTTTGCCACGTGTTTTACACTTGATGTTAAGTTGGACAGAATGTTTAACGGTGCATTTTAGTCCATACACCACGTAAGGGTTATGTAGTCATTTCCAAACATTACAAAGGTAAACTGCACATGACCAAATCATAGGAGGTAAAGCGAAGTTTGCCCAAATATTTTCTATCATGGTAGAATGCTTGATAATTCTATCCAAGTGCTCATTGATGTAAAGGGAAAAGGGAAGAGAGAGGAAGAAGAAGGCCACAACAACCTTATACTTTATATCAATGATCCAAAACTCACTATTACAATGCATAGACCTATTATTTATAGGGTTAAAAACCCTAATTCAATCTAGGAAACTAAATACTAATATTATTGGACAATTAACCCCTACTTAAACAAGAAACTAAACCAGTGTGAGATGTTAGTTAAACTATAAATAATATCTCCAACCAAAATCGATGTGTACCACATCACTATTACTATTATTTAGCTAGGATTGAAAATAAATAAAATAATAAATACGTAAAATATATAATTATAAATAAAGTCTCCACAAGCATGCATGAACGTTCCGCATCACACAACCCTCATGATCAATCCAAGGTCCCATAGAGGAACCATAGTACTGAACTTTCTTTGCTACACAGACTCTGGCTCGGCTCCCTCATAAAGTATAAATACTCTACTCTATGGATCTGATAAACAAGAAGCATATTGCATATTGAACTTTTTATTGACACCAGCTACCGGCCCAGTTTGGTGGAACTTTTTTTAAGTTAAAAGCTGATAATTAGAAAACAAAAGCTAAAAGCACCCCTACCCGAGCTTCCAAATAATCAGTTTTTTTCAGCTGATTTAAGCTATTTTTGCCTAATAAGTTATAAGCAAAAACTGCACCAAATAGTCAAGCACAGACTCCAAAATCAAAATTAGCTATAATCACCCCCAAAAGCTGTAACAAATAGTCCCACTATACTGGCACAAATTTTGTTTTAAAAATGACAGTTGTAGAGACAAATAAAGTGATGTCATGCTTAGGTAATGAAATACTTCCAAAAAAAAAAAAATGATAACTAAAGATATTGCCAGAAATCAAAAACAAAGTTGAGATGTAACACAAACTAGTGGGAGGCTTGACTCCAAGTTATGCAACAGAATGATAGCCTTAACAGCTTTAGCATTAAGGAACATGAATGAGCCTTCAATTTCCCTTAGAAAGCGAAAAACACAAGTCCACAATGAGTTCTGAATCATCCTTTTCCAGACTTTTTTTCAAACCATCAGAGGTTAAAATGTGAAAACAAGAATGTTATTGTTACCTCCACGGACTTGTTCAATGCAGATCATGATTCTTTCTGCCTTTGGTTTCCTGAAGGGAGAGAAATAATGAAATCTTTTAATAATAAAATGCACCGCCAAAGATTCCATTAAAGTAAACATCAAGTGTGAAACACATGGCTAGATACAAGGGGGCTATGTGCTAGGCAATAAACCGCAAGTCGAGTAAAGCATGAGGGGGTACAAGTGTAATTTAAGTAGCGAAAATGCTTGTAGTTTACATCATAAGGTTACTTACGTGTAACGGTATTTTAGTCTTTTCACTTGAGCCATTAATGGTACAGAGGATGCACTCTAGTCCACAAACGACAAGGACAGGGGGATACGTGCTGATTTTTAAATTTCAGGGGGGTAAATTGCATACGGAGTAAACCACAGGAGATGAAGTTAAATTTGCCCAAGAAAAAATTACTGACCTAGAATGAGAATTATGCCTGAAAATCTGATAACTCCCAACTAGAGGACAGAATAAGTCTGAAATTATTGCAAAACACATGGTGCCTTTCATGTCTTTCAGCAGCACAAGAAACTCCTCGTTGCCATGACCCATCTGATTTCCATCCATACTTTGTTAATCAGGTAACAAAATGTACTTCAAGTAATTTTGTAGGATGACGACAAAGACTGCTTTTTTGTTTTGAATATCATCTGGGTGAAGTGGAAGAAATGACTCTGACTTGCGCAAGAGGATGACCGGGAAGTTTTGTCCTTTCACCACTTCCTTGTAAAAGAGCTGCTCTCTGAGGGTTCAAAAGCAGACTCTGTTGTACGTCCTTGGGAAGAATATTGAACACTGTTTCCAGATCTCCCTTGAGTTTCTGCCGAGCTGCTGCTGAGTCTGAAATAGCCTTTCCGGACTGTTGCAGCAAAAGATTTATTTAATTGAAGTCTAAACTCTATGGTACAAGTTGTTGGTTTACATGAAAAAAAGAAAAAAAGAAAAAAAATTGTGATTGTTCTCAGGTTTGTTTAAACTAATTAAAAAAAAAATGTGATTGTTGGACGACTAGGAATGGTAAACTTTTTTCTTTTTTCCCCCTATTTTCAATGACAGAATAGGAAACAGGTGGCTTTACAGTACTCCAACCCTCCAAATCCATTCCACCAGCATCTCTCAAAACATAACTTTGATTGGTGAATAAACTGGTGGACTGTATGAACCATCAATGATCTAAAGCAACCAAACTGGTCTTCCATTGTATTAAAACACCCAAAATATTTTCATCCTAATCTTTTACTGAAGCCACCCTAGAATTATGTGAAGCCATGCTGCATTCAACTCATAAGCAAGAGAGCAATAGATTTCCCACAAGGCCAACTTTTGTTCTAGGAAACAGCCATGAACACCACAGTTGAGCATATTTCAGTGATAATATGAATTCTGTGTGTCTCCCCTAGTCCATTCTCCAAGTAACCAAGTCTCATGTGAGACAACTAGATGGACCTCAAAAGGTTCTGCCAAGGAACTGAGGGACCTTCTCGGTCACATCATAGGTAATTGGGGAATAGAGCTAGCCCATTTGTTATGGGGAATCAATTATCTTGGCCGAATAGGGTTACCTATGGCACTTGGCTTCTCTGAAGTCATTGGGGAATAGAGCTACCCTTTGAAGTCATTCACTACTCCATTAATCATGACAATCCCCACCATAAAGCAAGACCACAAGGCACTGCAAAAACAAATGACTAATACTCTCCTCATCCACCTACATGCTGCACCACTGTGGATGTAAATAATAATTAGATCTCCTAAAATGAAACATGTCATTGGTATTGAGCTTCCTATGAACTGTAGTCCATGCAAATAGGGCAGTGTTTTAAAAATCTCTAGGCACATTGAGGCGCTAAGGTCTCCTGGAGCTTCAGTGTGAGGTGCGTGGCGCAAGGCGAGGGGCGCGCCTCACCGAAGCGAGGCGCAAATTGTTGAAGATAACCAAAATATCAATATAGGCGGAATTTTTAACATAAAACAAATATTCTTAGATTTAAAAAAAAAAAGAAAAAAAGAAAAAAAGAATGACATTCAATATTCCAAAAATCATGAAAAATAACATTCAATTTTACTTTGCCCTATACTATTTATTTTTCTTTATCAATTTATTAACGTGATTCATTTCTTTTCTTAGATAAGGAACTCACACCATACCTTGGTGGTTTTAATTTTAAATCGGGATCAAATTGCCTAATAGCTTGAATAAGTGGCTTGGAACTATTGTAATTTACTACATTGAAAGGAATCCCAAAGCCATATATCTATCTTGCAATCCCAGAGCTTTTTTTTATATGAAAATTAGGGCTCAATGCATGTGTTTACATTTTATATTAAAGGGATTTTAATTCCATATGGTTACAAACACAAAGAATAAGGATGGAACAAAAATTTAAATGAAGTGCATGAGGTGTGTGCCATATATCTATCTTGCAATCCCAGAGCTTTTTTTGATATGAAAATTAGGGCTCAAAGCATGTGTATACATTTTATATTAAAGGGATTTTAATTCCATATGGTTACAAACACAAAGAATAAGGATGGAACAAAAATTTAAATGAAGTGCATGAGGTGTGTGCCTTGCGCCTATGCCTAAGGCGCACCTCAAGCACCTCAGATGCGCCTTTTCTACTGTGCCTCACCTCAAGCTGTCTAAGGCGCCTCAG
Organism: Camellia lanceoleosa; assembly: GCA_025200525.1. NCBI lineage: Eukaryota > Viridiplantae > Streptophyta > Magnoliopsida > Ericales > Theaceae > Camellia > Camellia lanceoleosa. Next base: position 12,946,165 of record CM045772.1, read on the forward strand.
GTGCGCCTCGCGCCTTTTAAAACACTGTGAGGGCCAAACATGGGTTACATTTGGATCATCAATAAGTTTACAAAAAAGATTACCAAGAAAAACAACCCATATGAATGAAGAGAGCCGCTATTCCTACTCCACTTTGCTCCAAATACACTGCATTCTTTGTCCTTTATTATACATAGTTACATTAATATCTTTTCACACAAAATACACTCCCTGAAAAAACTAAAATTTCAAGGATATTAATGTAACTGTGTATAATAAAGACAAAGAATTGAGTATATTTGGAGTAAAGTGGGGTGGGAATGGCGACTCCATGAATGAATGGTCCATACACATTTATCAACCACATCATGCCTCAAAGAAATCCCATCGAGAATAGATAATAAGGAAGACAATTCATTGGCCTCGTAATCATTGAGAATTTTATAAAACAAATGGAAATTCCATGCGATCAAATTGTAGTAAGATGAAACCACAAGAGCTATAGACATGTTATGAGAACAAGATATTTAATACAAATGGGGAAATAAATGAGCAAGTCTCACCCTTAAAATATCTTCCTAAAAATGAATCTCTCTCCCATTTCCCACTTGAAATTGGACATAAGAAGAGAAACAGTACAATCCTTGAGAAATGAATTTCCATGGAGGCTGAGCATTCCCTCAATTGACTATACAATACAAGTATCTAACCCATTATCCCAAGTCCCATATGTTAGCCACCACTTGTCCTAAAAGCTTAAGCAGCTAGGAAACGGGTCAAACAATGCATATCAAGCTCTCCAATACCATACGTGTTCCTACTAATGACAACATGTCATAAAAGAATTACGGTTAAGGGGAAATCTCCTAGGTCTAATATTCTTCTCCACAATGTGTCCCAAAGCGAGCCCTTATTTATCCTTTGAAAGAGAAACCACATTCCAACTAACCAAATGATTCTTTCTAACCTCCACACTACCTTCTCATAGGAAATCCTTCATCAATTTTCAATAATCTTCCACATTCACCAACACTGTACACTAGACAAGATTGATCAAGGTAAAATAAATCTTCATCCTTTAGATATAAATCTTCATCCAAAGGAAGACCTAAATATCCCAGGGAAAGATTCAATAAAGCAACCCAATAACTTGCTAATATATGCATTATATCAAGTGAAATATTCAACCCTACTAAATTGCTTTTGCTAACATTCACCTTAAGATTATAAACCATCTCAAAGACCCTTAACCACTTTAGACTACTTCGCAAAAGAATAACACGTTCTCATCTACAAACTGAAGATGATGAGACACAATGTTATCCATGCCTATTATAAAAGCATCCACTAAGCCTCTCTCCTTAGCCCTATCAACCACTCCACCCAATACATCAACCACTAAAAAGAAAAAGAAGAAGAAAAAGAAGAAAGTTAAGAATGAAACACAAAAATTTTGAGAGAGAGAGAGAGAGAGAGAGAGAAGAGAACTAGAGGTTTGCTAGAAGAGAACCAGAGGTTTACTGGGAGAGAAGGCACAACCTAATTAGGTTTTTTCCCTCTCTAAACACATGCATCTAAAATAATAAGGGAATAAGTACAATGACACTATTACCCTCAAGCACATAACTTAACACTCCCCCTCAAGTTAGTGCATAGATCTTCTCATGCCTAACTTGCATACAATATGATGAAACACTTTACTCCCTAACATCACCTACCTGATCTTTAGAAGTGACAAAAGACAAACAAATGATGCCATTATTCACTTTCTCCTTGATAAAATATCGATCAATCTCGATGTGCTTAGTTCTATCATACTGAATACGATTATGAGCAATGTTAATAGCAGCCTTATTATCAAAATATAGTCGCATGGGACCACCACTCAACAATCCTAGGTCAACCAATATAACTTTCAGCCATATCAACTCACAAATGCCATGTGCCATGGCTCGATACTCCGCTTCTGCACTTGATCTGGCAACAACGGACTGTTTCTTACTCCGCCAAATGACCAAATTTCCACCGACAAATGTACAATAGCCTGTGGTAGACCTCTTACCATCAATAGCACCAACCCAATCTGCATCGGTGAAGGCCTTTAACCTTTGATGACCATGATTGGAGAACAAAATGCCTTTTCCAGGTGCTGATTTGAGATACCTTAAGATTCGATGAACTGCATCCAAATGCCCCATCCGAGGATCAAGCATGTATTGGCTAACAACGCCAACAATATATGCAATATATGGCCTGGTATGAGAAAGGTATATCAATCTTCCCACAAACCTTTAATACCTCCCTTTGTCCACATGTTCTCTGTCACTACTACTGAGCCTATAATTAGCCTCAACAGGAGAATCAGCAGCCCTACATCCCTACCTCCTCAAGTAAGTCCAAGATGTACTTCCTTTGAGAAATAAAGAGGTGTTTTGGGAAGTTGATAAAAAGTTGCCTTTTGGCTTTTGGCTTTTTACCAAGCTTTTTGACTTTTTTAGAAAATGATTTGGGAAGTTAGTAAAAAGTTGGTTTTAGGCTTTTTGGGTTAATATTTATTTATGGCATCAAATCAAAATAAAATAACCAAAATACCCTTGCCAAACTTTAGAATTTTAGGTAATTTGTTAACATGTAGGGTATTTAGGTAATTTCACAGGGCAACGTTCTTGTCACATCCCAAATGCAACAATTGCATTTTCGGTTGGCCAAGCTTTTTTTTTTTTCACGTCAACAAAACGCTTGCGTTTTTGTGCTCTTTCCAAAACGGCACAAAGATGTCCCTATTTGATCTAGCAATCTCAATTCCAAAAAAGTACCTTAAGGGTCCAAGATCTTTAATTTCAAATTCCTTGAAAAGTTAAGCTTTGACTCTAGACATTTCTTCTTCATCATTGCCTGTCACCACAATGTCATCCACATAAACAATAAGTACCGTGATCTTATCTCCACACTGTTTGATGAACAAAGTGGGTGTCTAGGTAGTTGCTATTTAATTTTTGGCTATTTTAGGAGGCTAAAATTTGTATGTTTGGGAAGATAGTTAGATTTTTTTTGTAACTGGATGTAATATTTGTGAGAGAAAAAATGAAATGATTATAGATTTAATGTGACATTTTGCCTTATTAGCTATTGTAGTCTATTTTGCCTTTTAGTGCTATTTTAGCAAAAAAAAGCTAAAAAAGTTTCTTTCCAAACACCCCCAAAGTATGACCTGCATGGCTTTGCTTATACCCAAATCTAAGCATTGCCTTGAGGAATCTGTCGAATCATGCTCTAGGAGATTGTTCCAACCCATACAAAGTCTTCTTTTAACAGACAAACCTTCCCCTCAGTGGCTGGAGAAGAAAAACCTAGAGGAACATCCATATACACTTCCTCTTCTAAAGCCCCATGAAGAAACAGTCTTCACATCTAACTGTTGTAATGACCATCCCAGAGTTGCTGCACAGTAAAAAAGAACACAGATGGAATTCATCTTGGCCACTGGTGTAAAGATTTTCCGATAGTCAATGCCATAAGTCTGAGCGAACCCTTTGGCAACTAGCCTTACCTTATATCTTTCAATGGTCCCATTAGCTTTCTGCTTAATAGTGAACACCCATTTGCACCCCATAGGCTTTTTTCTGAGTGGTAGAGAAACTAACTCCCAAGTGCCATTTTTACTTTGTACTCTCATCTCTTCTGCTATAGCTTCTTTCCACTTAGAATCATTAAGAGCTTCCAACCCTATAGAATAGAAATAGAAGACAAAGACGAAACAAAAGCATGGTACAATGAAGATAATGAAGTCATATGACACAAAATGAGATATATTATGTTGAGTACAAGATCTAACTCCTTTCCTAATAGCAATAAGAAGATTCGAGTCATCAACTTCATGAACATCACTAGCAGGGATAGAAGAATTAGTAACCAATGACTCATTACCTGAAACTGGAAATAGAGATGATTGGCATGGCAGCACATCAAGCACCTGTTCCCTCTGTCGCCGAGAGTAGGTCTTGGGATCAAATCTATCCAACCGACGAGACTCCCCCTGAACACAAGGAATAACTTCCCCCTCACTACATGGCTCTTCCGCCCCTCTCTCCCAAAGCAACCACTAGAAGGAAAACCCATAGAATCCGAGAAACCAATCTCTTCTAGAATAGAAACCTCCCCCTGAAGAGATGATCCCTGGAAGAATGGCTCAAACTCACAGAACGTAACATCTATAGAAACATAAATCTTGCGAATGCGAGGGTCATAACACTAATAGCCTTTTTGAGTAGAGGAATAACCGAGAAAAATGCACCACAAGGCCTTGGGATTAAGTTTGCTACAAATGGAACGAGGGAAATGGACAAAGCAGACACAACCGAAGACCTTAGGTGGAAAGGATATAGTAGGAACAGATGTCCTGGGAAGAAGATCAAGAGGGCGTTGAAACTGGAGGACACTCGAAGGCATGCGGTTAATAAGATATGTAACGGTAAGGACCGCATCACCCCAGTATGATTTAGGTACATGCATTGTGAACATAAGAGCATGAGCAACCTCAAGAAGATGATGGTTTTTGTGCTCAGCAACACCATTCTGTTCAGAGGTATTGATTGATAAAGAATGTCATGGGCTTCAAGATAGGCCCGAAATGTACCATCAATATATTCAGTGCCATTGTCACTTCGGAGGACTTTAATGAGGGTAGCAAATTGAGTAAGCACCATCTTATGAAATGTCTTAAAACTTGAAAATTTTCATTTTTGGTTTAAAGCAAGTAAACCCAAGTTACACGAGAATAGCAATCAATAAAAGTGACAAATCACCGATAACCAGATACAGACATAATAGGAGACGGACCCCAAACATTAAAATGAATAACCATAAAAGGAAAAAGATTTCTTTTATTAATAGGAGGATAAGAAGAACGTTTATGTTTACCAAACTCACAAGTTCTTCAATCCTCCACACAATCTCGATTTTCATTTCTTAAATCCCTAAAGATTCTTATTCCAAACCTTAACATTTTCTTTAACACACTTTAGCTTTTTACTAAACTTAAAATTTGCCCATCCATGAACCCTATTATTATTCACCAATCACTCCTTAAAACATCTCTTAAACAAATAGTGTTCAAGCCACATGTTCCTAAGAGCATATGACACCACTTAATAGGATTTTTATCCTAGACAACTCCTGTCTCGCATTTGGGGATCTTTCCTTCCACCCCAAAGAATATGAGAATCGATCCAACTTGTTACACACCAAGTTTTCTAGAAAATTGACCAAATGAAATGACCATTCAACAATGGATGATCAATTAAGTCAATCTCTAATGAAGGCAACAAAATCTTTCACACGTTTTGTCAACTACTCCTCAAATTATAGAGAATAATATTACATTGAAGTCCCCATCCACACACCAATTAGGAAAACATATACCAAACAAGCTCTTTAATTCATACCTAAAGACTTTCTCACCCTCGAACTATAGGGGCTAGAATCACCATTCAACCCCCCCGGCGCGCCTCTTCAACAACCCATTTCCTATATCTAGCCCTCCAAATACTCTTATAAGCTTTTTATCAAACTTTTCAAACCATAAACTAAATAAGCTCCCTAATTCATGTAAAAAGACTTTCTCACCCATGGATTATTTTTGGGGCCATAACCACCATTCACTACCATCTAAATTTCCAAAACGAACCAACATTGAGAACTCCCCCACCACTATTTCACTTTCAATAACTACTCTCTCATATACATAATTAATACACTTACTGATCTATTGCACGACAGTAAAGCAAGAGATTTCCTACATCTAGCCCCCACATACGCTAATTGCTTTTCTATCAAACATTTCAATTCTAGTTTCCTGATGTACTACAATATCGAAGCTCATCCTAAACAAGATTGCTTTCACCACACTCCTACTTCTGGGCCTAAGTCCTCTCACATTCCAACTAACTATTTTCATTAGGAAAAAACATTAGGTGTGTTTGGCTTACTTTTGAGAGAGTGATTTTCAAATAAAGTTTTGGGGAGAGTGTTCAGAAATTTTTTTAGTTTGTTTGGTTGTATATTTTGAAAGTAGTTTTGGAGTTTGAGAATTTGGAATGATTTGATATTTTGTTATAATTGAGTAGATGTGTGTGAGAAAAAAAGTGATTGAGAATGAGAGAGGCGAAAGAAAAAGTGATTGATTGATCTGTAAGAGAGAGAGAGTAATTTTGAAATTTTTTTGAGAAAAATCTCAAACCAAACAATTTTTTGGAATTTTTTTTCCAAAACTTCTCTCTTGAAGCTAAACCAAACACACTCATTATCTTTGACCTCTTTCAACTTGAGATTCCAACTCTTCAACTTGATTTGTCTTAATCAAAGAGACGCAACATTTTCATCGAAAAGCTTTTGGGTTCAACCAAGCTTTGTTGTAACTTGTAAGCATTATTTATTTATTTATTTATTTCATTGGCATGTAAGTATTATTTGATTCAGCAGTCTGACCGATCATCCAAGGGACCATATTACTAAGAAATTTACATTCTTAGAAGCAATTGTCAATTATAAAGCCCTTGTGTTGCAATATTAGTGCCACTGAACTTCCCCTCGCCCTTTGTGCATTTTAAAGGTTTTAATGTAATTATAAGCTGACCTGAAAGGTTTTTATTTTATTTTATTAAACCACACACACACACACTTCTGGACCCCTTCCATAAAGATCACATTGCTTTCCTTAGCATTAATACAAAAAATTATAAAAATTATTTTTCTAATTGCAAATGTGTTCTTTTTTAATCAGTTTTACTACTTGATGACACCCTCAACTTGCTATCTGTATATACAGCATCATTTACAAAAATGCTTATACAAAATCATCAACAATCAGTTAGAAAATAGTATGTAATCAAAAAATAAGAAGAGAGACTCACCTGCATTTCTCCAAGAAGATGTTTCTCAATGGCATTGAAGGAATCAACCATTTCCAATTCAGACATTTCAGATATAAATTGTTGAATGTCAGTCTTCAATCTTGCTTGCCTCCATAGTCTATGTTGTTCTTGCTCAGCAACAGCACGCCTTCTCTGAAACCATGGCATAAAGTTCTGTCCTTTCAGGAACCGCCTGTATAAATACATAAATCATTTTTTTAATAACAGAAGAAGATCATTGGATTGCATAATCTAAAAGAAACATACTAATGATTGACAGAATGGGTAGGGGAACAATAGTTGTAAACTTTAAAAAATAAAAGTAAATGTTATTTACCTGTATAGATCCAACCAGTTAGATCTCATCCGCTTCGTTAAAAACTTTCCTGGACCTCTTGTCGATAAGCTTCCAAGAAATTCATCGACAGTGAATGGACGGAGAGGAGGAGGATTAACAAATGGTGAAGATCCTTCAGAAGGTGTGGTAGCTCTAAAATATGGGCCAAAAGGGGCTAAAAAGTTGGTAGTGAGCTCCAAAAAATGCCGTCGAAGTATCTCATTGTTGACAACAGACATAGACTCCTCAACTCTTGGTGACATCCCAGCATCAATAAGCCTATTCAAGATAGAAGTGTCTGGCTTGGTTGTGGCAGTGTAAGTGCTCCAAATAGCTTCCTTATGTTCCGTCATGAGACAAAGAGGTCCATCTCTCCTCAACTTCACAGCATTCAACAAATTTGAAGGAGAAAACCTCTTCAAGGAAAGATTCTGGATACCAAATCCTTCTGGTCTAGTAACTCTAGCACTAGAGGCTCTAGGAGCAAGGGAAAGCCGGTTTGAATTGATAGCAGGACTTCCAACTGAAACAATGTGAGGTATATTACGAAGAGCTTTCAAGAAAAAAAGGTTCGTCACACCCAAAACCATCGGAGGGAAAATATCCCTTTCTTGAAGCGAGTTTAAATGGGTAAATTCTGGGTCATGAATCGTGAAGTAAGGCCTGAAATCAACACTGCAAAGGAGCGGTGCAACCAAACTAACCAGAGCTGTCACGGCCTCACAACACTGGGGAGGTGTCGGCGCAATGATAAGAATTGGCTCACCGATAAGTAACAACTCCCATAACAACCAAAGCTGTAACAAAAGCCCCCGATATATACCAAAAATATCCGAATCATGAAAGAGACCTTGCGGAACCGACTGATTATTAGGAAGAAAAGGAGCCATTGACGAAGCTGACTCTTCAAATGTAATTCCCCCATCCGAGGGCAAGCTATGAGCGGGCGGTAAGTTCACTTTTAGTGCAGCATTCCCAATTGGAAGCTCCATTAATTTCCCAGGTATAGGACTAGGCCACATTGATACATAAGCAGCAATATGTTCAAGAGCTTTCTTTCCAATATCAAAATACAATGGACCCATGATTTGTAACAATGGTTTAAACACACTAGAGTAAGGATTATGAGACAAAATCACTACAGATTTTTGTTCACCACCTCTCTTTAGTCTCTCATCATGTCTCTGCCTATTGAATACAAAACCATACAAGTGTCTACTACTACTACAACTACTACTATTATTATTATTATTATTATTTGATTTATTCAATACATTTTGTTGAAAAGTAATTGCTTTATTCAATGAATTCTCATCAACTGACCTTGAAGATTGTTGTTTACCATCATCTACTTCAACTATCTCTGAAGAAGACCCATTCCCTCGCCTTGGGGACCGGAAAAAGAAGATGCAATCATGGATGCTGGATCGATTCTGGTGCTGAGAAACGGAATCTGGGAAAGAACTGAAAGAGATTTCGAGTTCTTCCTCTTGTGTGAGAGACCCAGATGGAAAACACTCTTCAATTAGCTGACCTTGCTCGAGATCGAACCTGATTACGCAAAAAGCAACGACCCATCGATTCAATGACTTTGGATCGATCTTCGGACTGGGTAGCTCGGGCTTCACAGAGAACGATGGTGACCTGCTCATTTCAAAGCAAACCCAAACCCAGAACTGGTTTTCATTGAATGAGTGAACCCATTTTCACAATCTTCGATTCCAATCTAAAATCTGAAAAATGGGTAGTTCTCATTTGGAACAGTTTGTGCTTCTAATTGCAAAGGAAATCGAGAAATCAAGAGAAATGCAATGGGTTTCGAGACGATTTTAGACTGGATTGAAGAGGGGTTTCGTGAGATTAAACGATCAAGAGTTTGAAAATCAAAGCTGGGAAAGAAGAAGAAGAAGAAGAAGAAGAAGAAGAACGATGCATTTGATTTGAGAAAAAGCAAAAACTCGAATTCGAATGTTTGGGCTTTCCGTCTTTATCTTCTTGCTGTGAAATGTGGGACGAGAGGGTGCTCTTCAAAAATAAACCCAAAATTTTTACCTACCCCCACTAAAATATTAAAAAATTATTTGGTTTGCTTTTGGGTCTAGTTTGCTCCTAATTGATTATGGATTTGGGATAAAATAAATTTTGAATTTTATTATTTTAAATTTTAAATTTATTTTAACATAAATTATTTATTTATTTTTGTTAAGTAAAATTGATAGAAAAAATAATATTTTAGTCATTAAATCAAAGAAAATATAGTATTTTAAATATTTTATTTATGATAAATTACACTAATAGTCCTTATAGTTTGGGGTTTGTGTCACTTTAGTCCATGACTTTTCAATTATGATATATTTGATCATGAATTTTGAATTTTATTTCAAATAAGGACAATTGAACATACCATTGCTTAATTTCAAGAACAAACTTGTCAATTTTATAAAATATAAACTAATTTGACAAAAATAAATATCAAAAAAATATTTTAAAATTTTTTAAAAATTATTTCTACATACTAAAAATAAATTTATGTAAAATTGATAAAAATTAATAAAAATTACATTATTAATTTTTAAAAATTAATTTTATATGATCATCATCCAAATACATAATAAAAATTAATTTGATAAAAAAAATAAATGTTTAAAAGATTTATCAATTTTATATAATTTTTTCTTTAGTAGCTATAAATAATTTTTAAAATTCAAAAATAATTTTTTGACATTTATTTTTGTCAAATTAATTTATATTTTATGAAATTGACGATTTTGTCTTTGAAAAATCTAATAGTATCTATAATTGTCCTTATTTAAAACAAGATTCAAAATTCAAAATCAAATGTGTCCAATTAAAAAGTCAGGAACCAAAATGATATAAATTCGAAACTATAGGGATCATTAATGTAACTCACTCTTTTATTTACACTTGGATTTAGTTTAATGATTAAAATATTATTTTTCGTTTGTTTTACTTGATAGAAATATGCTTATGGTTTAGATTAAAAATAAATTAAAATATTAATATTTAAATTGACAATTAAAAATTAAGAGCTTATTTTGTTATAAAGATTAAATTTTGATTTTTTTTTTTTTTTTTTTGGTTATAATTTTTCCAATGAAGTATTGAATCTCAAAAGAGTTATCAGAGAGTTTCAAAGAATCAAAGTTACCAGAATGGAGACAAAGGGAGGAATTTGATGAGAAGAATAGGAGATCTAAGACCCCGTTTGGGGAATGACTAAATTAGTCAATTAGTCAAAAAGTTACTAAATTAGCTAAAAAGTCAACAACTCATACTAAAAAGTCAAAGATTACGGCTTCTCTCCATTTTTTGCACAGCTTTTCGTAATTAGTCAAAAAGTCATCCCAAACATACAAGTTTTTTTTAGTTACCTTTTTAGCCAAATAGCCAAAAAATTACTAAATTAACATGTTCCCAAACGAGGCATTGAGATAAAAATTACAAGTCTTTTTGTTATGTCTAGTAAATCTCGATTAATAGTGGATTTGATGCTTGACTGTGCTGATTTTTTTTTTTTTCAAAAAAAAAAATCATATTATATTGCCTCCGTTTGAGAAGGACTTTTTGACTTTTTGATTTTTTTGACTTTTTTTGTAAGAGAAGAGTATAATAATTACAGGTTAAATGTGATGTTTTATTTGTTGTGATTAAAATAATCGATTTTGTCTTTTGTGACTAAAATTACTAAAAAAACTCTTGCCAAATGAAGTCAATAATTGTTGTGTCTGTTGTTACACTACGGTTTGTGTGTTGATTTATTTTTTTGTATTGTTAGTATTGAATATTAATTGACAAAATCAAACTAAACATTCAACTTGCTAATTCCTTGACATTGTAGTTAAAATTTTTAATTGACAAAGTAGTTTAAGATTTCGTGAATTCCACTATAGAGCCATTGGTTACAATAATATAACCACAATTCACACTTTTGTTGCGGTGGTTGAGTCATGTCAAGACTTTTTCTCCACCAAATGAGCAAAGACATGCCATCCAAGTTCATGCCAACCAATGATCACATGTTTTTTTGTGTTGACATTATCTTTGCACCTTCTAAAGAAAGGAATTGGATGAGGGTTGTCGGTAGTGCTGTAAATGAAAGATGACCGTGCTTGAATTAGATTTTTAAGTTCCGTTAATAAATGAATCAAGTTTGAACTAAAATAACTCAAATAAATTAAATTCATTGGTTCTTTATTTAAGTAGTAAGATAAATATATTATTTATATATTTAATATTGAACTTCAAGGTAGATTAATTATCAAGCTACATTTTCAAACTCAATAAATAAATAAGCCATACTTGACCCTGTAAAACTCGACTCGACGCATTTACAATCCCAGTTGTTGGTGACCACAACAGGTTATAAGAAGCTATGATGCTAGTGTTGCACCACATCAATCATATGTTAAGAAGATGGTGAAAAACAAATTTAAAAAAATTGTAACTTTTTTTTTGGGAGGGATAAATATGCAAACTTTATTAGAAAGGTATCTAGATGATATTAAGAATACAAAAATCAGGCCCCTAAAGAAAATCTAAGATAATAAATCCTTTACAAAATCTACAAAAGTCAAAACATTTGGATCAACCAACCCTATAACCCAATTATATAACACTATAAGCAACCTTCTTTCCAACCAAGTAACTGAGTGTGACATCCCTCGGAAAACCCGCCAATTGCGCTCCAACCAAAGAAATCATATTAAATAGTGAGAAGCGATCATCCAGGCTTTTCGATTCCGCCCAACCCTACCCCCAACCCAACTTTGTAAAACTGCTGCTACACTGCTTGGCTGTACCCATGTCAAGCCAAAAGTAGCAACAAAAAGCATCTATAGCCTAGAAACAACTGGGAAATGAAAAAGCAAATGATCTACCGACTCGGAATCGCCACAACACAAACAACACCAATTTACTATAATATGCCTACGCCGCCTTAAATTATCAATGATCAGTATACGACCTAAAGTCGTCGTCCAGACAAAGAAAGCTACCTTGGAAGGCGTGCCTGAAATCCACACACATCTCCAAGGGAAGAGATCCATATTAACAGGAATAAGTGCACCATAGAATGAAGACACAGAAAATAGCCCTTTGGAACCCGGGCAAGTTCAAACCAGCAAATCCTCCCTTACACCCCGCCCTGCAACCCATATAAAAAACCCAGCAAGTTCACTAACTGATACACCTCCCAATCTTGAACAGAATGGCACAACCGAACATTCCAAGCAATCTCCTGTCCCTGGCCACTCCGAACATCCGCTACCATGATCTTACGATCTTCTGTAATCCTAACAATCAACGGGAACAACTAGTCTAAAGGAATATCACCACACCACCTATCACGCCAGAAGTGCACTCTATCTCCCACTCCAACCTTCAACTGAACCCATCGCCAAAACTCCTCCCAACCCAACCAAATACCCTTCCAAACACCTCGACCATGAGTCAGGCCTACCCTACCTGAACACCACCCCATATATCCAATCTATACTTCACCGCAACCACCTTCCTCCAAAAATGCTCCATCTCTCCCACAAAACGCCACAACCACTTACCTAACAAAGCCAAGTTAAACAAGACCAATCACCTAATCCCCATAACTTCTTTGGAATACACATCCGATCCCAAGCCACCAAATAGGAATGAGAAACCACCCCCTCATCACTCCATAAAAAGTCTCGCTACAGCTTCTCAATCCTCTTTGCCACGGCCATCGGAATCACATGAACAGACATAAAATAAGTCGAGATACTCGACAAGACACTCTTGATCAAGGTAAGCCGCATTCCTTTTGACAAATATTGTCATTTCCAACTAGCTAACCTCCATTGCACCCATTCTACCACTCTATTCCATACCCTTCGGGCCTTGAAAGAAGCTCTCAAAGGAAGTCCAAGATACGACACCGGCAACGAAACCACTTTACACTCCAGAATTGCTGCCAAAATCAGCAACCGTGCCACCTCCCCAATCGGGATCAATTCAGACTTTGAAAGATTAACCCGCAATCCTGACATAGCCTCAAAACACAACAACACACATTGAAGATGTCCAATCTGGTCTACATCCGCATCACAAAATATAAGAGCATCATTTGCATAGAAAAGATGTGAAACCAGTAAAGACACAAAGCCCGAGCCCACCTCAAATCCCTACAACATGCCTCTATGAATTGCCCTGGACAGCAAACGCCCCAAAGCCTCCATAACTAGAATGAACAATAGCGAGGATAAAAGATCTCCTTGCTGCAAACCTCGATAAATAGGAAATGACCAATACAGATATCCACACAATCAAAATACAATAATGAATTCCATCTCCAAGTAGCCCCAAAACCCATCATATCCAACACATACAGCAAGAAACCTAGTTAACATTGTCATGTGCTTTCTTAATATCTAATTTGCAAATGACCCCCTTTTTTTCTTGCCTCAACCTCGAATCCACACACTCATTGTCTACCAAGACCACGTCCAAGATTTGCTTACCATCTACAAAAGCATTCTAAGACTTCGAAACCACCCCCTCTAACACCTCTCAAAGCCGATTTGCCAGCAACTTATACATACTTCCCAAAAAACTGATCAGTCGAAAGTCCCAAATATCCTCTGCCCTATCCTTCTTTGGGATCAACACTAAAAAAGTGGCGTTTAAACTCTTCTCAAACTGTCCCGTCCAATGGAACTACTTAAACATAACCAAAACATTCGCTTTAACCGTACCCCAACAATGATGGAAAGAAGATATGGAGAAACAGTCTGGCCCAAGTGCCTTATCTCCAGGCATACTCCGTAGCGCTGCAAACACCTCTTCTTCCGTGAATACTAGCACAGTGCAAATCCATCTCAAAGATGGCATCAAACACAACCCCATCCAACCACGACTTCCAAACATCCCCATCTAGCCGAAAGAGATGCTCATAGAAGCCCACTATAGCCCCTGATCTCTTCTACCGATGAAAACTTCACCTCATTTACCCGGATCTTCCTCACCTGATTCACCCGTTTATGCACATTAGCCATATAGTGAAAGAACCTCGTGTTTCGATCCCCATCCTTTAGCCACAAGTATCTAGATTTTTGGCAATGACTGATCTCCTACATACGAACCACCTGTCCAAAGTCCCTCTGTGCCGCATCCCGACGAGCCATATCCTCTCCTGACATGAAACCCACTTCCTCTTTCTCATCCAGCCCCTTTATAACTGCTAAGGCGTTAGCTTTCTGAGTCTTCAGCCACCCAAACACCTCTCTATTCCAAAGCTTCAAATCAAACTTTAGGAGCTTCAACTTTTGAGCAATACGGGAACTAGGATCTCCAAGCACCATATAACTGCCCTACCACCCTCGGACTATCTTGCCAAACCCATTTGCCTGAAGCCACATATTTTTAAATCGAAACGGAGTCGAACCACTCCTAATCCCCCCCATTATCCAATAAAACTGGCTAGTGATTAGAAACAGACCGATGCATCATTGATTGTGTCACCTATGAGAAATGCTCTTCCCAATCACCAGTAACTAGGAATCTATCTATATGGGACATTGCCCTTCCCCCAGACCAAGTATAACCACCCCCTTCTAACGGTAATTCCACCAAACCCAACTCATCAACAAATGAAGAGAAAGCCCGTATAGTGCCTAAAACTGATGACGCCCCTTCTTCTCTATCATACAATGCATTGTATTAAAATCACCCCTTACACACCAAGAAACCCCCCATTGGGAAACTACACATTGTAACTCCTCTCAAAAATTTGCCCGTTCCACTCCCTCACGGGCCCATATACCCTGATGAAGGCCCAACGGTAATCATTCACAATACTACGAAACAAACAAGATATCGAATAAGCCCCCGTCTCCTCATCCTTCTTTTCCACCACCCGCCGATCACAGCATAGAAGAACACCCCCTACCACCCCTGCTGCTAGCAAGAAAGTCCAATCCATGAAATGCCCCCCCATAGCTCCTTGACAATCTCTTCCCGAATGCACTCTGACTTTGTTTCCTAAATACACACCATATCCGTTTTAACACTTCTCAATAGCTCGAATCAAAACCCTTTTCGCCCTATCATTCAAACCACGCACATTCCAGGATAAGATTTTTAACTGCATGGCAACAACAATTGATCTCTTCGACCCTTCCTAACACCACGACTGCCCTCTCATTTGTGCCAATCATAATTTATCGAACACTCCAATTTACGTAGCTTCTTAGAATTCTTCGTATTTTGTCCTCCCGATGGCATCTCCTTCTTCAATAGAGCACCTCCTTTCTAAGATTCTTCTATAGCCAAGAATAATTTTAGAGCTTTAACTTCATGACCCTCAAAACAAACCCTCAAGAGCTTACTAACCTCATTGATACAAGATAAGACCCAAGCCAAGACCTCCTCAGGCAGCAGAGGAACATCACCCTGAAATCCTCCTCTGTTGCAAGGTCATCAAATTCATCCCTTGCGTATACTGTATCTGTTTCAATAAGTATTACCTTAGGCCGAGCCACGGAGCCAACTCCTCTGTCGAACATGTCCAACGACTTTTGTCTTCCACCTCTGCCGCGGTACCATTCTTTCAATGATCCGATACCTCCTGAAAGTGCTCACCCTCTATCGGCGAGCCATAACGCGACAAACTCCCCAAAACAACAGTACCGTCGGCCTATCGGAGATTAGGCGAAGACCACCCTACACCGCCCGAAGGTGCTCGCTCTCAATCCAGCAACTATCGAAGCTTAGAGCCATCGTGCTGCACCACTGACACAAAAGGATCTGCTGAGCTATTCTGGTTCGGATCAGAATGACTAGACCTATTGCTTAACCCACTCCTTGACCTAGCAACCTGGCCTAGCTGGCCCAAAACATTAAGCCCATTATCTTCCAAATTACCTTCATTTATAGCCCAACAATTTTGACCCCCAATTTGGCCCATACGAATTTGAGCCGAAGATTGGCCTAAATCATTAAGCCCACTATTCACCACTATACTCTTCTTTTTTTTTCCCCCAGCACTGTTGAACCATATTATTGCCCACAACAATGTAGGCCGACGGTTGGCCCAAGAAACCAGCCCTCCCTTAACTCGATCCTTCTCGGGTTGGGTTGCCCCGCCTGGCCATACTCCTAAATTCTTGCCCAAATCTGTGAAGATGATCACTTACCCCCACATTACACACGAGATTCCCTTGATAACGCCTCAAATCACGGGGTCCCAAATCAGACTCGTCACCCTCATGCAACCTTATCAGTGACACCACACACTCCATCGACAGTCTGACCTTCACTCGCATCGGAAAAGTGAACTACCATGATCTCCATCGAACCAAAATGTATGGCAGCATAGATTCAGAGCTTCGTACTCTCAGCCGAATACAACCCAGATCAGCCGTTGACTCGTCGGCCGCAACAAAGCCACCACATCGGTCACCAATATCACGATACACCTTTTCGCCGAGAAGATGCACAAGTAAGCCCATTACACGAAGCCAGACACTCTTCTCCAAAACAGGCATCTGATTAGAAGCATAAAGAGCCAAAGATGACCACCACTCCAAGTTTAGATCGCTCCCCTCAACAGCCCGCCACCGCCTCATCAAAGACTCCGCCCTACGCCTCATTGAGAGCACAAACAAAAAAGCCTGGTTCCTTAACAAACGTACCTCCACCTTGCTTAAAGACTTCCACCATCAATTGACCCATGCACACATAGCACCCAAACCCATTTCGCTCCCTACCATACCTACCAAAGATTTGTCCAGCACCCTGAACCACCCCATTTCAGTACAAGGCTTCACAAAGTCCACGTCAAAAACAACCTTACCAGGTGGAGCTTCCAACTATACCTCATTCACCATTGCTAACTTACCCTTCAAACCAATAAACCGTGTCACCCATCTATCTCCTATTTTGAAACCCTCCAGAACCAAGGCCAAACCCTCCCAACCATTCCCATAAGCCGACATAAGTATGAAGACTTGCTCCCTTCGAACCCCTACAGTCACCACTATTTGGACAGAAAACCCTCCTCCGGCCTCCCCACGAACCCACACTGCTAAACTCCGTCTTCCTCCACTAAGGTGACCCAAATACCCCAGATGACTTGGCTCTTGCGATGCCATTCTTAATTTCGTCGCAATCCAACATATTTCAAACCCAACCAAAACAACAGCCCGATAGAGCCCTTGTTCTCTCTCCACAATTGACAGACTACGACAACCTAAAGAATCCACCGATGACTCCTCTAACTCGAACGTGCGATTGCCGAGGAAGAGGATTCGCCAATATAAGCCGATCTCTTTTGCCATACGGAACATCAATGAGAACACAAGCCTTCAAGGATCAGTTGTCATACTAACCTTTAAAAGTATCAAATAACTACACTGTAATCTTTGGCGGTTGTTGACGGTAGAGAAGTGGCGGTTGCGCCGCCGTGGAGCGAGCGATAAAGATTTTTTCCCCCTCAAAAAAAAAACCCAAAAATGAAATAATTTTAAAAATTAAAAAGTGTGAGGCACTTGCAATGTGTCTGCCCTGAATTCTTTCATGAATTTTTTCAATTAGACACTTACTAAAATTCACTAATAATTGTAACTTTTTTATTGGCGTATTTTCATACAGATTGTATAATTTTTATCTTAATGTGTCCTAAGTCAATTTAACAAAATCTCATTATGACTTTTGTTAACATGTCTTTAGGTGGCATGTTAAGATAATTTAAAAAGATTATACCTTTTTAAAATTTCCTAATATGTGACCAAACAAATTTCATTAGCAGATACGGGATCAAGATTAAATTGAATAATCCGAAACAAATTAATTATGCATTTGGTTCAAACTTTCTCAGGATAACTAATCCTGAGAGGCCGTTTATCCCGCGCGCAATTATGTATATACTTCCTCCAAACCTTGATTTATTACTACTCTTTTGAATCATGTAGTTTCAACACACATGTCAAATTATATATACACAACAAACACATGGTATAATGTCACAAATTTTGGAATACGAAAGATTTACAAAGTCAGAATCACAGCATTCTAACCCAGACAACAAGTCAGAAATTTACAAAGAAAAAAGAAGTTATCTGATGATTTTTTTGATCATAAAATCAGCATTGTCTAAATTTCCCTATTCTAGCTTCCGTTAGTGCAATCTCAAAAGTGTTCCTCACTGTTGCTAAATATTTTCAACAAGAACATTTCTCTGTAATAACTTTTGAAATTGTCTGTGTTCCAATATATTTATACAAAAAGTCAAGCAGGAAAGTTAGTGCTATACATCATATACAGGTAAGCGTTCCTCTATATAGACACGGCAAATTGGGCATTTCTTGCACTTCTCACAGCAGGTACTGCACCAAATTAGATGAGAACCCATAATTCATTGTATAATGATGTAGGCAAAGAAAAAAAATGTCTTAGGCTATAGGTAGACGAACATACCCACAAAGGATGCGATGCCTACATGGAAGCAGGACTACACTGATCTCTCCCTCAAAGCAAACCCGGCATAAAACTTTTTCCTGACAAGTCCACAAGATAATTTGTGTTAATGTGGAATCAACTTTATAACAACAGTTTACTTAAGATTAGAAGGAAACTTTGGAGTGTTATGATTCAAATAAATTGATATGCAATCACAAATCGTACACATCAAATCAATACAAAGAATTTAGGCCATGTTTGTTTGGGCGGACTAGATTAGGTTGAATTAGCATTCCTATGACTAATAGTTCTAGGACTACGAATCCTTTTGGATTATGTATCCTATCATATGTTTGAATTGAGTTAGTATTATAAGGAGTGACTAATAATCTAGATTTTGACTTAATTTTCCAATTTATATTCCATCCCCTTCTGTGGGATTGAATAGTCCACATATGTGGGATACCATATCCGGATGGATTGTTAGTCTATACTTCAATTGTTTAACTAAACATCGGATTCATAATTTTATTGGACAATTAGTCCAATCACAAGCTCATGTCCACTCAAACAAACATGGCCTTAAGGAATTCATGTAAGTGCAACTGTTTAATGACTAACTCGGTTTGACACAAGTACATATACCATGCACATCAAAATATGTAAATTTCTTGTGAACTTAATGGTTGAAAAACTGTATTCAAACATCTAATAAGCACAAGGTGTAATAAAAAATAATGTGGAACAGTAAAGCATGT